>OX377206.1:26914096-27248505 GCA_947396885.1 Heligmosomoides polygyrus polygyrus
AGTGCGAAATAAACGGCAGAAAGTCATCGGTGACCGAAGGACACTCATTTCGAATGTTCATTCGTGGATTTCGTGAAAGAATCCAGAACGCCTCCAGCGCCTTTCTAGACGAAATATCTGTCTCGATGGTCAAAATCGTGCACTTCACATCAAAGTCGTTTCCGCCATGTTCCTCCACTTTATGCTTGCCCAGAGGATTCGTTAAGATACCCCGCCTTTTGCACGCTAGATGTTCATTAACACGAATAGATGATGGATGATGTTGTCTTAGTTAACATTCCAAACGACAGCATCAGACGCCAGCTGGTTCGAAATAGGCTTTACGACAGGGAGTGCGTAACGGAAAACTGTGTTGTATGTCCTTACGGGAAAGTAGGGGATTGCGCCAAAGTTGGCGTTATCTATGAGCTTGATTGCCGGACATGCAGCCAGACATACATTGGGGAAACCGGAAGGGTACTTGCTATTCGTGTTAATGAACATCTAGCGTGCAAAAGGCGGGGTATCTTAACGAATCCTCTGGGCAAGCATAAAGTGGAGGAACATGGCGGAAACGACTTTGGTGTGAAGTGCACGATTTTGACCATCGAGACAGATATTTCGTCTAGAAAGGCGCTGGAGGCGTTCTGGATTATTTCACGAAATCCACGAATGAACAATCGAAATGAGTGTTCTTCGGTCACCGATGACTTTCTGCCGTTTATTTCGCACTGTGAGTTATAGAGCGACCGGTGGTGACAAGGATGTGGTTAAGAATGACACTGGTATACACAGTATACATAGTGTAGAATGAACAGTATAGTGAGTCTCAGTCACCATCTGTCGACTAACTGCGGCAGCGGCGTCGCTCCACACAAGCGGTGGATCAGCGGGTGAGTTTATCGTTCATGGGTTCGGGATTTCTTGCTATGCCTCAAGACGATATCCGAAAGGCTAGAGTCGATGAGGCGTTTGGTCGGATAGATATCAACATCCGAATCCTCAAGCCACTTTTAGGCTTCCGAAGACGACGAACGGGTCGAAACGTTAGGCCGTTCAATAAATACTGGTCCACCTAACAACTTCGTTCGGCACAGAAGTAATCGAAACATCTAAATAATGCCGAGGTTTTACGAAGAGAGAACTTGGAGAATATTATCATTGTTTTCCTTCAGATTCAGGTCCTATCACTGTCCATTGAAGAAGATTGTTTCGTTGTTTGTTTCTGAATAAAGATTTGTTGTCGAAGACGATGCTGCTGTAGTTGTGTGAGGTAGAAGCAAATCGATGGCCTCCGAATTGCGTGATGATGCCCGCTCTTGAGGTGCTCCGAACTATGGTTTCGGGTTTCCTCACAACGTTTCGTTGGCCAGCAGATGGGCGCCCTCTACTCCAAACGCGTCCGGAAAATGTCGATTTTTGGACGTAGGTGTTACCACACTAGAAGGTACAATTTGGAAAGGTTGTGCGTGAGCAGTCAGAGCAGTCAGACGGCTTCTGAATATGAGCGTTCTACATGTGTTTCTTCACTTATTCTACTTCGAAGTGGTGTGGGTGCTTCATTGGTTATGTGATACATTGTCAATTCCGAGCTTTGTAATCATTTCTTGCCAGTGTCTGCTAACAGTACGTGTTGTTTAGTCACCATATGGACGTGCACATCTTGTAGGTGAAAATTACAAAATTACCTAAACCTTGAAGGTAAAGCTGAAAGAAGATAGCCGAGTTTTCTGTTAGAAATGGCCCTAGTGGTCGCAAGTAAATCGCATCTAATCTTTTCAGAAACGGTGGAAAATGCCCTCGCGAGAGAGCTCAATGATCAGAAGATCCGGTATAAGCCAGAAAGCTTGGACGTGCTCATGGAGAAGACACATTTCTCAAAGTTCGAATTGAAGTACTTGTACCAGTGCTTTAAACAGGTTTGTTGCGAGACACAAAAAGCACAAATATCATGAGCTTTTTATATAATCTTTTCCGCTACCTTTTGGCAGTTTTCATATTTACATATTTTACATTACATGATTGCTTTAGATCTGCAGCACATTCCTTTCGTTTAATTCTTCAAATTCGCAAATTCCATGCTCTCATCCTTTTTTTATAACATTGCATTAATTCTAGTATTTTAGCTGCTTGGTATGTTTCCTCATTGCCAGTTGTTTGCTAATAAGCGATTGAAGTTTTTCCAGTTAAGTGTTTTTTGTTCCGGACTAAAGAGGCAATGTCAGACGTTTCATATTTGTACGGAAGTCTCAGGCTTGTCTTGAAAGGATAGGTGTATTGGCTTCATTGTGGGTTTTACTCTCTCATGCTGGCAAAAAAACAATTAAAGTCGAGTGATTCGCTGCACTCCCAAGCTGATCTTCCCTATTCTCCTGAAATTATATTATGTCGCGAAGATTATGGATCTTAAATAATGGGGATTGATGTCAACAAATCCTCTTGTGCTGTGAGCCACTCACCTATGCCAAAGAATGAAGGGAGGCGATGAAATACGTATTTGGCCCGTACACGGAGTTGCTGTGGTTAACCGAGTTTGATAAGTCAGTTCTCATACTTTGCAGGCGTATTTGATAAAATTTCACCGACCCCTGAGTGATGGAAGGGGTGGAAAGCTTCACTGGTACGGACGAACGTTGAATCAGATTTAGCCAGTTTGTGGCACTCGATAGGCAATTTCCTTTATGGGGGAACCTAAGCGTTCAAGCATACTTCCTCCTTTCTCCTCAAAATTGTTATATTTCGCAGCTGGGTTCTCTTTTTTTATTCCTTATTGAATCCGTCGGCAATCGTTCGTAGGCATTAAATGATAAAAGGACGGCGTTATTCAATCGCTTTTGGGATGCGCCACCCATTCTACTTCTACGGGATATCGTGGAGGCGACTTGAATGCGTATTTGGCCATACATACAATGACTTGCGGTGGCCGGCCGATGAACAAGTCAGCGCTTTATTCTTCCCAGATAAGTCTGGGACCAATTCACCGACCCCGTAGGGCTGGAAGGCTTGGTTGGCCTGATCGGGAAATCCGAACCAGGAACATGGTAGGGTGCACGCGGCAGTCGGCGCCTCCTCGGACTGCGCTACACGTGCCCACGAAGGCATTACTGCCGGAATCTAAGGCTTCCACTCAATGGAAAGCAACAATTGCATCAACCGTTCCTAATTTTTATAATGGTGTTTTAGTGATCTTGTTTCCTTTATTTTTATTATGAGCTAGGCAACGATTGCAGGCTGCTTCGCACCCATGACAGCCCCGCTCCACTATCTGTTCTTGAACTAGTTTCGGCTTCCCTCTTGGGATTTATTTGCTAGAATGATAATATGAACTCTTCGTTCATTGCGGACTACTGAAAATGCATTTTTTGTCGCTGCCTCCCAGAATCTGGTGAAATAGCTACTTATACCAGTGTTCCATAACATGAGGTGGCAAGAGCAGCTTCTACCTACCCAGGAGGTCGGAAACCATAATGGTACTGAAATACGAAAGTTTTCGAATCATACACGCTTTTCTCTATCCATTTAGGGCTTGCAGGACTCTAACCAATATAGGACACAGGTAGCCTTACGCCAGGTGATCAGTCGAATAATAGAAGAAAGTCGGAGTATTCTACGGAAAGAAGAACTGTGGTGGCTCTCAGTCCAACGCCTATTGGGCTTACAGCTTAAAGCTACTACCAGCGATGTTGATGAAGGGTGCATTTGGCGTTCACGGCATGGAATACCGTAAAGGTATGGAAACTTACGGTATGGAAACTAACAACCGATGGAATACCGCTGCCGCGGTCTACCATCGGTTGTTAGTTCGATGCACCTCTAGACCAACAATACTTGTTGCCTTCGAAATCAGCGATTTGATGAAATCAGTTGCCTGGGAAGGGGAAAACACAGATAATCCTCGTTAGGTCCTGGCAAGTCATAGTGCCGTGGGAAGCGCAGTGAAGTCGTTTCCATGAAGTTACACAGAAGTGCAGTGCACTGCTCATCTCAAAAGATTTGAAGAGAATAGACATTTTGCTTTCTGCTGTTGGCCCTCTTCCAACACACTTGGCGCAGAACATGAGGAATTTCCTTATATCATGGTGTAGAAGGTGTTTTGGTAGTACGTGTCAGATGAAAGCTGTGAGATCGTCGTCAACCATGTCCTTTCGGGATATGCCTCCTATTTTTTCTGAAAATCTATAAGGGGTTTTGGAGGTTTGTTTGATCTATGCAACCGTTTACGGTCACTGTTCGGCAGACTGTTCGGTAGATTAAACGTATTATCGTTCCCTGACAAGTAGGGCACTAATTTCACGGCCGCTATGGGGTGGAGGTTTGTGTGGCTTTTAGAGAAGGCTGTAGTCGATTACGCGCACACGTGGACCTGCACCTCCTGCACGCTGGGCGATGTGCACGAAATATGAAGAATGAAGAAGTCATCGTAGTCACTGATATACACAGTATAATGTAGAGTAGGAAATTGTTGAGATCTAGTGGATAGGGTTTCGGCATGGTGATAGCAAAAATTTTCCAGAAATTGCACTACACCACTGCTAAAACGTTTTTATGTAGCATGGGCATTTCGAGCGGAAAACTTCCTTGGAAGTACATCTGTTGAAAAAATTTGTTTGGCTGTGAAGCGAACGAGTTATAGTCTTCGGCACGTTCCCAGAATTTAATAACGAACAGATGTGCTGCGAATCATTTTGGCGCTGTGGGGCCGGTGATTAAACATTGGGTGCATAACAACCCCCATGTTGGAAGCCACATCCATTTCATAGTTGTCCCGAATTGGAGCGGCAGTGAGGAAAGCTCCAGAGCAATTGGGTATCTCACGCTACCTATGATCGCCGTTATTCCTCTGCCTCTACGCCGCGCGCGGTCAGCGCACGCATGTGCCTTCATGTCTTCACGTGTTTAACGCGTGTCAGAACATGTTTTAGATCCGATGAAGGCAAGAACGAGATCTTATTTCTTTTGCTTTTGAGTGCTCAGAAGTGCAAGCAAGAAGGACTTGAACCAACGCGGGATCTATTCCACTGGGGAGGAGCAGTGAGAAAACCGAAAGGAGAAAACGTTCTTGGAGAGCATTTTTGAATTTATGTAGGAGACAGAAGCTTCTACCACAAGTCCAGACCTGGCTGGCTCCTATTCGCTTGGGGTCCAGTTGTTTAATATTATAGTGGAGTTTTTTTTGCAAGTTCTGATAGGAGGAAACTCGGAGTTCGCCGAGATGACATTAGGCGTCGGCTCCGCAATATAGTTTCGGCCAATAAAATTGTTCCTGCAAGTCACCCTCCCCCTGCGCGTGCTTCGCTGGAGGAATCCCTTGGGTGCCTTGTGATACCCTGCTATTGATGATTTACTCACAGTCCTCCCAGCAGGGAAGCAATTGTGATCACACACTGACTGGACTCTGTGCCGCATGTCACGTTTGAGATGTTCCAGTGACGCCATCTTGTCTCATGGTTTAGGATTAGATCGATTAAATAACTTCCAAACCAGTGAATAATAATTAATTCACTGGTTTGGAAGTTTAAACAATGCTATTACCAATACTTTCCCCAAAAACGCTCAATTTTATCATCTTTGATGAGGATCACGGCTAATTCTTCCTTGGAGTATTCCCTTCCTGTAATTTTATGTTACTTCTACATTGTGCAGTGAGACGTTTATAGTACAATCCTGACCTGTAGTTTTTAAGCTGTAAAGGCACCGCAGTGCGGCACCGACTGCCGCGCTTGTCGCACTGTTCGCCGCGCGCACAGCGGCAATCCATCCGTACATGAAGTGGTGCAGCCAGTGGCGGCGGCAATAGATGAGCAGACGGCGGAAATCCATACGTGGAGTGAGCACCGACCGACCAACTGCCAGCATCGATGTGGACTGACGATGCCACCGTCGTCTCTGAGGGTTGCCACCTGGACGCACGCATTCCGCTCGCTGCGTTACGGCGCAGGAAGAGTGACGAGCGCTACTTGTCGGTTTCTCCCGTTGTAACGTCGCTAACGAAGGCACTCACTTGCTGAAGGTCGAAGGCGCGGCAATATTACTGGCACATTTTGTATCTTCAAAAATTCATATGTAATTTCACTTATTGGGTGCGGTTAAAATTCTGCTGCCATCGCGCTCTCAATTTACCGCTTTATTCAGCGACACCATTGATGAGTTCTGCTCCAGAAATGCATAGCAATTTGTATGCCAATTATGGGGGCGTTTCCAAAAAAAGGAATGAAACAGATTTCCTCCTCGCAGCATCCGCGAAGAAGGGAAAAACGATTATCATTTTTTCGCTTCATGATTTCGGCATCTGTCCAGTCAAAATCGTATCCTAGCGTGGATGGCTCCACCATGAGTGACAGCTCCAATGTAGGAATGGAGGTACAGCACTTGAGAGGAGGAGGAAACTTTTTGCTCGAAAAAAACAGCTACTTAAAGCTACCAGTAGAAGAAAACTGCAGACGATCCTCCGTCAGTTTAGCAACGAGGTCTGAAAGTACTTATTGAAACACCTTGACGACCATGGAGCAAGCTCACACAAAATGTATGGTCTAAAGTCTCGACAGGCAACGATCGGAACGGAAGTCTGTTACTCCCCATAAGAAGGGGCCCTTTTCTGGCAGGACAAATACGTACAAAATTATACGGGATGGCAATTATACAAGTTCTTACGCGATTTAAATCAGCAGAAAATTTGTAGTAAGCGCAAGGCCATCCCTCAAGTTTCAGCGGGACGGTGAACATGTCAAAGCTCAATGATACGAAAAAATTTCATTTCCCTAGGATCGAAGGGGAGATATGGGGAATTAAGTAATGTCAGTCACCCCATGGACATACCATAGCGAGAAGTGCGCACTCGTGTAGTCCTGAAACCTCCAGATGTCGGCTCTAAAGCGAGCTGCATTGTCCAGCGTGTTTAAGAAACTAGACAAGCTATCCTAGAACATGTGTGCAAAAGGCAGGCTCAAAAACTGGTCCGTCTCTACGAGGCGATTAGATGCAGAAGTCGTGATAATCACAGAATGCCTACAAGGAAACCGGACACATTCTTAATATTCCTGGTGGGAAGCCTTGGCAAGCTGAAACGGCATCCT
The DNA here is from genome assembly GCA_947396885.1 of Heligmosomoides polygyrus polygyrus. Taxonomy (NCBI): domain Eukaryota; kingdom Metazoa; phylum Nematoda; class Chromadorea; order Rhabditida; family Heligmosomidae; genus Heligmosomoides; species Heligmosomoides polygyrus. The sequence goes on from OX377206.1 coordinate 26,921,149, forward strand.
GGCGACTTCCAACGTATGGGAGTTCATTGGCTGGAGGAAGCAAATAACAACAGTCTAAAAATGCAACAAGGCTACTTGGTATTTCCCTGGTGCTTGCTCTAAGAGGGCTAGTCTCGTTTGCGAGGTCTATAGTAATCGTGAACTCATGGCTATTAGTACATAACATGAGGACTTTGGAGAAGCTTGCTATTTTCTTCCGAAATGACTACAAGTAGGCCATGTTTTTGCTGGCCATGCGATGGTTTTTAACAGAGAGCTGTACAAGTGGAAGTATTTCTTCCATATTTTAGGGAATGACTAATATATTAGCGTTCATATCAATCAGAAAGCTGCGAAAAATATTCTATTGGTTTTCAAGCCATGTGCTTGTTTATGACACAGCAAAGCTTATATGTGCAGTCCGTTCCATAATCGGCATTCCGAAGATCTTTCTTTTCTGAATTTTTCGCCTTGAACGTTTTTCCTGTCAACACCTTAGGATTAGTTCGACAGATCAATTATCTTTTGCAACCAAATGACATTCTTCTCAGTCAAATATTGCTGACTGAGTGATATCCATTCATGTATTTTATGTAAGTTCACTAATAATCATGTTTAGAAGAATCAAACATCTGAATAATTCTCGGTTTTTGATTATAAACCAAACAACTTTTCACCACAAAGAATTGTAGAGGAAGACAGCTTTAAAACCCCACGCTTATCAACGGCATAATTAAGACTATCATCATCATTTCGACCAAGAAACCAAACAGCCATGAAGAAGTATGGGCTGTTCTGCCCACTAGGAAGATCTAGCTGAAGCTTTATTTCTGGAGAGCCAGTGCGATAGAAAGGTGGAAGTGAAGGCACCTGGAGAAGACGTCGACAAACATCTTTGTCGGAGCCTCAAGGGGTGGGGGGGGGGGAGGAATGGAAATCGTGAGGGCGTACAAGATTGAGGACTTCCCCGACGGTTGATAGCGAAGAACTGTTGCAGGTAATGGAATGAAACCCAAGGCAATTAATCGGATAGCTTTGCATAAGGTTCCAGTTCAGCAACGGTATCATTGTCTGCTACTTACATGTCATTGAAAAGTAGTTTTTCGAAAAAAGTGAGAAGTGCACCAGCGCATTGACACCAACAAGGCGGCATGGTTCACCATCGTTGGAATACTTTTTTCGCCAAGGCAAGGACATCAGCTTCTTCATTGATATCTCTACGTTGAAAGAGAAGCTGATGAGCTCACGTGAACGTGAAACGAGAGTGCCTAAAGGTCGCTGAAGGGGCACAAACTGCAACACGACACGGCAGTCATAGCGGAAAGGTTCTGCTCGGCGTTTGGTTGAACATAAAAACATGCTTCCGCACTGCTCGAATCCTCTAAGGTTGCTACTAGCGATCTCTACATTCAGCACTTGTTGCCGAAGGAAAGAACCAGCGGCAACAAAATTTCTCACCGGCAACCCAAGTGGATTTCTCACAAACTCCTCAACAAAGCTTACATGGGTTGGGCTAGAAGCCTTTATTTGCTCGCCATGTAGTACTGCCTTACAAGTCCTAACAGTCCTAGTTCTGCCTTGTTAACTCCATAGGGCAGTAGTTTGTTTCCGCGTTTCCTGGCAGAAAAAGTTTTCAGAAGCGTTTTTGACGAAAAATTAGGGACCTTTTGTTAAATACATCCGTTCCTTTGGCGAGAGCTGATAAAGAGTTATCGATAATTGTGCCAGTATTTTTTCAATAAAATGATGTGATATTTGTTGTTTCGTAATAAAAATGTTGCCATCAGACCTGCAGTCCTAATCATACGTCATACACAACCTAATCCAAAGTCAATCTGCGCAACAAATATGTACTTCTTAGAAATGAATGCGAATAGTGGAAGTGATTTAGCTCGGAAACATATTGCATGTATTTCGCCGGCAACTAAATTCGTCGCCTCTCAAACACCTTCAACAAAAGTGTGTATTAAGAAATACAGAATAACAATATTCAATCAAAGTAGGATACCTTGTGACGCGGGAATGCTACCCATTTGTCAGCTAGTTGGTCCATCTCACAGTTATAGAATTCTTCTGCTTTCGAGCCCAAGAATCCTTGGAGGTGCATTTTGACCACATTAATGAGTCATCTTCAGACAAAAAGTGCTGCAGAGAGCTAAAAACATGGCAGTCACTCGGCGCATAGCCTGTGCTGTGAGGTGGATGAGTTAGACACTCCCAGCCAACGTCTTCGGTTTTTTGAAGCGTCCGATTCGCAGCGTCTGATCTGGCGTTATCTTGCTGAAAGATAATAGCGCTCTTGAAAAGCTGTTTGAACTGGGGTTCAGCCTGCCTCAGGCCATGCTGAGAAGAGTAGATTTCAGCACCAATGCTTGCTTGAACCGCTCCTGATGATCTCTCAGAAGTTAACGCGTTCTTGGCTCCACCAAACGGAGAGCGCTTCGCTAACCGGACACTTCAAAAAATCGAAGACGTTGCCTGGGAGCGTCTAACTCATCTACCTTACAGCCCAGACAGTGCGCAGTCTGGGCTGTACGGTGGCTGCCATCTTTTTAGTTCGGTGCAGCTCGTCTTGGTTGGAGGATGATTTATTAATGTGCACCAGGTGAAAATGCACCTCCGGTGGATTCATGGCCTTAAAAGCACAAGAATTCTACAGCCATGGAATAGACCTGCTATCGGATAAACAGGAGGCACTTCTACGTTCCAAGGGATCTTATTTTGATTAAAGATTGTCATTTGTTACCTGTTATTAAATACTTTTGTTGAAGATTCTGGCGAGTCCACGAACTTGATTGCCAACCTAATATTTGTTCGTTCAGAACTGTCCCAGCGGCTACGTGACTCGCGAGCAGTTCATACAAGTCTTCAGGACGTTCTTCAGCATTCATCGCCTTTCAGGTAATATTCTGTTAGCCAATTACTAGCCTTAAGAAAGACATCAGATATTGGACAACAACGAGTATCTTTAAGATGCTAGTCAATACGCTGAACTCGTCTTCAACACCTTTGATGATGACCGGAACAACAGAATAAGCTTTTCGGTTAGTGGGTTTGACACGACTATGCTCTGACTTCAACACGTCTTGACAAACCAGGGAAGCAGAAGTGGAATGGAAGTCGCATCCCAGTAATGGAAGGATGCGTATCACTATCAAATCATCTTTTATAGGAGTTTGCTGTACTTTTGTCGCTGTTCTCGAAAGGCACATTAGAACAACGCTTGGACTGGCTATTCGATCTCTACGATTGTAATGGGAGAGGATATCTCGTCGAAGAGGATCACGTTACCGTTTGCAGGTGTAGTTAAGCCATCATTTCATGAAACACTCCCACTTTGTGGAACAAGTGCTCGCTCCAGTTTGGTTGTTTTATATAACAACATTCGTATGTATGCTTTAAAATCGATCTTCAGAAGGTAATCCACGATTTATGAAGGATATCTGACTCCCCGAGATAAAAGCGCACTGCGCCGCTAGCATCAGAGTGAAAAATGACTTCTTTTTAGAGCTATGTACGCGTTGGTTGGAGATCACTTCTTCAAGGACAAGCACATACCTATCACTTTACGTCGTCATATTAAACATCAATTTATTGTGAGTCTTCTTGCTTTTAGATGGAATTCATCCCAAAGGTTCTTGGAACATTTGCCTTTGAGATTTTCAAGAAGTGCAAGGGTAAACTCTCCACATCCTTCCTTATAAGAAAAACCTAAAAGGGCTCAAGTTTTATGCTGACCTCTAATAATGAATCTCGGCGCATGAAGCTCAGACGGATGAGGTGCCGGCTGTTGTGTTCACCCGATACAAGATACCTGATTCGGATTCTCACCCCCCCCCCCCCCCCATCCAACTAAGCCTTCCATCCCTCCAGCGTCGGTGGATTGGTACGAGGGCTGCCTTTGAAGAATAAAGCGCTGACTTCTATATCATATCGGCTGGCCACCACAGGCCAAGTTGTGTGGACAAATACGCTTTCAAATCGCCTCCACGACATTCCGTAGAAGTAGAATGCGTGGCGCTTCCCAAAAGGGATTCATCAGTGCCGTCCTTAATTCTTGATCCTTAATAATGGACCTGCTAATAAAGACTGAACGGTGACAATAATCAACCCTGAGATACGCCATGCATCGTGTTTTTGTGGAGGCACTTTGAAATTGCCCGTCCTTAATCGTAATTGGCCAAGAAAATGACTTTTGGTGGCTAGCCGATGGACAGTTTAGGGGTTTCTTTTTCTCAAACTGGTCTGGCATCAATTTGTAGGATGGAAGGTTTGGTTGGACTGGGCAAGGGCCGAACTAAAAATTTCGATTATGTGGTGCACGACAGCGGCTCCGCTACATTTCACTAGAAATAACAAAAAATTGTCCAGGTCTGCACTCTACTTGCAGAAAATGGTAAAGCATCAAGTACTCCCTGACATGCAATCAAATGACAGTAAATCTGCATCTTTAGCTTTTGAATAAATTCTATTAGCAATCCATCCACTCCACTGTAAATCAGGATTAAAATAAAATATTATAAGGTTTTGTAAAATATTACTATTATAACAGTTTGATGTAAATTCGACACCTATTTGGCAACTTCTGTAGAATCAAATTTTTTCGTCCATACAAGAAGCTTGATCGACTGACTAGAAGTTTTTCTTGTCACACCAGTCACCTCTTGGCTGATGCCTCGTAGAGTGCAGCTGCTGCAGCTACGCTGTCTGGGGCTGATAGCAAAAAAAAAAAGAATTGACTGCTTTTCGGCGATTTGTAATCACTACGTTTTGTGATACTATAGAAGGTTAACCAATAGGATTTTTGTAAAGAGGCTTATTTCAGAAGTTGGACAAGAACAAGAGCGGAAAAATTACACGATCCGAATTCATCGAAGGGTGTTTGAGTGATCCGAAGATTATTTCGTCGATGGAAGTGCTTCGGAGTGTTTGGTAAACAACATCGAATATAAGTATCATCAACGGTTTTGTTATGCTGCATTTTGAAACAAGATAAACTTGATAACAATTCTCTATTCGATCCAGAAGTGAAACAGGAGTATGTGAATTAGGATTGGTATAAAATTCAATAACCATTCTCATCTCTGACTGTATGCCCGATTGCCATAAAAGAGGAATGAATCGAATGAGGTCGACCCCGAACTGGTTTTTGTGCCCTTGCAGAAGATTTATTGAGGACACGCTAAATCTGTTACTCTTGGCCACTTAAGCGAAGCAACGTTTCGCTTGCTGTCAGGAAAAGTGAAATTCTTCGCTGAGAGTAGTTCTTGTTTCTCTTCTGATATGAGGACCTTTTGTTAAATACAGTGACATCTATGGATTCGTTGCAAAATGTGCGAGTTGAGAAAAAAAGCCAACACTTGCTGTGAGCGAATGTTGCATACACTTACAGGAGAAGGGTCTGAAGCGTATGTCTGACTCTAGGAAAGGGTTTCGACCTCCCATGGAACTTCACATTGAGACCAGGATCATTAGAAAGAGCTCGGAATGCTGATTACGAATATAGGTGTCAAAATTGCAAAATGAAACTCCTGAGGGAGTTGTGACCTATCGAACTTCAGGGGTTGAGTGTGGGCTGGCCGTGCAAACGAGCTGATGCGAGAGCGATGGGTCATAGGGGCCACGATTGTGCGTAATTTTTTTTCGGAAAATTTCTAACGACCATTTTTTAACGAAATATTCTTGCGTTAAAATCGGTAAAATCAGAAAAATCGTTAAATAAACTTTTCCTTAAATGCAGTCAGTTTGGCTCTATTTCAGCATGTAAAAAGCGGGATCTTTTTCTTTATTGATATTTTCGACCACATCTACTATATGACAGACCAGCGTCCGTCGCCGGCTTCGCCGGCGACTGACGCTGGATGTGCGGGCCACGCCAGGCTTGCCGGCTTCGGGTATGGTGGGCCACGCTGAGAACGGAGCCCAAAGCTAGATGGGATTCCTTACGGCTTCGCCGGCGACTGACGCTGGATGTGCGGGCCACGCCAGGCTTGCCGGCTTCGCCGGCTTCGGGTATGGTGGGCCACGCTGAGAACGGAGCCCAAACCTAGATGGGATTCCTTACTCACCCTTTTACAGGACTTGCACTCGCCAAGTAAACTTATACAACCCAACATTCTTTTAGATTGCCATGGTTGTTTTGGAGAACTACAAAATGTTTTATTGAAGGGCTCAGGAGGTCAATCAATAACCACATCGAATACTTCGGTGCCGTTTGTCTTTGGAAGATATTTACGAAGTCCATAGATGTGCCGGTGTTTCACAGAAGAATTCGTTCTGTCACAAAAGTTTTTTTTTACAGAGAATACGGCAGAGAATAAACTAAGCAGCCGTGGACCGCTTACCCAATTTAAAAGAATTTTTCCGCATTGAGTATTTTTGTCTCTGCCACCTAAAAGACGTCGATTTCAATTGTTAAGCCCTTCTTCTACTTCTTGAAGCACCTTGTACCGTACTGCACTGCACATTTGCTTGAGGTTTGAATGTGTTTTGCGTTTCTCAATTTCTTCCTACTCTTGGAGAGCACATTTTGGATTGATTAACGGTGTTACAGTAAATCCGGAAACTAGACGAAGAAATCCACATATATAAAGGGATTTCGTTCTAAAGCCAGACCTGCACTTTCGAAGATATATCTTTTTCATGGAACCTTTAAAAAATCCTCCTGCAATATTCTACATGTAAAGTACCAGTTTTTATACTAACCTCATATACATCAACTGACGAAGAATTGTCATCGGTTTCTCGTCTTTTTTATTTAATTGTACTGCTTTCATGTAGACATGTTTACTGTTTCGCGTGCATACTGCTGTGCTTCTTCCAAAGAAACTGCCAAGAAGGCCCTCGAAGAAGACGAAAAAGTTAGGGTTAAGCAGAATCGTTGACGTTGCACGGCATGAAATTGAATAAAAGCGATGCTATGACAGTACCAGCAGCCGCGCTCTGTCAGTTAGACGGGCTCAATGTTGCCGTATCGTAGTCCTACAATTATCAGCTGATGCTACAACTCGTCGTTTCCGGAAAACTTGCGAAGAGGGGAAGGAAGTAGCCCTTTTCCTTTGTTGCGTTTCGTTTTCTATGGCTTTTCAACTCCACTAATGAAACAAGTATCACAAGCCCTGTGAAAAAACTGACCGGTTGATGAGTACAAGAAACTAATATGTTGCAATCAAACGCGAGAAACGGCTAAGGAAGTCTAACACGCGAATCTACGGCAAAGATAGGTGGGGCACACGCTATTAAATTGGTCAAGAAGAAAGAAAGAGGCCAACAATTCTCAAAATGCGAAGACGACGTCGAATGCCCATTTCCACTGATTCTGGTATGTAGAGAGTTTCCTCGGTATCGGAACGGAACTGTAAAAGGCCAACCAACAAATTGGTTCAAAATGCATTTACATGAATAAGAAGAAGTATGTATTCAAAGATGTCGTTAATGCAATTTAACGGGAATTTTCGTCGTTAAATATCGTTAAAAATTTTTAGCGGAAAATGTAGGCAAATCCGCTAAATCGGAAAATCGCTAATCGTCAAACGCACACCCTTGATAGGGGCTCCGTAAGGCAAGGATGGACTACCAGCTGCGGTGGTGGCGCAGAGGCAGTGCTACCGCTCGTCACATGTGATGCTGTTGGCTCGGTCCTCATTGATGCTCTTTGCACAACATGATTCATCTTCAAAATGATCTTTTATTCTAAGTTGTGACACGTGTTAGCTCCAATAGCCGGGAAAACTATCGTACATACACGTTTGTAAAAATGCCTGAAGGCAAAAAACTGGTATGGTAAAATTTTTATTCGAAATGGTCCCCAACGGACGCTTCATCAATAGATACATCTAACCCCAAATTTTCATACGTTTCCACATCAACTGAGGGTATAGCACGCAGAATAGCCTTCACATTGTTCGTAAAAAATAGTGGTTTCTTCTTACAAATACGGTTGAGGCCGTAAATCATAAGAACTTATGGAGCATTCATAAATCCTGTTTCGTGAAAGTAACTTATATATGAAAACGTTGGTGCCACGTCAATAGGCAATAAAAGTGTATAGAGCGAGGCTAATCAACCCTTGCTCGACTAGCAGAAGAAGTCCGCTAAGGAAGGTTGTCAAAGTTTGAAATACGCAAAACCACAGGATGTCGCCTTCTTGGTAAAGGATAGTTGCACGGTTAAGTGTTGCTAAATTGCCTCATACGGAGTGCGACAGAACTGTCTGTCAGCGCTAGCAATGTTGTTTAATACAATACATTACGGCCTGCCGATAACAGTTCATAGCATCAAATAATTTCCTTAAACAAGGTTTAACACAAAATAAGTTTCAGACTAGAGGGGCATAACAAAAGCACGGAGATGAACACCATCAGAAGTGCTTATCACATGTGGGACGCCAAGAGTAGTCACCCATATTCCGTGATTTCTAACCTGGAGGTCGTTTACTAGAGGACTAGAGTAGTCTCCGTAGAACGCAAAGCAATTAAGGCCCGTGAAATCAGGTGCGCAGAACATTACTAAAGGCATATTTTTATTAGCAAGCAACACCTTCTTTAACTTTTCCTGAATCTTGGGCTAGTTTTAATTTATTACAACGAAATCTGCAGAATCCAATCCTTTTCTCAGTTTGCAATGTTGTAGTCTAGAGCGGTTGTTGTAGAGAATATAAACTATTACAAAGATGTTTACCAGGGAGGGTCTCAGGCGTAGGTCTAAACGGCGGAAATGGATAATACCACAAGAATCTCCACCCTTCATATAGTAGAAAAACATGTTTCGTTTTTGCTGAGTCCTTGAACGCTACGGGTCCTCGAAGGCAGAGTACAGTAGGGCACCGTCAGCAGCACGTATCGTATCCACGTGCATGCGGGCGCGCTGTTGTATGGGACGCGGCGAAGGGGACAACCCCAAGCGAGTTGGTGGCTCAACAGGTTGCGGGCTGCTTCAAAGGTGCTAGGTCGGATGTTCGGTTCCCATGCTGTGCACTATTTTTGCATTTTTCATAACCGCTGCCTCCTTCACCAATTTGCTTCCTACACACTCCTACACATTTATTTCACTCTAAATTGTCAGAAGGATCAGATTCGTGATCAACACCCCATGACCATGGCAGCCCTAGTTACCAGTACCTGATGTAACCTACCGTAATCAGCCAAAATTTCAAAAACGAATGTCAGATTCGTGATCAGCACCCCAAATAACCCTCTGGGGGGATTTGGGCCAAGAAATTTTTCAACCTCTCCTCGACCTCTGGAGTCGTGAAAGTACAATGGTGCCTTGATGGCGATTTAAATCAGCTTACTTCCTACGCATCTCCTACACATTTATTTCACTCTAAATTCTTAAATAAGGGTTTACTTTGAGCTGTGCTTCACTCACTGTTCTCACTTTCTGTATTATACAACGTTTTGTGTTTTTCAGCGAATGTTAAACAGTGACTTCACAGCAGGTAGGGGTCACAGCAGGCAAGGGATGATTAGGGCTGTAGAGGTCTTCTTCTTCTTCTTCCGCGGTTGTCCCGCTTAGTTGCGGGGTGCGCTTTTCTGGAATGTTGGCGCCACCTTTCCCAATCAAATGCCTGGTCAGGGTGTAACCTAGCCACCTTCAAGCCCTGATGCAGCGTATCAGGCCACCGCTGTTTTGGTCGCCCTCGCGGCCGCCTACCGGGCACATCAAGGTTAAGACCAGTCTTTCGGACGGCGTCATTATTTGCGCGAAGGACTTGGCCGTACCATTGCAGACGAGCTTCGCGCATCTTCTGAAATATCGGGGTGACACCGAACCTCTGCCGTATGGACTCGTTGCGTACTCGATCCAAACGAGTAACTACGGCCGTCCACCGCAGCATCTTCGTTTCCATTACGCTAAAGGGCCTTTCAATTTCTTTGGTAACGGGGCAGCACTCAGCTCCATAAATAGCCACGGATCGGACGACTGCTCTGTAGATCTTCGACTCCAGGCGCTCTGGTATCTTCTTGTCGCAGAGCACTCCCGTCAGAGAGCGCCATTTGAACCATGCTGCATTCACGCGTGAATTGGCTTCAACGAGTAGACCGCCATCGGACGCGATACCTGAGTATCGAAGTACGTGGCAGCTCAATGCTATTTATCTTAATGGAGCTGGACTCATCTTCGTCAGTCGTCATATACTCGCTCTTGTTGAAATTAAGTTTGAGTCCAAATCTCCCCAAACGATCGCACCAAGCTTGTACCTGCCGCTGGAGTTCAATCTTATCTTCGCTAGCGAGCATTACGTCATCAGCATAAAGCAGCGTCCAAGGGACTGGCTGCTGAAGATCACGCGATATGGCATCCACCGACAGAGATGGGAAACTCCATCGACGTACCTGCTGCAGCTTGCACTCGACTCTTTGGACAAGAGTACAATATTCGTACCCACTCTACGAGCTTTTCGGCGACTCCACGTTCTCGTATGGCATACCATTTCACTTCACGCGGAACGCGATCAAAGGCCTTCTCCAAATTCAGGAAGGCAAGATGCACCGGCTTATGTTTCTCGGATTGGACGGTAGTTTGAGCAGTCTGCCGGACTGCCCTTCTTTTTCCAAATCGGGATCGTCGTGCTTCTCTGCCAAATATCGGGCACTTTCTTCTCCGCAATAACCTGGTTGAAGAACGTCGTCAGCCACTGCGTTGGGTATCAGGATTTCGACTTCCATAACTCGGCCGCCAAATCATCGGGCCCGTTGCCTTTCCAGGCTTTATCTTCTTCAAAGCCGCTTTTGCCTCCTCTACGGTGATTTTCTGAACGGGACCGTGTACACGAGAAGAAGATGAATGCTCGGATGAGCGAACTCTATTGTCGAGAATTCCCCGAAGTAGGTGCGCCATCGGTTCAAAACCATCTTGCAGTCCATGAGTAGATGACCGTTCTCATCGTTGATGCCAAAGAAGTTGTTAACATACTCAGTCTGGCCATGGCGGACCTTCTTGAGTCGATAAAGAAATCGCTCGCCATCGCGCGACTCAAGCCTCCCGTTGACATGAGTGGTTCTTGCAACGGCTACTGGCTTCTTAGCGGGTTTCTTGGCTTCCTGATACAGACACCATTTATCGGCTGTCTTATCGCCGAGAAATGCGTGGTATAATCTCATCTTCTCTCGGACTTTTTCCTTAACTTCGTTAGTATACAGCTATGTCTGCTTATCGACCTTACGTCGTCCCGGTTTCGTAGTGCCGAGTTCGGAACGCGCAGGACTGAGAATCGCGTCGGTGGCATTTCGCCATGTCTCGCCGACGGTGGTGACCGTCGGCAACCGAATGCGCGAATTGACAGCTGCTTTTCTTTCAGTCGCCACCACTTGATCCTTAACGGACCGCTCCGTTCGACCTGGCTAAACATCGGTGGTGTGATCTTCATAGTGCAGATCAGTGGGCGGTGTTTTGTGGCGACCGTTTCATACGGCAAGACCTTCGCGTCCGTGACAAGCCCTTGCTAACGATTTCGTACAAGGACAAAGTCGATCTGCGTTTTAGAATTCCCGCTGTAGAATGAGATAAGGTGGGATGCACGTTTTCGGAATCTGGTGTTCACGATGGTAAGGTCGTGCGACTCCGCGTTGTCGAGGATGCGCTCACCATCGTCGTTAGGTGAACCAAAACCGAGACCAGCCTTCTCATCAAGCAGGCTCCAAAATGCATCCATGACTCGTTCAGAGCAGCCAGTCTGTGGAGCATATGCAGAGAAAAGATGATACCGCCGCCGTTCTGCAGCGATTACGACATTCACCAATCGGTCATTGAAACGTTCCACGCTTGCAATCGCGTCTCGGAACTGTTCGGAGACGATAATGCCAACACCGCTGGTGGTCCTGGGACTGCCACAGAACGGCTTTATAGTCCCTATGTCCCTTGACTTGCTACAGGACCACCTCGTCTCCTGCTCCGCACACAAGTCAATCTTCCTTCGCTCCATTGCCTCTGCCAACTCCAAGGAGCGGCCCGACAACGTACCCACATTCAGCGTTGCCACGCGGGTCTTGCTTACGTTGCGGGACTTTTGGACTAGCTCAATTTCCCTCCGATGCCGTCCTAGCATCAGGGACCCTCGCATACTTTTCACACTCGCCGGGCTTTGCAAGTGCGCGTCGGCCCCCGCGGACCCCGTAGCATTATCTCGTAAAGCATTCAGCACCATCAACCATATGATGTGACATGGGCTGTTCGTAGGCCGGCCTGTCACTAGGGCCTGTCGCCTCCATTCGAGTGTCCCTGTTCAGCTCGGCTCGCAAAAGCGAACAGTTTCCAGTGGCGCCACGTGGAGGAACAGACATCGATAGCCGACCCGAGGTCATAACCACCGATTTTGCCCAAACTTTTCCCAGAGGGGTTATTTGGGGTGCTGATCACGAATCTGACATTCGTTTTTGAAATTTTGGCTGATTACGGTAGGTTACATCAGTTACTGGTAACTAGGGCTGCCATAGTCATGGGGCGTTGATCACGAATCTGATCCTTCTGACAATTTAGGGTGAAATAAATGTGTGGGAGATGTTTAGGAAGCAAACTGGTGAAGAAGGCAGCGGTTATGAAAAAATGCAAAAGTAGCGAATAGTATGGGACTCGAACATCCAGCCTAGCATCTTCGAAGCAACCCCTCAACCTGCTGAGCCACCAACTGGCTTGCCGCAGTGTCCTTCGCCGCGTCCCATATAACAGCGCACACACGCATGCGCGTGGGCACGTGCTGACGATGCCTACCGTACCCCGCCTTCGAGGGCCCGTAGCTCTTTTGGTTCAAGGACTCAGCAAAAACGAAACATGTTTTTCTACTATATGAAGGGTGGAGATTCTCGTAGAACTAACCATTTCCCCCGTTCAGACCTACGCCTAAGACCCTTTCCTGGTTAGTTGCGATAAAAACTATTGCAAAAGACGGAATTCGAATCAGCATTCTTTGATTTGCGGGCATGATGCTACATAGGTAATGAGCTTTTCAGGCTTTAGCATAGTAATAATAACTTTTCAGAGGGCTAAATACATTACGTCTTATAGGAATGTAGGTATTATGAGTGAACATCTCCTCGAATCATGAAAAGAAATCTATTTAGAGAACCAGCCGCACACATGTGGCGCAACAAATAATGGTGGACATTTTTGCGCTCAAGCAAAATTGGATGGTATGGAGCCCTTCTGCTCTGAAGCTAGTCATGTGTTTGGCGCTAAAGGTTGACCATTTATTTCAGCCGTGAATATCGTTTTTGAAGTTAGATTGATGCACTATAGCGCACAATATTTGCTGGTGCTGCAGAAAAACTTCGGAAGCATCGATGATGAACCAGCAGCGCTGAATATTAACGTACCATGTCATACACTACGTATTCGCTTTCCATTGAAATTGGCAATGAAGTAGTCGCCAGATACCCGGCTTCACAGAATTTAAGAATCAGCCCTTCTTTGATTCCAATTCCAATGGATGATTCAGTATGGCATAAAAACATGGTTTGCTTTGAAAATGTAGCTTAAGCGAAATGCATGCTCTCAGTTTCATACCGTACGAACCAAATTCTTCCGGAGCTGATTCACGACGAATAGCATTTTTTTCTGCTGAAATGCCTCTTCTGTGAGTGGGGTATAACAGTTGGAAAGCGGATCCTTTGATTTTTCGACTATATTGTACCATTAATACCCATGTGGGCAAGAAGTGACCACCGGTTCTACCTACCGCCTCTCTTACAGCGGCTATTTCTGAAGATGCAGTCTACCACACTTATAACGGATCCTGATAAGATGTGACTCCCGATTTAACGTAGTTTCTTTTTTTCTTCGGGATAATCCACCCTACCCTTTGAACAGCATAAGCCAAGCTTGGTTTTGGTTGTTAGATCCCGCCATCGCGCGATCGGAAGAGCATCCTTACGTTGAAGTGACTCTCGATATAAAGCGAACGGGCTCAAGGTTCCGGTCTCACAAGGAAATTTGAGAGGGGAGGATGCTGACCGTGCCCTATACATAAATAGACCTACCTTCCCTCCTTGTTCCACTAGCATACGACGCGATCCAACTCAGTGATGTGTCTCATCGCGTCGTGGTTCCCCTGACGTTGAGTGCTTAAGGCTCGCGTAATACTGATGCGATGATGCTCAGTTGCGTACTGAACCACATGCAGTTGTACAAGGATTCCAGCTTTGAGCCTAGTGCCTGGTATTTCACTCGGTTTTTGGATCTTCCACAGTTTTTCACTACGCATTGTTCTCTTGTTACATAATCGTCCCGCAGCTCTACACTGGCTCCAAGCCCAGCTGCTTTTTGGCCGAATGCCAGCGTCCTCTCGCGATCTCTTTTTTGCTTAACACTTTGTTCTTGTCGCTCATAACTGTATGTTGATAATCGACTGTATGCATACCCGGTCCACCTCAATCGACATATGGCGCTGCTTTCTAGTCGCGGACGGCTGGCGCGATGGGGCTATGGATGGGCGATACTTTCTAATCGTAAAAATTTTAACGATTTTTGATAAAAATACTTCAAGAAGAAGCCGCACTAGGCTTCAAAAAAAGGTGAAAGTGCTTTATATACCATGCTGACGTCAAAATAACTTCCCAGGGCGAACTAGACACATTTAAAATGAAACACAAAACCTTCAAAATATTAGGTTGGCAACTAATTTCGAATCCATAATTTCGTGGACTCTCAAGAATCTTCAGCAAAACTATTTATTAACAAATAACTAATGACAATCTTTAATTAAAATAAGATCCCTCAGAATGCAGAAGTGCTTCCCATATATCAGGTGGCTGGTCTATCCCACGACCATAGAATTATTGTGCTTTTAAGGCTAAGAATCTTTGGAGGTGCATTTTGACCCGGTCCATATTATTAAATCGTCTTCCAACCAAGAAGTACTGCACCGAACTAAAAATGTGGTAGTCACTCGGCGCAAGGTCTGGGCTGTAACGTGGATGAGTTTAACGCTACCAGTCAAGGTCTTCTATTTTTTGAGGCGTCCGGTTCGCTACATTCCCTCCGTTTGGTGGTGTCAAGAAGGTATTAACTTCTGGGAGCTCGTCAAGAATGGTTCCAGCACTAATGCTGTAGTCTACTCTTCTCAACCTGGCCGCGCGCAGGCTGAACTCCGCTGGAATCGGTTCAGTCCGATTTTCAGGAGCGGAATTATCTTTCAGCAAGATAACGGCAGATCACCCATCGCGAATCGGAAGCTGCAAAAAATCGAAGACTTTGGCTGGGAGCGTTTAACTCACCCACCTTACAGCACAGGCTGTGCGCCAAGTGACTAGCACCTTTATAGCTCGCTGGAGCACTTCTTGGTTGGAGGACGATTTATTAATGTGGACCATGTCAAAATGCACCTAAAAGGATTCTTGGCTTCAAAAGCACAAGAATTCTACGGCTGTGGGATGGGCCAGGTAGCTGATAAATGGGAAGCAGTCCCGCGTTCCAACAGATCTTACTTTGTTTGAAAACTGTTGTTTGTTATTTGTTTATGAACACTTTCGTTGAAGGCGCTTGAGAGTCCACGAAATTAGTTGCCAACCTAATACAAACCAAACGTCTTCGTTTTTTGATAAGTCTTCGATTTGAAAGACTAACTACAGCTTTCTTTAAAAAAAACATAATTTGCTTGCCCTAATAAGTAAATGGGCGTGTGTAGCGCAGTCGGGGGAGGCGCGACCGTCGCGTGCACCCGATACCAGGTTCCTGGTTCGGATTTCCCGCCCAGGCCAACCAAGCCTTCCATCCCTCCGGGGTCGTTGAATTGGTGCCAGACTTGTCTGGGAAGGATAGAGCGCTGACTTGTTCATCGGCTGGCCACCGCAAGTCATTGTATGGCCAAATACGCATTCATGTCGCCTCCACGACATCCCGTAGAAGTAGAATGCGCTGGCGCATCGCAGAAGGGATTGAGTAACGCCGTCCTTTATCCTTTATCCTTTAATAAGTAAATACAGTGAATACTGTGTTTGAGTTGTCATAACATGCCTGCTCTCTAGGCTATAAAAATGACCTTTTAGAACATTTTAATGTGCAGCAACCAGCAAATTTTCAGTTCTCCTCAAAAAGTGATCGCCCCATGCACTCGGCTAAGTAAGCAGAATTTTCAGTATCATTAAAATAAAAAATGAGCGCATGGCGCTGCTTTTTTTGCGGTGCATTAAAATTCTTACTTTCCTGAACTTTGGAATAAGTTGAGAAAAAAATCAAATTTTTATAATTTCTCAAACTATGTATTCACTTTTCTGGAGGAAGTTAATCACACAGTTGTAAAGAAGGTTACATTAAATTTTTCAAAACTTTTTGTTTCAACCTTCTTAGAGAGTGTCTAATTAAATCTCGAATGCATCGCTTCGATCTAAAAGGATTTCGATCGCAAAAGTGTCCAGTTTGATCAGAAAATCGTCATATCTGCAGAGACTGCCAGTAGCCTCATTACATGTATACATATGTGAAGGATCTCGAAAAAGTTCATGAGGGAGATGGTGAGGTATGCGAGGGCACAGCGCCACATGCAAGGCTTCTCAACATGCCCAACTGCAGTTATTTCGTCGTAATAGCAACTATTTTCAACAAATTTTTCTATTTTACTTTTTTCAGGACTTATTCTTACATATTAATAACTTAAAAGGAGCAAATCTGATCCTCAATGAAAGTCCAAAAGATTTGCCAGAAATTCCGTTAAATTTCTGAAAAATTGCGCTAGGTTGTTCAGTCCGATTTTAACGAAAAATGTCGTTAATTTGTTAAAATCTTGAAATCGTTAACAGCTAAATGCATACCTTTTGATCTTATCGTATTTGAAGAATCTCATTTACCTGGAGAAGTCGTTGCGAACACAGAGCACTCAGTTTTTCCGTTAGTCGCGTCAAATTTACTCTGGTGTTGGTTACATCTTGCGAATTTTTGTCATACATACGTTAATTTTCTGAAATTATTCATTTCCAAACAATCTCCGTGGCTGCATTTTGCATTGCTGTTTAGACATGGTATGCAGTTTTTCTAGATAACTCTAGGCAAAAAACGCTGAAAAAGCGAAAAAAGCCACCCCCGGTTTGAGCGTGACCTCGGTTATAAATCAGATTTTCCCCGCTCCTCTGAGTTGCGTTGTAATAAAAGGCACCACATTTATAGCGCACAAAATAGAGTGATCCAGCGTAACGGTAAGAAATTCGAGACCAGGCTATGAAGCTGGGGAACAAGCCTTCCGATAGACGAAAAACGTTACATTTGCAAGTCTTATATGTATGATTTAGACTTATAAGTATGATGTCGGCTTGTAACGTTCGGCCGCTAGGACAAGGACCATCTCGAAGAGCTTGCTTTCTGAACTGAATATGAGCGCTGAAAGCGAAAACAGACGCGCCTCAGGCCACGTGCGCACCGTCGGCAGTTTTTTGTGTGGCTCAGCACACAGCAGACAGTTCGCGCTGCGATGGTCGTTCTCTGAAGCCAGGTGGCAGGTGATGTGCAATGACGTGTGGAGACTGCGCTCATGCAGCGGGGAGAGAAGGCGTGCGCGGAAGTCGGTTGCGTCCGTATTCATGCCACACATGGGTGAAGAGTTCATTGGTCCAAATCGGATGACATCACCATCTCTACGATCTATGCTTACCCATAACACATGACATGAAAGCCTCGAATGTGGCTGTATGATGAGTCCAATCTGTATTGATCGCTATCGATTGAGCGACACATGAACAAAGGCACATACTCTTTTCTTTAGATTGGATACAATCTAAAGCACGAAGGGTTAGCGAACGCCTTCGAAGCGCTCTGTCTGGTTTTTACGAAACTGATAATATGGAAAAACAACAACAACGAATCGGCGCCAGTAATGTACAGGAAAAGAAACAAATGAAACGTTACTGACTACACGATGATACCTGTACTTGTCTGCATACAGCACAACTAGAATGTCACTACCCTATGGAGCAAATCTGAGGCGAGTCTCGTCGCGTGCAGGCTAGCATTTGTTCTTGCATCGTCGCTTCTCAGCCCCGTGGAACTGCTGTAGATACCGTACTCCCAATGAGCTCGCGTCCGACCACTGCTTGAACGAATTCACATGCCGGAACAGACGTTGCTTCGATCGGCACCAACTTTCGCCGAGCACCACCTGTAAGCACAAAAAACTTTAAAACTAAGCACAACGAACACGCATCCATTCTCCCACTTAGCCTCCGTAGCTAAGAACCAGTCAACAGAAGTCTGGAAAGCTTCTTTACTACCATTTACGTCATCCAAGTGAATGTTAAAGCGTTATGGTGGCAGATGGCGCAATAGGCAGGGGGCACCGATCATGGTTCACCGGCAAGTGCACATCTTCTACCGCAAATTGATATCAGAGTTGTCCCTGAAGTACAACGAGCAGACCACTTATCGGTTGGCTCCCATTAGTCAGGGTAAACGCAGGAAAATGCACATTCACATCGACTACGCAACATCACAAACAAGCAGAATGCTCGGTGCATACTGTAAAGGAAAGATTAACGCGGTCCTTCGTTTGCACGCTGCCTCTGGCTCATTAATCTTCGATACTGAAAGAAGTGCTAGGAAAGTAACAAGGATAAAATACAAAGGATAAAGTTGGGCGTTAACATAGCCTTTGTGGGGTTCGTCACCCGCGCCGTTTTGTATGAAATATTTTGAAGACTTGGACACATTCATGGTCTGCATAATAACTTGGGATGTCAGCCACTTCTATTAATCCAGCGACTCCGATGCGATGCAGGGCTGGTTTGCACTCGGAAGAACTCGAAGTACTCGATTTGGGCTCCACGCGGGAGCTGGAGCTCCTTCCGACTGCGCTACGCACGCTCCTAGGAAGGCTTATGTCAAGGTTATCAGTTTTGGCGCTTGGAATGATATTTTTGTTTGCTTTCTTCGGGCTTACAGACAAAGTGTTTAGCTACCATACTTACCAGTCTACAACTTCATCAGTAGAGCAGCGCAGTTTGTCATTAAGCATTAGCAAACGAATGAGTCTAACGATGCTTCCTTCCGCTCACTTAGAAGCTGTGCTCCTTCCATATTTAATCATAAGCTTAAATCAGCATGAATTAGGGTCGCGAAATATGCCGTGAGCTTCTTTCTCAGTTGTCTCTGTCACACAAGCTATAGGTTAAAAGGGTCGCTTCGCTTGCTTTCTTTGATGATGCCTTCACCAAATACAAACGCAAATGAAACCTAAAGCTACCGCCTACTAGTTGCACTGTAGATAATCCGCTTTTAAAAAGCCCCGTTCAGAAGGGGTTCTGGTCCCTTCCTAATGCCTCATTTTTACACTTGTCGTAGAAAGCCACTGACGCACGTACTCTACATACTTAACACCAGCTAATCTTTGAGCTTCTTTGTGAGCGAAGACCGGTTTCCGATCGCCTTAGTCGCATCGCATAATGCTCATACGATTAGAAAATAATCCTCACTACAGTCACACATTTGTAGAGCTGGCACACCAGCTGCATAAGCTCATAAGTCGCACCGTACACGAGAATCTATGCAACGGACGGTTACGAGAAATATTGTTGGCGTAACCAGCAGGCGATCGTGAAGGCAATAAAGTGATGTTCGCGATTCAGAAGCATTTTTCCTAAAGGCTTCTCCCAATCTCAAGCACATGGAGAAATCCCGAAGACTGATGGTAGAACCTCGCTACCCATTTCTTGGCCAAAAAGCAGAGATATAGCTAGAAGCCCTTCGGTGACTACCAAGTCTGCCGTTTGTGTCGCCTAGCACTTGAAGATTTGACACAACATTTTGTATAACGACGTCGTCTTGAAGGACAACAGTTTTGCAAACGAGCTATTGAAATCGCTTCCTCAACTAACGGAAATGCTGAAGCGCTGAAACTTATGGCTAAAGGAGTAGCCGAACATGATGAAATGATGAATTGATGATATCCATAGCAAAGTGCAAATATTTCACAAATAATGTTAGAATTAAAATTGCTTGGGTGTAAAATACTCTTCGAAGCAAGCCTAGTACTGAAGATTCTACTATTTATCAAGTCGTCAAAAGTCAAAGGTCACCCAGACTGCACCTGTTCTTCAGTCGACTTTTCGATTGTTGTTATTTACCAAGAAGGGCGCTACTCACCTCAGACCAGCTCTGGGATACACCGCACATCCATCTACGCGATATCGAGGCTGCGATTTGAATGCGTGGTTGGCTTATATGTACTATGAGTTGCGGTCGTCAGCAAGAACCAAGTCAGTAATTTATCCTTCTGCCAGACACTGACACTAATTCACCGGTCCCAGGAGGGATGGTACGCTTGGGAAATCCGAATCAAGAATCTGGAATTAGACACGCGGGTCAGCCGGCGCCTCTTCTCACTGCGCTACCACGTACCCGTGCCCGGAAATACAAAAAAATAATAGGTCGTTACCTAAGTTCTGCCGCTTTTTGACCTCAAACTTCAAATGTAAATATCTTGGCGCAAACATAACTTTATTAGTCGAAATAAGAACCATTACAATCTATACATCCTTGCCAACGAGATACTAGTTTACTTATTTTAGTAGCGAAGAATCTGGAGGTGATGAATTCTTCGAGAGCATATTCTGCATCATGTCGGTTCTTGAAGTATTTTCCGCGAAGGAAGCCGTCGGGATGTTTGAAAAATGGTAGTCTGTAGACGATAGGTCGGGCGAATACGGTGGGTGGATGGTCGACTGTTTCGTATCCCAAAGAATGGAGCTTCTGTCTGGTGATCATCGATACGTGCAGCCTAGCGTTGTCGCGCAAAAGTATCGGTCCCCTTCTGTAGATCAGCGCTGGGTAGATTTGCTGGAGCTTCTTGTGCACGTCGTCCAGCTTCCGACAGTACGTTTCTGCCGTGAATCTTTCACCAGGTTTGAGGACGCTATAGTGGATTAAACCGGTGGCACACCACCAAACGGTCACGATCGCTTTTCCCGGTGCATAGTCGGCTTTGGACAGCGTTTAGGTGCTTCGTCAATATCCAACCATTGAGGACTTCGTCGACGATTGTCGTAGACAATTCATTTTTGCCACAAGTCACAATTCGCTCCAGAAACGGGTAGTTTTTGTTGCGTAGAAGGAGCGCTGACGATACTTGCAAACGGCGAATTCGAAGGGCGAATCTGCTCTCGAAGAATTCATGGCTTTTAGATCTCCAGAGTTCTATGCTACTGGAATAAATAAACTAGTGTCTCATTGGCAGAGATGTGTTGATTGTAATGGTTCTTATGTCGCCTAATAAAGTTATGTTTGAGCCGAGATACTTACATTTGAATTTAGAGGTCAAAAAACGACAGAGCTTAGGTAACGACCTAATAATACTGCGGAAATGATGTTTGAAAATTATAAGGGATGACTCAGGTAGCAGCGTCCAAATAAAATTCTTTTTGAGCGCACGATTGCTACTCGGCGTGACAGGTTTTCCTAATGCACACGAGTACATCCTTGAATATGCCAAACCCTGAGAGTTGAATAAGCAGAAGATGCCACTGAGACTCGACTGTACTTGTTACTTGTGTGAATGGCCATCCTAAAAAGGTTCTTCTAGACTTCCTATTACACATTTCTGCATCTACTGTTCGAAGTATCCTAAACCGTCGGTTCACTCACACTAAAACATCTTATTCTAGTGTAGCGCTGAAAGCTCGACTCGCTTTTGCATTACTCCTCCCAAACCCACAAGCAAAAATCCGGTACTTTGCTCGTCACAAGGAGTGTGAAATCTACACGTCTTTAAGCTCCGTCGTATGCAATTTGTAAGTACTCAAACTTACATATTTTTTTCAATATTCAAGTGCTCAATTCATATCGACTACTGTGGAATGGTAATTCAAAATGTGTGAGAATACCCATGCCAGCAAAACAAAAACCTTTCCGAACCGACTTAATAAAGTCCTAGATTCACACTTTTGCTGCATCTTACTATGATGAGATCTACGCCTTCTGCATTATTATTGCTGTGGAAACGCTGCCAAGGTAACAATGATACAGCAGATGGCCAGCATGTGACACTCGTACAACTGTCTTTGTTTTCCTCGATCCGTATGATGCATATAGTGTTTGAAATCGCGAAGCAAAAGCTGCTGTCGTCGACACGTGACACATGTGCAACTGTCCCTGCTTTCTTCAGCGTGAATGTGAACGTTTACTCGTACAACAATGATGCTGCAATAAACATCTAGAAGTCACCTGTAAGCAAACGAGGTCGATCTCCTTTTGGTGATAAATCATATCAACAGCTACCGCGTAATGGATAAGGCGAGAGAGGTGATTCAGTTGTTGAGGCTGAAATATAGACATTAGGACGGGCGACTGCAGCTGATCAGTATGATCCAACAACTATTTCGGTACAACTCGTTATTCTGGCCTAAATGGAGAGGTTTGAAACGCGCCAGCCGATCATGGCACGTACCGCACATACTTTTGCCAATCAGGGCGCCGATCGTGCACGCCCACTACGGGTGCCCGTTATTGCTGTGCCTTTGAGAAATTTCATCGAACGAAAATGAACGAATAAATTTGACCTTGGAAATTTTCGAACGAGTGAATGAACGAATTTATTCGTTGTTGAAAATTTTCGAGCGAATGAACGAACGAATTTATCCGCTCATCAATTTTTTCGAATGATCGACAATCGCGTAGGTTAAGTCTCTCGTTTATTCGAATATCTGAGTAGTCGAACAATTTGTTCGAATCAGTTCCTGTGCTTAAAAATTGGAAGCTTATTCGATATTCAAATAAAGAAATCTTCGATTTCCGGATGATATTCGAATATGGACCCCTTTCGATGTTCGAATTCGAACGAATATTCGACTTTGTAAAACCATCGATGTTCGGATTCTATGGAATATCCAAAAATCTAGAAATATCAAATACTCACCTATTTGAATAATTATTAGAATAAATCATTTGAATAATTATCCCAATATATTCGTTCGAGCACAACTATAGCACAACTATGCGGCGTGATTGCTTATGTGCGTTACGCCTGCTCACTTAGCCCACGCTGACGACTTACACCGTTTTCCTCTACAAGGCCGATGCCATTTATTCACTGCGGTGTTGCGCCATTCATTATCAAAACTGCATTTGTTTAGGCGATCTCGACAAGAGGTAAAAACTGTCATACAGACGACGAGAAGGAGAGGACTCGAGTCGTCATCTGCCACACTATAGAAGATGTCATGCCATGTGCATTCACTGAGTTTGTAAAACAAAAGACGCTCGAGAAGGAACGGATTCGAAGGGCAAGGACAAAGGCAACTACCGATGGCGCCGGAACTCACGTTGCTGGTGACGACAAACTGCTTCAAAGCCGGAAACATGGGGCCAAGCGGGAGTTGGCTTTTCATCACAGGTGCGATCGTCGTCTCTTCACACGTAAAATCCGCATCGCATTTGCGGTTCTGACTGAAGAACACCAACAAGGCGTTGATCTTCTTCGTGTTCACCTGAAGGGACAAGTCGTTGAATGACTGCTCTCACAATTCCTTGGGAAGCAATTTTTAATGATGGAGTTCTTCGAATTTATTCTCTCGTTACACATCACATTGCTTCGAATGCAGGAAGCAGCAAAAATATGTATTGTCTGTCTCATTCTGATTCACAATGTTACTAATACGGACCGATGAAGTGGTGAATGAAGGAGACAAAATGAAACGTGTGAGTAAGTTCAGTTCAACTGCATTTCTTCCCCACTATATGTACACTATTGAGGACTAGGCGGAAATGATCACGTCGCTCCCCATTGGAAGTTCATGCATCTCGTTTTACAACATGAACAGGGCGGCCCTTAAAAACGCATGGTGCAAAGAGGTATGACGCAGGACCTGGCTCACAAGCCTTTCAAGTTGTGGTTGTGCAAAACATAAGCAAACGATTAAAATGGAGCCTTATATGTTCGCAAAATTATGAGCACTACATCTCATTTGCACAGCCGCTTGCTCGACGGCAGGTGCGGTGCCTTTGATAAAGCGGAAGGTTTCATTTTCATACTATTTCAACACAGAAATTAACAAATGAGTTTTGACGAATCAAAGGTAAGCATTTCGAAGCAACCGTAACCGGAAATCCGACGAATATCAGTGGAGGTTTCCCACATTTAATGAAAGGGATGGCTCAGAACACGTCGCTTCCTGAGCAGAAGCCAATCTTATATGATATGTAACTATTTTCCCCTATGTGCTTCCACCTTAGGACCCTCTTCTAACTATTCATTCACTTCTATATCAAGAAAATTCAAGGTATAGGTGAAAGTCTCCCATCGCGTGAACCACTGAGCCTCGACACCTCACAGTCAGCCTATTATGTGAGCTGACGAAAAGATTTCACATTTTAGAAGACGACATCAGTAATGCGGCTTATTACGCTTTGAACATCCCAATTCCTGAAATGGGGTGGTTCATTACGATAGAAGACGCTACGTGGCGTCGCTTGGCACATGAAGATTCACATTACAAAGTCTCAGTATTTTCATTAGTACCGCTCAACTTCCATATTCTTCCAGAGATGTTTTGTAGAGACTTACATCTTGTTCTATGGTTAGTTCAATTTTTTAAAATTAGCCAAAATCTATTCGTTTTGCTTCTGTACACTTGTGGGCCCTCACTTTTGGCATCACTATCGAAGAAGAACTTTTTGGAGTAGAATGGCTCTGAGCTTTCCTAAATTTTCCAAGCAATTATTACCCCTTCGCAACGGTCAGAGAACACACGAGAATCATGCACATCTAGGACAGTTAGACGCAGTCCCTATCAGTGTACAACGAAATCTGCTCGCACGGCAGATCTTGTTTGACTAAGATACCCCGCGGTATCTATGCTAGCATAGCGCTTTCAACAATAGAGTCAAGCTCACAATTTATGGCCGCTATTCATTGAAAAATACGGCCAGCAGTGCGGAACTTTAAAAAAACTGTTCGGGGGGGGGGGGGTTTCAGCCACTCGAAAAATATTCGATAGGACTTCGGTCAATGGGGCAAGCAATAATTTGACAGCAATGTGTACACCAAAAAAAAGCTAGCGACGAATTCTTCCTTTTCACATCCTAATTATCGTGTATCGGCGATGCATGTAAATATATTAAGTTCTTTGTCTAAATAAGGGCGAGAAAAGGTAGTTTCTGCCGTGTAGGGAAGCATACCAGAGTTCCACCAGCCACTCAAAACAGGAAAGAATATTAGTGTTTAAGACAGGAAACGAAGTACGAACGAATTTACATCTACATGTGTAGCTGATGCCAGTAGTTTGGTTGGCGCTTTCCTTGTCGCACCCGCTCCCCACACAAAGAGAGGAATACACCCGAAAAGTGCCGAAAAAACTGGTCTAAATTGGGATGAGGGGAAGATGGGCTTATTCAAAGAACTGTGTCGTTTTCCCATTGAGTTTCGTTGAGTCACTTTATTCGATCACACCAACACTCACTTCTTTCACGAGCAGTTCCACGACAGGGCTGTCCATATGAATGTGGACGACATTCTCGCGAAGCAACTGCAGCAGTGCAAGCAACACCTTCACGTCTTTCCATTTCGGTCGAGCGTCGAGAGCAATGCCAAGTTCACTAGTGCTCATCTCGTTCAACAACAGACAGCCAGCCGGATGCCAGCTCAGCTCGTCTAGACAGCCGCAGGATATTGCATACAACATTCAGGAGGTACTCATGCAAGCTCACCAGTCATTGCCGTGGAGGATCTGCGTTCGTACAGTTTGCACAGACCGTCGTACACACGAATATGGATCGTGGTGAATCGCTCCAGACGACGAACGGCTGCCGCTCGAAACCGACGCGAGACGCTGCGCCATCGCAGCACGTCGGCTAGAGCCGCGTTCGTGATTATTCGCTCAGCTATCTCTGAAAGACAAAGATGAACTTCTCGGGCCGGATTCATCAACAACGAACCCCGAGGTATGTAAGGAATAAGGGGATAGAGATAAGATAAGGGGTAGCAAAGAATGCTTCATCGTGGGTATTCGTATCCCTTATATATGTACCTTGCCCGCTGATCAGTTTCCTGAATCGGAGGCGCATTATCCAACGCTACTCCCGGCATTTCCGGTGCACAAGTAGCGACACAAAAGCTGTAGAATAGAAGAGAATCGATAACCGCTTCACACAGAGAGAATACATCATGCCCTCAGTATGCTTTCCTTTTGTGCAAATATTTTCACGATATTTTCATATCTTCGCCCAAAACGTGATACAGTATATAATCTGAACGAAACATTACGATATGAATAGACTATTCAAAAAATCACTTCATGAGAAATTCTTTATTGTATTGATCTACTTTTTGGATTACGTGGTACTTGTTTCCTAATCAACCGCGTAGAATTAAAATTTCTATTTTTTATTGATTTAGTAGTTGCTGACAGAGTCTGCAATCAATACTGAAAAAGACTATATGCAAATGAAATTATTTATTCAGACACAGATTGGAAAAAATTTAAGCATAGCTTGGCATAAAAATTTTGTGAAAAAACATTCTTACTACGTGGTTATTTTTTTCTAGTTTGTAAAGGAATGGAACTGATTAGCTTCCATTGAATCGCTAAAAGTAGTTTTTCTGGTGGTTTGCTTTTTTGTGGTTTTGTAGTTTTCATAAATAATAGGGAAATTAACATAATATTAGCGGTAGTAGAGAAAACAATTGAAAACTACAAGGCGGTCATTAGGGACATCAACATAGGTTGCACAACTTTCGCAAAAAATGGCTTCACAGACTGATGCTATTTTAAGCGCTCCTTGAGACTACTTCTTCTTTAGAACATCATCGACCGTGATCCTACATATGAGGGGCTTTTCACCGCTCAACGCCAGTAAACCGCCAGTATAGTACGACTGCATGAAGAGACCTATTATGTTTTGTGGAACAACTAAAAAACAACAAATGGAAGAGGAAGTAGAAAGATTAGTTAACTACGCTCCGTGGCCTCCGGACTCAATGAGGTGCTTCCGCTTTAGCGAAGCAGATTGGGTGCAAATGCGCATAAGGAGACCCCATTGCCGTCGAAAAACCCCATCAGTACTGATGAACTAAATGTGCGAAATCCACCTACCGTAATGGTCCGTCTGCGAACTGCTGGCGAACATCGAACAGCACACTCGACGTAGGTTATCATACACAGTTAGAGGAATGAGTGACATTTTCTGAAAAGGAAAAAATGGAAAAGGCAGAAATAAATTAAGCGGGAGACGCATAAACGATAAGGTGAACATGTCATTGCTCGCGGCAAAGGCGAAAGTGAAACTCGATCAACACTCGTAGATCGGGAGCGAGGACGGAAACGTGAAAGTTCAAGATGTAAGAGCCTTGTTGCTACGCAGGGGATGGTGAGATCTTGGTGGAAGTGACGGCAGAAGTTGTAGGCTCGGCAATGGTACGAATGGAGACTTCAGTGAACAGCCACCAGCACTCACTCCATACTGAGACGAAAGAAAAGAAGCAGTAGCCGTTCTGACGGGTGGCGCATGCCGTGTAGCCAGAGCCAAAGATCAATGTCGCTGTGAAGACAGTGATTAATGAAGAATCGTCGATACACCGTCTTCATGCGCTAGGCGTGAAATAGCCGATTCAAAAATCAAGAATCAGAACTGCACAGCTCTCATGCAGTTGTGGACGTAGCATGAACTGCCGGAACCACACGTCACCTCGAGCAAAGTACGATTGGGGCAACTGAATCACCGCCTTCCACGCGGAACGCTACTTGACCGAAGGCGTGTCAACGAAAAACGAACGACGGCACGGACAGAAAAAGACTGAACCAATCACATCAGTCGCCTTACGGCGACAACGAGAAAGTGGTGATTGCCTCAAGTGACGGCGACGCAAATGAATAACGACTGTCAGAAGAAAGTGTGAAAACAGTGAAAAAACATCGAAAAGCTTGCCCTTCACAGAAACCAGAGCAGAAAGAAACACTGGAGTTTAAGACAACGGCAATAGCGGATAAAGAATACTGAACAAAGACCCAAAAAATCGACCGGAAATCGAAAAGAATGGGGATTCTGTTAGTGGGCTGATCCATGTGCACCATTGATCTTATTTTTAGGGCACCAGACAATAAAACAACAAATAAACGCTATTATTAAACAGATATCCGCGACTTCAGGTGTAAACGTTGGGTACACAAACCTCAGCTGTCCGACTAGGAACAACATCAACACAAAGTTTATGATAAAAAGCCAGGCAAAGTTTTAGGAAGTAAGTAACCCAGGTAAGTAAGTGAAAAGAAATAAGCAGGACAGCTGAAGAGCCAGATTAGAAAGGGAAGAGCATGCATGACACAGTGTGAAAACGGCGTCAGTCTTGCGCACATCGGAACAGGTTGACAGAGGAACATAAAATAATGAAGGTCACGTCATTCCTGAATTCGCGCACCATGTTGTGCGTAATTAGAATGCGTGGCGCATCCTAGAGGGAACGGATTAATGTCGACCTTTGTTCGTTGTTAGTTTTTGCCTTATTTTTAATCCTCTCAGCTTTAAAACACTCATATTTCAGAAGAGGAATATAGTACAACAAACAGATAGAAGTCATTGATGTTGGCCTCTCGATAAAAACATGCAAACAATGAGCACATCGATCGGATTCGTGCAGCAGGCAGCCTTTCCAGGAGGAAGTTATAGACTTGGTAAACTTTCCAATGCAAGGGAGACTGCTCGCTGTTCTTTTCAACCGTCAGTTCCAACCGAAAATGCGCATGGCGCATGCTCATGCGCCATGCGCCTTTGTTGAATTCTAAACCTTGACCGATTCGGCGGGGATTGCTACGTTCGCCACGGGAGGTCCGGCAGTGGTCGCTCAATTCCAAACTTCTGACAGAACAACTCGTCCGGAAGTTCCGAAGCCGTGTGACGTCCTTGCTGGCAACGACGTCGAGCATGGCGGTGAGTATTTTCTGAATCCCGAGGTTTTCTTCCTATTCCTTTGACGGGCCACTCATTGGTCCGGGTTTAGAAAAACGTCCTAGAGCCTTCGAAAACTCGTTCATGTCTATTTTTTAAGCACGTTTAACTGTACGAGTGACGTCGAGGTTTTGACTTGTATGCCACATTAGAGAAAACCAGTCAATAAACAATTATTGCCGGGTTATTTGACTGTTAAGTGGGTTTCACTAACAAGGGTTTCAATACGTAGCCGAGTGAAAAGTGATGAAAAGTCTACGGTCGTTTTTTTTATTCAGTGTGAATCTCCACAGTATTAGCTGTTATTACCTCATGTCAAAATGGACAGCAAATGTTTGTTTTGCTGAGGTTCCGGCTGATGTCGCGATGGTGGGCAGCATTGGGACGTGAGAACGCGCCGGCCAATCACTCTGCATCGAATGGGCATTGAATGGGCGGGCCATGCAGAGAGGGCGTGTACGTTCACCTTGAACGTCACGCGTGCGTTCGCTAGGTCCTCTAGTTGGTTATGATTGGCCGGCGCGCTCCCACATCCTAATGCTGCCCAACTTAGCGACATGGATCCAGGTTCCCTATGTGAGGAGATCAGGCAAAAACTATCAGTATGAGTAGTCTAGTATTACATGTTCTTCCGTTTTTCTAATTCCATTTTCTTTTAAGCTACACTGCAGTGGTGTTGAGTGTTGCTATTTACGGCGAGGTTATTCGCGTATCCAATAAATAAATAAATAAATAAATAAATAAATAAATAAATAAATAAATAAATAAATTCTGAACAGCGATTTGTACACCTGCCACGCATGCAAGCTGGAAAAGTCCAATTCGGAAATACCCTGAAGAAAGTCAGGCAAAGTATGACAGATGCAGACACTCGGTCGGTCGTAGATGGCTACAGTATTGCCTCGTAGACCATAGCAGAACGAATCTGTACAAATAAATTGGCAGTATGGTACGAAACTTGGCAGGATGCTTGCCCGTGCGCGTAAAGGGGATGTCTTTGTAGGGCTCTGAGTTCCGCAGCGGTTATGGAAGTGGGAATAGTTTGAGTAGTGTAAGAAACTCTAGGATGTGGCCTGTGTGACACAGTTGCGCTAGATCTATGTTATACTTCGGCGACGCGTCGCCGACGTCGCCGACGCTGTGTTGTGCAGGCTGGTACGCACTGCTTCACAACACAGCGTCGCCAGCGGCGTCGCCGATAGCTACGCAAGGGATGTTATACTTCCGTCGACGACATCGCCGGCGGTGCCGACGACGTCTGTGACGACATCATCCAAGGGTGGCAGAAAATGCGCTTCGATGGACTATATCGATTGGGGGTTGGTTCTTCGTTCCCGGCACTACCATCATCCCCACCGGACCTCGAATTACGAAGTCGAAAAGTGCAAAAATGCCCGTCTTGCGGACACCAATAGTGCCATCCTTACTCTCAACGTTCTTTTATGGTTAGACTCACAACCATTGCCTAATGTTGTGCGGAAATCCGTTCCTACTGGAACACTGAGTGTTTGGGGAGGGAGTGGGAGCCTAATTCTTACGTTTCCTTCGCTTTGTCACCTTTCTTCGCTCCTCTGTCGTTCTCACCCGTCTTATTCGCGTTCTCTAGTCCTTTTCGCTTCCCATCAGAGCAAGTAACACCCAATAAAACTGTGAAAAAAATAGAAAACGTGAAGGAAGCGGCGAAGAAATGCGAAAAACTGATACGGAGCAGCCAAAGTATGAAAGACGGCCTTGAAACAGAAAAATACGAAACGGCAGTAAAGAAACTGATTCAAATAAATAGTGCTTGCCCGCCTTCTGAAATGATACTGCAAACCTCTACGAAGAGTTTTTTGAAATACAGTTTACATTAATTAAGAGTTAAATTTTCCTGCAAATTTCGAAAATTCGTAAAATAAATTTAATTTCAATGCGATTTAACGAAAAAGGCCATAGCTAAACTTCAATAAAGAAATTTAACGAAAATGCTGGTAAATTCGTTAAATCGGTAAATCAATAGTCGTTAAATGCTCAACACTACCCCGTACTTCTATTAGTACACTGTGCTTCGATGCTCTTCTGCCGACGACGACGTCGCCGATGGTACCGACGACGTCTGTAGCGACGTCGGCGTCGGCGACGTCGGTGACTGGCTGTCGGTGACGGGTCGCAGCGTCAGCAACGCATCGCCGAAGTATAACATAGGCCTTAGAGGGGACACAACCGGAGTTCCTTGTACGTCACAGGAAACATCAATCGTATAATAAGTACCTCTTCAATAAGGCCTATCTTTGTGTGGGATAGAATGAAGCGATCGGTGCAACTATAGGCTAAGCAAAGCGGGTAGCGTTACCGGTCGGCCGTTAATTGACATATTTTGTAAGGAAAGATGATATCAATATTGGCAAATGGCCAGAAATTCATCTCTCAGGTAGGAGGAATTAGGTTGGCAACTACCTTTGTGGACTCTCAAGCGCCTTCAACAAAAGTGTTCATAAACAGATAACAAATAACAGTTTTCAATCGAAGTAAGATCTGTTGGAATGCGGGAGTGCTTCCCATTTATCAGCTACCTCGCCCATCCCACTGCTGTGGAATTCTTGTGCTTTTGAAGCCAAGATTTTTTGAAGGTGCATTTTGACATGGTCCAAATTAATAAATCGTCCTCTAAGCAGGTACATTTCAGCGTTAATGCTGGAACCGTTCCCGATGAGCTTCCAAAAGTTAATACCTTCTTGACACCACCAAACGGAGAGAACGTAGCTAACCTGACGCCTCAAAAAATAGAAGACCTTGGCTGGGAGCGTCTAACTCATCTACCTTACAGCACAGACCTTGCGCCAAGTGGTTATCACATTTTTAGTTCGGTGCAGTACTTCTTGACGGGAAGACGATTTATTAATGCGGACCGGGTCAAAATGCACCTCCAAAGATTCTTGGCCTTAAAAGCACAATAATTCTATAGCCGTGGGATAGACCAGCTATTTGATAAATGCGAAGCACTTCTGCGTTCCGAGGGATCTTATTTTGATTAAAGATTGTCATTAGTTATTTGTTAATAAATACTTTTGCTGAAGATTCTTGAGAGTCCACGAAATTAGTTGCCAACCTAATAGTTCTTGGCGTTGTTTCAGTAAGAGGAGCTAAACTTATAGCGCTAGCAATGGACATTGTATGGTTCTTCTCGTCATAAGGAAAACAGGAAAAAATGAAGAAGGAATGGGCACCGTACCTGTAGTGCACTGCAAATACCACCGCTATGAAATCCGTCACCTTATTACAACAGCGCCTAGCCCGTGCTTTTGAGAGCGTAGTGATCTGAAAGACATTCCGACCATTACACGGAGTTTCCATAAGGAGTGATGAGTACTACTTGGACTGAGATCAGGAGGAAGCCGGTTATCCTTCGAGCACGTAATTCAGTCGACCAGTTCCTGCACAGCTACAAGTGCGTTCCTGCGCGTATCGTGAGGGGAGCGCTGAATTTTCACGCAGCCTCGGGGCTACGTGCCAGGCATGGCTCGGCGGAGGCTAGGCGCCGGCGACCCGGCCGGACGAAGAACTAACAGCTGACTAGGCGAAGATTGCGACCGATTTCCTGTGAAAACAGGCGTTGGAACAGCGTCGTGCTCAGAACGATCGATAATGGGGACAGAGATCCGGCGACCATCCGACTCGGCCGATGGAGTGTGACAAAAGAAACGAATTGCGTTGAGCCGCCTGCTAGTCGGCCGGTCACCCGACGCAGTACCAGACCCCCCCCCCCCACGCCACCTACATCGGATCGTACTCTCGACGTGGTTCTCGTTCGAATGAACAGGAAGCAGATGTCACCTTGTGCTCTTTAGCAGGAAATCTCCAAGAAGAAGAACGGACGCGTAGAATCAATTTCGGCTGTAGCACTGCGAAACGCGGAGGTGGTGGCCGACGTGAATAACGAGCGTTCCACAACGCTTGTGAAATTGACCGTGACTCAGCGTTCTTAAGTAAAATGTCGGCGACGAAGCTTTTACGTCCGCATTCATCACGACTTCGGAATGATAACCTCCTTAACTATCGTGATTTGACTGCTGGTATGTAGCTTCCAGTTGCGTGGTAGCGCAGTGAGACGAGGCGCCGAATGTCACCCGAATGGAGTTTCTTGGTTCAGGTCCGCCCCTGGCCAACCAAGCCATCTGTACATTTGAGGTTAGTGCAGAGGTACCTGGCTCGTCCGAGAGGGGCAAAACACCGACGTGTCCATCAGCTGACAACAGGAATCGTCGTAGAACCAAGCTTTCACATCCACTACCTATAGGCTTTTCCAATTCGACGAATCACCTTCTCTCCTTTTTCTTTTTACAATCGCTCAATCAAACAGGTATTCATTTAGCTTCAGGATAGTACGTTGAACCGGGCGATCTAAGGAGATATCAGAAATGCAAGATAAGTTTTTTCCTCTTGAGAGTATTAAGAATTAAAAGAACATAACGTAAGAATGTTCAGCACGATGTCAACGATAAAGGAATTACAAATAAGAATAGAGATCAAACTGTACCGCAAGACTGGAATTACAATTCACCAGGTCAATTGATAAAAACTAACACAAAAATTGGTGAATGAGAGCCGATTCCGATTGCGAGCTAAAAATGGCGTATGAGACGAACATATCGCCTAATATATATATGAAAACTGACGGAATGAACGCAGACACATCTCTCCAGACATATCACGGGCACGAGGTGTATTTGAACTTGTGCAGTATGCAAAATTGTTTTTCAGACTTCTCCATACCAAAGTTACATATCACATCTTCCAAGATCAATCAGTTTCACTGTCGCATCTAGATGAACAGAAGATTTCCGCGTTCCCACCGCAGAGGACTGCATAGAAGTGCACTTTGCTCGACAGAGTGTATCTCGAAATAGATCCGTCTCAAAACTCGGGCGAATTCAACGACAACACTCTGCCGCAGTTCAGATAGCTGTTCTACGTATGTTACATTGCTTTCTTGATATAGGACGGATTATGCAAGATCAAATGGAAGCAAATAAGAAAACGTTAGAATGATGGTGAAGTTTCCATAGCCAAATGAGAAAATCCTTCAGGAATGTGGTGTACATGGACCACCTGTAGCTGAAAATTGCCTAATTTAAAAAGAAGCTGAACCAGACAAGCACAACAAGGAACAGGAGCGAGCGAAGCAGCAGTTTCATGAGGAACTCGGTGTTGGTAGGGTGAACGCGCTGTGATCAGTGATGTCAGTTTCTGAACTTTCGAGTTTACACAGTGACGGCTGACAGGAACGGCTCTGGCAGAAGGAAGGGCGAGGTCATCTAGCAGAATCATTCGCTTAAGAGGGGCATCGTCTTTTTTATTGCTTCGCTCCTCTCCAGACGTTTCCCTAGACACGGTGGAATGCCGCTCACTCAATAGCATCGAACAACGAGACGGTTCACCACAGAAGAAGTTCCATAGGGCTGTCTGAGTCATAACCGAAGACAATGACCGCGAAATTGTTGCATTCACGACGTCGGTCCAGAAGGAAAGGAACGAGATGACGAACGTCAATCAGTGAACAACTAACTGTCTGATGTATGTGGGCTTGTTAGTCTACCGAAAACAGGTCGTACGGGCGGCATGCTGTCACACTAACTAAAATGTTCCATTAGGCCAGTTTTCCTCATATTTAATCTCTCACACACAGCACGGACAAAGTCGCTTCCTAGGCCTGGGACAAACAAGACAACAGGAAGAGCGCGGACACGAAAGAGTGCTGTATCCGCTTAATGAGCCTCATTTCTGTGGCCGTAGAAATCGTTTACTATTTCTGAACGAATACCAGAATTACAGGCACGCTCCCGTATTTCCTAAAATCCGATTTCTCGAAATACTTTCAAAATTTCCGTTGAAAACACCTTTGTAGGTCTAAAGGAAAAGGGTGACAACGTTCGAAGAACATTAGCCCGCAAAATTTTGAAATTGCACTGGGCACCTTGTCGAAAACACACACTTCCAAAGTTATCTGAACGATTTTCAAACCGAAGTGATAGCATTTTTTGACGAAATCAAAATGATGCTGATGGTTTGTTGTTGCTGCTGAAATTTGTCTAAAGAAAATTATGTCAGGGGTTTACCTGCTTAGGATGTCACAAAAAATGATTAAAATAGAAGTTCCTATAACTCATTTATTGAGCTCTGTATGGCTTTTCTCGAAGCAAAATATTATTTTGAGCCCGTGAAAACACGCCTATTTTAACCTAAAAATTGCACACTTTGGTTTGAAAAATATCCAGTTAAAAATGTAAATGTAAAGCGACTACTTTGAATTCGAAAGCACAGAAAAAAGGAAAATTGAAAATGGGATAGATAAACATCGAATCTGCTTTACCAATGGCTTTCAAGGAGGTGATGTGACTAAATATGCCTCACTTTGCCGGAAACACAAAAGGCTAAATAATTTTTTTCGAAGAAAATGAACATTCCGACCTGAGTTATGATTTCTTAAATATAAACTGCTCAAACTGGCAGAAATTTCCGCAAGCCGTAATGCTTGCCGCGTCGAAGATTCCTGAATTGTTTTTCAGATAGTTCTAGCTTTATAACTTTTTTTTAGCATGTTGGCTGTAGTTTTCAGTAGACGAAAACAACATACTAAGGAAGGGTTCCGACCTCACATGGAACTTTATGCTGAGACCAGGATGAGTAGAAAGAGCTCGAAATGCTGATTACGAGTGTGGGTGTCAAAATTGCAAAATGACATTTCTAAGCGAGTTGTAGCCTGCCGAAATCGAGGGGCCTCACCACAGGCTGGCTGCGCGATACACCTGCCGCGAGAGTGGTGACTCATCAGGGTCCTAGTTTATACTTACGCCGCCACGCGGCGCGGCACTACGATCGCCATAGATCTCGATCAGGCGGCGCGAAGGATGGCGCGGCACCACGATCGCCATAGATATCGATCCTTCGCGCCGCCTGATCGATATCTATTTCGAACATGGTGTCGCGCCGCGCAGAGGCGCGACTATAAACCAGGGCTAAGGCCAATGTTATACCTCGGCGACGCGTCGGCCGACGTCGGCGACGCTGTGCTTTGCGGGCAGCTACGCACTGCGTGGCAGCCCGCCCAACACAGCGTCGCCGACGACGTCGCCGAGAGCTCCGCAGGGGGGTGTTATACTTCCGCCGCCGACGTCGGTGGCGACGTCAGTGGCGACGTCGTCCGTGGGTCGGTCGCCGCGCTGTGCACGGCGACGGGCCGTCGCCGGCCTCATTCAAGGCTGGGAAAAAATGCGCTCAGAGGGAGTATTTTGTTTGTGGGTGGGTTCTTCGTTCCCGGCACTGTCAACATCCTCGGCGGACCTCGAATTACGAAATCGAAAGTGCAAAAACGCCCATCTTGCGGGCACAAAAGTGCAATTCACTAGAACATTGCGTGTTTGGGTGGGAGTGGGACCCAAAACCTTAGCTCCCCTTCACTTTGTCACTTTTCTTCCTTTTTGTGTCCTTCTCAACCGTTCTGTTCGCATTTTCTAGGCCTATTTGCTTCCTTGTAGAGCAAGTAATACTAAATAGAACTGTGTAGAAAATAAGTAGTGTTCCCTCGCTTTCTCAAATGGTAATGCAAACCTCTGCGAAAAGCTTTTTTGAGATAGAATTCTTACTAGTTAAGAGTTAAATTTTCCTTTGAACTTCGAGAATTCCGCGTAAATTTAACTTAAATACGATTTAACGAAAAAGGTCTTTGCTAAACGGAAAATGCTGGTAAAATCATTAAATTGGTGAATCAATAGTCGTCAAGTGCCCAACACTATACCGTACTTCTATTATTATTATGTCTATAATATATAATTTGTCCATAATCAATTAGTAGTCAGGTTGAGGCTGTTGGCCAATGGCGCATACCCCGCGGCGTATCGCGGACGGTGACTTCAGGATATGCCTGCTAGGTCGTGGGTAGATAGCCTGCTATAGACAAATTATAGCCGCCATGCCACGGCTACGCCCCTGCTCAGCACAGTTAACGAGATTTATGTTTTATGTTAAGAATTAAAATTTCTTTTGAAGATTAAGAAAAGCACAAAATGTATGCAAATTCAAGGCAGATGTGATCACCTAGCCTTTCTATGGGCAGACTGTTTACCAAACGATGACAATGAAAACGCGCTCCGATGCTAAAAATGCGCTCCGATGCTCTCCTGTCAACGACGTCCCCGACGCCGCCACAGAATCTGTTGACGACGTCGCCGACGTCGGCCACGCGTCTGTGGCGACGTCGGCGGCGTCTGTGGCGACGTCGGCTGCGTCTGTGGCGACGTCGGCGACGTCGCTGGTGACGTCAGCGTCGGCCGACGTCGGTGACGGGCCGTCGCTGACGTGTCGCAGCGTCGGCGACGCGTCGCCGAAGTATAACATAGGCCTAAGAGGGTCAGGCCGGTTGCGACAGTGTCGCGGGGGTAGTGCTCCCTCTCGTCAGGTGCGACGTCGTAGGTTCGGTTCCCGTTGCTGCCAGTTTTTTGCAAATCATAATTTATCTTCGAAATGACCTTTTGTTCTGAATTATGACTTGTTCTTGATTAAATAACCGGGAAAATTACCATATACGTTTGTAAAAACGCTTAAAGGCAAGAAAGTACTATGGTGACATTTTCACCTTCAGTAGGTTGTCTCCCTGGGTAATGGTGAACTCCACGCTATTTGTCATGGCAAACCTGACCCTTTTCATAACGTTTTTCATCAGGCCGAAGAAAAAATGTCTAGAGGTTGAATCAGCGACGTAGCCCCGGCAGGAATATTGGTGCTGAAGTGAATAATATTCCCACGGGATAATACTCGAGTTTTCTTAGCTCTCGTCATCGCAGTGATCCCATTCGTACTCGTCATCAGTAGACACATCTGATCCCAAATTTTCATCCGTTTCAACATCATCTGAAGCTGCAGCACCGTCACGTAGAATAGCTGCGAACCTTCTAGCGATCTTGTTCTCCTCACGAGTTAGTGCGTCGTTGCCGTCTGATACCCCAAATTCGGCGAGAGGAGTGGACACCACCTTTGCTGGTGAAAGGGACATAAAGGGTAAAGAAAAAGCAGTAGATCAACGACATTTGGGCTTCCACATCATACATTCTACTTACCCTTTTGCTTCACACATTGTTTTGCTTTGTTCCATGAATGTCAAGGTTGCTAGAAACACCTCTAGGGCACTAGTTAAAAGTTCCGACTCCACCGACAAGACTTCGGTCGAAAAAATTTTTTCGCTGAAACTTTGTCTAGGGGGGGGGGGGTTATTAGGGGTGCTGATCACGAATCTGACATCCGTTTTTCGCGATTCGGCCGGAGACCACCCATACCGTTAACATGGGTGGTCCAGGCAGAACCACCGATTTCGTCCAAACTTCGGCTAGGGGGGTTATTTGGGGTGCTGATCACGAATCTGAGATCCGTTTTCAAAATTATGGCCGATTACGGTAGGTTACGGTAGCTAAAGGTAACCAAGGCTGCCGAAGTTATAATCATCGATTTTGCCCAAACTTCGACTAGGGGGGTCATTTGAGGGGCTGATCACGAATATGACATCCGTTTTTCGTTTTACGCTGGAGTTTGGGCGCAATCGGTGACCATTGCCTTACTCACCGGTACCTACCGTAACCTACCGTACTCCAGCTTAAAACGAAAAACGGATGTCAGATTCGTGATCAGCATCCCAAATAACCCCCCTAGCCAAAGTTTGGGCGAAATCGGTGATTATGACCTCGACAGCCTTAGTCACCGGTACCTCCCGTAACCTACCGTAATCGGCCGTAATTTTGAAAACGGATCTCAGATTCGTGATCAGCACCCCAAATAACCCCTCTAGCCGAAGTTTGGGCGAAATCGGTGGACCTGCCTGGACCACCCATGTTAACGGTATGGGTGGTCTCCGGCCGAATCGTGAAAAACGAATGTCAGATTCGTGATCAGCACCCCAAATAACCCCCCTAGACAAAGTTTCAGCGAAAAAAATTTTTTCGACCGAAGTCTTGTCGGTGGAGTCGGAACTTTTAACTAGTGCTCACCTCTAGTTATCCAACATATGATTTGGGCTCTATTTGCGCAAATAGTAAATAAAAATGTCACCATAGCAGTTTTTTGCCTTCAAGCATTTTTACAAATGTGTATGGTTGT
This sequence comes from Heligmosomoides polygyrus polygyrus, assembly GCA_947396885.1. Taxonomy (NCBI): domain Eukaryota; kingdom Metazoa; phylum Nematoda; class Chromadorea; order Rhabditida; family Heligmosomidae; genus Heligmosomoides; species Heligmosomoides polygyrus. The sequence continues at coordinate 26,960,101 of OX377206.1, forward strand.
TTTAGGGGCTATTTTGTCAAACATGTGTCATTATTCAGAACAAAAGGTCATTTCGAAGATAAATCATGATTTGCAAAAAAACCGGCAGCAACAGGGACTGGACCTACGGCGTCGCCCCTAACAAACGGGAGCACTATCCCCGCGCCACCGCCGCAATTGGCGACCGTTCTTACGGAGCCCCGATGACTCACCAGTCTCGCGCCAGGTGTGTCACACAGCCAGCCTGTGGCGAGACTCCCGATTTCGGCAGACCATACATAACTCGTTCACTTTTTTCATTTTGCAATTTTGACACTCATATTCGTAATCAGCATTCCGAGCACTTTCTAACGATCCTGATCCCAAATTGAAGATTCTTTGGAGGTCGTAACCCTTCCCTAATTAGCAGTTAATGTCATATCAAAGCAGGGCAGCGCGATTTTCTCAACTACTGCTCTAGAAAAAGCACCAATTTTCACCTTAGTCACCGAAAAAATGTGATTTTTAAGTCATATTATGACGGTTCTCAATACCGGCAACTTGCTTTGAATTTTATTTATTTATTTATTTATTCTTAGCGCGGAAGATTCCCACGCGAACAATATAAAAGAAAACACATTAGAAAGAAGCAAACGACACGCATGTTACAACTCTCTGAAGGCAAGAAAAAAACTGAACATAAAAACAATCACGAAAACACTGTAGAGGATAGCAACTTACTAAACGAATGCATAGACAATCCTAAGAGGTTATCGTTTTGTGCTAGTAGTAAGTTGTAGGCCCGTAGCCTTCTGTAGGTCAAGAACGTTGAATTGAACCAGAAGGGTGGCCAGTATCTCCCGTTGGAATGAAGATTTTCTTATAGATCTCAAGGTATAAACGGATGATATGGCGTTCGAAATGAAGGTGGTAAAAGCAGCACCAAGAACGGAGCTCACGCTCAAGTCGCGCTTGAACGAGCAATGTTTTCCATTTCTCTGCACTGGTACCATAACTGTTTGAGAAGCCTAAAAGACAGCTGAACTTTTCGGACTTTAGAAAGTCATTTTTGGACCAAATACGCACTCAAAGCACTCGCTCGTTTACATATGTACGTGGGCATAGGATGCAAAGGGCGTTCCTAGATAGATTGGCTAACACCATTATATGTCATCTTGTACTCTAATTGTAAGTATTATATAATTACAATAGCAATATAATCAAATTGTGAAGTCTTTGGTGAGTTGTACTTTAAATGCCATGGCTAACTTAAATTTGGAAAAGAAAACAATAAAATGAATCAGTGAAAAATGGCAGAGGTTATGAGTAAAGGTTGGAGTATAAAGCCGATGAGTTCGGGGGTGCGTGATCACGACAAAGTTAAAAAAGTGAAACAAATTCAAGGGCGCTAGAGAGAGTTTCTTGTCATAGTGTGCAGAAAACGCTATCGAATTTGTATTTGCAAGTGGCAGAAAGTATGTTGTGCCCATCCAATTGCCATTAACTGGCCATTACAAATAGCTCACTAGAACAATCCGGTGAGCTATTTGTAATGGCCATACTCTGTGCGAAAAACTAGGAACTACACGCTACCAGCTTCGAGATCTTTAACGACATACTTGACGTCATTAGTCTCACTCCAGCAAGTGGGATCTACTGGACTTGTCTGACACACTTCAGACAGTACTGCTGACGTCGCTGTTTCCCCTTCAATATTTGGGGTAAACTATTAGGATGTGTAGAAAGTTTTGCAAGAATTTGAGTGTCTTCCTTTGAACGAACGTAGCGCGCTAACGCGTCCAATTGTTGCCACGGCTTAAACACCATGATAAGCGGGAAAGTAAGTATATATAAGCACCAGCTAATCATTTTTTGAAACCGTTGCTGTTGCTGAATATCCTTGTGCAAACCATGTCGGATCTTCACGACTACCGCCATCTACTGCTTCGTTGCTACCGTTCTGGCCGATCTGCAGCTGAAGCTCAACGTGAGTTGGTTTCGTCGATGGGCAGTCATACCCTTTCCCACACTACCTGCTACAGAAGGTACAATCGATTTCAAGAAGGCAACTTTTCCTTGGAGGAATCCTTTCGCTGTGGGCGTCCGCACTCGTCAAAAAGCAGTGCCGTTCTGACCTGCGTGCAGAATAATCCAGCACAGAGTTTAAGGGAAATGAGCAAGGCTACAAGTACTCCTTTTTCGATTGTTAGAGATATCTTCGCTAGAGGTGGATACAGAGCTAAGCGTCCTGGAACCATTCCTGGGATTCTTACCGTTGGGCAACGTCTTAGGCGAGTGGAGGTCTGCCGAGATCTTCTCAATCGTGAGAAGACGACGACGTGGACCAAGTTCGTTATTGCGCAGGATGAAAAAAGGATATCGTACGAGAATGCTGAAAGGAAACTGTAGTGGCTTCCTGTAGACTGCAGGCCGCAGCCCGTTCCCAAGAGACGAGGGCACTGCAAAAAGGAACTACTCTCATTCTTTTTTTCATCGGATGGCTGTCTTTACTATGACATCCTGCCTGAGGACGAGACTGTGACCTCCGAGGTGTTTTGTAGACAAGTGCGAGAGATGGTTGCCCAGATCCCTTATTCTGTGTTACGGCGCGGAAAACGCTGCATGACCATGGACAACGCGAGACCCCACCATGCGGCGGCAACACAGGACGAGCTGCGCAGGCAGGGTATCATATGGCTACCACACCCGCCGTACTCGCCAGACCTTAGCCCCTGTGATTATCATGCCTTCAGGAGCCTCCAAGCTTTCTTTGCAGGTAAGAGCTTCAACGATCGTAACGACGTGAAGCGCGCGGTAGAGGATTGGATCGCTTCTCGTTCCTCTTCGTTCCGGAGAGACGGGATCGCTGCTCTACCTGATCGTTGGAGGAAGGTCGTGGCTACAGATGGCAACTACTGCGAATAGTGATCCTTCGCTTCTATTGTTGTTATTACTTGTTGGATAAAATCACTCAATTCTTGCAACACTATCTGCACACCTTAATAATACAATAGGCGTTGTCATGACTTCACAATAGCAAAAAAAGCGCACGAGATAAAGGCGACCCAGTCGAGTGTGCAGAGGAGCGCTACAGACTGAGCGTCAAAAGCTAGAATGTTAGCGAGAAAGGAGATCACTCGGTTTACATAAAGGTTAGAACCGGTCGTTGCAAATTTACTTTGGGAGCAACACAATGTGTGACCAAAGAAAAAGCAGTAAGGAATGTTGAACCGTTGTGAAGAGCAATGAAACGGCAAGTACTTGGGAGAACTATTTCTAACTAGGAGTATGGACGCCAAATAGCACAGCAGAAGCCATTAGCTATACCACGGCATGTTTTATTTAGATCAGCAATTTCAGCAACGATGCGACAGGCTTTTGGAGAGATACGATGAATTCCGTGTTCAGTGAGAAGTGGGCCACACAAGAACGTGGGATTCTCATAAGGTTGTCAAGTCACGGCGAAGGAAAAAGCTGTTCACAGCCCGTTGCACTGCAATGCATACGGCTAACAGGTAGCATGAGCACTGCAGTTTGATTAACATGAGGGAGCGCCAGGGCTGAGCTTGAGGAGCGCCGGTGAGTCGGTAGAGCAACATCTGAAGGCGCTGTGTACACACGAGCCGACTGCAGAGGCCGGTAGCTGCTGCAACCGTCGCCGCCGCTCGCCGCCGCCCCCATCCACCTTCCCCGTCGTTGCCGCTTCCTCTTCAAATCATCAAACAAGCGCGCTCGCAGCGCCGATGATAAGCGCGGCATTCTCCCGTGTCAGCGCGAAGGAGACAAACTCACGATATCGCGGCGAAGAGGCAACACTGAGCTGCGTTCGCTGCTGCCAGACAGCCACCTTGAGCGCAAACCTGCTGCTGCGGGAGCCGGAATTGGAAAGGGAGACGTTGGCATGACCTCATTGTTCCATAAGTTGAAACAAAGTGGCATGGGATCTACCGAACTATCACTTCCCTGTACTGCACAACCGATCTACATAGATTTGGAAGGATGTATCTAAAAAATCATTAGTAGATCACATAATTATTTTCGAAGTAGAAAATTCATAAAATGACAGAAAGCCATGCTTAAAATAGGGAATCACCCAGAGGACTTGATATATACAAAACCTTAATTTTTTTCCATGATTTGTACGCTGAAAGAAGGGGATCGAAGATCAGAGACGCTGTCGCGTCGAAAATTAGGTGGGGTAGCCAAGCAGTACGCTTAGCAGACACTCGCAGGACAGGAGCCGTCACTAACTGGATTTCGTGGGATGTCAAGAGAACACTAGGACTCTCATCAAGACGTCGATTGAATTTCTTCGTGAAAGCCCTGAACGAACGATATGACGGTCTTCGTATTTCTCGAGCGACGAGGACCCATTGGAGCACTCTGACACGCGGCAGGGACTTGTGGAGGCGCTGCTGGCGCCCGCTCGAGCAACACCATCAACGGGAATTCAGGTGATACAGGAGAATTTACATACAAAATCCTAATAATTTCTCATAACTGAGGCCACGGTATAGGGTATCAAAAATATAAGCTGCCATCTTGCATAAGGCCTCGTGCATACTTCCCGTCGCCGCGATGGAATCGCTGCGATGAGTTTTGCAGAGCGACGCGAAAGAATTTGAACTTCTCAGTGCTCATCACATCGCCCATCGCTCTGCAAGGGAGCGCGACGGCGGTCCGTCTAGGACCAACGCTAAACACTGCGCCCGGCGCGGAAAAGTATGTCATGACTGCGATGGGCGCGGGAAGCCATCGCGCATGCCGACAACCACTGTTAGGCCTCGTGCATACTTTCCGTCGCCGCGATTCAATCGCGGCGATCAGTTTTGCAGAGCGACGCGAAAGAATTTGAATTTCTCTGTGCTCGTCGCATCGCCCATCGCTCTGCAAGGGAGCGCGACGGCGATCCGTCCAGGATCAACGCTAAACACCGCGCGCGGCGCGAAAAAGTATGCCATGCCCGCGATGGGCGCGAGAAGCCATCGCGCATGCCGACCGCCACTGTTGCGGCGGCCGCGGCGAGGTTTTCTTTGACTATTCGGCCGCGTGCGGCGGAATGGCCATGAACTGAGCGCCGCGATGGCATCGCGACGATGAAAGTATGCCCCCGGCCTAAGGTAAAGAGCGAAGCTCACTTACATGGTACATACCCTACTATGATCCGCCGCATCGACAAAGGGATTGCTAACGACGACCCTGATTTCTTTCTTCAGAGGGAAAGCACCTGACGTTTTGGAAATTCTGGCCAAGCGTTACGAAGAGCGGGTGGTGGTTAACAAGGTGGAATTCACTGCAAAAATAATTCAGAAGAACTAGCCTTCTGGATCCAATGTAACGTTTATAAGTCACTCTCAAAGGATCACCCTTGGTATTTGATGACCTATTGCTGGCTCAGTACAAAATGCAATCTTAACCCATTAACGACCGAAAGCTATTCGCTACGGCCCATCTCTCGCTTCTTTCATAGTTTTCGGATAATGATTCGATATGCTGGATCCTAGCAATGCTTCTGCACTGTGGTCCGACAGCCATTAGCTTCTAAGCACTGATAAGAACAAATAATCAGCACTACACACTATTCGAGCTTCACAAAGATCGGCACTATTCACAGACAGCTACCCACATCTTGTAAAAATGGTCATGCAGAAAAATAACTCGTCACATTTCTTGTAAAACTTTGAAAACATTCTAGTCAAAAATATGTCAAACACCTGCTACATCATGTGCTCACCTTATTTGCGCGATTCCTGGCAAACGTGCGTCCTTTTTCTTTGCAGACCTTCTTACAGCAGCAAATACATCTTTTTTGCTTTGCTTCAAACCTGTTCCCGCTTCTTGAATATGTGGCTAATCCTTGGAGAGGGAGATTCATTTGGAATATCGTGAAGAAGGGATTTCATGAGATTCTAGAACGCGGTCCCACTCGCCAGACATGCGATTTGCCGAGCGTCGTCAATGGTTTAAAAAATGCTGGATAAGAGTAGAAATTTCTGATCAGAATCTAACGAGAAAGTATGAAAATCCAATAAGGAATTGTCGTGATCCGGCAAATAAATTGTTATCGCCCATCCGATCGGCAGCTCAAAATAACATGCCGTTAAATTCACCTGTGCAAAAACGTTGATCTCGGATTTAAAAGTAGTAATTTCGTTTTATTTAGACTACAGGAATGTCGCTCCTAAACTTGTTCTTCCGAACTTCCTAGAAAGTTTGAAAGAAGAAATCTCGTCACTTACAAAAGGATTTAAAAATGTAATGTTCATGAATTCTACTTGCCCAAATATTCGCCACTAGAAAATTGTTACTATTATAGCTACTTTCTTCCGTAGAGATCTCCTGAATGTAGCAATTTTTACTGTGGCTGAAATGGTTAGCACTTTAAAAAGTAAGGACCATTTAATGGTTGAAGTCAAAGGCGTCGGAAACATTCAGTTCGATCTAATACATCCTCTTCCAAATAAAGAGTGAATCGGAACCAATCTTTAGTCCTACGATAGACATCTATGTCTTCTAAAAGCAACAAGCATTTACACTACTGCAAATATATGTATAGATGAAGTGGAAGGTGAAGGCGAGAGTATCTTAGTTTTTACCATATTTGTAATTTGTCCGTTTTCAAATCTCTCTTATCGACTTCTGATTAAGTGGTAAACTGAAGCCATTTCTTCTAAAATGGTAGAGGTAATGTATGTATTAAGTATAGCCGCTGCCACATATTCTGGACACATTGGTTAATATAGCTGCATGTTTTGGCGGAGTCGGAGGAATCGCGACTGTCGCGTGAACCTGAATCTAGGTTCTTGATTAGGACCCTGCCCGGCCTAACCAAGCCTTCGATCCCCACCGGGTTGGCAAAATGATACTCTGCCTATTTCGCAATGCTATAACACTGTCTTTGTCGTTGAAGGAATTTGAATGCGTGTTTCGTCCGCATTTTCCTCCATAATATTCCTGTAAAAGCAGAATCCGTGGTGCGTTCCACAAATTGATGGACTAAAATCAAGTTTGATCCCTTGTCCTTATTGAATATTATTACTCTATGTAGGTTCGGTAGGTTCCAAACTCTATGCCTAACCAACCCTCAAAAGGAAGCAAAAAAGAAAGAGTATACAATCACAAGGAATCCATTATACAACAACTAGGAAAAAACTCCGCTGTTCAATAAATCCTTAAACATCTTAAGGGGATGAATTTGTAGGGTTGAATGCTGAGTTGAAGCGTATTCAATGTTGGCTTACTTTTGCTACAAATTCATCCCCTTAAGATGTTTAAGGATTTATTGAACAGCGGAGTTTTTTCCTAGTTGTTGTATAATGGAATGTTGGCTTACTTTTGCACAGCTTTTCCGAGATACAGAGTAATGTGAAAGCAAGCGTAGTACTGATGGAGGAAGCACCAGCAGTAGAGCGCGAAGTGAATTGAGGCTTTCGGTTTGGATCCCACCTAGGCGCAGTATGCATAGCGTCCCTCCGGGGTCGGCCAATTTGTAGCAAAAATGTCTGAAATGGACAAACCCTGGATCGTTCGTTTCGTTGGCTGATCTCCACTAGTACTTTGTATAAGCCAAAAACGCATTCCAGTTGCCTCGAGGATATCACGAATACGTTGAATGCGCTGCGTATGCCGTAACAGAATTGATCCACTCGGAAGCTTACCGTTTATTTTTTTCGTGAGGTTATTGAAATAATGGAGATATTTGCTCAGATGAGAGTCAGCTGGCAAGGGGTTCAGGGGCTGCGAACACGCTGCGCCAGTTATTCTGCGCCCAATATTTAAGGGTTTTTCACCAAAGAAATGGATGGCCGGATACCCAGCTACTACGACTCCCTCCAGGAACGCTCTTATATTTTACCTCTCCACTCCCTTCTGCTCACAGCTGAGCCCTCGCCTCGTTTACGGTGTAAAAGAGCTTACCATACATTTAGTTCCTTTTTAAACTTATGATGGTACTTCATGCACATGTCTGAATAGCGAAGTTGTACCAGTTCATTGCTGTTGCATTGCATGCAATAAGGACGCTTATGAATTGAAGCGCAGCTGCACTAATCCGATATCGACATTGGATATGCCCTGCCCCTCGGTCGTTTGGAGTAGGAGCCCATAACTTTCTTCCAACTTTCCATAACATGTAGGATTTTCTCTTCTGCTTTCTTACAAGGGGAATTACGATCATGATGACTGTAACAAAAACAGGATAATATAAGATAACAGTACCCAAGATATGTTCCATATCAGTTATTATATGGTTCTATTCAACTGACAAATGTTTCTGCTCCTACTACTTGGTAAAATCGCTTAATTTGTGTTGCAAGAATTATTGATCACCCTGCATAAATCTTCAAATAGTCCTGAGATTCTGTTTTATCTGTTCGTTTCTTGTGTTTTCCGTATCGTGTGACTCTTGTCGTATCTTTGATATAAAAACGACTAGAAGAAGTTCACCTTGGCGCCTCTGCTGTTGTTTCCGACTCCTTTTGACAGCAAATCTTACTAACTAGCACCACTACACCCCAACTGCCTACCAACGTTTTACGGGTTTCCTGTAATAACTGCTTCGCATTCTCTTCAAAATTTACCAAACAACGCCTTTAATGACACTAGTTTGGCAGATTTTCATCATCGCGAAGAAGTTTCTCAAGCCATAGCCCGTTGTCCTTTCGCTGCAAACGCGTTGATTTGGTGATTTTTTTCACGGAATTTAATACGAAAGTGATTTGAATTACGAATATTTTTCACATCCGAAAAGCTGCTCAACCGCTGTTTTTCTCCTTTCGAGTGTTTGTGTAATAGAAAGATGTAGCTCTGGATGGAGCGTCTTCGACTTCTATATGGAACACTTTAATATCGCTCTATGTGATTTGGAGCTGAAGCAAAGCAGTGTAATGGAAAGGTATGGAAGGCGAAACTTTCTTATCTAACATAAGAAACACCAGCTCCAAAAAGCACCTTTCCATTCACTTGCTTCTCCTTTGCGATAGCTTACTGCTCAATAAATTCTGCTCTCTAGAAAGTTGGACGTGACTTCGTCTTCTAGTTAGTACAACGACGTATAGTGCGAGATGAGCTGTGGCTTGCGGAAAATGTTTAAGACCGAAGCATGCAGTAGCAATTCGCGAGCAGCAGGCGCATAAGGTATACTATGCCGGCAGTGGAGAGATGTTACGTTGTAGAATAAAATTGATTTAGAGAGTAGAACAAGAATTTAAAAAATGTAAAGGCGTCCCTAATCATGAGCACCACAAACAAGCCACCCAACAAGCCAGGGGATAATTAGGCACACTTCACGAGCTGAGGAAAGTCTAGACTCTTGAAATTAAGTCTATGAAGTTAGAAACTTCGAACATGACAAAATTTGATTTCAACGTAGCCGACTGTAGTAATTACTCACATTTTGCGTAACAGAAGTAAGCAATATTTTCCCCCATTTTATCCATATGTAGTGCGAGACAACATCTCAAAGGAGTTACACCAAAGTTTCTAAAAATAACGGTGCTGTTCGCATTTTTTCAAAATAGGGAGGGAGCAGGTGATTCCTCTAAGAATCGCTTATATTGGGCCATTCAGTCCCTTACTGAACAACCTATGAAGAGCAGAAAATTCGTAGCAGTGCTTTCCAGAAGACGCCTGCTCTCAGTTAAGGAAGAAAAGACATGCAGAGCTAATAAGACCGCTTGGTGTGTGCACTACAGTCACATTTTCGAGGGCTTTGTAAAGTCGTTATGCTAGAAATGAGTTCCGGTTCACTGAGCTCCATATGTCAAAAAAGTGCCGAGTGTCGATTTGACACAGGACACAGCAACACACTAACAGTGGAACATACATCTTCTTAAATGTGATAGCGTAAGCGCTTTTTGTATGTTTGTTTGAAGCATGCTATGAAATGCGCAAGCCAGCCCGTATTCATGCCCACGTTTACGGTTCTTGGATGCTCAAGGTACGGATTTAAATATAGCGAGAGATGCACGCGTTGGATAGTTTTCACGTAGTGCCTAGGTCGGATGCAATTTAGGAGAGAAAAATAATAATCTTCTGCTGCTTAGAACGATGTTTTCTTATGATCATAACTCTAGCGCGAGGCGGGAGTCGAAACCCTACTATGTGCCTACTAAGAAGGCGGGAATGCTCTACGCCATTACACACCGGCACCGTTTTCTAACAATAACAATCTTCTAACGATCAAGACCTGTTAAAGTCTCATGTGCTCCATAATGGAAATACTATGTGTTTGTGTTAGAGATTTAACGACCAATTTTTCAAGAAGATCGAAGAAGTGCCTATCTTGAAGTTGTATTGATGGTAATTCGATGAAATGCGCGATCTTGGAGTCTCTCGTGCTCATACTGGAATATGGTACCCCATATAAGTTCGAAAGGCACGTGCCGCTCTCTTTATTATATTCAAGAATACTCACTGTAGCTATGCTCAATCGTTAGCCCACCTTTATAATGCTTACGTTATGTCGACTATATGCAGTGGAATATGGTTCCCAGACTAGGATCAAAGATGCTTTAGAGCAAAGCAGAAAGAGTTCAGCGGCCTTTGCAAAGTTCTCACAGACAAATGTTTCCAAAATCCATAACATCCGAGCGCTATGCCTGAGTCAGATAATCGGAAGCTAGGCATTGTATTACATCGTACTATAACTATCGACTTAGTTTTTGATTTCAAGGACCTTAAAGGGGAATCGAAATTGAAGTCTAATCGGTATCGGATTTTTAAATCTTGCTCTAGTTTGTTGTCAATGCAAAGCATCAATTGAACGTGAATCGAAGCTCCAAAATGCATAATGATTTCTTTATTCACTCTGGAAGGCGGCCGAAAATGCTGCCGTGTGAAATAGTTGAGTCGCTCATGTAAGTACAACTTAGATGTATCCAAAAGAGGACGATGGAAGTACACAGAAATATCGAGAAAAGGACGACGGAGGTAATATCCTGATATAGACGTAAACACCCACTCATCGTACTAGCGATTCAAACAACGACCCTTCACAAGACGGGAAACCAATTAAGTCTGCCGATGGATCACAATTGCCATTCACAAATACCTGGGATAACACTCCAAACCGCTGGGAGCCGTCGTAATGAATGGAGGACAGGTAACAATCGACACCGTGGACCGTCGGCATATGACAGTATCAGAATAAAAGGACCCTCGGAAGCCGCGATGGGGACAGGGGAGCGAGGTTTCGGACCTCTGCCCTAGTTTTTCCTCCTTCTTCCTCTTCTTCGCCAGGGGTCTCTATTTATCTCCCCACTGTTCTCACATTGTTCTCATCATGAAGCCCTATTTTCTCATTATGGATTCGCTCTCACTCTTCCTTTCTTTGGTTCTCTCTCTAGTTAGCCTAAAGATTGCATAGTAATAGAAACGCCGGTTCCTCTATAGTGGTTTAAGGTGTGGACTCTGAAGGGAATAAAAAAATTGAAAATGATTCCTGTACGAAGAACTCTATTTCTATGAAAATTGCAAAGTCTCAGTGTACCAGACCAGTGCAAAAAACACGGAGGTCGCGACCCTAGCTCTCCAATCGGCCCTAACCTACGTCGAAGCAATGTTGAGGAATGTCGTCTGGACTAAAGAACTCTGCCAGCTGCTGTCTCTCAAACCGTCTGGTTGTCGCCTCCCAGGGATCGGCATCTTAAAAGCGCGCTGATAACATCACTAATAGGGAACCTAGGGGTAAGGGCGCTACCCTCAACAGTTTTATTACATTTTCAGGAGAACATTGAAAAAATATGAAAGAATCGCCAGCCTATGGGCATTCAGTGTTTATGCTTCCCCGACAAGACTGGCACCAAGCCAGCGATCTCTGAGAGACGGAAAGCAAGCATGATCTGATGATCTGGGCCAGCGGTGCACACAAGGTTGTGCAAAATTTATTTTTTAACGATTTTTAAATGGATTTTGTGTTAAATTTCCGGTAAATCATTCAATGTCGTTAAAAAATACATATGCCGGCGAAGTACTGTTTCAAATAAAAAATCAGGAAGAACGTTTTATGGTCAGCTGTGATCGAGTGTATTGATCCTGTATTGATCGAGTGTGCTATTTTGAATTCTGTACTTTTTCGCCCTATAGTGCATCGCGCAGACTTTTGTGCCTGTTTCGCGCGCTACCGTAGCCCCTCTTCTATAACAGACGAGGGAGCGGTCACAAGAGGTTCATTCGTTGTCTGTCTTGGCAGGGAATGACTGCGGATAAAGCTTCTACCAGTCGCTGTACCCAGTGCAGCCCAGCCTACCGAGGTCGACGACGTTGACTGCATCCTCAACAGGTCAACAGCTAAAGTTCAACAAAAAGTTTGACATACTACAATATAATATAAGCAATTCGCTACTAACAAAGAATGGGGAGCAAAATGAACCAGCCTTATGCAATAAATTACCATAGGAGTGTGGGAGAAGAACGGGTACGGAATTAGCATTCAAAAGAACGGTACTTCGGGGGCTGGTGGCCGCAAAGAGCTTAGCTATGTGTGATCGTTAAACAGTCACACATCAAGGCTTCTGCGCTTTCCTCCGCGTCAGGTTTGGAGGAGAGCACAGAAACCACGTTGTCGTGAGAACGGTTGGGCAATTTTGAAAAAAAAACCTTCGCTGAAAACATTGCCCGAAGAACAATCTGAAACAGCGATAGAATCACCACGGTTTCTGTGTGCTCCTTCGTAAATGCGGTGATAGTTAGAACGCTGAGGAGGACACAGAACTAGGCAAGGGTGGTGAACACAGGGATCTGGCTGATATCGCTTTAAGGGGGCCTTCCCGGCAGCAGCCCTCCAAGTACGGAAGAAAATAAAAAATAAGTGACGCTGGGCGCAAGACGTGATGGATTCGCGCACTGTGCCTGAGGGCTAAGAAGCAACCCTCTACGTCAAACTTAACAGACTGGCTTTGCAGCGTCATATCCTGTTGCCATTTACGGTTGTGCTGGAAATGGATTGTTTCTGTTTAATTCTTGCTCTCTTCAATAGTCTTTCAAGGGCAGTCCTAATAGGAGGTAGGGCTGTAAGGTGTGCAATATTGCTGAAAACTAGGAGTAAAATGAGAAAAAGGTTCTGTAAAAATTCTGAAAACTTCTGAAAATTTCGGTTAAATTACTAAGCCAGATTTTAACGAAAATGTCAGCAATTTGTTAAATTCGTTAAATCGTTAACTGTTAAATGTGTACCCATGGTCTGGGCGGAATGCAGGTCAACAACCTCGATTCGGTGCGCAGACGTCAGCCTTTGCCTCCTCCGACTGCTCCACTACGCACCCCGTTTCAACTAAATACCAGCTAATGTTTGTGAGCGAAAAAGTAGTCAACTCCAGAAATCGAAGTATATCCGATTTCCAAAAACTTGTTTTGTTCAGAGCCTTAATGGAGATGAAATCGAATGTGGCGATTCACTGTTACGAGTACATGACATACATATGCATTCAGCGTTATTAGCCGTTTTTCTCAACCTTTCGGATCGCTTGCCGATATCAAATGCGTCAGCCGAACACATTGAACGTACAGAAGCAAAGCCACGTGCGGATACATAGCAGAAGTGCAGAGAACTGTGTACATAGGGCTCGCATCGTCAAACGACTCAGCGCTGGTTCCCATTCGAAAAAGCAGTTCTTATGGTGAAAACCATTTAAGACCGAAAAATCAAAGATTTCATAAATAAAGGTATTGCTTTAAAAAAAAAATAGCCAATAAGCCAAAATATGGCTTAGGAGCTAAATTGTTCGCTTGGATGGTGTTACTTCACTCTAGGGTGTGAAACGAAACAAGCAAACAAGTCTTTATCCTCTCTGGGATAAGGTAGACTGGTAGAAAGAAAAAGAATCGAATCCGCTATCGGAAGCTTATGCAGCTGTAAAGCATGAAAAAGTAAAAATCGCAATATTCACAAAGCACATAGAACAAACAATAGAAAAAAAGAATAAAACCGAATTATGACCTAAAATAGTGGACGAAATAGTCCCAAAGCACATAACATACAACGAATATCACTTAGTTCTCATGTGTGCTAAGAACAGGACAAGGATGGTAGGAATGTTTTTCTAAATATCGATCCACAATGAAGTGCCCGTCTGGCGCAGTAGGAAGAGACCGCGATCTCCGCGTAGTTCTCGAATCGATAGAAGTTTCGGTTCCCGCCCAGGTCAACCGGACACTATATCTCTTCGTAGAAGCTGTGCCACATCACAACCGCTCTCCGTCTTCGTTTCATATAATGTTCACAAGGTGCCGTATGCCTACCCATGTCATTCACAAAATGTCGTAGTTATGCATATTCCAAAGTTATAAATCCTCCAAATTGTCGTTTGAGATTTTCTATAGATCTTCCAATTGTTTCATTCTTGCAGTAACTTTTTGAAAGTTTCTAGATCGATCAATATATTCGGGGTCGACAAAGAGAGAGGGGGTATGATTGTCTCGCTGAGCAAAAGGGAGGCTTCAGGATGAAATACGACTTGATTAACCTGGGAAAAGGAAGGGAAACTGCAAAAAATGTGGGCAGTCTTTACTTAAGTATTTTTCAGAATGTGATTAGACGGTGCAAAAACCATTGATCGCATTAGCTGGGTAGAAGAATTTCTCGAGTCTTACAAGTTTCTTGCTGCTTAGAACATAAGCGTATCGCTTTTGTTGCAGTTTGGAATGGAACACAAACAAGTATTTGTCGAACGTTCTATAAGGACATGTGATGACAGGAAAAACTGCATGGAGTGAGAACCAAATCCGTCACGGTTCATATGTCGCTGTAAAAGAGATCTAGAAGAGTTCAAGGTAGTAACGCATAGGGTGTAGGAAGGGAAGAGATCCGGCAACTCTAGCAGATATAGTGTTGAATTTGCAACACTTCAGCTGTTTTCGTGAGTTGATCGCTAATTTTCGGAGTGAGTGAAGCAAAGCGAGGTACGTTGGTAACTGTCCACTAGTGGTTTCAAATACGCGAGTAGAAACCTCAGTGCTCGACTAAAAGTTGTGCTACCTATGGAGGGGGGGGGGGGGGAGGGGGTCAAAACATAATAGACGTAAGACGCAGATGTTCAAAATTCTCAGAGTCACTGCTGATTGTACGAATAAACTTCTACCATTAGTTGCTACAGATAAGCTATTCGATGAGATTAAAGCCTTCATATTACAGATAAGAGAACGACGGAAATAGAAAGTGCAGCAGAGCAAAAGTCTACTACATAGTGGTCGAGCAGACAGATGGAACGCTGATAAAACGTTGCGTACGATGCTAATGTCTCTCTGCATGTAACAGCAACTGGTACATGACGAATGCATGCAACAACGGCTTTTGTTCAAGATAGATATACGCCTTACCATGTACAAAATAGGGGGAGCGTCCGTTTTTCTCCCTATGCGTCCAGACAAAATTAACTGCCGTTAGCCGACCTTACTAGTAGTACACCAAATGAGTCACACATTCAATGTATTTTTTCTTCGATTTTCGTGGGAAGGAAACAGTCTTGATGGAGCTGAAATGATTTCACGCCAAGCTCACATAAACGATTGTTTAATCCGAATTAGTTCTGTATGAACAATTTTTGTTAAATATGATTGTTCCAGACGAAAATCACAAATAAACAACAGCCGGTCCCAAGCACCAATCAATATCAACTAATAATACCAATCTGCGCTGTGCTACTTGGAGGGGTCACGTCGTAAAAAATTTCAGCACCACGGAAAAAGAAGCGAAACACACTGATACTAGAGGAAACAAACAACAAATGCTGTAGCTGTGCTTTACGAATCGGGCTACACCCGTGCAAAAATTACCTCCATTCTGGAGTTCCTTCCATTGACAAACAGAGACAAATAAAAGGCCGATTTGCAATAGAAAACAGGAGGTAGGAGTGCACTATCAATCGGCGTATTTTGATATGGGTCGCGCCTGCACGCCACTGCACGCTATGGTGACCTCCGCTCCCTGCTGATCGTCCCTACATTGAACTTGATCTGATCTGAATGTTATTCATGGTTGTTAAAGACGGAGTGGCGAGAATATGATGTTCGCTAAACGGGCTTCACCGTAGATGATGAAAGTCGAACATGCAATCAATATCGATCAACATTATTCGTCTCTGTCCATCGTTGGCCGCTAGAGATCGTAACGATGCTGCTGGATGCAAGAGGGAAACAGGTGCCCTTTGTACCCCAAAGATGCTATACGCCCAAGGAAGAACTAGTCACGGAGAATATCCAAGTCCATCGTCGTTATAGAAGTAAACATGTGGCGCAGGCGGGAGGCGCGGGTTTTGACGTGCACCTTTTACAGATAATGTGGTCGCATCGCGCCCAGCGTAGCAAAATGTAAAATTTTCATGGCTAGGTGAATTGGGCACACATTTCATGGGACGAGAAAGACATTGACTTACGTGTCGAATCAATTCTACAAGTCATTGTTTAGATCAAGCACGCATTCTGAATGCCTCATGAATATATTATCTATCAGAGGCAAGGTAGATGGCGTAACCCAAAAACGGGCAGAACAGAAGTGAACATTGCCGTTTAAAAAACTGACCAGCAATATGAACTCCACTCCTAAATAACACAAATAAAAGTGTACCCCACTAGGTTAATGAATTCCTCTTCGTGATCGACAAGACATGTGGAGCTGAGCACTTTCAACGGTTTTTGGTTCCAAGCCTACACCGGTTTGGAATACCGTAAGTCAAGTGCAGCAGTAAAAATAGGAACTCTTTGCCGAAGGAGGAAGGAGTCGCCTAGAAAGTCCAGAATACTATGTGAAGAGGTTGGGGTCGCTGCACTCAACTCAAGGCGAAAACTTCGAAATAGATGCCATTCTACGCATCATGGAGCAATAAACTAGTAATGATATCATAGTTCACCGCCCACTAAACGCAAAACAGTTAGCGGCGACCATAACAAGTCGGCCGGCATCAGAGTATAGGGCAGCGATGCGCTCAAGGTGCAATGTTCGGAGGAGCGGAGGCACCAAGTAACCAATACGCCGACGCTGAACTGGTAATGACATCACAGACGGGGCCGAATCTGATCCGCACACGATCGCACACGTCATGCGATATCTGGACAGTCGCGGGCGGCGCTGGCGGAAGCGAAGCGTCGCAGTGGACGCCGGCGCATTCACGGAGGTGATGAACCGTCGGAAGCGCGACGGCGAAGAATCGCGGGCGCAAAGCCGGAGAGGGTCACCACGTAAGGCAGCTCCATACGACGTTCTGCGTTGCATGAAATTGAACATTTTACATCTTACTGGAGCAGAGCTAACCGAGCTAGACCATTTCTGATGTAACAGGGCATGGTCTCGTGCCTTCTCACCAAACCACTGGATAACCACTTAATGCAAGGTGACCCGAGACGCTTGGCGCCGATTCGTGGTCTGTCATAGAAAAGCATGCCCGTGCGCGTGAAGAGAAGGCTTTTGGTTGGGTTCTGAGAGACTTCTTCTATGGACCACATTCTGAAGCCTTTTTTGCAGAGATACGGGCCAGGGTCCCTGTAAGAACCGATTCGTGTTTGACGCTCGTAACAATGGTCGTCGGGCCTCCAGCGTTCGCAGCGGTTCAATACATGTCCGCGGTCCTTGTTTGTTCAGTTGGTGGAATGAATTTTTTCACAACAAAGTAGGACTGTTTTACCAGCCGGATTGAATACAGTTCTTCATGAAATGAGGATGAAATTCGCGAGATAATTGGCGTTGAAGGCATTGCACGTGCAAGTATGTACATACATATGAAGCGAATAGAACCTGATGTCTTGAGCAATTCATCAAAAACACAAACAAAAACAATTTATAAAAAGTGAACAAATTATAAAGTTAATTCCTTTTCGCACTGTGTTGCTTTGTCCTCGACGTTCTTATTCGGTTGTTTCTTTTTCATATTGTGATGCTTTTTCTGAATGGATTTCCACGTGCATGTAAATAAATAAATAAATAAATAATTATCAAATAATAGTATAAAATAACGACAAATATGGGTAAGAAAGAAGAGCAGCAGATAAAACGAGAAGACTCAAACGAGTGTTTTCTTTTTCTTTTCAGTACATTTTTCGAAATTGTTGAAGGATTTGGATATCCGCATTTCTTTACACAACTTCCAAAAGGAAAGAAATAAAATGACTTCTATTATATCTAACATTTCCTCATGGCTTTCTAAATTAAGCCTACCACATATCTAAGAGTTCTATGTTCATTCAAGCAGTGTGTACAGTTTTTGGGCTTAGGAGGCTCTGCTCTAACAGTTAACGTTTCGTCGGGTGGTAATCTGTGTGTTGCTTCCCCACTAATATGATTTCAATTTGGTTGATACACTGCTTCCAAATGATGCGCCATGTTCCGTCCACTCGACTGATTTTGTCGGGCCTACATATGTATATGTATTGTTTAACTCTACTAGGACTTGTATGTTAAAAGGTAGGGCTTGAACTGATGAGCTCAAATGTGTGTTTCCTTTCATTAGCATTTTTAAAAAGCCGTTTAAAAAGAATATTGAAAAAAAATTATTATTAAAAAAGGGTGAAGCGCAGTCGGTGGAGTTGCCAGCTGTTGCGCGCACTCGATACCAGATTCCTGGTTCGGATTTCCCGCCCAGGCCAACCAAGCTTTCCATTTCTCCGGGTCGATGAATTGGTACCAGACTTGTCTGAGAGTGGTAATGCACGGACCAGTTCATCGGCTGGCCACCACCAGTCATTGTATAGGCTAAAGGCGTATTCAAATAGCCTCCACGACAAGCCATAAAAGTAGCATGGGTGGCGCACCCTGAAAGGGATTGATTAACGTCGTCCTTTATCCTTTGTATTCTTTTTAACCCTCTATCTGAATTCAGGAGGTGACCCAGTGCAGAACAATTAAGGTTCATCCACTTTCTCTGTTCCAGCTTCCGTTCTTAAAAAAGTGGAACACGAAACTCGAAACGGAAGACCTCATAGTGTGCGGAAATCGAAATTCGCAGCACGGAAATGGAAATTCCACGCGTTTATGCTTATGATACAGATTCGGCTTTAATGTGTCGACCGTAATTTCGAATTTGTAAGTGTAAAATGGGGACAATATCAAAAGGCAATCACGGAACATCAAACAACCAATCGGAAACGCGTTCTATTCTAGATTTGCCAGCAAGGATCAAACCGAATTTTACAGTTTTTGGGTATAACACTTATCACCAACCTGTCTTGCTCTGATCTCCTGATCCAAAGAAATCACATCAACTATCTTGCAACCGACGATTATCACATCTTCGCATATCAAGGATCAAAGGAATTCTCTTGAGAACTACTGCCTTCAGAATGCACAAAAACAGTGGGTGGTAAAACACCAATTGACCGAGAGTTGAAGTTGATATTGTTCTGAGTTGTTCTACAGCGAGCAGAGTGCTGATAAATAACTTTATTGTGCGTTGTTTCTTAATATGAAAAAATGGATGTTGCATTTTCTTATACAGTAAGACGTATAAGAATTATTATACTTCGATTTTAAAAAATCACATTGCGAAAAAAAACAATATTGCCTTGTGAGTTCAAGACAAAATTTTCACTGATCATGCTTTCCAGCATCCAAACTAGACACACTTAAAGAGCCAATATTGCAGTGGTAATACATAAATGGGCGTGTGTACAGTCGGAGGAGGCGCCGACCGTCGCGTGACCCGATGCCAGGTTCCTGGTTCGGATTTCCCGCCCAGGCCAACCAAGCCTTCCATCCCTCCGTGGTCGGTGAATTGGTACCAGACTTGTCTGGGAAGGATAGAGCGCTGACTTGTTCATCGGCTGGCCACCGCAAGTCATTGTATGGCCAAATACGCATTTAAATCGCCTCCACGATATCCCGTAGAAGTAGAATGCGTGGGGATTGGACGGCGTTATTCAATCCCAAAAGGGATTGAATAACGCCGTCCTTTATCTTTTATCCTAATACATAAATAAATGCAATATAGAGAGCTGTCGTAATCGATATGGAACATTAGGGATACAACAGCGGTGAAAACTACAGATAGGGAGGATGAACACAATCGTAGAAATCTCAATTAGACGACTACACAGCAAAGAGGATCATCAGAACGCCTAAATACGTCGTCAGATGAGAGGTTTCCACATGCAGTTTCTATTCTGTTTCTAATCCGACGTTTCCTAATAGAAGGTAGCGCTGTTCGAAACTGCACCATACACATCGCTGTAGAAATTTTTCCACCACGCAATTTTTCTGAGCTCTTCCCTCATTGAACATGTAGTATAACGTGGGTCGCATTAAGCTCACATGGCATGTGAATATGGGTACTTTCGCGATTATGCAGTTTATAGTTTTAGGCCTGAAGAAAGGCTTAAGGCCAGAAACGTTGTCAATGAAGGATTGAGCAAGTCGAGCTTCAATATTACAAAATCGAATTCACACCTTTGAAGCTCGGCGAATCAACGATTTTAAGCAGTTTACAGTAATTTTCTTCTTAATAAACGTTTATTTATTTATTATTTATTCTAGGCGTAGATATGAGTCCATATGAGTCCGTTACAAACTAACAAAAGAACTGAACAAAACAACTAAAATACGTGAACAACTCAATTAGGATTTCAATTCTTGTACAACGTTATCAACACATTTCATATAGCACAGCATTGAATATTTGTCAAGCAAGATACGTTCTACAGGTACGAGAAGACAGACTCGTACGTCCCAAGCAGCAAATTAAAATCGTTCAGGATTCTGGTTGTTATGAAGTCTGACCTAACCCGCGCCCTTGCTATTGAGATTAGAAGTTTGAGCTTCCCCCTTAAGGATCGCGTCAGCATCCCATCAAAAAATTCTAGTGCGTTGATGGAAAGCTTGTTATCAAGGATTTTGTACATCACGAGAAGGTCGGCGATTATTCTTCCGTTTCACAGTGACGAAAGACCAAAAAACACAGATCGTTGAGTACCACGAGGTATTAGGCTGTAATTCATCGAATAACACCTCATCGTAAGCTTCTTGGTGGTTGTTTTGAACACTTTCCAAAAGGTCAGCGTCCTTCTTCTTCGTTGAATTAAATACTGTCGTGCCCGTTTCCACAATCGGTCGCACATAGGTTTTATAAGCACGCATATAGACTTCAGGGAGCTTTCATTTCAAAGCCTGAAGAGGTCGTATATACGATATTTTGCTTCTTTCACCAAAACTGCAATGCTGAGAAAAGCATAGGTCACTGATAACATTGTAACCTAATTCTCGAGCTTCTTTCACTCTGTTGAGCAGCTCGCTGTTAATTCAGTATGTCGGCGTCCGAGTCTGTTTTTTTTGGGTCCAATCATCAAAAGACGAGTTTTTTCCGTTGAAAGTGGCAGCTCCCATATTTCGGCCCAGCGACTGACGAAGTCAATCGCTGCCTGAAGGGACTTCGAGTCTTCAGGCCCATCAATCATTTTGTCAGTTTTACGCCATCGGCATACATAATCCATTTGACACTCAAATTGTTGATGAGTCCGGGAAGTTCATAAGTACACAACAAGAACAGGAGCGGAGAGAGCACTCCACCTTGCGGAACACCACTTAAGGCAGGGAAGACTTTAGAGAACTCACGCTTGATCTTCACTTGGTACGTTCTCCCAGACAGGAACTGTCGAGTCCAATTCATTATCATGGGATGGATTCCCACCGCTCTCATTTTTATGAGCAATTTCTCAAGAGGGACTTTGTCAAAGGCTTTGGAGAGATCAAAGTAGAGAGCGTCCGTGCACTTCTTCTCTTCAGTAGGCTAGACTTGGACCAGTCATTGAGGGAGTTGAGGAGCGCAGTTTCTACGGGTCTGCTCTTGAGGAAGCCGTACTGGTTGTCTGGGATTATTTTGTACTTTTCTATGTGTGAAAATCACGTTTCTTGAGAATCTTTTCAAAAGTTCTTGCAAATACTGAGGTAATGCTAACTGGCCTGTAATTTTCTGCATCTTTGCGGGTTCCATTTTTATAATTGGGTGTTAAAAAGCGTGTTTCCACTTGACGGATACCTCGGCTCTTACAAAACATAGATTGAATATGTGTTCCAGAGGAAAGGCTGTATAATTGACAACATTTTTTATAAAGCTCACAGGAACCAGATCCGGAGTTAATGAAAAGGATTTGGAACGTTTGAACAAAAGGTTTTGAAACGTTCTGCCTAACAAACGACTGTAGGCTGTAGAAAACCTGTAAAAAGATAGAACAGGCGAATAATGAAAATAGGACATACACAGAAAGTCAGATAGACAAAACGAAGTGAAACAATCCTATTTACGATCTGAAGCAGTTCTTTACATAGTAATTTTTGACGTGTCAGAAGCCCTAACTAAATGTGCTAGATAGAACAGACACTAAATACAGTAGACAAATCGAAGTGAAACATTCCTATTTCTTGCAGGGCATACGGATCTAACAAGGGATAGGTGATCATGAGACTTTGAGATGAGACGTACATCACTGGATGCGTCTTCGAACGCTGATTCCAAATATATGTTCAGTTTCTGTGCGCATTTGTAAACGGAATTATGGACCATTTTCGTAGCAGGCTCCTTTGCCCTCTAGGTCCTCGCAGAGCGGCCAGTCACAAGAGCAGGGTTGAAACTGCGCCGAGCAGTGGTAGCGCAGGAGGTAGAGGGGCGGCTGGTGAGACAGGGTGGTTTATAGTTCGAGTCTCCTGTGGTACAATGTTTTTGCACTTCCTAAAAAAGACCTGCCACGATCAACCAAAGCTCTCTATGACAAATTGCAACGGAAAAGGTCACCAGAAAGGGCTTGTCTTCACACTAACAACTTCATAATGGCCCGAAGATACACTTGATTATGAATAGTTGCTAAAAACATGGTGACAAGGCAAACAATGCGTTACACTAGCACCTGTGAAATAACACTACGAAATGTTCAAAACATAACAGCTGTTGGCAATAACTGAAGCAGATAAAAAATACATCAGTGCAGCCGCTGTCAGAGCAGTGCTCTACGATGTCAGTAAGGAAACACTATTGAATTGGTGTATCATAGGTCCCGGGGTGACTGTACAGGTATCCTGCAGCGTACCATTAGTACGTGAGAAAAGTTCTGAATCTTGGGGGAGAAAAATGAGTGTAAATCAGCGAAACAATTCGAAGAATTCAGTCACGGGAGTGAAGTGAGAATTTTATACCGTGTGTCAGTACATGAGAGGTGAAACGTTTGTACATGCATTTAAATGGCAAGAAGAAATGTACGTCAAATGGTTGTATTTGTGATGTTGTTCCTTCCGGAATTTTATCACTTTCACTCTAGTAGGGTCTGCAAAAACTAATGAAATGGTTTCGTGATCCTTGAATGGCTACGCGTGAAGTATCGGAAGGACCGAACTCCTACAAGAGGCACGCCAACACAACAGCTGGTGAGAACATAGTTTGAAAGATAAGTTGGCAGTAATGTCCTAACCGACCCCGTGTGTCGAAAAAGAATTCGCTCAAGGGTGTTATTTAAGGTACTGATCACTCACTTGTAAGTATGGGTGGTTGGATCATGGTAATCTATTTCGCCTAAACGTCGCCATTTGACATAGAGAGCTTTGGTTGGTCGTGGCAGGTCTTTTTTAGGAAGTGCAAGAATCCTGCACCACAGCGGACTCGAACCACAAGCCACCCGTCTCACCACGCCGCCCTCCACCCCGTGCGCCACCACTGCTTGGCCGACAGCGCATTTTCAGTCCTACTTCAGCTCGCTCTCTTGTGACTGGCCCGCTCTACGTGGACCTAGAGGGCAAAGGAGCCTGCTATGAAAATGGTCCATAATTCCGTTCACAGATCCGCACAGCAGAAACGGAACACACATTTGGAATCAGCGTTCGAGGCCGCATCCAGTGATATACGTCTCATCTCAAAGTCCCATAGTCACCTAGTATCCTTTCCTTGTAAGTTAGTAACAGTGAAGAACTAGGCGTAACAATACATCAACTTTGTGAAATGAAACATGATGCATACAAGAGGACACCATCTAAAAAACCCGATGTGCTGTAGCGTCGCCGGATATGCAAAAAGTTCTACATAAACACAAGCGCAGGAAGCTGAGGTCACCATCTGGGGGTAGTGAAGCTGAGCGATGATGTGGGAATGGTTACAGTGCAAAGTGTACTGTTATGATCGATAGGAGCAAAAAGGTGGAAGAATGGCGTTGTCAACAAACAAACACGAATGGCAGCCTGCGAAAAAGCTATCGAACTGTGTTTTCGAATGTCGACAGTTTTTAAGCAAGGCTCGACGACAGATTCATCTCGGATAGAATGGAGACAATACAAAGGTGCTGCGTACTTCGTGTTTGTGCGTTCTACGAATTGGTCATGGGTGATATTATGTAGTGCAAGAACGACTGGAGCTGTGCAAGTTGCCGTACGTATATTTGCGCATTTCGCGGTGACAAAATTTGCAGAAGATGCATTTCAAGGATTTTTAAAAAATTGCTGTCATAGCAACATACAGGAGGAGGCGGCTGTGATTTTCAATGGCTACCTAGCGAGCTTCCCGCGCTGATGAGTCATCTCAGGTTAGGGTGAAAATGTTGGTTCCCTTGTGTACGTAGCGGCAAACCTTAACAAATGTAAGCATGACATTTGAGGTGGCAGATCATTAGACGACGGACACGAAAACGGAGGGTCGCAAAGGGTTGAATGCAAATGAATAATACGAAATTCGGTGAACTCCTCAAGTTGTAACAGTCTTCTCACACAATTTGTAATCGTTTTCATAAGGATTCCTTCATACAGTAGAAATCTTTCCATCAAGTTAACTCGCCTCATAAGAACATTTTCGCAAACAGACAGACCCGCTATAAGACTTGTTTTTGTTCAGAGTATCCTTATGAAATGAGTAGTCAATCATTCTCTGTCTCGCTGTCACCTATAAACATTGGAGAAAATTAGTTAAATAGGCAAAATTAAATGTCGATCTACTTTAAAAAATTAACGTTATCTTCGGGTTGCATGCAGATTTGCACATTTCACTGCCCACAAGCAGGCTACAACATAAAAGGTAAATTTGAAGCTGTGAGGGAGTGGAAGCGTTTTCTATTTCGGATTGTTATGGTCAACGTGATGACTACAATCCTGAATGAATTGATGCCCCTGTATTTCGCAATGCGGTACTTTGTACAATAGTGTCGTTAACCCATACATTTACAGATGCGGGACTACTATCTTGGTCGTGGGTTACGAACATGTAGAAAATTAAAACACTCATCGTTCGCCCTTACGCGCTTCGCTTTCCTGTGCAGCTTTTTACTTGCCTAGTGGTATAAGAAGCCGTTCTTATATCTTTCAGACATTCGTGACTCGTCCTACTTTCTCCAAGATCCACACACTTCCACCATGTCCCATTTACCCCCCCCCCCCCCCCCCCCACCTCTTTTTTCCTGGCCTCCTCTAGATCGTTCAGTGAGGTCACTTTATGCCTGCTCAGCACATTCACCACAAAAACTTGGGCTCTACAACTCAACCCTTCACTCTAACGGCCACAATGGCTACAGTCCACCCTCTCCTTCCTTCAAGGCAAAAACCAAGTATCGATATAAACACTGGGCAAATATCGAAAACTATAAAAATGATGAATTAGAGCTTATTTTAAACCGGAGAAAACGAAATTCTTGAGCACATCAAAAGAAGAGAAGAGAAGTGGATTCGTCTTCCATTTTAATGCACTTGAAAACGGCTGCTTACTACGCTTTAGGATGCGGTTTAAACCATTTTTAATTCAAAAAAAAATTCAAAATTAATAACGTTTGAGCACTATGTTCACTTCTTATTGCATTTGAATTATAAACTGCCTAAAAAAGCTATGTTTAGTTTTCCTAAAACAGAAATTATTGAAACCTCCTTAGAAAAAGAGAGTCTAGCTTAATCTGGAAGACGCCCGTTCTAATTTAATAAATGTTGAGTTTGATTTCATGTGTGTCCAGCTTGCTTTGAAAACCGTTCAATTTTGCTCTGAAAGTGTCCACGCTTAGCAAGAAGTGATCTACGTGTATGTCATGTCGCGAGTACTCTAACGTTATTTGTTGCTACCGAGGTTATCATTTAACGTGGCTTAAGTCGGTACTACATTTTCGTGTCGTTGGTTTACTGATGCTTCTGTTTATTTGTTAAAAAAACATAGCTAAAAGTCGCAGAAGGTGAGAAAGCAGTAGGAATCTTGAATAGAAAGCACAGAGTACGAGTTCGAGTTTCATGAATAATCGATAACCCTTTCGATACATGTGTTAGCTTAAAATTTTAACTGTCTGTCCTTCACTTTTAGTTTTATCGCCGCTGACAAACGACAGGATTAAGTGCACATCAACCCCTCCCCTACCTCTCCCCTAACACACACACACACACACACACACACACACACACACACACACACACACACACACACACACACACACACACACACACACACACACATACATACACACACACACACTAGTGTCGACATACTTTTATTATGTATGCGTCGTTTCAGATGCGTGAAGTGGTCTAATAGCTGTGAAGACAGAGTTGGTCACAGTGGTGCCAAAAAAGGGAAGACGAACCTCAGTTAGCATCCATGCGTTGGGTCTTAAATGCATACCGTAATATAGCCGTGAGGCGGACGCAGGTGCAGCCTGGGAGGGGGGGGGGGGGTCGGCTGGCATGTATGGTAAGGATCAAAATTCTTTGTTCGGGTACTGCCAACTCAACCGAGCCTTTCATCCTTCCACGGTCAGCGAGTCTAGCCGTCTATTGAGGTGGCCCGAGGATTGGTCTGACTGAAGCTGCTGTAGAAAGGAGAAGCTAACGAAAACCCAATACGAGGCTATCCGAATAAGAAAGTTCCGAACAAATTCGACAGCGAACATTTCACAGCGCACTTGTAAAGATCAATGTACGTTTTGCGGCGTTTCGTCCCCTAATACTTCTTTTCATCCCCTATTACTGCGAGTTCCCTTCGAAAGCGGGATGTAGCCGGCTGTGCTCACAAATGCTTGTCAATATAGTTTTGGAAAAAAACGTAGTTTTAACGCACCTCCGCTCTAAAAGCAGTCAGCAAAATGTTCTGCTGACCTATGTAGTGGAGTGGAAAAGTCGTCCTTTCCGCGACGAAGTGTTAGTAAGACCGCAGGCTCCATTAGAGGCAGAAGAGTTAGGCTTTTGTTATCCAGATTCAGCGCCTTTGAACCAGGCTGGCTTTGGGTGCACTAAACACGTAGGCAGCTGACTTATCCCGCAAGACTGGGAGAAAAGTGTGCTGTGTATAAAGGGCAGTACATTCTAGGTTTAATTCTAACAAAGCGATTCTCACAATGTTCAGGGGTACTGTTCATTTCTAAAAGTAGTTCACAGTATAGGCCCTATCTAGGTGCAGAATTGTAAATGTAAACTACCCCATCGTTATCTAATCCCTGTGTGTAAGGATAAAAAAGAAGGAAATCTTTACACTTTGTTCATTTTGTTTCTTTCAGTGACAGTGAGCCTTATAATGTATGTATTTTCAAGGAGGACGCAGGGAATATCTTCTGGTGATGGTGAGATCGCTCAGTGTGGTAGGGCCTAATGTAAACAACAATCATACAGTACCGTCACTAAACATTCAACCATTTGACGACGCAACGCAAAAACGCATTTTTGAGTCGCATCATGATAACCTCTTTCAAATAAAAACTTCCTAGCAAAAATTTATAATTTAATTTTCTTACTATTGTTGATTCTATCATATGGCATGTGACCTCCATTTAGGAATGGGTGGATATCTTAAAAGCGAAGGCGAAATTAGGGAGCCACTTAATTGTGCTGACCTGACCGACATGCGTCGCTGCGCCTCGTCTAATTGGGCCCTCAGGCAAAATTGGACAACTTCAGTCAATTTTTAAAATTCTTGGTTATTCTTAAATTTAGTTCCTTAATGTTTTTAGAATTCGTCTCCCGACGACAGTTCGTTTGATACCACATTCGACAGGAAGATACCCATATTGAACCGGCTGCTGTTTCACAACCATCATTTTCTTTTATTTCAGCGAAGAAATTATCCAACTTTCAGTTTCTATTAAAGTCTGTCATTTAATCTTTTTGAAGGCTAACAAGAGCACATATGATATACGCGTTTACTGTCCATTTCATCCACTTTCCGTCCAGTTGCCAACTGTCTAAATTCGCAAGCAAGAAAAACTTTCGTAGGCAGTACGCTCTGCTAGCAAATTCAGACCCCGATATCTGTGCTTCAGCTTACATGGGAAGGGTCTGAAGCGTAGCTCTGAACGGGAGTCATATAGTGAGAATCCTCACTTCTCATCTAGTATAAAAATGTGTTTTTTTGCAAGTCGTTAAACATAAGGAGTAGAGGGTCCTTGATGTTACAATTGAATACGGCGCATCACGAGTTTGCAGGTCTTGTACGCCCGCGATGCCCCTGCCGACAAGCGGCTCGGAGCGTAGTGGTGGTGGCGTTGCTTCATGTGAGGAAAGTCGCGGGTTTGGTTATTGTGCGCTGCTGCCTTTTTTCGACTGACTGGATCAGATTTGGGGATTCTTACGTCTGTACCATTTTCAGACGTTTTCTACGCATTTTCTAGCTGTGCGCTGTGGAGAGTACCTTTCTTGCGATTTGTTTATTACTGACCGGATTTTTAACCACAACGTCTTCGTCAACTTCAAGTTGATCTGCTTTGAAGACCTATAGTATGCTCGCCGCCGTTCGGCCAGCTTGATTTCTTCCCTCGAAGGCACTTTGTCTAAAGGTAGGCCACACTTCAGCGTGAGCAGGCGGATCACCACTCGAGCATCGGAGGACATTGTTGGTGTTAGGTTTTAGAAAACCTTCAGCAGACCTCTGATTTCCAAATGACAGATAAAGATGAGCATAAGAGAGTATCGATGCCGTTTAAGTCAATTTGCGAGATCCACAGACCACGTTTCACATTTTAACCTCCTCCGCCGTCACATCCTGGTCTCTTTTGAAAATGCGAACAAGATGATTTTTCCCGAGGTCATTGGTCCATCTGGGGGAATAAACCTGTGAGGAGCCTGTAGCTTTTATACGCTGCCCGTATTTCCACCAGTGCTGCTTCATACACTTTGTGTCTGTGTATCACTGGTACACCATTATGTTGAATACCACATCGTACAGCTAGAAAATGCGCAGAGAACGTCTGAAAATGGTATAGACATCAGAATCCCCAAATCTGATCCAGTCAGTTGAAATGAAAAAATGCAGTAGCGCACAAGAACCAACCCTCCGACCTTCTCGCAAGCAACCACACTTCCACTGCGCTCCGAGCCGTTGCCGGCAGAGGCATCGCGGGCGTACAAGACCGCCAAACTCGTGATGTGCCGTATTCCATTGTGACTTCAAGGACTCCTAGTCCTTGGGTTTAACGACTTGGCAAAAAATAAACACATTTCTACACTAATTGAGGGAAGAGGGTTCTCCTTATATGACGCACTCTCCCCGTTCAGACATACGCTTCAGACTCTTCCCTTGTTAGAGATACATATAGTGCAAAAGTGCGCCAGCACATAGGGCACAAAGCGAAGACACACAAATCGTTTGTCGCTGAGTCTTCGCGAAATAAACCCTGACATACTGACCAATAGAACGTCATGACCTTTCACTTGAAATGTTCAACCAGTAGCGATCCTCTTCATGTGTCGCAGCAGCTCGAGAGCTGAAGTGGTGGTATCGTGCCGTTATTGCACTGACCTGACATGACCACTAGAAACACTGCGACCGCCTGGCTGTCCAGCGATTCTCTCCTTGCTGTTTTTACAGTTATGCACCCATTCGACTGTATTCAATCTATGTTCCTTGCAATCAAGTTTGATGAGGCTTTACTTCTGCCGTCCTTATAAGCCCTTGCACAGCAGAAATTATTTTTGTGAATTGCGGACCGCCTAAGTCACACCGATTTCGTAAACATTGAAAATGCTTCGAGACGCGGTAACCAAGAATGTATCTTTTTGCAATGAGCTTTAAATTTCCTTATAGGGTTCCCTGTTATGAATTGTTCTCTGATATCTCACGATCAGTTTCTTTTTTTACTGCAAAGTGTTGTGACGAAAATGAGTGAATTATCTTCAAAGGTTATATTGATGTTAGCCTCATCCTTCATAATCATTCACTATCTCCTCGTACTGCTTTTGCTTACTGCTAAAGTTGGCTTAATTTTATTCAACAATAGCCGTTGAAACTACTTTTCCAACACAGATTAAGGGATAAAAAATAGAGAACGACGTGAATGAATCGTGTCTGGAATTCGTCTCACAATCTGCTTCTACGACTCTTCTTCTACCTTGGAAGCAGTTTCAATGCGCATTTGTTTTGCACAATATTTTTGGTACACAGCTTTTGGAAAAGTCAATGTTTTATCCTTCTCGGTAAGTCCGCAGTCACTTCACCGAGCTCGCAAGGATGGAATAATGGTTGGCCTGGGCGGACCTGAACCAAAGACCTCGATTCGGAGTGAGGTCAGCAGCCGATGACTCCTCTGAATACGGTGCCACACACCTACCACGGATACTTTGTTGATATAACGCTGCGATGAATTTTTACAATATAATGCAAATTATTTCAAATAAAGCATTTAGTCCTCATTACCTCGACAATCAATATTAGTCACCTACCTAAGCGCTTAGTGCAACGAAGTAGCCACAAGTACTAGTATGACCTGTCGAGGTTTACGCAAAACGAAGAGTGAGTCTCTCCAAGTTCCATGTTAAAGATTGAATACCGAGATCCGTTGTGATGCACATGTCATGCTACACATTTTTTCCTTGGTACTGTTGGAATACTTAACAAACCTATTAGTCGTTCACCAGTTTGCAACGGAGGCAGAACGGATAAGCTTTCTCGCCAACATGAGGTCATTTTCAAATTACCTATCGAGCTTGAAGATGTTTTGTTGACACATATGGACAGGAAGAAGGTAGTAATCTTGGATGGCTTAAACCCGGATTGTACCAGTGGTGGGCCAGTTGTGACCAAATTCAATTGTGCTTGCAATTTCAAGTGGTAAGACTCGTAACAAGCGCAGAAATAAAACCTCATGAAAGTGCAACGAACATATGTATGTTGAATACAGTCGAATGGGTGCGTAACTGTAAAAAAAAGAGCAAGGAGAGATTCACTGGACAGCCAGGCGGTCGCAGTGTTTCTAGAGGGCATGTCAGGTCAATGCAAAAACGGCACAGTATCGCCACTTTAGCTCTCGAGCCGGTGCGACACATGAACAGGGTCGCCACTGGTTGAACATTTGAAGTGAAAAGTCGTGGCATTTTATTGTTTAGCATGTCAGGATTTATTCCGCGAAGACTCAGCGACAAACGATGTGGAACGTTGTTCACATTTCTTGGGGAAGGTGTCACTTTGAAAAGTTGAAATTCGACCACCTGATAAGCAGGCACTTTGTTGCCTCCCACCCGGTGTCTCCGCTTAAGAGTCCTATGCGATGGCGCACTTTTGCACTATATCTCTAAGCTGAAGCACAGATATCGGGGTCTGAATTCGCTAGCAGAGCGTAATGTCTACGGAAGGTTTGCTTGCTTGCGAATTCGACAGTTGGCAACCTGCTATATCATACGTGCACTTTTTTGCTTGCAAAGAGAATGAATGGCAGGCTTTAATAGCTACTGAAAGATGGATAATTTCTTCGCTGAAACAGAAGGTTGGTCGTGGAACAGCAGTCGGTTCAATATGGGTATCTTCTTATCGAATTTGATATCAAACAATATGTCGTCGGGAGACGAATCTTAAAAAACATTAAGGAAAGCAAATTTAAGAACAACCAAGAATTTTAAAATTTGACTGAAGTTGTCCAGCTTTGTCTGAGGACCCAGTTAGGCGAGACACGTCGGTTGGTCAGGTCAAACCAGTTAAGTGGCCCCCTAATTTGAGAGAGATTATCAGGCGAAAGGAGCACACGTCTTCCTCATTCTCACTGGAGCGCGTTAGCGGTCCTAACTTCTCATTGGGTGCGATTTTCGCATTGGAACCAGTTTATACCCACCATTACTCTCACCGACCTGCTCATTCAGCTTTATTGTTATAAACGTTATTAAAAGACTGAAGCAACTACAAAAGGACGAAGACCATTCCACTGAAGAGGAATAAAATTGGACGAGTACTATCTGCTACACTAAATTTCTGCTTTTGCTCTCGCCACAACTTGTTCTAGGCATGTTCTAGGCATGCGTTCTACTGAAGAGAAATAAAATCGGACGAGCACTATCTGCTACACTGAAATTCTACTTTGCACTCGCGTACGCACAACTTGTTCTAGGCATGCATGCAGAACTTTTCTCACTGTTAGTGCAAGAATCCTATTCGATAAAAAGAGTCCTACATGCATGTCACTTCCTAGACTCTCAAGTACCTTTCCATTTCCAGGACATGAAAATAGGCTAATAGTAGTTAAATTCATAATACGAACAGTAGGCACATTACAAAAATCGGTGTCTTGAGCATATCACAGGTAAAAGCAGAGAATCCAGAGGTTTACTACATTTCAAGCAGTAACTAAGAGCGTAAAAATGAATCAGTATTTATTGAAACAAATGGCAGCAATTTTTAATACTGTTATGAGACCAAACTGAGACTAGTAGATTGGGCAGTGTCAAATATTAACATCAGATCGAGATCAAGTCATATGACCGGAACATAAGCAGCTGATTATGAATATAGATAGAGATCTAGAGCTCACCCGTAGCACGAATACACGTATCACAAATAATTATTATTATCACATAAGCGCATTTAATCAAAACGAAAAACCTTGTTGAAACACGTAAATAGGGTGCAACATATTGTATATGGCAACCAACTTAGGCCCTTAATCAGAACAGAAAGAAATGGAAGATTAAGCAGCCAAGGTTCTGAGAAAGAAAGCTCGGCGTTTGAGAGATAGGAGGCAACGATGGCTCATCATGCGAAACTACAACAAGGAACGAGTGAAATGTGAAACAAAATACCGAGTCACTCATCAACTATCCCATATTGCCAACTGCCTTTAGAACATGTTGAACACCCATCGCCCATATTCTTGATGCACATAAGCTGAGCCCAGGCATTACAAGTGTCCCGACTGGAACAACTTACCCATTCGATTTCAAGACCATCGTCATCTAGTAGTGCCCGTTTCCCACAAAATAAGCAGGTTTCCAGCAGTGAACGTTTTGTTCGAAGAATTTTCTCAGCTTCCTGGTCCAGAATGTCAATCAGTCACATTGGGATGCCTCCTTTTCTACCTTCTCCCAGCATTAAGGATCGTTCCCTGTGAGTAAATAAATCAGTAAAGTGAAAGTAGCACCATGAACAGTACTTACCTTTTTGTATTGGCCTTTCGATAAGCTTGGATCTAGGATGAGAACCTGAACACTGTAATACGGGACGCTTCGCTAGTCGCTGGTTTTCTGCAACTTTCATCGTCCGCACCGCAGTACGAGGCCTGCTAGCTGCGAAAGAGCTAGCAGGCCTCGTACTGCGGTGCGGACGATATTTAACTCATCACGTTGCTTGTTCCTCAATGGATCGCGAGACGCAGTATGAGACGCACACGACCAAAATATGTGTCCGTCATAGCGCATCCCTGTCTTTCCAGAGTTTTTGTCTTACCTCTTGACATTGTTGATAGTCTTCCTTTAGCAAATCCTGTTCCAGAATTTCGGTAGGCGGCTGAGTGATAACCTCATCTTGAGAAAACTCTAGGACGTGCTGTGGTTGAGGAGTGTCAGCAGATGGAGTGCGTAAGCAATTGGTGGTGTTCGATCGCGAGATGCTTCCACTTGCTAAGTTTCTTCATACAGGACAGAGTGGTGGTATTGCTGTAACATGCACCGGCGATAATTATTCGATCATATATCCATAAAATAAACGTAATATAGTACCGCTCTCTGAGAAAAATGCAACAGCGAGCATGGATTCATGAGACACCGGCCTTGTGTCCATTACGACAGGTACAGTCAACTTGAAACGCGCAAACCCCACAGCGCTGACAGTGAGAGTTCATCTGGGTTTGAGATATGATTGTACAGGATTGACGACCACAAAATGCAAATATGTACATACGTCATGGTCGCATTCGCAAGGAGCCTCACGTATAGTTACCGTGTGAAAAATTCCATCCATTTTTGAGGGCACCTTCCATTGCCTGCTTCCCGTTTGAATTATGCGATTCTGTATTGTAATATAGTTAACATCTGCCACGTATAGCTCAAATAGAGAAAACTGACCTTTTTATCCTTGTAGTGAGCTAGCGCATATTCTGACGTTTAAGATTGCGACTTTTTCTAGCAGTAAGCTTTCCTTTTACACGCTAAAGCCATTAGTTGCATGATAGTGTGAAATGACATAAATATGAATAAACTAGGAAAAATTTCAAAAATTTACCGCAGAAATAAATTAGATTCCTCGGTCAAGAGTGCAGTCAAGAAGAACAGTAAGCAGAGAGTCAAGTCTGCTGTTTTGCTTTTTGGATAGAAGTAACGTCTTCAGTGTATTGTGCCACGATTCCACATGGTTAGACGCTGTGAAAGGTGCGTCCCTTCTGTAGCAGGCTGACCACTGTTTTCTTCTGCCGGAGTAGTTTTTCTCTACATACTGCAATGTCTCTAAGTACCAACTGAATGTTAATGTTTTAAGACCAAACCTCAAGCATATCCATAGCTTCCAGCGACCCCAACCACGTTAGGTATGTTTATGTTTATGTTTATTTAAGCCAACAACAAACAACAAAGTTGACAAGCTAAATTCGTAGCAAAACAATGGTTGGCTATACAACAAGAAATGATGGGACTGATATGAAGGCATATGTTATACCAGAAACAAATCTGTTAGCTGAGAAAACCCCAAGATTTAAATTTATTCCTCATCAATGTTTAGTCATTAATTCCGTAGAAGTCATTTCCATACAAGATTATAAGAAGATATATTATCATACTTAGGTAAACTACAATTAGACTGTGTGCGAACGTACTATTGGAGGGTAAAAAGAGCGGTTTTGCAAAAACCAGCCAAGTTATAGCGTGGTATGTATGAAATTCGTAAATTTCATACCACTCTCGAGCAACATTCTTGGCAAGTCACACCTAAGCGTAAGGATATAGCCTTTCGAACTTAGGCGAGGCCGAGCTTCTTTCAGTGACAGCCTTTGTTGCTTCTATAACTTCAGACTAGTTGACCATGAAAAACCGCAACTATTGATAGACTGATAAAAGTTTTCGGAATGTTTTTGTCAATATATTGTCTTCTTTCTATTCAGCTTACCATTTAGTATACAGGAAATTGCATGATACTATTGAGAAAAAAGGAGATGACTTCACGTATCAAGAGAGAAGAGATGTAACTGGATTCAGTCATATGTGTTCTTATAACAAATACAATCTATGGGATTAACTCAAGCTAAGCAGAAATTTGAAACAAGTGTGAAAAAACACAAAAACAATCTATATAACACAGGGTAAAGGAACGAGTACTATAATAGTTATTCGTTGTGAACGACTACTGTACTTGCAAGATCACTACGGTAGAAAGATCCATCCAGTAAGGTCTATATGGACCTTTTGAACGCTGAACATTCGACAAGACACTACAGCATGATCTAGGCGGTTCCTGGAATACTTGAGCTCTACTGAAAATAAATTTTTGAAAAAACCATTTAAAAACATTTAAAAAAATCCCTTTTGCCTGAGATATGACTCTAGCCTCTGGTTGAAGATAGCTGCTGTTGGCGATGCAACTACATCGTTTGGCAAGCTATTCCACACTCTCGGAGCTCGTACAAGAAACGATTCCAGAAACTGCTGGGTCCGAACACTTCCAGTAGAAATTCGCAGTGAATGGCCTCTTGTTCTATCACTAAATTCCGAGAAGTTAAAAAATTCATCCCTGTCAATATCCACAGCACAACGAACTATTTTAAATATTAAATTTTCGTCATAAACTACTCTTCTCAGCTAAAGGGATGTATTTCCAAGAACAGTCAGTCTATCTCGATAGCTGATATTGAAAAACCCGTTTCTCATAAATATCTGGTTCGTAAATCTTTTTTGCACTCTTTCACTTTTGTCGACGTAAGTCCGCTTAGATGGAGACCAGATTGGTGTGCAATACTCAAGCAGCGGCCTTACATATACAGTGAGAAGTCGAAATAAAGTAGAACTGTCACGTGTTCGAAAAGCACGCAGAATGAAATTACATTTGATATGATGAAAATGATGTCTCATATCGTGAGACATTCGTTTCATTTACAACTTTTCTTATAAGGTTGTCACCTGATGCATCTGATGGTAAGTTCTGAAGAGAAATATTAAGGAAATGAAACATTAAGTGCGTCTGAAAGCTCGATAACCTTTAGAAATTCCTTTGCTTTCTTTTGAACGATTGCAAAATGTGAAAAGAGCAGAGAATCTACGCAGCACTACTCGATGGAGATACAGCGGTAAATCCATTGTAGAACACATATACATCGTTGGTGATGAAGAATTGGATATCGAAGTGTAGAATAACATCGTATTTAAGAAATTGATTCTTGCTATAACAATAGATAAGAATCAAGGAATACCTTCACAAGTTCAAAAAGAACTTGAATTCTTCGGATGTCATACGGTACGATAGGAAGTAAGCGCAAGGGTATCCGTTTCCAACGTCGTCTCTTACCATTAAGGTAGCTAATCGAAAAGTGTACCTTGTGATGTTAAGGGTGTCATCGAGAATAAGGCCACGAGATCCGAAACGTTCAAGGTACATTTTTCCACGTATAGTCACAAAAGCTAAAATTTTTGAAGTTTGAATTTTTGGTGTAAATATTGAGCCACTTTCATTACAAAAAGTTCACCCAGAATGAAACCATCTCCAGTCGAGCTTGTCCCTTTCCGAAAGCTGTATGCTGCTATCTCGCCTCCTCTACTTTGCAGCAATGCTGTTAAGGACACGACATCGTCGTCGCTTGATCTGCCGTCAATCAGATCACGTCGTTGAGCAATGTTGCTGAAACATTATATATCCCGTACAGAGGACTTTAAAAGCTTGTATTACTTAAGCGTCATCTTTTGTTGTAATGTAGCATATCCTTGCTTGCTTTTTATTACATTCGCTTGGGTTCCACATTTTCTGTGTCTTAGATAGTGTCTGGAAATTAATGCTACTGTACATCAGTACTTCGTTGTTTTGAAAAGGGTAACTTGTAAAAAAAAACCATCTTGGGAGGAACTTCTGCGGTTAGCATAGTCTCAACATAAAGATCATCTTGTGCCGAAAGCAGGCCACACACAGAGCGCAGATCGTGTCCATAGTGCCCGAAGCAAGCAACAACTTCGATATTTCCCTTGACCAACATACTTACTTTACTTTGATACTTTGATGGTCCTTTGTCGGCTGGAGGTCTTCTCAGCGGGGACCACAACTCTTCCAGACCGCTCGATCTTTGGCTGCTTGCATCCAGTGAGGCAGACTCCGCTCTTTGAAAGATCTTGAGAATTAGTCTGCCCATCGCGTTGGCGGTCGTCCCAGTGGTCTCTTATGGTCTCTCGGGAGCCATTCTGTGACACGGAGACTCCATCTATCGTCCTTTCGTCAAAGCAGGTGTCCAGCACAGCGATATTTGGACCAACATAGTCATCTAGAAAGCATACTGTTCACTGCAAAAAAAAACCAAAGTTGTTGTGCTGTTTATCTGCATATACGTACACTGAGAAAACATGGACAACGTGTATGGACACGTCTGCTCTCTTTATAGCGTATCTTCTCCTCCCTCCTGTCGACAGCGTTTTTCCGCGTGGGTGTTGACAAGTGTACGCTGTGGTGGTCCCTTTAGAAGTTGTTCATGTAGGCATTTTGGCGAGATGCGTTACAATCTTGAGATCTATTTGGCGCTTCCAACTCTATAGAGAGAGAACCAAATTGAAAATTGAAGTACAGTAGTCTAAACACAAAGTATTTCTTTTACCTCAAATATATCTACATCATCAAAATTTTCTCGAACGATCGCGAAATCGCCTCCTTCGCCACTATTAATCTTCTGACAGTGCTGAGAAAGCTGAATGTTGCGGGAGAAGGCGGCTGGACACCCGGGACACAAGACCGAAGCTCTGTTTTCTTTATTATCATCACATCCATTTGTGAAGAAGTTCCGTGCATTGTTTAAATTAGGGAGATATATATTATGGAGGCAGCCAAGGTACAAAGACAAGTTTAGTAGAAGCTGCTAAAATCCTATTTGTTAACTTACCTTTATGTGTCTTTTTTTAGCTCGCAAGGACAAATACTCCTTTCGACAGATTTATTTATTTATTTATTTGAATACGTGTGTTTAAGACGCACGTTCGAGAGAAACCACAAAAAATAGAACACATCAAAAAGGAAACGACAATTCGACAACAAAGCAGCACAAATGCACCCTTCAGTAGACAAGTAATTTACGTTTGGCCATACGCTTGAATGTTCGAAGCGAGCATGAGGAGGCTGGAACACCAATCCTTAACGCGCAATAGGCTGAAGCAGCTCTTATCGTAAAGGATGTAGCCCTAAGATTAGATCTAGGCTTGACGTACGACAGCTTACATAGACCGCCGCGGGTTCTTGACGGCAAGACTGAATAGGATTTCGAGACACTGCACCTTAAACGACCTGTCAGCAACTTGAATATGACGCAAACATCCCTCAACTTACGACGTGATTCTAGAGTGTGCAGACCCAAATAGCTATTCCTTATATTGGCTCTTGGAATCCTGGAGTGCAAAAAGCCACCCATCCTGATTAATGTCCATCTAGTAAATTTCTTCTGGACTTTTTCAAGCATAGCAGTGTACTTCTTTTTATGAGGAGAAAAAACTATAGAGCCGAATTCAACAATAGATCTGACGTATGTTTTATATGCCATGGTAAGAACTTTTTTGTCCTTAGTAACCAAACCTTTGAAAATTTGATGTAAACGAGCTAGTCCCTTGCTGTATAACATTTTGACATGTCCTGAAAAGTCAAGCTTCTCATCATAAATAAATCCCAGATCCTTAACTGATTTTACCTTAGCAATACATTGCTCATCAATAAAGTAGTCCGCTTGTGCTGTCGACGTACCAATCCTCATACACATAGTCTTCTCCGGCGCTAAAGGAAGATTTCAAGTCACTGACCACTCTCTCATTCGATCAACTCCCTGTTGAAGTAACCCGCAATCAGATAGGTTAGACACCTCGCGATAAATCTTAACATCATCCGCGAACTGCTTATCACTACCCCAAATCCTTCAACTTATCAGCAATATCCGCAGTATAGATCGAGAACAGTAGCTGTGACAAAACCCCTCCTTGTGGAACTCCACTTTTAACATGCCTGACAGTGGAGAAAGCTGAACCTACTTTCACTTGGAAGGTCCTGTTAGATAGAAATTCCCTTATCCAATTACAAATAACCGGATGAACCCTGAGCTTTTCTAATTTGTGCAGCAACTTCTCATGACTCACCCGATCAAATGCTTTGGAAAAATCAAAATATATAACGTCACATGCCTTCTTAGAATCAAGATAAGCCGTCCAATCATTTAAACGTTCAAGTAAGTTAGTTTCCACCGATTTACACGGCATGAACCCATGCTGAGTATCAGGGATAACGTTGTTCCGAGAAAGAAACTGTAAAAGATGAGACTTGATCACTTTTTCAAATATGCGGCAAGGGAAGGAAGTGATACTGGCCGGCCTATAGTTACTGACATCACTCGAAGGATTCTTTTTAAGTAAAGGTGTTACATAGGAATGTTTCCACCGCTGAGGAATCTCGCTACACATCAAGGACTGGTTGAAAAGATACGCCAACGGACCAGCAATCACATGCGCGGTGTTTTTGAAAAATGAAGTGGGAATGCAATCCGGAGTAAGCGAAGATGAGTCAGTACATGTGTGAATAATTTCATAAATCATTTTGCCATCAAAGCACGGAAATGTGTCCATAGGCTCACAAACGCCCGGATTATAGTTAGGCAGCTCATAATTATCCTCCAGAAAGACCTCACAAAATTTATCAGCCAACAATTCCGCCTTATCATCATCTGCAATCGCCATTCGCCCATCTTTCACAATACAGTTGATAAGTCGATTATCACTTAGTCTTCTTGTCAGGTATCTATAGAACTTACTACTACTCCCGGACTCAAGTACCTCCTTCTCAACATTACTATTGAACTTTTGCAATGCTGCAATGCTTTATGGACTTTTTTTACTGAATTCGTTAAACTTAACCCACTCATTGACACCGTGAGTGTCATTAGCAGCTCTAAACAAATAATCTCTATGATCAAGCATGTTTAGCAAATACAATAGCAAATGAGCCTGTCTAGCCTCAACACGCCCCCATGGAAGAAACATATCAACAGCTAAAGACAGAGCCTTGATGAGGATTTCATATTTCTCATTTACACTCGGAACAGCATCGAAGGAATCTCTCCACGAAATAGATGATAGAAAGCGACAAACTAGATTGTAATCACACCTATGAAATTGACGACGATAAGTATAAGTAGGCTCCACATAAGAGTAGCATAACTTAAATTTAACACTGCTATGATCGCTTAATCCCACCGTTGGACCAACAGAGACTTCTTCAATAAGTGCCTTTTCAGCGGAGAACAACAGGTCGAGAACATTTCTTCCCCTAGTAGGTTCTCTCACCAGCTGTTCTAACGCGGACGCTGGCTTGTCCAAATACAATCAAGATCAGGGTAGTTAAAATCTCCCAGTAGCACAGCTGAGTGCCCACATCCCATGTGGTCACTAACAGCATCTATAAGCTGCCTGTTATGCACAGCATTGCATGAAGGTGCACGATAAACTACTATGAACCTAGCCTTGCACCACTCAAGAATCTCATCGGCAGAGAGGATTTTGTACGCATCATCATCTGACTGGGAAAAAACTTCCACAGCCCCAACTCCCTTCCTTAGCAAGATCGCTACTCCACCTCCAGCTCTATTGGTTCGGTCACAGCGTATAACCAAATACTCACGACTAATGTTACATAACAAAGAAGAAAGAACGTGATGTGGTTTTAACCACGTTTCAGTAAAAATGTATATGTCAAAATTCGAGCTAAGGACAAGATCGACATAACATGCGTTTTTCACGATTGAACGTACATTGGCGTAAAAACATGACAACCGTTTCAAGGCGTTTTTTTTTGAAGGGGACATTACTTTAAAGGGGAGCGTTGGCTAGCGATCGGGACCGTATTCGTCTTGACATTGGAGTCCAACAAGCTTGCATCCACCCCGCCACCGGAGGCTTGCGAAGGAGGAGGCTCGTGAGCTCCTAGGCCACGACGACGGTTGCGCTCCTCCAAAGGGAGCGAGGGCCTGAGGTATACCCCCTTTAGAGGGGAACGCTCCAAACGCTTCGCACGCTGTACAGCCATCTTTTGGAGCTTGGAACTGGGCAAAACGACCTTAATAAGCCGGTTACCACCTTCAATCGGCCTACCCAACCGATAGACACCGGAAGGGTAGCATTGCACACCAAGAACATGCAGCACGTTACAAACAGACTCAAAATCATAACAAACACGATCTCTTATACCAGCATTCTTAAGTTCCGGGACACGACCTATAATTACAGATTGGCCACGTTCGAACTCTGACTCGGAATCTATGTTATAAGAGGCTACAGAAGAATTATTAAGAGCAGGTGGTTCAAAGGAAGTAGGCGACATCTTCTTATGCTCGAGCGAAGCTATGGTTTGACGCAAGGTCTCGTTCTCCTTCCGCAATTCGTCGATCAGCTTATCCTTCTCCTCAAGCAGTCGGCTCATCTGTCGAGATAAAAGCCCGAGAGCTTTCTTTACGCAACGCGGTACCGACGAAGACCGCGTGACCTCGTCCATAGTCTTGACAAGCTCCTCGGAGCTGACATCTTCACGAAACACCGAGTCCGACGTTTCGTTCAAATTTGCAACCTTAACAGAGGCAGCCGAGCTGGTCTTCATGATAACAGCAGTTAACCGCAGAGGAAACCAAACGAAATCAGTCAAAACCAATCGACCTTTTACGGCGACCTACGTTGACAAATCGATATAATAGACTGCGAGCCGCTCGCAATCAGCACAACCAATGACCACAATAGACGATGTAGTTAGATATCCACACCAGATCCAGCTCAGCTCCACCAATTCGCAATTCGAGAGTACAGCGTAAAGGTAGACGTGCCAGAAATACAGGCCAGAATACCACAGTATAACGTCGATAGTCCAAGAATTAGCGGAACAGAGAGAGCGCTCGGAAACACGACCGCTCAACGTGGGCGCTTGAGATTTGCCGCTTGAGATGCTGCATATAAAATTGCCATTTTCCTCTAGTTCTTCATATCGCTTCTCTTTCAGAATCATATGCTTCTCAGTGAGTCCGTGAATATTAACTAAATGCCTGTAGAGGTTATTGGACAAAATTCTCTTGGGACAAAATCTGCACTGTTCCGATGTTCCCTTTCTATCTGCAAAAAAATCACTTGTGAAGTGTGCTCACAAAAAGAAACCATTCTAGGATCAATGCAGTGTTAATGAGAAAGGGTAGGACACTAATGCTGCAGTGTTACTAATGTCTAATGAACCTTACAGGAAAGAATTGTGGACAAAATACGAGCCGTGGGAAGAATAAGAAGGTAGGACGGCTAACGCGCTTCAATGAGAATGAGGAAGACGTGTGGTCCCTTCGCCTGATAACTTCTCTTCCCTAATTTCGCTTTTACTTTTAAGACTTCCATCCATTCCTAAATGGAGATCACATGCTATATGATAGAAAGTACTATGTTAAGAATCGTTGTAAATTTTTGCTATGAAATTTTTATTTTGAAAGAGGTTATCAAAAATGCGTTTTTGCGTCTCATCATGATAACCCTCTTTAATTAATTTTTTAAGTTTGAATCGTTAACACATTCGCGCCCAGTGAGCGCGACGGCCGGCTTTTTTGGCGCGCGTGCGTCCACTCATTTGTGTGGACAGCGGTGAAAAAAAAACAGTAAAGAACATCAGTATTAGAAAACGTTACTTCCGACTTAAGAAAGGTTCAGAAGAACTGCATAGGTTGGTGTAAGAACTAAGCAGTAGTCTGGGAAGAGGCATTGCCAAGAAGGAGAGTCCATACGCGCTGCTCCAGTTGCGGAAAAATATGCTTCTTTGAGGTGCTCCAACGACAGGAAGTGTTCTTGTTGAATGTTTGCTTATTGTTGTAATCTCTCAGAGCCTAGGTTGTTTTATTTAAGAGTTCAGTTGTTTCATCTGAAGTTTGTGTATTAATTCTGGTTTGGAAGTATGTGCGCTTATTGTGTTTCAGTAATAGGAAAATTCTTGTCTTGTTGGCTGTGGTAAAGCCAACCATTTTCTGTCTACGAAGACCCAACATTGATTTGTTATTGTAATTTGCGAATTTGAGAAGAAAATTACAAAAACATTATTAAAGAAAGTTTTTCCCAATTCCCCTCCGTCCACTCAAATGAGTGGACTTCGCCGCGAATGTCTTAAACTCGATCGTCCCTTTCACGATGTTCACTGTCAGCAGCACGTTCCCCTTGAGATTAGCAAATGATGCTGCTAATCCACGCTTTTCAGCACATCTTCGTTCCTCAGCTTGTTCAACAGGAACTCGTCAGTAAATTTATTGCTAGCACTTGTGCAGGAGCCCGATGATATTCACTCTGTCAGACCATCATGGAGCGCTAGATTCTATACTTCCCCTTCCCTCCAACCCTTGGCAGTTTTGCTGCTGGCATCACGTTCTCGAACACAGCTTAAGTAGAACAACCCCGGAACGGAACCTGTTATGTTGCCCCAAACTACGACGGGAGAATAAAAACTACCGGCATTTAGTGCAGTTTCATATTCATCATTCGTATTATAACCGGCTCGTATACGACAAAGCTGAGGTTGTTAACTAATCGATAACCACAAGCTACTCAACTATACACTGAACAACGATTAATTATAGTATTCTCAACTTCGCCATATACGACCGGTAATGCCATTATGCGGTATATGTAACTGCGCTAAAATGCCAGTAATTTTTGTTCACCCATCGCAGTTTGAGTCAATATGGCAGCTTCGCAGACGGACTATTTTGCTCAATCTGTGTGTGAGAGCTTGACGTCGGCAGCAAAACCGTAGAGGATTAAAATGA
The DNA here is from genome assembly GCA_947396885.1 of Heligmosomoides polygyrus polygyrus. NCBI lineage: Eukaryota > Metazoa > Nematoda > Chromadorea > Rhabditida > Heligmosomidae > Heligmosomoides > Heligmosomoides polygyrus. Next base: position 27,004,141 of record OX377206.1, read on the forward strand.
TCTAAAAAATCTGAAGTACCACGATGAATTGAAGAAATGAATATCATCGGATGACTTCTTGCTGCACAACTGCCAGAAATAAATGTCACTTGTTCGTGTTATATTGGCTGAGAAGTGAGTCTGCTAAGGGTCATTGCAAAGACCACATACACATTCAAAATCATCATTTCTTTTCCTTGCGTGCGAAGGCGAAGTGTGGTATGTTCAATGGGAAGAAACGAGACCCACAGCGGACACGATTTTAATATCATGTGACACTCCACGAAAATGAGATCGGTACTGGAAAAGTCTTTGAAGCGTTCCGGATCCATGAGCGCAGTCGAACGACGAACAGCAGGAATGAGTGTATTTCCATTACGAGTGACTTTTTGCCCGCATTCCATTGAGTTGTGAGACACCATGATATTCTTCACCATGATATTCTTGATATATTCTGATATGGGTCCTTTGCTACTGATGAGCAGCGGTAAGTTGCATTCGTATTGTAGTCGTTTCTTTTTTCTTGACACTCTTTGGATTCTATTAGAGCTGCAGGGCTGGGAAAACTACAGCAATTGACGATGTGACTGCACACTACGCAATAATCGTACTTCTTTCAGGCCTTCGATAACGACGAAGCCGTCGAAATGCTAGACATAGTAAAGCGCAATACCCCTTTTGTCTTTTGATTTTTTTGGGTGGAATAGAGGGAAAAAACCGCCGTTTCCGCCGCTTTTCTATAACTCCCTTCAAAGTAATTCGATGAAGAAATAAAGACAACCATTCGAATCCTCTCTGGGTGACCTATCCAATGATAGTGGCAGCATTCAGTAATTTTGAAAAAAGTTGATTAGGTGACCCATACAATCTCGACGACGGCGACCTCCATTCATCGCTGGAGATAATTGCCCCAACAGGGACGTATCACCAAAGTACCAGAATAAGCAACCTTATTAGCACATTTCACGTCTTCTGCCTGTGATCTACTCTACATGGTGTATTTTTTCGTAGCTAGCAAGGAACTATGATCATCATGATGCGCTTCTTTTAGAATTGGCCTTGTCTAGGCCGGCAGATTTTTGGTAATCTTCCGATTTCAAGGGCTCCTTCCTGGTCTCCATTTCCTCCACGAAACCTCAAAGTTCGGTGTTCAACTGAGCTAAGGATGATCCGCAATATAGCTTAGAGAAAGCTATCACAGTAAAGTAGTTCGAGAACTGGCAATAAAAAATATATCCTACTTTCAAAACAATTGGCTGAGAATATAGGATGAAACGAGAGAGCGCGATGGCCGGTCGGATGAGGCGTCGGCTGTCGCCTGCACACGATGCCAGATTCGCGGTCATATATATATATATATATATATATATATATATATATATATATATATATATATATATATATATATATATATATATATAATGCATTTGTTGCCTGCTATGTTTAGAAAATTCCAGGTGAAAATTTGCTACGAGGCAATGTTGACAAATTAATGGCCCATTTTAGACGTGTTTTGTTCATCATACAAACGTTCCTTAATAATCGCTCACTGATATCACGTTAGGCGGTTGTTTACCAGAGCGATTTCCAATTGCAGCTAGCACGGCGTCGGCAAGAATCGTCGGGGTAGGAGAAAATGTGGGGGGAGATTCTGCTTGGAGCATATGCGAAGTGGAAAAGGCTCTTTATCCAAATATTATTCACAGCATGAAAAATATATACAAACGAAAAAATAGCACCAAAAAGTGAAATCGATAACAAAAAGGACAATTTGTTTTTACAGGCGTTTTCCTTTGCTTAGAAAACTCGTTTTCACATCAGTGGATTTCTGACAGTGGCATCAGAAAATGTTGTTAGGATTAGTGCTTCTAAATCTCTACGCGTCATGAGAGAGCAGCTGACTAGAGATCACCAGAGTGCAATGAGAGTAGTATCGCAGTATTATTGCTCATCGGACGGCGTTCATCTACAGCAACGACGGAAGGATGTTGAAGTTGTTCAGTCACCTCTTACTGACTTGTTACCAACATGTAGTTGTAGGCCATGCATCCGATTATGGACACTATGTATGCGACACCAGCCTGAAGAGCTCAAGTGAGAAAAGTAGGAGCTTCTGAGAAAAGACACACATAATCTGACGAATTCAGTGTTATCACACGTTCTGTAAGTGTAGTAAAATCGACTTCAAGTAGAGAAGCGAAATTCTCACCTTCGATTGGAACAGCTGGTTATCAAGAATTGAAGAAATCGGCTCGCATACGTGGGAATGCGCATACCTGAAAGCTGGAAGTGTTACATTTCTACATAATTAATGCAATTAATGAGTTCACGTTCTAATGTATTGATTACACTAGTGTTTATTTTATTTTTCAAAGCTTTTATACTAAGATCTAGACAAGTACAGACTTTTGTACGCAGCTTGACCCACTCGTCAAAATGGACAAAAATTTATTGATAATATTTCCAATTTCACTGTTGTCAGTATTTCACGTTTGATTAACTACTCTTATGTAAGAAATTCTATGTTACGACCTGTATAAGGACCCGAAACACCTGTATAAGGACCCGAAACTCGAAAACCTGTACATATATACCTCGCGAAGTGTGAAGACAAATCGCCACGAATGTTATACGATTCGATCAGTCCTCGGCAGTTAACGATTCGTACTCTACAGATAGCTTAGTCGTGCCGCTTACAGTAGAGCAAAAGGAATGAGAGCCAGGATGAAGTCATGAATAACTACGCTTTTAGTGACATCGCAACTCGGCAACCTGAACAGGGATTCCGAAAAACAGCCAATGTTCTCTAGGCTCCAGTCCTCCACCAAGTTGGATGCTCACCGCGATCCGCCACTCTTCCTCCGCCGCTACTTCGTGAGCGGTGTGAATGGCGACCATGTGGCAGTCTTTGAGGTCGACAGTAGCACAGTCAGCCTACATCGAAGGAGGCCGTTGGTCGGTCGGTGCTGCGCCACGTTGTACGAATCTCACGATCCCCTCCTTGACAGCTGAGCTGCTAAGACGTCATGTGAAGGTCTTTGGACAAAATTTTGTCATCAAACAAGATCGGAGCTTATCCGTCTGATGTCCAGCTGACAGCAGTGAAAACATCTCGAACAGGAACTAAACCGTGGTTCTAATGGTTCTAATGACTAATGGTAGAATTCAGCGGTGATTGGATGATTGATAATAGCATTGCTTTAACTTAACCCGCAATCAATCAGCAATAAACAGGTATAACATTCTTGTCCTCCCGTCTAGACTGTGGATACCCAAGCGTGACGCGTGGCAGAGCGCGTTGGCCACTGACGCATACAAGGGAGTTCAGCCTCAATGTGGTTACAGTGGTCTTTTTTACTGGGGAGGTTCTGAGTGAGCCGCAAATGACAAGGTGAGATGGGGTAGTCTTGGGATTTCTCCGGCAGGGCAGGGGGACGGAGGTGTAACGGGGATCTCTTCGACAGGAAGCTATTTACAGCCGATTCATGTCTCTGAGCTCTGAGTTTCCTGCTGTCAGAGCTTGAAGAAGCAACACCAGCACACCATAAAATTACCAAGCAACTACTAAACAAGTGGATGACGGTCTTACTGGCAGCTTGCTGGGATCATTTATTTATTTATTTCTCGCCAATTCGAACCACACACTATAAGGGAGAAATTCGCAGAAGATTCTATGAGAATTTGCGCCTACTTCTCCTTCATAAAAAAATTCTTCAATAACTTTCAAAGCAATGTTAAGAACTGATTTTGAGAAGCACGAGTTTGAAATGACATAATTCTTCTAAATAAGGAAGTTTTTGGAAAATCCTTTCCATTTTCTAGCGTCCCTCCTTCGTTAGGGCAGATTCTGGCGCTTCATGCTACGACATGAGTTGTAGGTTTTCTCAACACTGAATGGAATTTTTAATATTACTATCTGGTAATGCAATATGTGTCTTCTTTTACAGCTGTATTTATACAAGCACCTCGAGTATACTGACATTAAATAATTTAACTCGATGTGACCCAGTGTTGTATTACAGTACATGAGTAAATGAAGAAGTTAAACAGAGAAGTTCTTAAATAAATAACGTTTAAATAAATATTTTCTGGAAGTCGATCTGTTTTTCTTGGAGAATAAATTCAAATGTGACGCCGGTTTTATCACAGAAAAAAAGAAACTCTTGGAGTTTTGTTCAGGTGAAGGAATCTTTTACTCAAATTATATGCTCAATAATTTTGCTTTTACATGTAGACTTAAATAAAAACGAAACAGCCATGTGGATTTCATTGTTTAAATGTGGCATCTTCTCTAGCGTACGAAATCAATAAGCGAAGGAAATTGCGTAACACAGTTAAGCCGCAACCTCTTTCTCCTTGTCTGAATTTTCGTGTGCTTGTGCAGGGCAAGTCGCCCCATTCCTCTCATCTCGTCCTCTCTTCAGAAAAGCCTTGGAATCTGGAAGCCTGAATACTATCCATACAATTGAAACAAAGGCGCATACAAGTGACAATGCGAGCGATGTGAAACAGTGGCAAACAAGGAGAAGGCGAGAATGGGTCTTCGTAATCGCTTCTCAACAAAGAAGGCAACTCCTTTATCAGGCGCCTTTATTAATGACAGCAAACAGCGTGAACACGTAATTGCCGTTTGTCTACCACTGAAACGATCGCTCTGTGAAGGATGAACGTCCGTGAAAGGGGCGACGTTGGCAAGGTCAGGCGTGAAGTACCACACGTGACGGAACCGCTGTGTAATCGTGACCATTGACCAAAAACTGGCCTGCGAATTGGCACTAAACGGAAGCTTGGGTAAAGCTCGAGATAGATGGCACTACACCGGAGTATGGGTAGCTCGAGATAGACTGCTCTTCGAAGTGGAAGTGGGAGCGATGTACGCCAGAATGTGTTCGATCGACACACCTACATATTCGCGATAAACAATGTGTTGAGTGCATCTGATCGCTCAGCATAAACACAATCGCAGATCGAGTAAGCACCAAAGTTGACCAAAGTTCCTGGTAAAAGCTGACACCCAGCACAGAAAATACAGGAATATTTCCATGCTTTGTTCAACAATTGGGCTCTATATTTTTTCAAAGAGAAGCGTATCATGTTAAGATTTAATAGCCGATGCTTTAGATTTTTGCCACATTGAGCAGTGCTTCTAAGCATAGAGCGTTACCACTTGTCTCCTGCCTTTTTAAAAACTATAACATAAACTCCCAAACTGCACTGTGTTAAGTCGGGATGCGACCAGATTTAAAATCCATTGTGTTATCCATAAAAATGTGCTCAAACGCCATAGGAATGCTGGGTGAATGGGCAGAGTTTAAGTGATCCTTATGAAGGACGAAGCCAGATTTTCGTTATGAAGGGTGACCCTATGGACTTCCTAGCATTTTAGTTCCAACATTTTAATACAAAGGCCAGTTAAATACTTCGTAACCTCTTCAGGATTTTAAAATTCTTACTTCTTGTTTCAGAATTCAGCGTCCCCTGACAGTGCTTTGGAATGTTAGTGCGTTCTTTTGTGGAAACCACAACCTCTCCAACTAAGAAAGGGGATGTCAACCTCTTAGAATACGTACGATACGAAGCCTTTTCATAAGAAATTGAACACTAAACTCAACTCTAGGGCTTCAACGGTGCCTCCTTTTAACCCTTCCGCATTTATTTAAAATAGAAAAAAACAAACAATATTATCGTGATTTGCAAAGTTCCTGCTAGTAAACTACCTGTTAACCCAACAGATTCCTCTGAATGCCTGACAATAAGGTCTATAACAGGACGGTCTAAATTCCTGTTCCCCATTCCCGGCGCCTTTGCATTCCCGGACCATGAGGGAATTCGTAGTTTCTCTGTTCTCAGGGAGAACCATGTTTTGGTTGCTTTACTGTGCAAGGCGTGTGTGCGCAAAGCTGAGGAAGTACATATATAACGGTGTAAATAGGAAGGTGAGCTCTATCCCCGTTGTCCATGTCCTTTTGTTGAACCAGATGATGTCTCTATTCAAATCAGCTCTTATTAGATAGGTCTGCTACCATTTTTATCTCAATTTTAGAGAGACGAAAATGAACACGCGCAGACCGATGGCAACGTTGTCGAGTATTTAGAACTGCTTCGTTGGATTGCACTACGAGAACGGGTTATTTTAATGTCATTGCTTTGGCAAACTTCGCCAAAGACAATCTGTGTCGCTATCGCCCTGAAGTATGCTCACAGTATGCTGAGTGGTAATCACCACAGGCACTTCAGGAAGCAAATGGTAAAGGCGAAGTGATAATATTACTGCTCTCTAAAAACGAACGTTGGGTACCTCAGCAGATGAGGTAGCATAGTGGGCAATCGATGGCATAATCCTAGTCGGTGTCAGAAATGCTAATCAAAACACTGAACTCTAAGGCTTATAGTAATACCAGCACGAGTGTTGTCCTGTCTACTAAGAGTCCTACTTTACTTGGAGCATTAAGATTTACATTTTCAAGCAGCAGTGGTTGCTGTATTGGAATATCGGCGTGACCGACGTCCTTCTGTGGAAGAATTATAATAAATGTTAAAAATCTCGAAGGTTCAGTCTAAGTATACGTCCAGTAAAGGTAGAGTGCCGCGTACAAAGTGGTGTTCTCAACATCTTTTCAGTGTGAAGTGTATATGGAGCTGAAAGTTTTCAGTGAAGAGACGATCTTCTGTAGAAGTCCTTATGAGCATTACTGTAATGCTGCAAGAAGTTCTGTCAGCAATTCTCTCAGGTGAAATGGAAAAGAATGGACGGCAGAGTTTTGGATAAACTTTTACTATCTTCCCTTGTCAGCATAATGTAGGTAATAAAGGACAAGTGTCCCCGTTATTCAATTCCCATATGTATAATACATACCTAGGATACGCCACACATTCAAGCTCTTCGCTTATGCGCGAAGAGTAGCGTGAATGAGCATCATGCCATTGTGTTAAAAGCTTCTTCAAGGTGATGCTGTCACACTATTAGGTTGTTCAGAAAGTTCCCGGCATTTTTTGAATGTGCTTTTTTCTCACTAACGCTGCCTTATAGCAACCTATCTTTTGATCACATAAAAATATCAGGTGTGTATAAGCTTACTATTACTCACTCTCGCACAACTCCTTCTAGAAACATGGAGCTTTCAAAGGAGTACATCTGTGGTCTCTTATTGTATGACTTCAAATTTGGTGAGTCAGCAGACGCTTCCTGTCGTCGCATCAATGGTGCATTGGGGGAGGGCACAGTGTCCGATCGCCCTGCACGAGAATGGTTCGCACGGTTTCGCAAAGGTGAGTATAACCTTCAAGATTCGCCCAGGTCAGGACGTGAATCCGATGTCGACAACGACCGATTGCGGGAGCTGGTGGAATCGGACCCACGGCGGACTACTAGTGAACTTGCGCAGGACTTGGGTGTGCACTATGCCACCATCGCCAGGCACCTACATCAACTTTCCAAGGTGCACAAGCTGGCACAGTAGGTTTCCCTCGCCGAACGCGACCGCCAGCGATGTGTTGAGGTGGCCACTCAATTGCTGGCGTACAAGAGCACAGATAGTTGGCTGAATCCATCATCACAGGAGATGAGAAGTGTGACTGCACGTCAACATCAAAAGGAGCAGACACTGGATTGACAAGGGTGAGTAGCCTGTGCCACAGCCAAAGGAGGTTTCTCACCCGTCGAAGATCATGCTTTCTGTTTGGTGGGATTGCAAAAGTGTCGGGATTGTGTGAGCTGCTGGCCCGTAACGAAACTCTTAACAGCGCACTTGTACTGTCAGCAGCTGGATAGATTGGCCGCAAAGACGCAGATAAACGTCCGAATTATGGCACAATCCGATCCTTGCACGACAATGCTCGACCACACATTGCAAAAATGGCTCGCCAAAAGCTTCTCGACCCTGGATGGGAAGTGCTGCTTCACCCACTGTACAGCGCATATATTGACCAACAGACTACCCCCTTTTCCTGTGTCCTTCCGATGCCATGGAAGGAAAAACATTCGATGACGATGACGACATGGAACGCGGGCTGGATGGCTTTTCGAATCAAAGCCAGAAAAGTTCTACGCTGACGAGATCGGTAGTCTGCCTGAAAGGTAGAGAAGAGTGATAGAGCGTGATGGAGGCTACTTCGTTTCTTGACGTGTTTCGCTTTTTTGAAACTAAAAAATTATGGTGTCTTAAAAATGGCGAGAACTTCTGCAACCTAATAGCTCAACTCCATTATGGAACTGTCCACAAACTTCGCTCCAGCGGAAGAGGCTGAATGATCGTAACCACTGAAAGAGAAATATTCGTTCGTGCAGAAAATGACAAGATATTGATGTAGCAAGGAGGAGAAAGATACGGAGCTACATCCAGCACAAGAGATTTCAGCGCAATACGGGTTGGGGTAGTGTGGACTTCCTGCGAAAAAAGTATGCAGGTGATAAAGGATAAAGAACGGAGTTACTTGATTCCTTTTTGGATGCGCCATGCATTCTACTTCTACGGGATGTCGAAAAGGCGATTTGACGTATTTGACCATAAAATGACTTGCGGTGGGCAGCTGATGAACATGTCAGCGGTTTATCCTTCCCAGACAAGTCTGGTACCAATTCACGGACCTCGGAGGGACGGAAGGTTTGGTTAGCCTGGATGGAAAATCCGAGCCAGGAACTTGATGTCGGGTGCACGCGACAACCGACACCTCCTTCGACTGCGCTACACGCACTCTAGGTGGTGAAATAGACCTATGAATGGTTCAATGCACTCATCTGCTCAACGACGATGATTGTACAAAATTGAAATTCAACTGCGTAGCCTTTACGGGAACATAAAAATTCGTGAAATATAAATCTGGCCTCCTGCAGGTTCTATCAACCAGTCTTCCACACAGAAAAGTTGCTAAAGAAACAGAAAACAAGGACAAAAGGGCATTTTAGGCTACGGCAGAAACCCATGATTCTATCAACCAGTCATCAAAACCATGATACTGCATCACCTAATAATTAGTCAATGTATACTAATGAGAAGGAAAAGAATTGTTCCAGGGAAAATTGTTGCGTTCTCGTCTAGCATCACTCGAAGTTGTGCAATGTGGCAAATACGTATCGGATAGCAGTGTCCACCTTTGTCATGAATGGGTTAATCTAGCGGGAGTAGGATGGAGGAGGACTGTCATAAGCTCTTCTTTGTCTCACTGTAATTTTTAATTCTTATATAATATATAATCAAGTGGAACTCTAGAGGAGACGGGGAGGTGGAGGTAGCTGGCAGTTTCTTAATTGAGTTTTTCGGTTAAGTTCAATTTCACTGAAACAAAAGTATGGCTTCCGGAGAAAGGTTAGTGGCCTCAGATTCTTTATATGTAGGTGTATCTAGCTTTGTGCTCTTTTCCATAGAAAGTCCACATTCACTCAACCGATATTGCGCCAAGATTTCGCATGACTGATCAAATTGGAGTGAATCATCCTCTACGAAACAACATAATATTCCAAAAACAACCAAATAATAATCGGATGGGGTTGCGACTAGTCATCTCTAGTCGTGCGGTTCTGCGACGAGAAACTGTAGAGTTTGAGTAAACAGTTTCCTTAGGTAGTAATTCACATTGAATTCGTTCGTGAAATAAACGCGAATTTTTTCAGACGCTTGAATGTTGTTCTAGAGAAAAACCGCAAGTGAATAAGATTCAGAGTTGAATCGGCTGAAAATTTTCGGAAGCATTCATTCACGACTGCTCCTCACTTGATAGACATGCCACTGCTATTTATAGATTGTCAAGATAGCGCGGTCTTTGTCCGAGCACGCGAGATCTTCAGCACTCGCATGATTCGCACTAGGATCAACACCTTGACAGACGACTCAAGATGTGAAAGGTGGGAAGGAATATCTGGGATGTAGGAAAAACGCACTGGAAGTCGATAGGCATAGACAAATGCCGTCGAACAATGCTAATATGCTGGAAGCCGTCATTTCTAAAACTCATTACTTGTAACTGGACACGAAGCTTTCCTTTAGAATTGCGGTAAATTTTATCAGATTTCGCACAACTCTAAAGGAAAGCTTCGTGTGGAGGTGGCAGATTTCGTTTACAAAGTGTTTATACAGGTGCACACTAGATATTTTTATAACCATTTAAGCCGAGGTTGTTCTGAAAATCTGTCGCATTGTACGTGATGCGGACGCCTCCGGAAGTGACTTAAGGGATATACGGAAGGGGATCAATTAGTCAGGATCCACTACGCTCATGCTAACAACTCAACATAAATTTGGAGGAGTTGGGCTCGACTAACATGTTGTTCGATCCATTTCGATGAATTTTTCATGCAACTAATCGAAATCGAAAATCAGTTTCGATGAATTTTTCATGGAACTGATCGAAAACGAAAATTCGCTGCTGTACGAACATTGTTTGAATTCGAACATTGTGTCAAACATTGTTCGGAGATTGCTCTGGCGATGTTTGACTTCCCATTTAATGAAGAACTATTATTGTAGCAATTCTTGCTACAACATAATTTTGCGATCATTATCTTCTCACAAACTGCACTCTATTCTCCTGAAAAATTGAATTTGAACTTCAAACTTCAACACACTGCACCTGATTAAAGAACACTCACTAAAGGTGGTGTTCAGTAAAAGCAATTCAGTACGGTAAACGTCTTGAAAAAATGTGAAAAGATTAGCTGTATTGAAGGTAAAATAGGACAATTGCACACATCGGGGAGTCCCAACATTGTCAGGTAATGTGGGTATAAGTCCAATGATATTTCATCACAGCATGAAGGTCTCCCAAAGGCTTTACAACATGAGAAACTGAAATAATTATGAGCTTTCCAGAAACGCGGATATGCATTTCTGCTAAAAGTGAGACGTATGATCAAGGTTTGTGGTGGCCTTAAATGGAACATGAAGGCAAGAAAATTAAGTGGTTGGCTTGCTTTAGCCCTCCGTATTTTAACCACATTTAACCAAGTGCAAGTAAGTAGGTGTATTCTCTCGGTTTTTCTGTAGAAGTAGATTTTAACAAAAACCTGCGCTAGTTCAGCATTCTTCATAGACACTTGTTGCTTGCTGAACTGGTGTTAATTCTAGCAGAATGGTATCGATACCGATACTGGGTTCCACATCTGTTTTAAATGTATAATTTAGTGGCATGATAGAAAGCCATAGGTATTTCTAGTGATATCTCACTTTCAGCTTCAATGCTGCTAAGACATCCTAAGACATCTATATAATTAACCTTACCTCAGCCAGCCTCACCTTGCAACTCTAGAATCTCCATGAGCTCTTACATGACTAATATTATCGAATGCAAAAGTCCCAAAGTCGCTTCACAACAGCGACTGATGGTAATCGATATTGTCGATATTGTTTACTTCTTGTGAACCTTGTCCACAGACCAACACACTTACATGATTCTCTTCAAACGTTCACGTCTGGGCAAAAATTAATGACATTGAGAGATAGCGGTTGGTGACGCTCAAAGGCAAGCCCTAGAACAGTTGTGAGACCTGCCCTCCTCTACGGCAGTGAGTGCTGGGCCCTGGGTAAGGCGCATGAGCGGCAACTGCACGCGGCGGAGATGAGGATGCTGAGGTGGGCATGTGGATGGACCCGTCGAGACAGGGTGCGAAACGAGGATGTTAGGGCAGTTAGGGCAGTGATGAAGACAGCCCCGATCCAGCTGAAGATGAGAGAGCAGCGCCTGAGGTGGTATGGAGACGTCCTCAGAAGACCAGAGGATCACCACACAAGGTTGGCCCTAGATTTCGAGGCACCCGGAAAGCGTCCGAGAGGAGCCCCAAGGAAAAGATGGAAGGACGTCATCAAGAGAGATCTCGCCGAAGTCAGCGCCACGGCAGATGACGCCCTTGATAGGATAAGGTGGCGACAGATCACAAGAACAGCGGACCCTGCGACTGCGCGGGACTAAACGCTCAGGAGAAGAAGAAGAAGAAGAAGAAGAAGAAGAAGAAGAAGAAGATAGCGGTTGGTCGGTCTGCATTGCTTAGTTGCTGTAACGTCAAATCAATACATTCACTTGTTATCAAGAATGAAAATGAGATGTAGAAGCACACAAATTGTGCGTACGGTCAAATCGATTTTCTAAATTCGTTCGTTCAATATTCTTTTCGAACAAGGCTTCTGGGCAATTATTCCAAAATTCCAAAAGTCGATTAGTACTTTTGCCCGATTGTTTAAATTTTTAAAATCGATACTGCTTAATGGAGTAAGTTTCAAAAAGCTGAACTCTAATAGAAATAAAGGACTATGCTAGATGGTAACGTTGGCAATAGGTTGGCGCATAATATCGGAACTTTCCGCCCGCCTTCTATTATAAAACCCTTCTTATCATCGTTGTCCAAATCTGGTCTAAATATGTACATATCACAAATTACGCATTGTAAACCACATTGTAAGAAGAAGAAGGCCTCACAGCATCTTGGTGTCACAGCAACATTGCACTGATATGGTTTAGCGCGTCCCATTTCGTCGATAAGGACTTCAAAAATGAAAAAGAGAAAGATACAACTTCTAAGAACGAACCATCTTAGAAGCGAAAAAACCGTGGTGAGGGTGTGGCTGACAGCATAATTGTACATGAGAGGCTTCAGTGGGGGCTATACGATCATCCTTCCTCATTTGAGAAGGATAAAAATGTGCGGCAGTTTGAAGGATGAGTCACTTTCGAGTCAGTCAGTTGACTGTGTACCGGAATATTACAAGACGAATTGGTTAAATTGTATTTTTGTAGAATAGAGCAAGTACAGCCGCAACGTATATTTTGTCAGATAAGCGAACCGGGAAAGAATCGGTTGTTTTTCTGAAAAAGAAAAGAAGAGAAGGAAGTCACTTCAATGTGAAAAGGAGAGAAACTCTCAGTCCTCGGTTGTCAGAAGGTCAAACTGAGGGTGAAGAATTTGCGATTTTATGAACTTTTTAAACGCAGTGAAGCTTACTCCTACGATGAATGGAAGGATTAGAGAAAATAGGGTATCAGCTTCGAAAAGCACAGCCAAGCTTAGAGTTCCAATCTGAATGTGCATCTTTGCAGTCAGATCCGTCCAATATATAAATACCACAGTTGTTATAAAATACACGGATTCTGAATATTAGTCACAGAGGGTCTTAAAGGCTTAATGTTCCTTGCAGTTCCATAAAGTCAGCTTTCATCTAGGCAAGTCAAACGTTTAGGAGAAGAACTACCTCGTCTTGTTTGCCTACCTGCTTCTGTTAAATCAAAGTTACAAATAGAATTGTTAGATGGCATTTCTTGGAGGAAAACAGCCAAAGTGAGGGAGCTGAGACAGCTCAAACAGAGGAGTCATGAAAGTGCGAGGGAACCGAAGGATTCCGCGTGCAGCGCTGGGATTCCTGTCAGGAATTGCTCCATTTCAGGCTTGCCGCTGAGCAAACAATGACTGACCACGTGCAAGCACCGTCCAGTGGAGCGAAAACAGGTTTCGAGAACTCTTCCATGACCACTCGAGGCATGCCTCCACTCGTTTTCCAAGCATGAGAAGCCCCTAATCCCTGGAAGAACATCCGAAATATTTCGAAGAAAATTTGACATTTTTTAAACAAGTACAGTCTATTTCGAAAAGGCAGTGCAAGAAAAGAGGAAACCACGCTTTCATTTATTTGCTACAACTCCAGATAGTCACCCTCCCCAGACAAGTTTGTTAGCAGTTCGTCGACCCCGGAGGAATGGAAGCCATAGGAGGCCCAATCGAGAAATCCGAAGCAGGGACCTGGAAGCGGGTGCCTGCGACAGTCAGCGCCTCCTCCGACTGAGCTATCACTCACCTTGACTGAAAAATATAATAATGGACATATAATGGAAAATGCAGGTATTTAGTTGAGAAGCGTCGGTTTACGTAACCTTTCTTGAGCTGATTGCATGGTGGTTCAGTGGTGGTCACTTTATGCTAAGCAGTTGTTTTTACGGGACTCTGAAGCGCTATTGCAACAACTTCAGCCTAAGCCGTTGAAGAAAGCATATTCCGCATGTAGATAATGCATGCATATTGACGACTTTTTATAACCACTGCCCTGTTTCTTGAGCACAGGCTCTGAAGTAGACGACTACGTCGAGAAGTTAGCCGAATAAAGTCTGGTTAGCAGTCATTTACCGCAGCTCAAAGTAACCTTCTACAAGCTGGTTGCGGGCTTAATGATTGGTTCCTCTCCCTTACCAGTATTGAAAGAAAATCGGAGACGCTCAAGGGTGGGAGGAAAATTAAGTGCTACTTCTACATTGGATCCGACGCCGGCTCAGGTATCATAATTCGGATTCGTTATTTTTTCAAATGTCGCGCAAATGGATCACTCGGACAATGGCGTTTTCGAGAAGCCCTATTCTTAGCATCAGTCAGACAACATGTTTTTCAAAGTCATAACTGTTGACTTGAGATTAACAGGACGTAGCTCATTAGGAACCAGGAAAGCTTCAAGATTCCTTCATCAAAAAGTTTGGTGGACTCTAATACGGAGTTCATAAATGCCAGATTGTGTTTCACCAGACCGACGTCTGAGATGAATCACCTAACTAGCTTTGATCAGAAATCCGATATCGGAATCGGGTATCCGATGTCTGATCCGAAGAAGAATGAGTAATCCGAATCATCAGAGAGGCAGTTCTGATGGAAATCACTGTTATCTGAATCATTCTCAAACCTGACTTTTCGAGAATGCCATTATATGAACGATGGTTTTTTTCCGACGTTTGTAGAAAACAAAACGAACACTGCTGACCCGAACATTTGCAGGATCCAATGTATATATGTACGAGGTGCATAAATAGTATTGACGCACCTTGTTTTCATTCCAAGCTTTTTCCTTCTAGTTTCCACCATTTTTGTGTGTTGTCTTCGCTATATGTGACGCCTTCAAAGAAAAACTCCAAAAAAAACTGAAGGAGCATGATGGTGTTGTCATCGTTACGGTGGATCTTTCTTGGCTGTTACCAAACAAAAGGAATACTTCACTCACCGGAGAATTAAGTACTCTCCAAAATAGAGGTCAATGACCTAAAAATCAACTGAGACTCTGTAAGAACTATTTTTGCTAGATGTTCAAGCACGACAACGCTCAATTCCAGAAGTGTCAGGCTCTGCCTGACTGCAACAAACAGATAAAGGCGCAAGCGTAAACAGCCGCTTACACAAGCTCGATGTTTGGATCTTTTCAAGCAGTTTACACAGAATAAGATCTTTGCTACTTCCAATAGAAGTGACGAGTCGCTGACGACTACTCTGGTCAAAGCACGGGACAAAATCGACGCAGAATACCTGCAGCGCACCCTGCGTTTCCCCACGTCTTGGTTCCTGTATTCACAGTAATAGATCCCATATCGATTATGACTGATGCTATTGTGTCTGTATTAGGTTGTAAGAAAGTTTTCCGCCATTCACTTTGGCGTTCCGCCAAATTTTTGAAAGTGTTCAGGAAGCTTCTCCCAATAACACATATCTATCTGATCTATGACCTACATTTGCCACTATTGTCGTCGTATTTCGTTACAAATATGGCAGAGAAAGTCGTTCTCGACTGCAAGCAAGTTCGACTCCTTCTGCTTCACGAGTTCAGAGAGCAAAGCAGCGCAAGAGTCGCGGTGAGCAACAGGTCCAACCAGTGTCTCCTACGACACAATGAAAACGTGGTTCCGGAAGTTCAAGAACGGAGACTTTTGCTTGGAAGACCAACCACGGCCTGGAAGGCCAGTTGCAGCGAATGAGGAACGCCTTCTAGAGCTGGGTCAGGAGGATCCCCGGCGATGCACATGTGAACTGGCAGAGGAACTCGAGTTTAATCACACCACCACAGCACAACACCTGCGTGGCCTTGGAAAGTAGATATGGTGCATGGATACCGCATCAGTGGCCACCAGTGCGACAGGATGCGTGCATTAAGTTCTTGACTTTGCGACGGAATTTTTCATGGTTCGAGAATCTGGGGAAATCACTGGCGTCGAAAAGTGAGTTTCTACGTTAACCACACGTGAAAGCGCCAGTGGACCGCGAAGCAGGAATTCCCGCGCCAAGACCGGAACTTTCCCCAAAAAGGATAATGCTCAGTGTCTGGTGGAACTGTAAAGGAGTGAATCCCACTGTGTGCTGCTATCTGGCATCACTACCATTTCTGGTAGTCTTTACCGTTGGCAGTTCGACCGCGTTGAAGCAGCTCTTTGTGGGAAACAATGCAAGAACTTCTTGCTTCACGACAATGCGCGTCCGCACGTTACAGGGAGACTCAGGAAAAACTCCAGTGCTTCGGATGACATGTTCTGGCCCAGCCATCGCACTCACTAGATCATGCTTCAACCAACTACCAACTAATATCTGTTTCGTTCGCTGTAGAACTATTTCAGGAAAAACAATTTGACGACGGAGGGCAACTTGTAATGTGCCTCGCTGAGGTTTTTTTGTCGAAACCCAGGAATTCAATATTATCTACAGCGAGATCTACAAATTACCTGCCAAATGGAAATATGTTGTAAATAATAATGGTGCATATGTTCGTTATTGTTTTATGTATGGAACGAAGGAAATAAATTTGAGAAAAATCACACAAGTGGCGGGATACTTTCCTTACAACCTAATATAATCATTGCTCATATTTTGGCTGTGAATATGTAAAAGCTAACATTGCTATGTCAACAACACCCGTTAACTTCGTGAAAACTTTTACGCATCCTATAATTGCTACTCCATAACGACAACCCAGTAGGCTCCAATGTTCCAAATGGGCTAAAAACATGTAATGATAATAGTAGTAATAAATAATTCTAATAAATATATAATAGATATTAATAATGATAAGTAATAATATTACTATTATTATTAGTGAAACATGCATTGCGACTGTTGACTTTGCAGTATAACGGTACAGCTCAAACAACTCATCGACATGAAATAATTGATCAAATGCTGAAACAACAGCTGGGAGTTGAAACACAGACTTTCTATGAAGGCACGTCACAATGGTGTTGCCGCAGTGTTTGGGGAGAGAGGTGGTGGAACGGGGTAAACAGCAGCGGTCTGGTTTCGTCCATGCGTATTCACATTCACTGATTGTAGTAATTTATTCTGGCGCAGCAGCACGGATTTAGGAGACGAACGAAGGGTAGCACACTGCGTGGCCGTTTCCTTGTGCATTGACGCATCTCTCCTTGATAGCTATTCAGATTACATTGCGAATAGGGTTTGAAGTAGGTGCAAGGTATCTGCGTACGGCTACGACAAATGACGCATCACTGATATCTGTCGAACTGTTGTAAGCTGTTATTCCAAACCGGGAAATGGCCAGACCAAAGTTTCAAGACGGGATGAAACCAGCATATGTGTTAGTGTCCTTGTTCCTGTGTCAGACGAAGTGAATGCTTATCTTCTATGGCTAAAAATTACAGCTTTCCATCTGCTTTAAAATCCCATACAAGGATTCTTTTATTTACGCTCCACCCTATCAAGCGCCTGAACTATTAAACCACCTTCATAGAAGAACAAACAATACGACAGTTTAAAAAAGTTTAAAAATAATTAAATCCAGAGGGATGAAATGAGGTCAGCTTTAAGAGGAATCTGATGAATTTTCGAGTGAATACACAATTGCGGTGCGCACTGTAGTAGGACAATAGCGGGCATGGAGGAAAAAGACTGAGATGGATTGAACGAAGAAGGTACACAAAATGTCCACTTACTACGTGTGTGAAGACCAAAAAGAAATTTCAGAAGAATGGAGATACATTTGCTCCCCTATTAGGGTTAGATAAGAGGAAGCTTACAACTCATCTGATTTTTATATTTAACCTGAAAATTTTTGAAAGTGAAAGGTCACGGAAAATGGATGGATGAATCGATTCAGACCAGTATACTGTATTCAGACATCCTAAGAAATAGAAAATATTTCCTCATTTGTCGATGCTGAAAATTTCCTGTTGCGAAAAATTGCCATAAAAAGTCGGTGTAGGAAGACAGAGGAAATGCTCTGAATGCTTTTACTATTTTCCTGTGAATTTTCTCCCTGTTCCGAACGCTAACGTTTGTTTTCCTTTGAGAAGTAAAACAGAAAGAGGAGGACTGTTAGAAAGCCCTATTAATGTCTTCGAAAGAGAAATCGTTCTAGCAACTGCAGCTTAATCACGAATTCTACAAAATCCCTAACAGTTTTAAAAGTGTTTTACTTTTATAAGTGCTAAAGATTTTGTAGAATTCGTAATTAGACTGTGGTTGTTAGAACGGTATCAGTTTCGAAGAGATTAATGGAGCTTTCTATCAGTCCTGTTTTTGAACTACTTCTTGCAATGAAAATAAGCGTTAACTATCAGCTTTAGTCTAACCTTTCTTGGTCTACGAGATAATACGGAGGCAGTTCGCAATGCCGCCTATACAATAGCTTGGATGAGTAGTATTTTATATGTTTTCAGACATATGCGAATGATACTGAATCATGGCATCCGGAAGAAGCTAGGTTTGGATGGTTAGAGTGGGATCCAACTGTTCCAATTTTAGATGCATTCCGGGTGCACTTTTCCGAATGAGCGACAAATACGAAATTTACTTTAAAAAGCAGCTGGGAAACAGTATTTCCATTAAAGGAATCCTTGATCCAAATGAACTAGGGATACAACGGCTAAGGACATGTGATTCCCTCCCACTTTTAAGGTCCTGTTCTTTTCCTTTAACACAGATTCCGTAAGATCCTCACCACAATTTGAATGCACTTATTTGTTGAAATTATAAGTTGTGAAAACGTTTCATTCATTTTGTAAGCCTCATCGAAAAATCAAATTTAATTCACTACTTCTGAATGGGTAAAACGTGCGGAAGTTGGGTGCTATCTTCTTTGTGCTGCAATTAAAATAGAATACCTCTTTGGAGCTGGAGAAGCCTTAGAAGCCACCTATGTACATACTGAAAATCCTAAAATTATTGATGGTGCGTAACTATCCTACTTCCATAACCAAGGAAGAGAGCGTCGAAATAGAAACCACGATTCCCTTTAGAATAGCGCTTAATTAGTGTAGGGTGCTGCTAAAGAAACCCATATTTGAAGGCTTGACAGCGTACAAGAACATAGTGGTGGGAGTCCTTCGACAATTTCTAAAAAAAAACCGTATACACTAAAATAAAACAACGGTTAACAGCTATATCCTCACTTCTGAGACATCATATTGAAAGAAGGAGAGGAGGAGGGATATTTCTTTCCATCTGAATAAAAAAGAAAAAGTCGGTGCAATGCCAGACGCGCAACCAGAAATCCTCAGAAATGTAGTAGGAAACGGCATGCATCGAAAACGTGTTCTATTCTGGATTCATATAGATAAGGACCGAGCGAGAGAAGATTTCTTATCGATCGGCGACGATATGGACGAGGGGTTTTTTGTAGAATTTTCTCATTGGAACATCTTCAGTGGAAACCTACCCACTGAACTACATACATGTCTAGCCTATTCAACGCAATTGTTAAAATATGGTCTGTTTTCAAATTATTAGAGACCGGAAGAAAATAATCGACTAAAACAGCCATTTGATCACCTCGGCACTTATCGGAGAAACGGTGGTGACGCTTTTCCGTTGTTCGCCATTTCTCCTTTGGCTTTTGGTTTCTTATCAATCCACTTTCTTTCTGATGTACTGGAATTACAGCCTTGCTTATAGTGACAAACACTGTCGATCAGACAGAGACTAAAGACTTAAAAAGTGAGGACCCAACTCTGAATACTCGTATATAACTAGAGCACATACACTATGCACTTATGTATGCACGAATGACCCATTCGAATAGGTATTCGAGTGATTTTCATTCGAGTTTGAATACTCGAGTTCGAATATTAAGAAAAGTCACGCTTTTTGAATATATTCGAATTCTACTGCTCGGAGAATATCAGTATTCGAAACCATTCGAATACTCGAAATTTTTGGGAGAGCATAAATGCATATGTATAACTGGCACGAAAATTGCGGGAGGATGGAATAATCACAAACGATATGGAAAGCAGTATCCATGAAATCCGTATCATGCAATCTAACAATCTTCAAAGCGCAGTGGGGAGCAGGTACAGTTATTTGACCATGAGCATGACTTCTGCGGCACAAGCAGAAAAACAGTCAGCGTCTCAGTCAGTGTCAGTGGTGGGCGGTCGGGTCGACCCTGAGTCACAGGAAGACCTTTGAAGACCCTTGCTTCCCGATGACGCTGTCCTGATGCGTACGTCACGGCGTGCGAGGTGGAGCTTTTATCTGATGTTCTGGTATTTTCCAAGCCAGCTGGATCCAGTAAATGATCGTGCATTAGTCATTGGTGTCGTGCTCCGTCTTGAGGCAGTGCAATCACTGGTGCTAATCAAGTTAAAAGAAGCCTTTAACGGATGAACTTTTTGAATCAAATATACGTATTATACAGCATTTTCAAAATGTTAACACCAGTTAAATGGCGGGCCACGTTTCAGCGCACTGGGAGGAGGCGCCGGCTGTCGAATGCACCCCGGAATCAAGGCTTTTGGTTCGGATGCCGTACAGGCCAGACGAGCTGTCCATCACTCCTTTGTCGAGATTTCGCATCAGATTAGATAGTAAAGGCTAAAACGCTGAGGGCTGATAAACGCAAGCCGTTATATTGGACAGAAACGCAGTACGCAGATGACAGATTGGTTTAATTGCCCCAATAGAAGAAGACCCCAAAAGGATTGTTAGATACAAACGAATGCCCTTTGTCATTGTTTTTAATTTGAATGGTCATAAAAATCATTTTGCTTAAATTCGATAAGGTACTATGATTTTTGGCGGTATTTTAAAGGGCAGGAAAGTGCAAATTCTCTGGCTTTCTAAATGTTAAGATAACATCATCCACCATTAATGTCATGCTCATTTGAAACAAAAAATCAGCTAAACTCGCGGGTTTATTCTGCTATTTGGTTTCTAAACACCATCTAAGAAGCCTTCAGTAAAACTTAGCTTGTGAAATTTAATGCCGAAGCCGCTTGAAAGCAGATGCAAGGCAAGAAGAAAACATGGTGAAAAGTGGCTGAGAATGAATTTTAGATGCAATATATGGCTGGTTTTTTAGCGTAGCAAAGATTTATACGGCTATCATTATACGGCTTACGTTTCGCCGTTTCGTCTTCTTCAGAGCCTAAAAAGCCCAAGTGAAGTTTTTTTTCATTAATAAAGATTTGTATCAATCTTGGCTACGCTGAAGAAACTATTCGTTTACTATAATGCAAAGAATGCCAGGAATCGCTGGCAGTCAGTCAATTTCACTCAATTTTGGATGACTTTATGTAGCTCTATGCAGATGTCATCAGCTGAAGCAATTTATTTACACACGTGTTGTACAAACGCCTGGAATAATCGAATCAATAATTAGATTGATGTGCATTAGAAGTCAAGGTGGTAGTGTTACGGAATTTTCGTAAGTTTTGCTTTTACGATATCAGCGAAGTATACGTCTCGAAGTAGTGGAAAGCTGAATAGAATCGCAGCATTTTCGCCATCTTGGTGTTTATAACATGCTGACAAGAAAAGGTTCCCAGCGCATGGTGAGCTTTTTCGGTTCTATTTTGCGAGGTTGTAGGGCCCTATGAGCGGAGTCCAGAACCGCAGTCAGTTTTTGTTGAACGTTTTTCAAAGGCGGGAAAAAAAGATGCGAAGACATGTGCGCAACACTCATCCACACCTATGACACCCCACTGGATGTGCCTCGATGGCGCATTCGATAGGAGTGCCGCTTCACAGAATCACGGGTGCGGATTTTTGAGTTCGAGTCCGTGTACTGCCAATATTTTGAATATTATGAACCCGCACCATATCTTTACATAAGTGTACTAAAAATGTCGTTCTCACCTCAACATGCTGCCGTCCGACAACTTTTCATCTCCTCACCGGATTTCAAAGGTAGTATAATGGAAATGAGACCTTGCCGAAGATGGAGAAGATTGATCCTCACTGGTTTTTGTACGACGCTGCTGGTGTGACAAATGCTTGTGCTTACTTATTTCATAGTTTTGTCTCATTGCTGCTGACTAAAAAGGAAGAGCAATAAGACTTTTGATTTCCAAAGAAATGATATGGTGCAGATACGCATCGTTGAAAAACTAGCACATTACGAAGGGCTAATCGGTTTGCTGTAAGCATTGATGTTCTAAAATTAACTCTTATAATCATGAGAAAGCCTGATACCAGCAAACTAATATGTGCAAAAATGTTGGCGGTACGCGTAGTCGAACTCAAGAGGCCGCCGGTGTGCTTCTATGAGAAAGCACTCTCACCGACTGCGCCACCGAGGCACATCTCGTGGTGTGTCATAGAGGTTGACGACTGTTGCGCACACGCTTTCACACCTCTTTTTCAGGTCTTTAAAAAAGCGTTCAGCAAAAACTAGCTGTAATTCTGGACTCAGCTCACAGGGCCCTACATCTTGTCAAAATACAAATTAGGTTGGGAAAAAGTCTCTTCACACTTCGAAAAAAAATTTACCGTTCTCCTTGTAAACGCACTAGCCAATATTGATAGCTGATTTCGTAATCTTATCACACTTGTCTACCGTTCGCACACGGACATAGGTCAAGACCCTTCTTGTATTTCATTATCTACCCATTCTTCCGGACTCAACGCCAGATCTACCTCAGCGCCATTTTCGGCACGTCATTCTTCATGAATTCATTAAAGGATCTTCAGCATGTCAGGCAGCCGACCAAATTAACGATATATATGGCTTGGGATCTATGACTCATCGCACCTATTATGAATGGTTCGGACAGTTTTTGAAGGGAGATTATTCACTCGACGACAAAGCAAGTCCAGGAAGGTCAACTGAATTGTAGGACACTGAACTACTCCATCTTCTTACCGATAGTAGGCACGACACGTCAACTGGCAGAGAAGCTCGAAGTGTCCCATAGGAAAGTAGGAATCCATCTGAAGGGTAGTGGCTTTGCATGGAAATTTGGAGCTGGATTCTACCTGCCCTGTCAGACACTCAAAAAGGTCAACGGCTCTCCATCGTTGCTTCTTTTCTGTCCAGATACCAAAGAAAATCGTTTCTGCCTCGGAATGTGACAAGAGATGAGTACTGGATACTGTATGCCAACTTCCGAAGAAAAAGACAATGATTACAAAAAGGGGGAACCTTGAGCCTTATCTGAAGCCCAATGTTCACGAAAGGAGGATTCTCTTGAGTGTTTGGTGGATATCAGAGCAGTGATGTACTGGAAAACTCTCAGAAGTGGAGAGACACTTACTGTTGTCACATACAGCGGCCAACTCCAAAAGCCGTCGCAGCTCTCCAGGAAAAGAGGCCTGAGAAGTCAAATTTGATGGTCCTGCATGACGATGCAAAACCACATGTTGCAAGACTCACAAGAGAAACAAGAGGAGCTGGGCTGGGAGGTAATGCCACATCCACCGCAAAGCCCTGACCTCGCCCCTACCGACTACCATCTCTTCCATGCTCACAAGTAAGAAATTGGAGAGAATTATTTTGAAATGGATGAAGACCTCAAAAATTGGATCCAGCAATGGTTCGACTTCAGAACTGCTGTCTTTTATGCGAGAGGAATTAAAAAATTACCCAGTTTTTGGGAATTTGTAGTGGACCAAAATGGAGATTGTCTCAATTGATTTGTCTTTGTAGTTGTGAAATAATAAATCTTTGAAAAAAATGAAAAGACTTTTTTCCAAACTAATAGCATCGTAAAAGTTCACTGTGAGTTCGGAACCTTTTCTTGTGAAAAACCCTTCTGTGGCTATTTAAATAAATGCCTTATTACCATTCAAACAGTACAAAAGTTTAGGAAAAGGGGTTTACCCCTTGACATATGCTAAAATAAGTACAAAATATTTTTGGGGACAGCCAGCACTATGACCGCCGAAAGTATTCGCCTATTGTTTCATCAAATTCTCCACGCCCTTAAATTTCTCTCTCCAAGGCATCTTCAGTACTAAAGCAAGAATACTTATAAAAATGGTAAGAACATTATCATAGGAGAAAAAAGCACGTTCAGAATGGCATAATAAAAACCCTAGTTTAATAGCTCTCTACCGCTTGAACCGAAATGATCGGAATTTTTGATACTAACCGACTTACCGGAAATGTTGCAGAGTAATGTAATGCGTCCATTTGCTTAACAAGTCCCTTTTAAAGTCTTTTATTATGTAACACAAAGTTCACAAAAAACGAAAAAACGAACGTTCTCAAAAACATATGAGATATTATGAAAAGCTCGAGCACCATTATGGACGTACAGGGATTCATGCAGTAAATGAGATGCACACTCGGTCTAGGAAATACTGACATTTCTACGTGTTGGCTAGTCAGACTATGACAATACGTTGTGAATCATATGTAAAAGCGTTGAAAAGTTCGTAAAGTCACGAGATCTGATGACGAGGACATGTACACGTTGATAGAAAGTCAGAATGGTTCAACGATGAAGACAGGCACTTTTTACACATGTACAAAATGAGCCTACTCTAGTCTGTACAAATAGCTGCAAATGGACGGGAAATGGAGTTCATTGCAGTGGGAGCACCCGAATAATGCCCGCTCAACGATGTGGGTAGCGATGACGGCGATGCCATCCGGGAGGGAGTCCTGCTCATGGGCAGGACCGCTCCTAGGCCGTGTTGATCAGCAGCGGGCCATGCGCCATGCTATCTCGGTCACAAAATGAGGAGCACATCTAGACAGACGAGATCAGGCGCTGGGTCAAGGTGTATATGAGAGCATCTTTCATGCAGTTCGCTGGGGAAGGCCTACCTGAAGCTGGTGATTCTCAAAGGTGATCGCGTCATCGCTGCTCCGTTGACTCAGCACAGATTGCCCTGAGACCGACTGGATCATTTTTGATCTGAAAAATAAGCCGATAATTCCGGTGTGAACTCGAACTGATTCGCTCGGCCCGTACTATTCGGCCGTAACACTCTTATCTCCTGGAAACCGGTGCAAAAAACTTCTTTCCACAATGACTAAACACAAGAAACTCACTGTTGTCGTGCTCTTAGGTAGATGAAGTATCGGTTGTACGTCCATCTTCCACAGAAGAACACAAACAACAAAGCGAACAGTACACTAAAAACCGTGAAAATTTTTGAGAAATGAAAAATCACAAAGGGTTCTAGAAAGGTGTGTTGTATCTAAGATGAGCATTAGCATAGAGTAGGTAGCGCAGGGCATGAAAGCATTATCGACCCAACTTTTTTAAACGTTCTATTTCGAATAACATGTGTTGAATGACCCGAATACAATTATCAACGGCATCAATGTTTTCATTTTCTAAATTTAAGTAATTCATTAAGTAGACCAATAACTGCACTACATCTCAGGAATTTGACAACGCTTCTGATGTTTTCTTCATCAAGGAGAGTTTTTTTCTGTGGCAACGCAATTAACTAGTTTTTTAAATAACTCCACAATTCGTTTTTTTGTTGAGAATGTCTATGTGGATAGATAGCAACATTTCCTCTTGGCATATTTGCACGTTGTCAACACGCATAGTGAGGAAAACCGGAGGTAATTGAACATAATACATTTTGTGGACTAACCTAATTAGCACAAAAAGTAAGGACAGCTTTCATGCTAACACCGCTACTTTTTGTTACAGTAAAGCTTTGGCCCTCATTACTGTTTCCTAACTCATCTTATTCTTCTTCGTATGAAGAGACGACCATAAGGCATATTGAAAATGTCAACATATTTTAAGAAATTAATTTAGCCTTGCAAACCCAGGGTATGAGAAACTACCAAGACGAGAAGGTGGAGCATTTTTTAAACATAAGTAAAAAAATGGCGAAAAGGTTGCATCGAGATGCAAATGACGGACAGACATAATTCCAAGTAAAATAAACTAGATAGTCAGAGTGGATACCGAGTTATTGTTAAAGAACGTTTTTAATGAAAGAGGGTAGGCCTGGGGTCAGGCTTTTCGTGTGGATATACGGTTTAGGTACAAGTCAGTGCTTACGAGTCGTGTCTTCACATATCACATTTCTTACGGAAATCGTACAGAAGGGGGTTGGGGTTGAGGAATGAGAATCGGGAAATGAACCGTTCGATCAAAGATTCTTTGAAAATTGGTGAATGCTTTTGCAGTGGAGAGTAGCATCTAAACCCGAAGAACCCAGGTGGTGATTACACATCGGTTGTATAATACGTTAGTCATTATAAAATTGGGTTCAAGAGGTTTTCTAAACCTAGGTGAAAAACAAAAAAATTTATTAGTTACGTCCTGGAACATTCTAGCAGAAGATCAACATAATTACTTCAACAAAAAAACTCACATGCTCTGTTGAGAACCGTAATCTGAACTGAGAAAGAGGTGGAGGAAAGCAGTGTAGCGCATTTAACTACTCGTTTTTAGACTCATGGGTTGATCTTCTGCTAGAATTCGAAGGCCACAGCAGTCAGCATATCGCATGGTAAAGAAGGGATGATTACGACTAGAAAAAGATGGGAGATGAATAAAAAAAGACTGTGGAGCTGAACTGTGCCATTAAAAAGGCGCAAAAGCATTTAACTTGCATGTATACTGCGACGATATGAAAAAGTGAATCTCTTCAGTCACAGAGATATCAATACTAAGAATTTCACAAGGCGTCGTTTGCTAGTAGGTAACGAATGGGTGGTTAGTTTGCGTTGAAAAGAACGCGTTGACAAGATAACTATTTATACTCCACTACTTCTTCATCACTCACAAACACTTTGACCAGAAATGGGCTACGGTACGTTTCTGATTCTTAGAATTAAAGCAACATGTTATCACCCTAAAACTTTATTTTACTATTCAACCTGATTTTCGTCATAAGGAGCTATTGCCAATGTTCCATTAATCCCTTCAAGACCCTGACTGTTGTAGCTGTTTTGAATATGCGCACGGCGAAGCATCCCGGTGTGCTACCCTCTTTGATGGGAAGAGAAGCCATGACGATATGCCGTGCTTCTCCTTGCACGAAGTGATTATTGCTGTTCAGCTATTGAATAACGGATACTTATACGCACCTAAGGACAATTATTCCTTCCACTCCCAAATCCTCCGTAATCGAGCGGCTCCTCTGAGTTCGTTCCGAGAGGCATACGCTGTGAATGTCAGTTCCATCATCGGTTAGTGACCAACGGAGGCAGATTGTATACACCTGAAGACAAGGAATCTTCACGTTCCACCACATCGCACTTCAGTGTAAATCCAAAAAGTGAATATACTTTAAATTAATCCCACGTTATTGACATAAGTACCCATGCACAACTGCGGGAAGTGTGCCGACCACAACAAACAAATATTTTTGTGAGAACGTAGGTGCTACATGCATGAATTTTTCAGATAGCGTAGCAATAACAGGCTGAAGACTTCATCAGATCATACACACAGGAAACGTTTTCAAAAGAGAAATTTAGCATATTGAGAAGGATTCAAACGCACCCGATCCGGAAGAAGATTGATCAGATTGTAACTGCAGTAGATGTTATGGAGCGAGAGCAACACTACTCGTTTGAAGTCGGTAGCACTTGATGAATTCACTTGCAACGCGACTCTGAAAGCAACAAGCATCTTATTTGATCTGGTGGCCGATGATGTAACAAATATCCTCAACTAGCAGCTTCTAGCTTTACATCACTACATATCTCTGCTCTTTCAGTGAAAACTGACATGGTGAAATGGCACTAAAAAGGGATTTTGGGAGTCAATTCTGCGTCTTCATAGGAAGAGGAATACCACGTTTGAAAAAGTGAAATAAATATGTAGAAGAGTGTGTAATTGCTCGAAGATGCAGATCCTTCTGGAATAGTATTTTGTCCGAGAGCTGCTTTTATCACCCCTCTCACACCCGGTTAATTACAGCAGCCTTTCCCAAATAAAGTGGATTAGCTGCCCTTCCTCACTTTTTTCAAACGCCTAGCACCCTAAGGTTTGTGATGACGCAGTCGGAAGGGGCGCCAGCTGCTACACCATGCATCGTAATTGCACCCATTTCCAGGTTTCCGGTTCGGATTTTCCACCTAGGCTCACCAAGCCTTCCATCCTCCTGGGTCGGTGAATTGGTACCAGAATTATCTGGGAAGATAAAACACCGACTGGCTGGCCACCGCAAGCAATTATATGGGCTAAATACACACTTAACCTAACACTACAAGATCCCCTTAAAGTAGAATGCAGGGCACATCCCAAAGAAGATTGATTAACGCCGTCCTTTACCCTTTATTTATTTATCGTTTGTTCCTAGCACCCTGCTCCTTAGAGTGATGCAAACCTGGTCGAAGCCCTATAGGACTCGCTGGCCTCTGACTCCAAGTTACTGAAGAGTACTATGAACTGCCTCCATTTCAGGTGTTCCACGTCCTTCCGGTCTTTGACAATTTCCTTGTCATAAATCGCGGGACTTCGAAACTCTTCCACATGTTAGTAACGTCTCATTATCAATTTGCGGTGGCTGTAGTGCATTGCGGAGTTCTGCACTACAGCCATCGCATTGTTTGTGTGCATACGAAGGCTACTACTATTTTCAGACTTAATGTCTCAGTTTGAAAGAAGCCGAGCGGTTAGTTCTGTGGGTTTCGAACGAACGGTAACAGGTTTGACATCGACCTTCGGAAAGACGACAACCGCGGCCCAAATGCGGAAGGTCGGGTGACGAACGAACCGTCTCAAAACCACAACACTCGGAAGGAGAATTACCTCAAGCAACGTCGCTATGCACATAGCACATAAAGGGCGACAATACCTAAACTGAGGAACCTATGTGCCTCCAGGCCTCTGAAGACTTTGATTCACCAGCAGCGTTAAGAAAACAAAAGACCGAACTTTCTCAGAACCTGTCGAGTGTACGTTTGTATGTTTGCTTGCTTAACTCTTTTATTCTTACTACTATCTTCAACTACCTTTAATTTCGTAAAAGTTCAGATAAAGAAAACCTGCTTAAAAATAAAAAGAATAGGGATAATGATCGGCGCCAATCAATACTGCAATCGGCTTAGCCAGGCTTTGCTACCTCCCAAATCATCTAAATACCTCAGAAGGATGGAAGGTTTGATTACCCTAGAGGAACCTGAACCCAGAACCTCAATTTGTTGAGCACCCAATAAGCGCCACTTTCTCCGATTGCACTACAACGCACTCAAGGACATTCAAAGCTAACATATCGCAAAGGGTTAACAAGGCTGTTTCAAACTTTCTAAGCCTCAGCAACGAAGGATAGACGAGTGTTAATGATGGCGTATATCATGTTTATCAGACCTATTGACAAATTTGGATCTATTGTGTTCTCGCCTCGTAAAAAGAGAGATGTGGCCTTGCAAGAAAAGGTTCAAAAAAGTTTCGCAAGAAGAGTTTTACATAGAACCTGGGGATTTCTCCATTCTAGAATCCCAAGAGCTAGTATGTATATTAGAAATGCTTATCTGGGTCATCACACTCTGAAATCGCGCCGAAAGTTGAAGGATGTTTGCACTGTTCTTAAAATGTTCACAGGGAGGGTATGTTGCTTTGTGTCAGAATGTTAAATGTTACTGTGTCACACCGTTCAGAACTCGAGGTGGCTCCATGAAATTAAGACATGCCAGAGCCAGCTCCAACCTGAGGGCTAGGTCGTTAACCTGTCGAGCGGCCTCTGCTTTCGTAGCGCTCAGGTTCTGTGATCCTGTCTCACCCATGCATCTGCTGAGTTCAAGCGTACAGCCACAAACAATCTACCCGACCACTAGGTCAAGCTGTTAATGGTTTGAGTGTTGCTTGGTTTTTGTTTTTGTTTTCCTTTCTCTGTTGTGTCTTATACCCACGTTATAAATAAATAAATAAATAAATAAATAAATAAATAAATAAATAAAGAAGGCTAGATAACATAACTGAAAATCTAATGCCATAAATGAATTAAATCATTTATGGTATTAGATTTTCGGGCTGGCTCTGAGTCCGTAAAGTTTTCAACAAAAAAATCGTTCTGTCAAATTCACTGAGGCAAGTTCGATAGCTTACATATGTACCTCTTTATTCATGTTTGTGCATGTTTTCTCTAGTTATTAGTATTTGGCTTACTCTGTTCTTGTAACGTTTTCTATTTTGTGCTTTTTCAGAGTTCACTTTGTGCGATTGTCCAGGTACAAAATAAATGAATAAATCTATTCCTTAATTCGTTTTTTGTTCTTTACAAAGAAGCTTCCATGCCTCGGTTCATGAAATTGTTCTCTGACCACTCCTCTGCATGCCGTCGTAATACGAAATGAGGACGATTAGTCCGCTTAATGGCTACTTTCTTAAAGGGCCATTGACATGGTAACATGCGTCAGCAACAATCATAGGATTGGACTGAAACTATTTTTATGTATGTGACAAAGGTTTTTAATTTCTTTTAAAATTTACCGATCCACAGCCTGCACATCGATGTTTTGATTCCAGGCGAGATGCACCGATGACACTCCAACCTGAACAAAGGTTGTTAAATGGGGAAATTAACCCTATAAAGGATCCATTACTTCTATTTTATGACGCCGATTATAATCTATGTAGATGCGTTCAATGCCAGCCAGCGTCACCGTTTTATGGCCCACTGAAAACTTTCATTATTCGCAGACAAAAAGGAGCGCGAGTCTCATTAAGAATGTTGCGGTCTCCTTGTAATATGTAGTGAGGTAACACAATGTTAGCACTCCTTATGCTGGGTTAGACTGGTGTTTTGTTGAGTTGAAAACGAAGAGATAGAGCTTTGATTGCACTCTGATCATGAACACCAAACATGCATCATGAACACCCAACAGCTCTTCTTGTTCAGGATACAAACCGTGACGGAGAAGAGACGGAGTAAGTTTTCTTTCAGATTTTCCTTTTCATTACTCTTTTGCCTGTCGTAGATCTTACTGAAAACTATAGGCATTACCCATAGTCAGAAAACTAGTTCGTAAGAATCACGTGCCGTGGGACCAGGACAATCATCCTTTCTATTCACTTGTCTGTTGCTTCTATTTCTACATTTACTAGTGCATAAAGCGTCTTAGTACTTTTTCATTTTTATTTCCTCACATTTTTATTTTTTTCTTAATTAATAATGAACTCACATGGGTAACCTTCAGTTGTATATCAGGAACCTTAACAATAAGTCGAATTTTCCTTGTAAACGTGAATTTTCCTCGTTGAATCGTACACTCGTAGTCACCGGCGTCCGAATTTAGCACGACGTCAATCCTGTGTGGAGATCAGGAAATCAAAATCGGGGATTCGCCGCCGTCTGTAGTGGCCACTTCAATTGACTTTATTACCTGAAGAACTCTGTTGTGGCCAACGTCCTCTTCCGCAGTCTCTGACGCTTCATCGGCTCGAACAGCGTCGTCGTAAAGTAATCAAGGCGTTCGAGGCCCGACGAAGACTGAAACCACCTATGCCATCACTACGGAATATGTATGCCTTTGGTGAACTATGACAGAATAGTTCTTAGATGAGCACTACTTAAATGAGCTGCTACGACAGAGATCCGGGCGAAACAGCATCAAACAGAATGTCATAAAAGTAGTGTTACCCATGGAAATGGATCTCGAAGAATTGTTAAGATTTTTCATTCAAATTGTTTTCTCACCTCAGGTTTAGCTCCGTATTCGCTGATACCAGCTGGTGATTTCCACTTGACAATGTCATCTTCCTCCGTTCCTAATCAAATATGAACGCATTTTATATGCGCTTCCTCACCGCGTCACTATAACTTACCTGCACAATAGATTTTAAAAGTCTGCCCAACACTGGCCACGACCTCATGCCCGAATGGAAGAATCACACTCGGGCGACATTGTTCTGCACTTGATAGGCTTGTCGGCGACAAGCTGGGAATGCTGTAATGATTGCACCCTTCCTCTATCTAGGACCATCAACATGCCTTTAGGGAAACTATGTCATAGAGTCTATGTCTGTGTGAGATAAATCGCCGAGGTTACTGACCTGAGGACTTCGCCTTCTCTAGTGACACAGGTTGAATTACTCCAATCCGTTATTGTTGTTGTTGTAATGGTATTCAGCTGCTCCGACAGGCATCCGCAGTCCAATGGCACGTTAGCGATGCAAATCTTCAAGCGAACTATTACTTCAGACGGAGGAGAGAAATTCTGTACAATTTGTAGGTTGAAATGTTTACCCCTTTGCAAGGTGTTATTATCGAAGGAGAGCAGAAAGTCGCCCTATTGTGAATAGCCGAGTAGCGTAAAAACTTGGGGCAGGGGCACTGTGAACTCTGCCCGGAATATACCAGAAAACCAATAGGAGGTTTAACTCATAACAATTGACTAGGCCACCCTTTACTTCGCACACTCAATAAGTTGTATTAGGAAAAGGTTTTACATTCGATAATGAACGAAGCGAGTACCGTGTTGCACTTACCCGTGCTATACTGGACAGCAGCGACGGTGACAACGACTTCAGCGCAGTACCAGAAATGTCAAGGCTGAAAGAATCCGATCCTTTATTGCCTGATTTTGAAAATGTTTCTTGCCAATGTTGCCAATGTTTCTTTCCTTCCTAGAATTCCTTTACTTGCTAAACTTTTTTAAACATAACTAATTATAACTTTTCCCAAAAACGGTTTTGGTAAATCTCCGCCCTTTAATGAATTCACCACCAATGAAAAAAGTTGACAGAGAACTGGTAGAAATGAAGACAAATTCATTTGAAAATTTTGAAACATAATTTACCTGAAGACACTGATGTTTTCAAATGCTGCTGGTGATATAAACGCGAGTTCTGAACAGTTTGCGAAGGACACAGAGTGAAGTCGAGGAAGACGTGAAAATGCGCCGGCCTCAACCACTCGTAGTGCACACGACGACATGTCAAGAACCTTAAAACGGTAGATTCACATTTGGTAGAAAAGGCTACGGACTTAGTCGTTAACAGTGAGCCTTCCATTTCATCAAGAACAATTAGAACCTCCACGAGGCTAGTGTTCCTAAGTCACCCTCAGCGTCGGAGGCTCGTGGGTAAAAAGCAGTCACAGTGGGTGACATAACAAGGGATAACCAACCGCTGCGGCAAAAGAATTGAAATGTCGGGAGGCCAGATATCGAAAGCTACAGCGCAAACGTTTAACCAGGGACGGTCCACTCCAGAGGTAGACGATTAAGGCATAACTGCACCATGAACCATAAACAGTATCTCGGCTTCCAGCGAAATACAAACCTACAACTTCTACATCTCGTACGTAGATCCCATCCGCTATGCTACAACTTTACACATTGTTCATTTAGCAAAGTGACACCCTTCGGCTGCCACGTGCATTATTCGGTTTGTAACCGTAATCAAAGCAGGGAGATGTATCGAGAAAGTGAGTTTGATTCCCATTATTGAAAGAAGGTCTCATCAAACAGCTGCGTGGAACAAGGACTGAAAGACTACTTCAGAGTTTACAAGATTCTTGGGAGAAGGTCTTCATGTTAACGTGTGCTAAAAGAACATGTACATATAGGCGCCACCACTGCGTGTACTTACACTTGCAGCCAGCAGAACAATGCAAGAGCTTGTCATGTGTGTGTGTGTGTGTGTGTGTGTGTGTGTGTGTGTGTGTGTGTGTGTGTGTGTGTGTGTGTGTGTGTGTGTGTGTGTGTGTGTGTGTGTGTGTGTGTGTGTGTGTGTGTGTGTGTGTGGGTGGGTGGGTGGGTGTGTGTCATGTCTCTCGTTCGGTAGATTTGGAATGCTGTCCATCATAAAAGTGTCTAGGAAAGCGAAGTCAGCAGCATATGTAGCGGGAAGGTGAAGAAATTTTTCTGAGAGAAACAAAGGGCGGCGGAAGGTAACGAAGAGCTCGACAATGGCAAGAAGCCGAAATACGACACCTAGAAATAAAATTTATAGAGAATCGATGTTTCTTTACCATTTCTCACAAAAATTTGCGTTCAAAAATTTTTCCCATAAAGAGTTTCTTCTGGAGCGGTGCTTCTTTTCGGCAGTAAAATGTGGCATGATTAATAGAGGTTGTCTTGGCACTCGGTCGTCTTTTGAATTATCACTAGCACAAGATTTTTCTCTTTTCTTTTTTGAATTCAAGAGGTAAACGATATTCAATAAAGGATTAAAAATGTTCTTTTGTGCTTGGTGAGCTTTGTCATTTTTGTCCCGTCTTCAGCCCCAAAAAGCGAAACAAGAAGCGGAAGGGATATAAATGGCTGAAACCCGCAATAAGAATCCGGAAGCGGAAGTTCCTTTTCTGCTATGCAGATTCAGCACCGTTGGCATTAGGGGCCTCAAAAAGCTGCACTCGCCTGAAGACTGTCCAGTCGAGCCTGACCCTCAGCGATCACCGCTATTGGATTCCTCGACAACAGTAGCGTCCTCAATCCCTCCATGCTGCGAAGTTCGACGCCTGGTAGCTGCGTGAGGTTGTTCCGGCTGAGGTCGAGCACTTCCAACTGAACGGCATAATTGCGTATGACGTAAGTGTAACGACGTTGAACTTAAGAGTAGCAATCCTCGGAGCGATGCAACGGACGAGAATACGAACTCCTAGCATTGGCGTTATCGAATCGCATTCGACGCTTCGAATTCGATTTCGGCTCACATTCAGGTACCGCAGGGATGTTGCTGTTGAAAAGTCGCTCATCTGAAAGCAGTCTTATGATAAAAACCTAAATGTCCAATAACGCTTTAGCTTGTCCTATCTCTTCTACCTTTCCCCATTTTCGTTTCTTAGTTCGAGTGGAACGTACCATTTTCAAAAACAAATCCTACTCCAGAGCAGTTTCGGTTAACATTACGTTTTAAAACTTCCATTTGTACGCAATTAATTAGAGTAGCAGTAGTGCTGCACCTCCAAGCTATTTTTTGCGCCAAAACACTACTCGCCTAGTGTAGTGGGTCTGGTGACCCCTCATGAGAAAGCAGAGTAACTTCAGGCAAAATCTTTCGTATCGGGAGAACAATTAGGTAGCAGCTTTTCGTGGAAGTGCGATAATTATCATGAAAATAGTGCGAGCATTTCAGTTTCCAGAATGATTTGCTGTTGCAGGAAAGAAGTGAAAAACGTCGAGTCGACGAATGTGGGACGTTAGAAGAGAGCTGAGCTTTCTCTTGTAATTTTGCGATAAAAAGGGTAGAACATTAGAACATCCAACCGCACCTATCAGAACTATACTGTGCTACTACTACTTGCGCATTTGACTAACCGTTTTTGAAAAAAAAAAGAGTTGTCGTATTTTTCGTGCATGTGCAAAATGTCAGAGTAAGTCTTAGGGAGCAAGGCAAATATCTTTATTCTAAATGCAAATAGGATACTCCATGCCCTACACAAGGGGTTTGCCCGCGCAGCGCTGCTTACAGAGGACTTGTAGAACAACATCAGCTGCTTCTTGTAGATATGCTTACGTGCCACCTAAACTATTAATGGTGGGAAAAGTTATTCCATAAGTCTCAATAGAGCTATCCTGAACCCTGCTTTTTTGACTACTCCGTGTGAACTGCTCACGTATACAACTACTGATAAGGATCCGCTGTGAGATCACGATATCATGGAAGTTCTGCTCCAACAAGGAGGAAACCACAAAACAGGCAAGGAAGGTGCACCGGGATGTGATCCATTGGTGTTAGGATGAACAGCATCATGGAGTTCATTCCCTTGTCCAGTTCCGCTTCTTCACTGCGTCACCACAAAACAAAGGCGTCATTTCCTCTCCTTACCGCCTCGCTCACACTAGGCGGAAAGCATTCTTATCGCTATTGCTCATGCTAACCAACATTTACAGCTTTCTGAGTAGAGAGATTTAATATGGGAGCTAAGCCGGGATCAAATGTTTTCAATTTTGGAGCGTCATATGAGATTCTTCGCTAATTTTCTTGAGAGAAAGCGTGACGTTTCCAATCCTGCTCTACTCATTTCACTTCTTCTGCCTAAAACTCCGTTCCATAACGTCCTGTGTATAATATTATAAAAACCGACTTCTTCTTAAAATAACATTAGTAGTGTGTAAATAAACTTCCAGATCCAATTTTTTTCTAGTTCAAATTCAAATTCAATCCTCTCCTGTAAAAAGAAAAGTATCACGCAACTAAACATTTTCTGAACGTTTAATAGACTTTGTCCAAATCACCTACTGTACATTGTAGTTAAGCTGAATATTGAGCATTTTCCAAATATATTCTAAACAGAATAGTTTTTAAAAACGGAGTAAGACTTGGACTGTTTTGCCACTAGGAAATCCCGTCTTCAAACAATCTTATTTGCCGCCTGCAAACGCTAGGTTTTTGAGGGATTCTACGTTTCTGACCATCTTATTCTCAACGAAATTTTCGTTTGGAGCTTTTCAAATGTAAAGATCTTCTCAAACAAGATTTAAATTGTATTAATTCTTTACTGGTAGAGAGTTCTGTCTCTGGCACCCTACCCCCTCTATGCACAGACCGAACACCTTAATTATGTTCGAAGGAGATTTGTGTTTGCATATAGACAGTAGAGTCGTTCTCACTGAGACCAGTCAAAAGTGGTAATAGCCAATGTAGCTGATACACGTAAGGCTTGTTTCACCAATTTGTGAAGTCTTGGAAGTTTAAGACTTTCGGGCAACACACCATAAATCGTTCGATCCTGTTCCCACTCAGATCGACCTCATGCAGTTGAGGGATAAAGCGGAAGGCATGCATTCCCAATGCCTGAAATGACGAAAATATGGACGACGGCTCGGTGCAAAGCGCAAGTGGCTCACCTGGATTCTGTTATCGTTCAGGCGGATAATCTTGATCTGCGGCATTCTGAGAGAGTCATATCCGATGAAGGATATTCTGTTGTGGCCGAGAAGCACCTCTTCTACAAGCGGAAAAGGCGACAACAGACCGCGTTCTGCTTTCTGAACATAGGTGATAGTAACCGCATTAAAACTGCTACCCGGCCAAGTGCAGCGTACCGTAAAGTTGTTGTGCTCCAAGATCAGTTTCTTCACTGACGGAAACACTGCTCTGTTGTTCAACCATCGCTCTCCGTCGAAGCTGTTGTTGCTCAAGTCGAGCACCCTGAAATCGGCCCCATATGCAAAGGTCATGAGCATCTATGCTGTGGGGCCCAGGCTCACTCCAGAGACTGCAGGGACGGCAGCAGTTCCAGCGACAGTGATGGCGTCCCATGAATAGACAGCGTCTTCAGACCACTCCATTCAGTTGAGGACAGGCGAATGTTAAGAGCCGCCAGATCGGTGCTGCTCAGTGATGCACACGATATCGAGTCTTCTGGAACGAAGTGCTGTAGCTGGAGTTTCGGAATTGTACAGCATACAGAATGGAGTGAAATTATATGTGGTTTTCTTTTTCAAAGATAATTTTGGACAAACTTCACGCACTTTCTGAAGATTCTTACGTGTTTTAAAAATAATAGTTCGATGTATAGAGCATACATTAGATACATAGAAAAATTATAAAATGTAGGACGAATATTTTTTTTTCAAGTAAAAAGTTTTAAAATTCACCATAGTCCTCCACTTTAAGTAAATAAAAATTCGTACAAGACAAAAAATATATATAGCTGGAAACAGTACAACAGCTCCATACCTTTTCATCATTCTCTTTGCCGGTAAATTAAACTTCGTTAATTATGAGCGTGAAGTCGTAAGTGGAACCTCACCTGGGTGTTGTGTTTCCTTCCATCATTTTTGTTTTGAGTGACTTAATCACCTTCGCTCTGAGTCCTTTTGTAAGCCAATTGTTTCTCTATCCCATTCTTCATACAGTGTTTTACTGGTTTTCACCCTTTGTGGTGGATCTACATGTTTTCACAAAAGTCCGTGAAATTTATCGAGAGTTGCATTCAAACATCCCAAAGCGAATGAACTAAATACGTTAGCTTCACCATCAAATATAATTAATTTAAATAATATCTATTTTGGGGGTTTGCTACGCAAAACTGATGACTGCTGAAAGGGGTTCACAACGTGCAATCAGTGGCAATCAACTGGTGATGTCCGCCTTTGTAGGGTGGACGCCAACACCTTAGTCGCTCAACATGCTGCAACATTTATGTTTTGTTGGGTAAAGTGATCGGCAGATCAATTTCAATCGATAATATTGTTTGCCGTTCACAGCCGGCTGCTTGGAAAGGCAATCACTCGACTTTGTTGCTCGATCTACTCCTCAACGGCAGTGCAGCAAGTATTGCTTTTCGCAACACAAGCAGGACCGGTTTCTTTATAGGCAGTCATTGAGAGGAGTGCAATCCATTACAGCTGAAAAACGAAAATCCTATTTCCTCATAAGAGGAAAGGCCAAGGTTCGGTGAAGAATAATCGGGCTAGGCTCACAGAGCGTGGGTAATAATAAAAGGGTGTGTCAGCTACTGTTTGCGGGCGACCATCGTGCAAGCTAAAACTCACTCAGCCGGGAATCTGT
This sequence comes from Heligmosomoides polygyrus polygyrus, assembly GCA_947396885.1. NCBI lineage: Eukaryota > Metazoa > Nematoda > Chromadorea > Rhabditida > Heligmosomidae > Heligmosomoides > Heligmosomoides polygyrus. The sequence goes on from OX377206.1 coordinate 27,042,409, forward strand.
ATGGCATCTACACTTATGAGGCAGCTTTGTCGATGGCTGATACATTTTCCCTAGGGTTTGGAGAATTTATAACTGGGATCTAGGTTATTACCGGTGTTGTCCGCCACGCATGTTCTGTTGCAACTAGAAGCCATTGTACGCACTACCATAAAGCGTTGTATAAACAAGCAACACGTATTGAAGTATACGTTTTCTAAGTGTTCTCGTATGCTGAAAAACACCACTCGCATAGATGTTCTCGTAGCAGTACTTAGAAGCGTATTTGGTTCTGAAGTGTTATGTAATTGCCTGGAGCTCACCTGTACAAGAGCAGTTGCGAGGACAGGTGGCCGTCGAAGCCTCGACGAGGAACACCACAACGAGCCACCGCATCAGTGTGGCGTGATCAGTCGCTCGAAGTCAGAATAAATACTGAAAACATTTGGACGTTCGTAGACAGCCAGACTCCTCCAAATCATAAACGAGAGAGCTTCACGAAAACAGGAGTCATCTGGTGTTGGAGGAAGCCAAAGTCATTTGCTCGAAAATGAGCATCACTGCCAAATATGTGATTGGATAGCCGTCGATTTCGGTCATTTCCCTTATGCAAGGAGTTCTGCGTAATTTACTTGTTTCGTGAAACATATTTACTGCGTTGTTGACTTGTACCACGACTTGTTGCAGATAAAGCAGTATTTTCTTGCAATAACACAACCCTGGGCGCGTGTAGCGAAGTCGGAGGAGGCGCGACTGCCGCGTGCACCCGATACCAGGTTCCTGGTTCGGATTTCCCGCCCAGGCCAACCAAGCCTTCCATCCCTCCGGGGTCGGTGAATTGGTACCAGACTTGTCTGGGAAGGATAAAGCGCTGACTTGTTCATCGGCTGGCCACCGCAAGTCATAGTATGGCCAAATACGCATTCATGTCACCTCAACGACATCCCGTAGAAGTAGAATGCGCTGGCGCATCCCAGAAGGGATTGGGTAACGCCGTTCTTTATCCTTTATCCTTTTTTAACACAACCCTGGTGAGACAGAATGTTCGACTGGATCAGGTACCGATCAGAATCAAACATGGATTGGAGGCACTCGACGGGAATCATCCTTCTGCCGACAGCGGCTCTAGCACCTCGTAATAAAATTATTGAAAATAACGAAGAAGTTGCAAGATAAGCAACGGAAAACAGCACGGCAGACATAGAGGAAACGGTTGCCGACGATGCGGTATTCAAAAAGCGAAGAAGTAAGCAGCTACGCTAACAGTCAACTACACCAAATTCGCAGAGCAGCTTGCTTTTAATTCTGAATAAACCGTAATTTCGGAGAATACCAATGTCTGAGGCATGAAGACAACCTTAGAACCAGTACGATAAGGAAAATGGGAAACAGCAAATGTTCTTGATATATGAAGGCTGTGGATATACTTTACTACGTAAGAGCGGTAGCCATAGTTGCCTCATGCAGGAAGTTGGCTTCAAAGGTACAAATTTGTTCGTAATACCTTTACTACTGATTGTTTTTTATGTGTACATGGAAATCCTCGCAAAAAACAGTACAACACGAAAAAACTAATAAGAACACTGAGAAAATCAAGAACAGAACCAGAGTTGGCATGAAGTTTGTGAAATGCTGTTTTATTGTTATTAATTGGGCGCCAGGTATCGCAGTCGGAGGAGATGCCGACTATTTTATGCATCTCGAATCATCTCGAGATTCTTGGCTCGAGTCCCTCCCAGTCCATCCCAGGCTTATCCGGCAGGGATGAAACAGTGACTTGTTCATCGCCCGGCTGGAGTTCATTACATGGACCAACTCGCATTCAAATTACTCCATGATTTCTCCATACAAGTATGTTGAGTTTGCGGCGCGGCCCAATGGAAATTGAACGTTGCCTTTTATCCTTTTATTGTTGTCATAGGGTGTTGTAACTTCTTCAGCAGAGAAACACCAAGAGTGTGTTACAGCTGCATTCCAGGTTGCCAGTACCTTTTCATGTCCTCAATAGAAGCTCGTAAAAGCTAAAGCTAGATATTGAACGCTTGAAGTTTCACAATGGTCGTTCTGCGAACGTCAGCAAAACTCATCGGATGTTCGATGGAAAACTTGTCGCCTTGGCAGAGGCAATGTTTGTGCGCGGCCATATTTTACCCTTTATAGCAGACGTTTAATGACGGGATCACCATCAAACGCTGGAGAAATGATTAGGGAATGCGAATCGCCGCGTTTAATTCTACGCGAATGCCTCGTGTGATCACTGGCGAGATAACACTGGAGACCAGAAGCAGAAGGCCAAATTTTGTTGGGCGAGCGCTTCATTAGTTTTGCTTGTAGCACACCTGCTCAAAAACGCAGGTACACATCGAAATGTCATCACATGTCTTTCTGCCTGTCATTACATTTTTTGCTAACTTTATGGCTACATATGCCAATTTTAATCTCCACTCAAACTCATCAGCATATTCTTCATAAATTAAGCACCTATTTAGCTGAAATTACTGTGATTCCAAATTTCCTCACCCAACTAGCAGTGGCTTCTCACCCGTAATGTGATATTGTTCTGAAATCTAGGGCAGAAACACTTGCAAAGCAGGCAGAGCAATCTCGTAGTAGAAATGATGGAATGGTTCACGTTAACCTAAGTGTTTTAGGCGAAACGAGCTAGTGGTTAGTAGTGTAGACTACAGCTGTGCTCGAATGAAATATTCGAGTAGGTATTCGAGTTAATTTCGTTCGAATTTGAACATTTGGAAGCGGATATTCAAAAAATTGCGTTTTTCGAATGCATTCGAGTTCATCCAAATCTTTAGGCATCCGAAACCATTCGAATACTCGCAAAAAAATCGAGAGCACAACTATAGTGCAGACTCATACATAAACAGCCAGTGGTTCGAAGTTCGACACCAGTACCTGAAAATATTGCAAAATTCTCAGATTGACAGGACGGTTGTCGGACAAATGTGGTCACAAATCACAAACAACGCGATGAAGGCTAAGGATCACAAAAAGAGTAGGTACGAGGGGGTGGGAAGAAGGCCGAAGCCTTTTAGGCGAATATTCTGACGCCAGCTGCCTGCTGTACTGAGAAGTTTCAATTGTGCTAAGGGAGAGGGTTTCTTCATAGGTTTGAAGGTTAACGGCTGCAGTCAGAAGTTTTGAAAAAAATGCCTGAAGAATACTAATCGCTGAGTGAACGTCATTTGAAATTAACTGCTGCACTTCTTTCATTTTGTCCTTTAAAGACTATGGACCACATCTAAATTTGAAAATCAGAGAACACCTTTTCCTTAAAGCAGTAATTATTTGTGTGGTAAGAGATGTACATTTTTATCCTAGATATTCACGAGGGGGGGGGGAGGGGCAACGAGTAATACTAGCAAATGCCAAATTATCTACATAAGATTTTCTAGAATGCCTCTTACGGGAAATGTCGTCAAGGACTGCCTGCAACTTTTCTACCTAAGTTTAAAGTTACGAAAATAGCTCTAAAATGCAAAAGATAAGTTCTTTATGAAATACGCACGGGTACGCATTATTCATCTTCAAGATATAGATGGAGAAACTTTAAAGCGTAAGTAGTTTAGTCTAGTTTATTCAATGATATGAAGTAAGCAGACGGCAGACAAAACCAGTGTTTTATCCTTCCGGATGCTCTTGGTACAAAATGATCATCCCCATAAGGTCGACTTTGGTGAAAAGCAAACCATGATCGACCATAACGCCAGCCGAGATCACTCGCCGATTGCTCCGAATTCAAGTAAAAACAATAAAAGATCTGATGTTTTATGAATGACGCACAGGCACAGGGAGGTACAAGGGGAGGCACAGGCTCGCTCCGATTGATTGCGAGTAGAACTCCTTGATGGGAAAAATAGGGATTCAATCTCTCGTACCTTGTTTGACATATGAAGTTTACAAATGCTTCGATGAGCATAGGATTCGCTTTAGTGACGAAAGTGTAAAATTAGGAGACGTAATGCCGCTCCTTTGAGTCGGCCAGTATAGAATCTGACTGACAGTACAAGGAACAGGAAGACGAAAAAACAGAGCGAAGGACTGTTAGAGCAAAGAACGGCTCGATAAGAAAAATCACAAGCGTCAAGAACAGCGACATATTTTGTTTTGAAACATATGAAAAAGACGGCAAGAAATCACTTAATGCTCAAGGAAGGGTACTCTTGAAGATTAACTGATAAGCCTCGTTATTCGTTGCATGAAAATGTTATGTCAACCTCCTAAACTGGGATGTGACTTATGCGTTCGATAAGGGCAGATTCCTAGAAGCAGCTTTATTAACACATAAAAACAATTGGGCCTCCCATATTAAAAAAAATATTCGTGGTAAGTGGAGTGTTTCTATGATGCTGAAAAAAAGCTTAAAATTCTGTGGTAAACGAAAACTTCTCAGTCTGTTTGTGAATTTTTAGAGTAACATTTGGTCTAAGTTGTCGATGAAAAAAGCAAGGTTAATTGTAAATGAAATAAAATAAAAGGATAAAGGAGAAAGCACGGCGTCACCCTATCCATTTTAAGGATGCGCCACGCATTCTGTTTTTGCGGGATGTCGTGGAGACGATTTGAGTGCCTATGTTGCGGCAAGCACCAGCTGTCGCTACTTTTTCACGAGTTTCTCACTCGCAAGACTTCAGACGGGCAAAAAATAGTGCATTCACAGTTCGCCTACAGTATCTTCTTCTTTGAAAACAGAAAGTGCATGGCTTGTCCTATGTAGAAAGACCGCCCTCGCAGATTCAGTCTTGTTGAGCTCTTCTGGTAGCCCTCCTTTACGGATTATTAAATAATTTTGTGTCAAAGGCACGGAAGCCCACACAGCGTATTTGGCCTACACAACGACTTGCCGTAGCCAGCCGATGAATAAATCAGCGCTTTATCCCTTCCAGACAAAATTGGTACCAATTAAGCAATCCCTAAGTGACGGAGGGCTTGGTTAGACAGGGTGTGAAATCCTAACCAGGAGCCTGTAGTGGGATACGCTCGAAAGCAAGGTTCTTCTCTGATTTTGCTGATAGGTTGATATTTATGGAAAACGTGATTATGACCGATTGTGCCTACGACAGCAGAATGTAAAGCATCGTCTAGGTTCACTTCTTCTTTTTTCCCTTCTAGCTGAAATCTCAAATTCAAACATACTATTTTACCGATAGAGACGTCCTTCTAGATTGTGGTCTATGAAAGGGTGACAAATTCCGATTTTCTTAGTATCAGCAACGTTATCTTACTCCTTTGTTGACAATTTTAAATTTCCACGATCAGAATTCGGATGGAGAAAAGTGTAACATGAAATAGAAATGTCGCATTCGAGATAACCAGCTATTGCCTTCACTTAATTATTGGATAAAACCTTTATCTCAGTCTGATTTTATGGAGTAATTCCCTAACATTCATGGTATCGCTGGAATGTGCGCATCTTACTGTTGTATTTTTTTCGGAAAATTCATAATGTTAGGCACTTTATACTAACACTTTTTTCTTTCAAGCCCACACTTAGTCATTGGGGAGCAAAGGACTTGAAGGTATTCGAGTTCCAATAATTTTGAACAAAATTTTTGTTCCGAGCTATACCTACATAGAGGTGAGCTTCATCCCTTCACTGAAAGCATAGAAAAAACACTAGCAATTAAAAGGTCGACGCGGAATTACGCGGAACTGGAAAAAGTGCAGTAAGTGCCTCTGGCCTCTGAGTGACAGCTGGCATGGATGGCTGTCCTGAGAGCTGTGTATGTGACACGATGATATGCGGAGTCGCGCATTCAGCTCCGGCGATGAGGTCGCGGAAACGGCAATCAAGCGACAAGCCAAAATACGCCCACCAACATCCCACCCTACGGCCCTAGTACGGCCCACTACGCCCTCGCACTCTCCCCCTCTTCCGATGTCATCGCATAAAACGAATTTGAAACATAATTTAATAACCGCTGGGCGCCTCCCAACCACTAGCTCAAGACTCCCGAGATTGCGCTTCAGTAGGTATACGGTGGATGCGACTAGCATAAAGGATAAAGGACGGCGTTACTTTGTTTCTATTTAGGATGCGCCATGCATTCTACCTCTACGGGATGTCGTGGAGGCGATTTGAATGCGTATTTGGCCATACAATGACTTGCGGTGGCCAGTCGATGGAGAAATTAGTGTTTCGTCCTTCCCAGACGAGCCTGGTGCTAACTCACTGATCCTGTTTAGACGCCTTGAAAGTTTGGTTCTCACAGGCGGAAGATCCGAACCAGGAACCAAGAATCGAGTGCCTGCAGCGGCCGGCACCTCCGACTGCACTCCACGTGCCCACGACTATCATATGCAGCTTAGTTTTAGACGACTCGACGTTACTGGTTTCAAGGAATGCGAAAAGTATACTAGAAAGAGAAAAAATGAAAAGGACGTTCAACCATTCCTCGGTGGGACGTGCTGCGCATTCCTCTTCTAAAGGTGATCGAGGACCCAATTTCGTATTTGGCTAACACATTTACATGAGGTGATCAGCCGATAGATTAGTCAGAGTTTCGATCTTCTAATATATGTATGCCTGTTGACAATTCATCAACCCGGAAAGAATGGAAGTTTATAGTGTGGAAGAATGGAAGAGCGTTACATGTAAAAGCACCTTAACAAACATGATTTCTATAACAAAGCAGATTGCACTACGGCTTCCGAAAGCGACGAGACGGTGGAAAGCTTAGGAAACTGATGAAAGTTCCACCTAACAACCCCGTGGCATTGAAGCATTGTTAAAGATGGCATAAATCAAAACGTTCAAGTTAAAGATCAATGCTAAGGAATAAATGTCGGCGTTGATCCACTATTCTGGAGTGCATCATGAAATCTACTTCTACGATTTCATAGAGCCAGTCTGGATACATGTCTGGCCGATACAGTGAGATGCTGTGGTTTTTAGTTCTTCCCTCAATGTGCATCCGTTCCAGACGCCTCTATTTCCTCCAATTTACGGAGAACGAATAGGCTTGGTTTGTCTGGTCAGAACCTGACACAAAAGTTTGTTTCAGGTGCACTTGAGAGTCAGCTACCCTTCCGATTGAGCCAAGCGCTCCATTTCAAACAATGAATTATCCATAAACTTGATAACTTTGACCTATCAGGCTAAGAAAAATGTGAGAATAGAAGGAGCTGCTTTCAAACATCAACACTTCTCCGAAGGCTAATATTCATATTCGCCTGAATTTTATCGTAGAAACCAGCTAAAAGGAAGGCAGAAAGTGTTTAGTCCTGTTAAAGGCGAGATGAATTTCTGAAAAATCTAGGCCGTCTGGCCGAATTGGACACGAACAGGGAAACGGCCACGACCACTGCCTCAAGCATCTGTTTTTTCGAGAACAACAAGAGAATTTTCGAGGGCATCATCAGATGATCGCCTCGATTTCCTGCCTTGCCACCAATAATCGTCTTCATTAACTGCTGTAAGAAGCATTAGCATTCACATCGTATGTACCAAGGTCTTCGAAGTCTTCAAATCGTTATACGTCGACGTGTCCGTACCACATGAAAAGGAACGCATAAAACATTGGGTCCAACTGTAATCATTGTGCAAGCCAAATGTGCATTCAATTGACCCTGCCACCTAGCACAGAAGCAGCATGCGTGGCACATCCACTCGGAGGTTGTCTATTGTTGACCTTTATCGTCTATGTGGTGAAAATAGGGTGACGCAACAGAGCTGATCACATGATTTCTTGTTTTAATAGCATTTTCATAAATAAAATTAGGTAATAATGTTCTCGGCGTTGGTAATGCTGTCGAGGGAGGTGCAGCATGCGAGTCAAGGTATAAGGTCCGGACATCATTCAAAACCAAGCTTTCCTTTATCTCTGCGCTCGCTGAATTTCTAGATACCAGATTTGTTTGAGAAGGAGGAGCACTGATTTGTTCCCCGGCTGTCTACCGCTTGTACTTGTATGAGGCAAAAGCGAAGATAAATTGCCTCGTGTTATTCCGAGTGAGTGAATTGCGGGTCACATCACGCGAGCGGCCCAGTTAACGCTCACCTCCACCAGTTACATTTCTAACGTGCTCTCAGAGTCTCACAAAACAGAAAAAACGCTAAGCTGAGACGGCCACTGTCTTGCACGGAGTTTGCACGGTTCACCATTTTTCTCCTTAACCATTCCGTCATTCTTCATCACTAGACATGAAACGCGTTCGAGCGTTACAACAAGAGTTGTGTTTTCAGCTCTTCTTGGAATTAATTCGGCTCATCTTCACTGAAGTCAGGAAAAGAAGCGGCAGCAGCATATCACACTCAGCCCTATGAGGGGCAGATTCAGTGATATGCCATTTTTCAGGCTTTTGGAAATGAAACCGATGCTTCTAACATAGCCTCCACATGCTGAATTTCGCCTTACGTGGTATGGTCATAAATTAACAAAAGCTCCTCCTAGTCGCAAACATTTAGCGGTGCCCTTGTTGTGGAGGGTGATGTATCTATGTTGTAAAACGAATTCCTGCGACGAAAAGAACGATTACAGCAGTACCACGTGATTAGCATAAAACAGTGCAGGAGTGAAAATAGTTGCTTGTTTGATCGTGGACTACAGCAAAGCTCTATCAGCCATAGCGTTGGTGTGTGTGTGTGTGCGGAATGATATCATTCGGAGAAATTCTCAACACATCTTCAAGTACCAGATGTCTTCTGCGTGAAAGTCCGGATCGGATGGTTTAAGGCATTGTCTAGAAATTCCAACAATTTCCTCAACAATGACCTAAAATATTCAATCCAGACTTTCGCACGGAAGCTTTCTATCTTATTCGTATTCCTCCCATGGGCGCGTATAGCGCAGTCATAGAAGGTGCCGGATGCCGTGTGCACCCGATACCAAGTACCTGGTTAAGATTTCCTGCCCAGGCCATTCAAGTCTTCCATGGCCATCAAGTCTTCCCTCCGGTGTCGGTGAATTGGTACCAGACTTGTCTGGTCTGGGAAGGATAAAGCGCTGACTTGTTCATAGGTTGGCCACCGCAAGTCATTACATGGCCAAATACACATTCAAATCCCCTCCACTACATCACGTAGAAGTAGAATCGTGACGCATCCCATGACGGATTGAGCACATGACGTCGTCCTTTATCCTTTATCCCTCAGTCCTCTAATAACGTAAGCTAATCAGGGAAGGGGTGGGGGGGTGAGAGTGAAACGGATGTAAATGTTTCCCTTCACAAGACTCCCACCACCGACAAGCACCCGTTTTTGGTGCCGCAGCCTATTCGCGGCAACATCTACCACTTGAAAAAGAACGGTATATCATGCGCTCCCGCTTTGACAGCGAGCCACCTCTTAAAGCTTGTACTGAAAGCCTGCAACATTTGCGCCAAAGAGCCATTAAAAACGATGTCAAGGAGCTTGCACTTTTGAATGCACCGACCTTAAGAGAACCGCTGAAGCACGGCAGGGCTAGTTGAGCTATGTGGCTCTGTGGCTACATGTAGCTGAGGTCACACCAACAAGGAAGACTCTTCTACGTAATCCCGTATTCATCGTGATGTATAGAAGGCAAAAATTAGTGAGGTGCTGAAGAACAGTTGATGGTATTGATGGGCAGGTATATCTTCTTAATATGCTCCCTGTAGGACTTGCTTCTCGATGAGTTCTTAAAATAGAGGACAGAGTGCAGCACTTTTTCAAATGATGCGTATGTTTCACAAAGAAGCAGAAAAGTGTTCCATATTTGAACATCGTTACTATAAATTAGTCCTTTTTTTTCGAGAAGGTACTACCAAATAGAATTTTTCCTATCTCCGGGTTTGTATTGCAGAATTCCAAGAACACCAGATCATGAAAGGCTTCTGAAGTAAAACTGGAATTGTTCGATGGAATTTGCATGTTCCATTTTTACTTAAGTCGGAAAGCGTTATGAATTCATATCTGACTCTTTGAGGGTGTACAAACAGGGAAATCGAAATTTGTCTATGGCGTCATAGAGAAGAAGAATGCGTACCACAAATCAAAACAAGCAGGACATTATTGATCGTAGTCATTCATTTCTTTCTACTGCCGCTCATTGTTGTCCCAAGGCCTGGAGAAACTGGAGCCGAACTCATCGATGAGTCTATTCTGGGTATACGATCGAGAAGGCAGAAACTTACCCAGACGAAGTATTGATCTGCTACTCACCTAGCATTTAATGGGTGATTTGATCAGTAGGAATCGGACGATGGAGCCGAATAGACTCACTTAACCATGGTGCCTTAAGGCCTCTTTTCTAGAGCTCTTCTGGTGACTGTGAATCACCTGCTGTTAGTGGGCAAACAAAATTAATTCATGATCATTTTTGTTGTGCAAAGAAGAGCAGGGAACATAAGATTGCCCGCGTCCGGCTAGGCACGTTGTGAAATTATGAGTGAGCAATGTTTCAATCTTCCACATTAAGTGAAGAGTTGATCATTTGCAATTACTTTCTCATCAGCCAAGAGTTTCGCACTTTAAATTTTGCTTAAAATTTTAGGTTTGCTGCAGGTTTCTTACTCCTTTGGAATGCGCCACGCCTTCTGCTTCTACGGGATGTAGTGGAGGGGATTTAGTTGTGTACTTGGCCTATACAATGATTGGCGGTAGGCAGCCGATGAAAAAGTCAGTGTTTTGTTTTTCCCACATAAATCCTGTAGCAATTCATAGAGCCCGGCCAGGTGGAAGCCTTGGTGGGCCGGTGCGGTAAACCCGAACAAGAATGCATGCCGGAGAGCCTCCTCCGGCTGCGAATCGTAAAACACAGCATGCACTTAAATGACTGTGTGGTTAAATATTTTGCCAATAGTGCTATGTATAAGAAGGCTAGCATCATTGAAAGGTAAGGCAGCTCAGGATTGAATCTCTCATAAATCACCTTCGCTGCTGAAACGGAGGCATTCATTGATGCTACATTTGCAACTGAAGTCAGGTCGATAATTTTTAAATCCGTGTAATTTCTAGTTTTTTATTCTATATCTTCATCGATTGTGATAGCCTGGTGAGAGACTACAATATGGGAAGTTCTGAACGCCTGTCACAATTTGAAAGATCACTCCACAAAACGGCAGATTCAAATGGGTGTTCGAAAAGAAGAAGAAAGCGGAGGTGGAGAACCTCAATCTGTGGATGTTAAGTACCTCCGCGCTCCTGTCTGCAGTCTAGCATTTAGTTAGACTGATATTTCCTTTTTTTTATGTTTAAAAATTCTTTATTATTAGCGCGTCGTCAGCACTTTATAAGCAGGTAACACAGTCCTTCTTCAACCAACAGAAGACTGTGAAAGCCTTCGAATTCGAGCCTTCGGAAAGGACCTTTAAGACTCCGTGATGGTTGCGCCATGCGTCAACCTCAGTTTTGAAATTGAAGGCGTGACTGTAATACTGTAAGGGTGGTCGGAGTCTTTCGAAAGCAATGTTTCCAGTTTCCCATAGGTTTCATGGAAAAGTCGCATTTCCTCAGTGTTTTGTTGTGGGTCGAGGAAAACGGTGCGCAAGACAATGCAGTGCATGCTGATTGCTATCATTTCTGTGGGTGTTTTCGCTTCTTTGTTTCGTTAATCCGAAAAATGTGTTTAGTATTGCTCTCACGAATTCAGTTATCCAAACAAATGCAAATGGCGAGTGCTACTGTTGCCATTAATTTGTATGTACAAGAAGTTTCACAAATCATCGCGTTAAATCGCCATACATAAGATGGACTGCGCAGTAGTCTTACACATTTTTTCTTGATAACGCACGCTGCACTCAATGAAAACTATGACAGACTAAGCAGTTTCAAGAATATCAACTTCGGCAGGTTTCGGAAATGTCTAAATTCCATGGAACCCTTTGTTTCAGTGCGAACCTCTCTTGTAATTAGATTACTTTCTAAACAACACATCATGCTTTCCGAAGCAATGAGCTCGTAGTTGTGCAACGTTCATAATTATTATATGAAAACTTTCACTTGTGATTCATTATAAAAATTTAACAAGGATATGCTGTTCTACCAAAAGCACACAAAAGAAAAATTCTGGTCTCTCTTTCACAGCCTCTAGAAGCTCCAGACTAACTTCATATGAAAAAATAGCGAGAGACCAGTGATGTAGGTAAGGTGCTTAACAGAACCACGAAGTTAAAGAAGCAACCAGGATAATGGGATATTGGAAAATCTAGATCCTCTCGGACCAAACGGTTTCTATCAACCTTCTGAGAACACGTCTGTATTTATAAGCAGCGCTGTCTACGTAGAGCTTGAAAGACTTCAACTACAACATTAAAAATCGCCGTCACTAAATAACGTATAAAATAACAAAATGACATCTCAAGTTTTGTATATCTTTTTCTAAGACTGTTTCTAGGAGGCTGGAAAATGTAAAATTGATTAAAACCTATTAAACCCTGGTAGTTTTTTTGTCAAGCATGGGACTTTCTCCTGTTTATTTTATAAAAAACCATAAAAACAAAAAAACTGATTGATTCTTTACTACGTTTACGAGAATCATAGAGAAGTTCATATACAATGGGCCATAGCGTTGCACCAAAATGGAAAGAGGGGAAGGCGGAAGCTACGGCGAAAGCGTTCTAGACTAACGAAAAGACAAAGACTGTACGGTACAGCTGATCCAGTGCAGCAAAAATTTAGAAGGAATTATTATTAAGTTATTGAATGTTAAAGTAATAAAAGTAGTAATAATAAAATAATATGTATTAGAGAAACTAATAATAAGTAGAAGCAGAGTGGTGCCTACAAAAAAGAGAAAAATGGACGTGAAGCTCCGTTTATGTCTGCAGGATGTCCCCTTCATTAGCATAGTAAAGTAGGAATCTGGTTGAACGAAACAAAATCGCAAGAGCCTCTTTTCACACACAGCCTATATAGAGAACCCCGCAAAAAACAAAAGCTCCCATCTATTATGAAACCATAATTTTCATTTGAATCCACAACACTCTCTTGTCTCCCACCACTAACTCCTACTGATAGACACTACATATGATTGCGTCATTTGCACTTGCGCGGCTTCTTTCTCTCTAATTGGACCTATTGTATGCAGCACGGGGGAAATGATGACGTTTGATTACGGATTGTATTTTTGCGGCCTTCAAGGCAGCATGAACAAGAGCGCCTTTTCCGAATCTGTTCCTGGCGTTGTCAAAAACCAAGCCTCCACCATTTTTCCGAAGGAAGTGCTTCGCAAGAAGGGAGCAATAGAATCACCGGTAGAGTGAAGAGTCGGCGATGAGTAGGAGCTGACGCGATTATTTCGGTTGACTGAAGACGCAACATGGTGTCGAGGCGCGTTAGCCGTCCATCGAGACCAAGAATGTTTTGGTGGCCGCTCAAGCGCAGCGGCTAAGATACGCAAAACATGTGCTAACTAGGCGGTCTGCTCAGAAAAGAAGTGGCCTCAGGGGTGTCTTCGGCATCATTTCAGGCCTTCTCGCTCTCCGCGCTCACTCCACTCCCACTACCTCGACCGCCACCCTCATGCATCATTGTCACTGCACATCAAACCACATCGCTTAGTGTGTATTACGTACGGCCACGCGGCCACAGACGCTCATCTCCAGCGATTCTGAATTTACATATATTCCTTGGAGGACGATCATCGCGGAACGGACAGAGCGATGGAGTGATGCGATGTCGGGTTGACGCCTGACTCGCCAAGAAGGAACCCTCGTCGCCACCGCAAGGTGAAGACCGGAAGCGTCCGAATGGAAGGAATTTGAGCATCTGACCTCTTTGGCCCATTCCATTGAAAATAGACAAAAGAGCACAATCTTCAAGAGCCGTCCAGTGCCTTTCCATTTACCATTATGAAAAAGGATGAAGGGTAAGAACTGCATATGCGAACATTTTGGGGGTAGATAGGGGTTCGCAACTGGCCTGCAAGGCTATTTGACTTATCACTAACTTGACGTTCACTATGAAGAGATATTGCTGGATTAGCGGGACTTCCTGATTTCATGGTGGGACCGACCTCCACCCCATCTTATCCATAGGAATCGGGATAACGAAAAGGGTGCCTGTCGTACCCCGGATAAGTCCGCTCCGGTCATTAAAATTGCTGTGCGTTCTATATTCTGCTTTCCTGACTTTGACATGAAGGAAAAACCAAATCAGTGCTTTTCAAGCTGCAAACCTATTCTGCTAAAAGAGGTCTCGATATCGGTGTCCTCGAGGAAGATGAAGAGCAAGGAAGGGAGAGTGAATTTTTCGCTTCTACGTTGTGCATTCAGTGGAATTCTTTCGAAGGTTTGCCTGAAAACAAAGGCTTAAGTTTTAAATCCAGCTGTCATATGAAAACCTCCAGAGATCTGGAAAAGGCATTTCGCGATGGACATAAATATAGAACTTCCATGTAAGAGGGGTTAAGGAGAAACAATGGCGACGTTCTGTCGGCTTTTCGGCCGCAATTCTGTCAGAATCACGACATTTCAAGCAATGGCCAAAACGGACGGAGAATGTACATATATCAAGGCGAACTGAAGCAATAGGATTAAAGGAAAACAAACTGTAACAAAAGGCAACATCAACGCGGTATGAGAACTCCACTTCAAGCGTTCGGCTGAGCCTGTAACCAACTGGACCAATATGAAAAATGCAGATGAGCAGCTAAATAGATCTCTACCAGCGTGAGCCATCTAACAATGCGAGATCCACGCTGAAGACTATTGAAACGATAAAGTGTAATGAAAAAATAAAAAACATGAGGCTGTTTCAATAATACGCAAGAACCGATAAAACGAAGGGGAACGTTTAGGGGGTGACGTCTTCATTGGTGCTGAGCGAACTGTGGATGCAATATTGTCCTACTCCATGACCCCTACATTTGTCTTGCCAAAATACTACGACCAACACTGAAGAACGTTGACTTATTCTATGCTCTCCGCAGGTGTTGGAAAGAAATCGTGTCGATGGTTTTCCACATCATATGAGGTTACTATAGCATGCATACCCTATTGTATGTAATTAACAGGGATGTGCGGAAATTTTTCTGGAAAAAGCGGAAGACGAAAGACGGAACGGAAATGCTCAAAATGGCCGGAAACCGGAATACGAAACGCGGAAACGGAAATGACACATGTTCGCCATTTTTTTCAGAAACGCATCTGAAACGGCGTCAAAAGCGGTGTCTATTGTACTTTTTCTTGCTCAGAACTTTGCGAGCAGCAGGATATTCCACATTTTAATGCTCATCCTCATCGTAACATAATATAACGAAACATGAATTCATAATATTGTTAAGATAACCTAAAGACCAATAAACGAAAACAAACTCAGGGTCTTATCTTATTATTTTTCACCATTTCAGCATGCAGCCTTTCCGTACCTGATTCCTGTGACGGGTTTTTCGCTGACTTCTTTGATGCTGCTATTTTTTGATCGGTAAACTTAACCGACTCAACAACACGACGTTACTTACAGGCTCGAATTAGAAAAGGCTGACTCGGGTGAAGTCTAAAACTGGGGTAGCCAGAATAGATCATTTTCTGACCAGAAAGAGATTGCTCTCAACACTTTTAGAAACCTGTGGGATCATGGACGACGTGGTGACTGCACAGAGATCTTCATACTCAACATTAGCAGTTACATTGTAATCACCAACAGCAGCACTCAGAATTCATTCTGAGATTTAAGACGATAACTGGATGACTGATTAGTCCTGGTGGGCCCGCACTTCCACAGGAATATTCAGTCTGTGCCAGCCTAGAAATCCTACGCCCAAGATGACACAGCTGGACAGTTCCTAGATGGTTCTCTAAGCAATAGTTTTGTGTAACAATTCAATAAGTCACCCCAGTCAATCAAAATTGTAGATAATCGTGATGCTTCATTGAAAAATGAATCGCATAACTCAATATGGATGAACATTGCACCTAACGAAATTAAAAATTGAAATTCGCACTTTTGGTCAGGAACACTGATGTAATTTCTGGAGCAGACAAGCGCATGGCACAACCTTAACTGAACCCTTTGTTTCGTGATACTATGCTTTAGGCTTACAGAGTTTTTGCAGCTATTTGTAACTAATAGATCACGAATTTTATGATCATTCAAATTATCATAAAATTCTTGATCTATGTTGCTTGCATTTTCTTAGCATACAATGCATACATAACCTTTGTGGCACACAAAGGTTATGTATGTTAATTTTGCCTTCCACCCAGCCGTTGCCATTTTTGAGTGCTTTTTTTGGTAATCAAACCAATTTTAAGAATTTATTGCTGAGACTACACTATAATTGTGAGAGAAATACTGTCAAACAGTATTTCTTTCACAATTATATGAAGGAGAATTCTTCTTAATGGATAGGATGATTGTGCTCAATAGAAAACTGTGGACCAGTGCCCATTTCCGTTTCCGCCTTCCGGCCCAAAAATAGGCGGAACACGGAACGGAACGAAAGGGCCCAAAATGACCGGAAACCGGAATTCGGAACACGGAGACGGAAACTCCGCACATCCCTGGTAATTAACTTAATCCATTGGTCACAGTGAAGGTGATATGTATGGGGATCGTTCACTGAGCGTTCAAATTCAGATGACTGTCTCAGAAGTCATCCACTCCTGCTTAATAAGGAACACATGTATGTATATATATGTGCCTGTTTGTTCGTTTGTCCGTCGGGTCCTAGAGGAAGAGGTATGGATGGGGCATCATTCTATTTCAGGAATGAGTGGAGCTTGGTCACACAGTAGATAGAATCGATTTGCCCAACAAAATCTATCGAGCTTATCTATTTTTACGCAGATTAGACACTTGGAGTAGAAATCGCACCATGCCTACATAGAACGTGACGTTCTATGTAGGCATGGTGCGTTTTTTGTGTATGTCTGACGGCCCGTTTTCGTCTGTCACCACGCAGTGAAAGAGCTACACTTACAGTTTTAATCACGAGGATGTGATGGAGGGTGAACGCAAGCTTCATAGAAATCGTTTTGGAGATCCTACCCTGCTGTCTAATAAATCCATTAGATTAATCTAGGCTGAAATGCTTTAAGAAGAAAAGAGAAAACCGCTCCTGACAAAGGGTTCTGTTCTTGGGGCATGGGAGCAAAACCAACCAACGTGCTTGCCGTAGTGAAATATCATTTGCACTGTCTGTTCTCCTTATAACTGTGCTCTCGAATTTTTTTCGCATACTCGAATGGTTTCGAATGGTCAAAAATTTCGAATGTTCGAATTCGAGTATATTTGAAGAACGATGTTTCCCTAAATACTCGAATTTGAATACATTCGTAAAACGCCATTTTTTGAATATTCGCATTCGGCTACATTTGAAAAACGCGATTTTCTGAATACCTCAGTTCGAATATTCAAAATTAAATAAAATTCATTTGAACGCCAATTCGAGTAGGTCATTCGAGCGCAACTGCAGTTCTCCTTCTCTTGTAAAGTCTCACTTAATCTGTAGTACCAATAAACCATTATAGAACGGTCAATTAACTCCTCTACAACCCGACGTTTGGTAGCCGCTAACCGGTGAACCACTGGTAATATCAGAAAAAGATAAGCGACAGCCTAAGACGATCCTCCTGGGACGTGCCATGCATTCTCTTCTATCTATCGGTATAGTGGAGGCAATACGAATGCCTATTTGGCCTAAACATTGACTTGCGCTGGTCAATGTCAGACAGTGTCGGCCAGACAGTGTTTTACCCTTCCCAGACAAGTTGAGTACATGTTCAACGACCCGTTATTGATGGAACGGTTGGTTGGGCCTAAGAGGGAAACAAGGACCAAGAGCGCGGTGCAGGCGACAATCGCGCCTTCCTGGACTGCGTCACCGCGTTCGATGATATAATAAATGTTGTGGAGAGCAGTTACAAAACAAGCAATACAGATCTGTAAGAAAAGCACGGCGCTTCTGTAGATGGCTGGTATTATACTAGCAAGTTGGTAGTTTTCGTTTAGCTTTAACTGAGAATTGATAGGTCCAAGCACCTTCGAGAATTCCAAGGGAGTGTGATGAAAATTTTAGAGAAACATCGCTCGAACGCACTACGATTAAACACAATTCCTCGCCACAAAGAGCTTTTCTATAGAAATCAAAATGTGGGGGACTCTTTTCATTACCTAAGTGATGAATTACGCTAACATCCGCCTGACGAGATCCATCACCGACTAAATTCCGCGGGATATAAAAAAAGCAGTAGTTAAACCGCTTTGACGTGTAATTGAACTCCGTCGTTATCCTTAGAGGTATCCATAGATCATTCCCTTGCAATTTCCGACAATCATGAATGAAGGAAAAACAATGAAACGAAATTCGAATACATTGTTCACAAGTCATACAAACATTCATGAAAGACTTCTGAATCTTCTCTTTAGTTCCATCGTGTCAGTGTTTTACGAAAGGATGTGGTCGATTGCCCCAAATAAATAAATTAATTAATAAATAAATATAACGAAATCAGATTTTAACACGGAAAATGTCAAATCACTAAGCAGTTTGTTGAAAACAGAAAGCACTTTCCGCAGGTGGGTATGTCATTTTCGACGAAAGCTGGAAACCAGGTGATTGTCGTGTTCCGTTCTACACGTGCTTTCCACGTTCTGCACTATGGAGAGCAATAAATTCAAAAAAACCGTTGGAGTTCTACTATGCATGTTTTCCAGTCAAATATAGAAGGTTACGAGCTAAAACTTGTTAGAGAGGAAGCTGTAGAGCAGAGTCCAACGAAGAAGCTGCCAAATGTCGACGCACGGTGTTCGGTAGATGTTTGCACGTATGCGGCCCAATGCGATGTCTTACACGGCCTAGCAAATGCCAGTATTTGAGGCGTGACACCATTAGAGCGACATCGGAGGGATCGAGGGCTTAGTTCTCCTGGTCGTGAGGACGAGCACACATGTGCTTTAACAGCGGTCAATCTGCGCGTGGGCGAATAACCGACACCTAAGAAAACCTCAGAAAGTAAGGAGGGGCAATGTAGATCGAAAGAGTTTTAGGGGCATCGTAGAAAAGAAACTAAGAGGGAAACGATGATGTGTAGAGGATTTAACAAAGAGTACTAGTGACGAAATTTAGTTTAGCGAGAGTGGCCTAGATTCTCACAGAAATATGTAGTGATGGTTTTCAACAGCTGGGTTTTCTAGGGTAAACGCCGATCCCTAAGCAAGCAGCAGTTGAAAAGTGGTGAACAGAAAACTTAATCGAACTGTTAAAATATCACATTAAATAAAGGAAGTAAGGCTGCTGACCGTCGACACAGGTTCGTTTTTACCTGAGAGCCTCACGGGTCGTGTACAGTACAAATCGATTTCAAGTAGACATGAAAATGCTGATTCAGCGTGACGTGTTCGGATATTGGCTAGCGGCTACGAGGAAGCCATGGATTATCCTGGTCAACTCTCAATGAACCTCGACATTGCCTAACAGTTTGTTTTTGGTGAGCCTTAGTCGAGGTGATCGGTCCGGATTTCGGTGAGTTCGCGCACTCAGAGTCCGAATAAGTCAAACCATTTAATTTTCAAACCAGAGAGGCGGTCTAAATAACACAGCTGGCCCTGGTTTCTGCCCGACCCTGAGGTCTCTGGAGTACTGTAAGAGGGTGTACGTCGCGAACACAAGGAGCATTGGGAGATGGGAACGTACCATCCAATCGGACCGTATTGAATGGCATCTGTGCGGATATTTTTCGGGCCTCATGCCCAAGATAAGATCTTCTTCACCTGAAGTTGTTGTGAACCTCAAAATCCTTCCCTTCATGGCAACGGACTCTGTGGTGGCCTAGGACAGCTAAGGCTCTGAACTGTTCCTTCCAGTGAAGAACGTCCCTTGATCTTGACATGAGTGGTTCTCCTGTATCGCCCCCATCTAGCTCGATTCCTCCAAGTGGTTCGGCAATGAATGAGGCAGACCACTCCATCAGATGCGGTGCAGTTCACTGCTCTCCACCTGGGCAAACCACATATAATACGTCTAGCTGAGAAGGTCGTAGAGATGGTTGCAGATTAATTGCCACTTAAGATCAGAAGCGAGGGGAATCTTAATGATAGGATAGCACGACTTTCAAATACCTTCAAGCCTGCATTTAAGTTCAAGTTTCTGGAGAATGCAGTCATTTTGTTCAGCGAGCTCATGGTCCAACTTGATGGATTAACTCCGAGCTTCTGTAGGCACGAGCTGTTGAACGATTCGGATTTTTTTACAATCTGAGTGCTTTGCTTATTAAAGTGTGTGTCTCCAGTGTTCTGAACTTCATCGGCATTCGGAAATCAAAAACAACATGGTCCAGGTTATCGAAAATTAGGTTCTGGCCAGGTAATGTGTTTAGCAAGCACACGCTGGAGAACAGTCACCGACTGAATTCCGCGAGATGTCTAAAGAACACGAGAATTTCCACCAACGGTATGGCCTGAGTTCGTCGTCCTTAACGAACGATATAACGCTCTTCGTGTCCTTCAGGAGGATGGAACCCCCTGGAGCACTTTGGCACACGACACGGAAGAATGGAGACGCAGCTGGCGCCCGCTTGACTCGATAATCAACGGGCGGCAGGTGGTACAGGTAATATAGACTTTCCTTGTTTGACAAGAGGGCGAGCGAGTAAGGACAGCGATGTTCTTATTTCCCATTAAGTGATGTACATAATCCTTGTTGGCAGTAAATGGAAAGTGAGGAAGGGAATGCTGTTGTAACAAAGTGCTCCTTTCGTAAACTTAATGAGTTCTAGAATTCTACAGTTTGCTATGAAACGCTCTTAAGGATCTAGAAGAGGACTGCGTTATGTGTCCGACAGGACATCCAAATTTATTAACAGAAAGAAGAAGAAATACTATCTGATATTTACATATGATGCGGTTGTAACCTAACAAATAAGCGCTGTTATTTCAAACAGCTTAAAAAACTGCAGTGTTTCGAACGTGTAGTACTAGAATTGACTGTTCAACGAATTAATGGCCCTATAGAGGCTCATAAACGATAGTATACGGGAAGTGAGCCATTGAATGACTGAAAAAGGGTAATGCTCTTGCACTAGTATCCATTCATCCTGATGATGACTGAGTCGTGCGCTATTCTATTACTTTCGTCAGATGTCCAGAGAACGTTATGCTAAATCAGATGGAATGCGAAAAGGGACAACAAAACCACAACGCAGACAATCACTATTATTATTCGAAGTTAATAGTCGATATGAAAAGTAGTGTATCTACAGAAGCAGTTTTTCAAGAGATCATCTGAGCGATATTCGAGCAACAGTCCTAAAAACAAATGTTCCACATACTAGTCTTTTTGGGCGCCTTTAGGTATAATGCAAAACCCACTATGAAGTTCGGTACTTCGATCTCCAACGCATGTAGAGAGAAAGACATCGATCTGTTCAGAAGAATAACTGTAGGCGAAAGTTGTTCATGAGAGTGAGGTGTGAAAGGAATTCTAAGGGGCATGAGCGGGTGAGGCTACATTGGAGTTAGCCAACGCAGAAGAATAAGCAAGGCACACCCAACCATGTTGTTTAAAATTCTCAGCAAGAATTTTTCTCTACTGTTATCGCGTGAAGTGGTGAACCGCCTAGGAAGAGCTGAAAAAAGTCCCACCATGGAATGAATAAAATGTAAAAATATGAACAATAGTTAGCGCTCACTGAATTTTAACAAGTAGTAGAACAACGATCGTCTACAGCACTTCTCTTATGCGGAGTTAAGCTTTACCAGCACTCTAGTCTACCCTTACCAACTCAGAGGTTCTATTGCGCGATAGATGTCGGTTTCTAGTTCAAGGCACGTGTATGCATTTAGCGGTTAACGATTTAACGATTTTAGCAAATTAACGGCATTTGCCACTAAAGAACGGCTTAACGACGTAACGGAATTTTCAGAATTTCAACGGAATTTTTTAAACAGGTTTTTTTTTGGAATTTGCATTGGATTGGAGATCCAGTCGACATATTTGCTATGTTTAAACTAGCAAAATATGAAGGAAAACGCTGAGCAAAAAATCCCAAAAAATAGAAAATGCTGCTCAAAGCAATTGATCGTAAGGCGAAATGGGCCTTCCTGAAGGGAAGCTGGGAACGTGATACTCTGCCCTCTCCCGTGCTCCACAATCCCTCTCCTAAAGTTATTCGGAGAACCCTCACAAATCGTGATACAGCCACTGGGGATCTTGTCCAAATTTATGATATCACGCTAAAATAGACACTTTTGAGAAAAACTCTTTCCAAAGCCATCCAGATTTAGCTAGACATTCTCTAACAAGGCTGAACCAGATCTTTGCTTTAAAAAATACTCTTTATTTAAAAAATTATAATTCTCCTGCCCCAAAAAATGAATACGGCGAAGGGTTACGAAACATCAATTCTCGGAATGAAAAATAACTTATTAGGTGCGAGAAAGTTCAATTTTCATTTCTAAGTGCAATGCAAAACTTTTTTTCAACAACTTTTTGGTGTATTACGGAGGAGAGAGATTCCTCCTTGCGCTGGTGTGCGGTTTTGTTTGATTGATAGTGAAAATGCTGCTTGCGTGAATTGCGATGCGACGATATGGCTGTTTTCTACTTTTTTGAATCTTCCTTCAGCAGTGAGTAATATCACGCAAACATAACTCTAAAAACAGAATTAAACGCTGTTGCTTGTAAAGGACTACAACCGGAATAATTAGCACGATGGAGTCTATTTCAGCGTGTGCTAATTAGGGAGTAGATCTGAGGACCCCGAAGCAGCCAGATGTCGCAGTAGTTCGTATGCTTTACAATCAGATGGCTCTACAATTTTCTAACGCCATCCTCTAGCCCTTTTAATTCCGTTTCTTCAGCCTTCGTTAGCAGTCATTCTTAATTCTAAGGCTCACTACGTGTTAGCAAAAACCAGTCCATAGTTACTGATATCTTGCCACAAGCAATCCGCAGGTGTTTATCAGACAGATGTGTTCAAACCTGCTTGAGCAGTTCACAGCTCAGAAATAGCTCGTCCAAGAAAAACGTCTTCGACTACTCCTGTTTGAAACTGGAATTACGGCGGCAGCACCAAACTTAACGGCGAATATAAAGATCGTAGGGGTTCTAAAGTGACATAACGTATTCAAATGTTTACTCAAGATTAGAATTTAGCACCTTAAAGTGGATGTGCTCTATGAATGCAAATGTTATAATATGTTAAAATCAGAATATTTTCAATTACAGAATCATGTAAACCTGCTCATATCTTGGATAGTGACAGACCTTAGGCTAGGAATAGAATAATCCATGGAGCAGGTTCAGAAGAGCATCTGTGCCAAACCCATCCATAACGTCATCGAAAAATCACTATGCTAAAGGAAGTTTATTCCATTCTAATGTGGCTCCCAAATTTTCTATACTCAGCGAGTTTGCAAGCTTTTTCGTGATTTCGACGAAATACAACTCATAGCCTTGTCTGTTCCTTTGTGAAGACCAGGAAAAATTAAACAACCCGTCAAAAACGTTCTCTCTCAAGTACTCCACGGTTCCGAGGGGCAAGACCTCTAGGTTTGATGAGTTCTTGAAACATCGTGTCGTCATTCGTTCGTTGTTTTTATTCCAGTTCAACCAACAGTTTCAGTAGACCGTGAATAGAATAAATTAGGGTGTAGGGTCACGTCAAATTGGGCTCTTTCCACGCCAAATTGAAGACTCCTTTATGCTGGCCTATGAGTTTCGATATCAAACTGAACGTCTTCCAAATCGAAACGACCTTCTTTAACATTGAACTAGAACTCTCCAAAAATGTTAAAATAGTTTTCCATTCAAGGAAAATTCAAGTATAACTTTCTTTGAAGATTCAATTCATCTACCAAGTAAGTAAATAGATTTAAAAAAAGAGAACACGCCGAAAAATGGTGCAACATAAACAATTGTTAAAAACACACACTTCCAAACTTTCTTGCTGAATGTAGGCAGTATTTATACTATCAATCAAATAAACACTGCGGTTTGCTTGTTGAGTGCAGCCTTTTAATGCACTGCAAAATTGCTGCCTTACTGGGCTATAAGGCAAGTTTTAATTTATTATTTTTTTCAGAAGATTCAGCGATAGTCGGACATGGAACATAAAAAACAGTAAAATTTTATAAAATTATTGTACATCCTCGGGCAGGTGAAGTAAAAAATTGCAATGAAATTTATATCAAATTTTTCTTAAACAAAAAATTATTGAACCCATCTTAGTAATTCTGTAGTTTAATCTTCCTAACCTAAAGGTTATTTCTATTTGGTAGAGTTCGCTTTGATTTCAAAGATCTTAGGCTAGCTTAAAAGAGTGCCCAATTTGAATTGAAAAGTGTCAATTCGACGAAAAAAATGATATATATATATACTTTAGACACACTAAAGAAAAATGGAAAAATAAAAATAACAGTCCATTAATTAAGAAAACCTAAAATATAGAAGAAGCAACTGCCAAGCGCACTTTAAAAAACAAAAATACAATAAAAAACACAAGAAACACCGAGAAGAACTCAGATAAAGAACTACAGAAACAACCCAAGAAGCAGAACAGAATCACTACTTATTCTGTTTCGGAATCAAGGAAGCAAATGAGTTTCCAGTCCGTACTTGTGTTGACCAGCAGAGGACCAAAACAGTTTTTACCCTCCCCCCCCCCCCCAAAAAAAAAGAAATTCACCGTCCAGGGAGGATGAGGGTTGGATGGCCTGAGCAGGGCCTGAACAGAACCAAGAAACAGGACCTCGATTCATGGTGCACGCGACAACCTGCGCCTCGTCCGACTGGACTACCATTCAGCTCATGCGCCTAAAATTCTACCTACGTAATTCGCCCAGTTCTTGAATGACCAAAATCTCAAGATGTGCGTGATAATGCAGCATATCCTATTCACGTACATCAGCTATACGTTGGGCTGATTTCTCAGGTGCCCGTCAAGAAGTCCTTCTCGTTAAATCTGTCATCCTGCTTCTCATAAGTTCCTACCCTCCATATAGCCTGTCTTTTCTTCATTAGTTTCATTCACTCTATGGTACAAGACATGAAAATGGACCTTCTGTCTGTCGGAATTATCGTTCTAAGCGAGGTTTGTATTGTTCGATAATCTCGTGAAAAAAACGGCGTGAGTTCTCATTTTTTCGTCGGGAAGAATCTATACTATACTTAACATTCGCTGGAAGAGGCCTGCGGTTTCAATTCATCAGTCGCAGGTTCCAGCCCGTTTTCAAAATTTCAAAAATTCAGGAGAGCAACGGCGACACGCAATGAAGCCAATTAAACGATTCGTAGCGGCTGAGCGATGCACCGAAATCACGAATGCCCCATCGCTGCTGATGCTGGTGATGACGCGAATGGAAACGTCGCCATATGACAGACGCACGCGCAGCGCGCAATATATTCATTATTCACCAACTGCCGAGTAATCTGGCATGTCGCTAATTAATGGCGGTAAGCTGCTAATTAGATCAAAAATCCGCCCCTCCTTCGAGCACAATTACGGAACAAACAAATCTGCATGACAAGTAACCCTAATTGACGATGACAACGACTTCTCCAGCAATTAACTGAGTTAAGGAGACCACCGAAAATTTAACTCTTCACAGGTGCACAGAGTGCAGGCGGTGACCGCGCTTATGTCAACACAGAGAGAACTGAAGTAGAAGTTGACGTTTTTCAATCACTTCTATGAGACGCGCCAGGCGTTCTACATCTACGGTTGTGTTGAAGTGAATTTGGACGCGTATTTGGGCTATATAATTAATGATTGCGGTGACTAGCCGATGCTCGGGAGGCTGATTTGCCTCGTCCACATAAGTCTAAATTCGTCGAAAACGAATTTATCGTAGAAAATAAGAAATGCAGCTTAATTGCGCATCTTCAAGGCTTGCGGAATGGTTAACAGTTTAGGCGTTCACCGTGGTTTAATTCAATAAAAATAGCATCGAAACTAGCCCGGAAATCAACCTTATTTCTTCGTTAGGTTGAGATCATTCTTTAATCTGGGATGCGCCATCCATGTTGAAAAATATCGCTTTTAGAAAACGCCAGGAAAGCATAAAATTTATACTCTAGTGCAGCGTTAGTCCGAAGTCTCCGTAGCATGGATCCTTCAGATTGCAGTGGTGAAGAGAAAAACCTGTGCATTCTCACTAAATTAGGCACGAGCACTAATTGAAGTAGGCAAACCTCTCTCAGCGGATTGGTTCTAACTTCGTATAGTATAATATGCTTCCTATAATAACTACAAAAAATTATCTCTAAACGAAGATGGACCTAAATTACTATAGATCCGACTCAAGCAGTGAAAAGTTCTCAGCGAGCAGGGTGGGAAATCGATTAGAAATTGGGAATAAAAAGGGAAAGTGCTCAGAGGAAGAGAATAGCAACGTGGAAACAGCTGTATGTAGGTGGCTGACCAGCACCGCTCACACCTCAGCGGCACGTTCTTCTCAGAGCGCTGAGATGTCTTGGAGAAAAAGTTGAAATCCCCGCATTCGAACCAGTCAATTTCTCAATCTGAAGACCCAAAGGAGGCTAAATACTTGAAGAGACGTTATTGTGTTACGCTCAGCTCGGCTTTACTAGTAGTGATGTTTTGAAGGAAATAGAAAGCATTGAAGAGCAGTGAATCAAGTCTGAACACATCCGGAACATGGACATTGAGAATGATCTGAACTCTCCAGCTGACCGAACTGTGATTTGTTGTGATGCGGTGCTTT
Source organism: Heligmosomoides polygyrus polygyrus (assembly GCA_947396885.1). Lineage (NCBI taxonomy): Eukaryota > Metazoa > Nematoda > Chromadorea > Rhabditida > Heligmosomidae > Heligmosomoides > Heligmosomoides polygyrus. Next base: position 27,068,966 of record OX377206.1, read on the forward strand.
GCATGTCTCGAACACCTTTCACTTAACGTTGCGTGGCAGTTGTTCCCTCGTGAAATAATGAAAGCAGTAAATCGCTGCTAACAAAACAGAAGGCAGAAGAAGCGGCCTTGTACCCTTGCTGTGTAGCCTTCGAAGCAGGAATCACTTGGACACTGCTCTAAGTGTCAGCGTGCGTCTGAAAAAGACATTCTGATGTACATTTTATTAGGGCTTTCTGAGAAGAATGATGATGGTGTAGCTTCCAGATAGAAGCTAAAAACGATGTCTATAGGTTCTTCCTGTTCAAGGATACCTGACTAAAGAGAGCGGGGACAGTTCGCACAGATACTAGTCAGACGGATGTAAACTGTCAGCAGCCAATTCGTTGCCTACACTATTCTACTATTCTGTGTCGCAGATGAGGCTGGTTTCATCCCTTCAGGGCCAGACTTGAACTTCAAAAACTTTCAAAGGCAAGGATAGTGCGTGCTTGCCTTATGCGGAGAACTACTCTGCTCAGCTCCTGAGCGAGTAAACGTTTTGTCCTGCTTAGGCAGGGCTATCACTATCCGCGTGCGGCAAAATTACCCGTGCACAAAAAAAAATTAAATTTTTTCGCTTTTCTTCCGAAATTCTTCTGCTTTACTCGTCTAAGATATGTTGACTAAACATTGTGGAATCCATACGTATTTGAGTACAAAAGGGTTAGGCATCGGCGGATGAAGAAGAGAGGAATGGGGAGATGTAAAAGGTTGCTGCAGGGAACCACGGTGGCATGCGCTCGAGAGGTTCTCTTTAGCGATGAAAAGATTCTCACGTTGAATCCAGTCTTCAACTCCCAAAATGATAGGGTTACTGGGGACTCGCTTGCTGATGCTACTGTTAAAAGACGAACTTCAGGAAAGTGCGAAACAGCCTCACTCCATTGTGGTTTGTGGAGGAGTCACATCTTCAGGAAAAACTCCAATAGTTTTCATCGAAGTTGGCGTGAAAATCAACGCAGCGATTCACAAGAATATCCTGGAAAAAGTTGTCAAGCCGTGGGCCGATTCCCACTTCGGAGAAGCCTACTGGCGCTTTCAACAAAATTCTGCTCCAGCACACAAAGCGAAGGTAGTCCAGGACTGGTGCTCCGAGCAACTGCCTGACTTCATCACACACAACGAATGGCCCTCCAGTTCTCCGGACCCTGACCCGATGAATTATTGAACAAAGGCCATCTTAGAGAAAAAAGCTTGCTCTATCAGACCACCAAATTTGGACTCTCTTAATGAAGCGCTTTTGAGATCCTAGGACGAAATTGATGAGCCGTACCTGCGTGCCACATGCGAAGCGCTTGTCGAATGTCTGAACGACTGTGTGGAGGCTAAAGGCGATCATTTTAAAAACTGTTAGCATGCTTTGAATAGCCATGATTGTAGTAGATAAATTTGATAGTCAATTTGATAGTTAGAATTGATCTACGAAGTTTGATTTCAAAATGCCGTTGAATTTATCGGGGCACGGGTAATTTTACCGCACCCTGTAATTCACGTAGCGAGGAGGGATGAAATGTTTTTGTGTCATGAACGCGAATCTGAACAAGAAGCTATTCTGCATGCTGTCCAGCCGACTATCAGCTCTCATCGAGTTGAAGATTATTTCCAGCATTCCATAAACAATGTATTGACAAGAAATAAGTGTTCAGATATCATAAAAGTTGCAGATAAATTCAGTGGAGCCCATAAGCAATCGGGGAGCACTCACTAATCATCCATGTTGCCTGCCTCATACTCAGTCTTCGAAGCTGATGATGGTCTCACAGTTGAACATCTCCCTGATTGAGTTCAAAGATAGATATGATGTATCACGTTTATAACCAAACTAGCAGTCAGCCGGCCGATTGGTTAGTGTACATAGCTATGGAGGTTCCAATCAGTACTTGATAATGTTCGATGTTTTTGGTTGTTGTGAAGCCTAAACAACGGACATTATTCACGTTCACTATTCTCCATTTAATCAGTCAACAAGTCAACAAATATCGATGAAACGGATCGAATATGCTCGCGTGATCGATATTGTTTGACGGGTGTGATGCCCGCCCGCCGGCTAGCACATTTATTTATTGTTTACCTACTAACATATTAGGTAATTGCTGCCTTGGAAACTCAACAAACGCTGTAAACAGTCGAGACATAATGGTCTATCTCCCGCTATTGTGTTATAGTCTCGGACGGATGGATGAACAGGCAGAGGTAGAGACGGAATTATAAGCTCTTCTATATGCACCATTTTCAAGTAAAATCGAACAATTTTCAAATTTAACGCTTTGGATTGAAATCACTTCAAAAACCGTATTCGATATCAGAACGAACCTCTTCTAAATCAAAACGAGTGTTTTAGATAAAAGTAAAAAGTATATATACAGTATAGTATACAAAAAGTATTCTATCACTCTCTAAGAATGATAGAATACTTTTTGTTTAAGAAAAATTCTGTGCGACTCTATGAAAATTAGTAGCTCACCTACTCAAAGAGGGAAACACGCTGTTTGAAACTGTGCACTATTCCTTTTTTAAAAAGGAAATATGGTTTGAAGATCACTTTGCGATGCAGGAAGGCAACAATGCATTATTGCTGAAAGAGGAGATTGTCCGTATGTGCTCGTCCGTGACGCCGCGATTTTCTTCCGGTTGATAAGGTAAATGCTGCCCATTTGAAGAAAAGGAAGAAGATGTTGTGAAGATGTTTTTTACTATCGTTTCTGCTGAACCAATGACAAGCGTGTTACTGCAGGCAAACAGAAACCTGGCTAGCAATCAACAAAAAAACTTCGACCTCTGGACGATGCACGGTGCAATCTCATCTTTTGGCAGTAAAAAATTGTTGCTTTCCGGAATTTTAAAGTGAGGTTTAAACCAGTATTTCTTATTAAAAAATAAAAGCCTTATAAAATCTTTAACATTGCGTTCGCTATTAGAGGCAAGTCAGGTAAACTTTTTCGAAGAAAACCATTCTTAATTTTTCTTGAACAAGAAATTATTCCAAGTTTTTTAGAAAGTGTTTTAATTAATCTAAAAGACTCAGTCTTTTTAATAAAAATGTTTAGCTTAATTTCAAATGCGTCAAGCTTCCTATGAAAACTACATGGGAGGAATGTATTTTTGATAACTGCAAGTTGCTGCTTTGACATTCCATTAAAATGCATCATAAAAGCGGGTTACGAGCCAGTTCAAAAAGGCTCACTATTTACGCCGACTCATTCACCAAGAGATGTGTGAAGTCGACGAGCTGAGCAGATGCTGCTGGAATATGTAGAAGACGAATGGAAACTATGCATTGAAGAGAGAGTGGAACCGGCTGCAGGGATTCGCACATGTATAAAGGCGTTTTATTTTAACAATAATTGCAGGGAGAAGTTTCTCAAACACAGCAGAGAACATTTCCTGGCAGAATGCCTAAGAGAATGCCGGTAGGTCGTACGTGGTCAAAGGGCCAAATGTCATGCACGGATTCTACGGACCCATTCGTGCGAAATAGGCCATACGGACGAAGGAGCAGATGAAGAAACAGCATTTTCCGTTTTTTATGGAACGAAAAGAACGCCCAGAGAGCAGCTGCGCTTTCAGTATGTAGTGCATGTCTTCCTCTCGTCCAGCGCTGAAGTGATGACAAGGTTCAGTGAGAAGAAAGAGGTGGATTGCGGCATAGCGCTCGTCGCAGTGATAGCAGATTGGCCGTCGCTGCAGACATCAATTAGACATCTCCCCTAATTCTAAGCGAAGCACAAGGGATGTCGCCTAGAAGAAATCAGCCCGAAATCATCAAGACTGGGACTGCAAGAAGCACTGGAAGATGTGATGTTTGATGTGCGATCTCAACAGCGAATAGAACGCAGGTTTTCGTGTTTTCTGCTCATGAAAGAAGAAATTCTGAATTGCACAGAAAGCATGAAATCCTGCGTTGGATTTGCCGTTGAGGTCGCACCATCTACTGCTCCACAGTGCAAGGTGATGCGGCCAAAGGCTCCTGAGACAGTTCCAACAGGTGTGATATGCTCCTTGTAGCCAGCATTTCACTTCTAATAACAGGCCGACGGTGTGGTACTGCACCTCAGTGCCTTTATGAAAGCTTCTAACAGAAGCGTACAAACACTTATCATCATTCTCATCCCAACTGGTTTTGGTGTCCTGTTTTGTGTGAACATGCTTTCCAACCTTCCCCTGGATAACCTGCTCAGTTGCCACACGGAGAAGCAACAAATAGACCAGAAGAAAGGACTAACAACTCGATTAGTGAACGTATTCAATAGCTGATAGACAAATGAGTAGAGGAATTGGCGCATTCACGTCCTATAACTCAACTGAAACCTCTTCATGGAAATTTATAACGAGCTATATACAAAGCCAAGCAGCGAGCCTCAAGAGAGCGCGAGCCGCTTGGGCGCCTCTAACCACGTAGATGACTGCGGGTGTGTTCTCGACACTGTTGAAATGTACCGGTTTGAAACGTGTCCCACGAGCAAATAATTACTCAACATTTTCAGCGGCAGTTATGAAAAATGTAATGGAAAACGAGGAGGGAGCACTGTACATTCATGACTGAGCGCTGCTCGTCGAAAGAATCTTTGCCTGAGAATGACGAATCGTTTCGAACCGAAAAGGCCCTTTCAATAACGGCGGCATTTCCCATGCATAGCTCACAATAGGCCGCAATTGACGGTTGGTTAGTTTCTCTTTTCTATCGCTTTTCTTCCGTTACGCCCATTTGATACTGCAATTTTTCGTCTCTAGATTCCTTTAGTGCAAGCGATAAGGCTTGCGAGGACGATTTAGTTAGTGCTTCTTGAGTCTACCTTGTGCAAAACTATGCGAGAGAAGAGTAGATGTTCGCAAAAATGTCGACATAGCCATCGTTCTTTATATTTTCCTGGTAGGGGTTTCAACAGTGGGTAACTTAGCCTTAATGATATGTTGTCAGTTCATTGAGGGTTCGAGGGTATCTAAGCCTACAGCTTATCTTCACAAATATAAAAACGAACAGACCAACAGATATATGAATTTCAAAAGTTTTTCATGAAAAGATCCCTAGAGACAAGGCAGTTACAAGAAGATGCAGGAAGGCGCAACTACTGTATGGAAACACAAATAAATAGGAGTAGACAACTAATTAAACCGCAGAGGAGCAAAAATAAACGATTCTGTGATCCAAAATGACGATTTAAATACGAAGGTGATGGTAATGGTAATTAAGTAGGAAAAAAGTCGAAATGAATCGAATTTTCAAAATCATACAGCAATAATGGAGGGGATTATACATTTCGGGTAATGGCATGTTTTTGGGAAGTGCGTTCGCTGCTGTTGTATAAAACTCACATGTTTTGTTTCCTTTTGAAACAAATACGTTTCCAAACTCAGCGAAGCAGAACTCATTCACGCCTTCTGGAGGCAGCGAACGGCACAATTGCGCCAGTAAGTTGAAAATAAGGTTCTAGAAAGCGCTAGTACCGCATAAGCTAAAAAACAAAACAGCAGAAGGAATTTTTCTAGACTTCCAAATTTTTCAAGGAAGATCCGGAAGCAAAACGCGAAAGCTCTTTGCTCTTTTCAAATGCAACCTCGATTACGAACACTACTCGTACCACTGTATTTGAAGCATACAACTTGGATCTCTTAGATATTCTGTGATGAAAATAGCATGTCCTCAGCTGCTTATATCGAGAGTGTCGCATATGGGCAGTCGGCTGCAATAACAGAAGCTTGACTACGGCTGCCTTCTGCCAAAATGTTTTCCTCAATTCAGATAAGTATTTTACAAATTTCACTCAAATTTTTTTCTCGTAGCATTTCTGAATGGGTCTCAAGAAAAAATGTCAATCTTGTCAAATAAACTTGCAGAATTTCATTCTTAAAAATCTGAATAGCAGCTTACTCTGAATTGTTCAACAGTAATTACTAATTTCAACGTCTCACACTGGTGCTGCTGCTCGATTTTCGAAGCAGGATCACGATGCGTAGTCGCTGCTTCAACTTCGAGTTTAACGATGATAAGCTGCTGGCATTGGAATTCGTGTGGCCATTGAAGAGCGATGAACGGAGACCGACTGCCGTCCCCAACTGGCGCCATTACGAGGCATTCAGCTGGCTCCAATGCGTGGCAAACTGGGAACGCATCCGGGATACGGCATTCGCCATGGCACGTTATGCAGAATAGCGCCAAAACAAGCCCTTTTGCAAGCACTGGGTTTTGTTGACTTCTGGAGAGCTTCCGTGGCTCTCACCGCGGATTAAGAGAGCGGTCGTCGATGAGACCGCATCGGATTTCCTATCCAGCTCGTGCAGTGGAAAATTCAGATTATCTCTTGGAACTCGTAATAGCTTCTAATTTCTTCTAAATGATGCCATGTCTTTTCTACAATGAAGCATTTGCCCACTGTTGTTCTGTTTGAAGACGTTATGTAGCCACAGACAGAATTTTCTTCGCTTTCAAACAATCAACTATACAATACTGCTATGGCGAAAAGTTACATTCAGCGTTTCCACTAAGACATATCTTTCGTATTTGCAGTAAAAAACCCACAACCGCAAAAAGCGAGAACAACTCACAGAATCGAATAGGAATCCCTAAGCAGGTAAAAGTGAACCGGAAGGCAACGAGCAATTTCTTTTTAAAGTGACGCCTTTAACTCACTGCTCTGGTACTTAAGGCTAGGAGAACCAGAACAGTGAGGCGAGGGCGTCGGAATCTAGCAGAGGAGTGTTTGGTGCCCTCAAGTGGTGCCACCAAACTCCAAAGGACTTCCAGCGTAATATGGCTTTGCCATGCCAACGATTAGCTGGAGAAGAAATTCTGAAAACGACAGTAGTCTCTCCAAGGCCAAAGGTCAATGGTTGAAAGCAACTGAAGCTCCCTTTTTTCCAGACAGGTATGCAACCAGTTAATTTGGTTGGAATGAACGGGATTCGAGCCATGGACCTCGATTCGCGGTGCACGCAATAACCTGCGTCTTTTCGGGCTGCGTTACCGCACATCGTTCTTCTTGTCATAGTGAAACGAATTCTAAACGATTTCGATGTTACCAAGCTCACCTTATGTTACAGCTTAGTATTATAAATGTGATTACTGTAGAACAAGTAATAATATATAACTGAAAGCCGTTCAAATTAGATCCTACTTCGGAATCGTGTTATTCACATTAACTTTAACCATGAAAGAGGAGCTAGTAGTGCGGACTCATTTTCTCGTTAAACCATACAATAGAACTACTGAAAACTCCAAATGGTACCGCTAAACTCACAGACCTTTCAACTACTGCTTTAAAGTTGGCTTTGCTATGGTACGAGTGGCCATTAAGTGGCCGGTGATGTCCTTCGATGCTGAGAAGATGTGGAGCATTTAGCTCTGAAAACTGCAAAGAGGCGCAGCTACTGGAAATTACTCGCAAACTCTATAGCAAGAAATAGGAGTAGGCATTCTGGCTAATCTTCTAAAAGTCAGGAAAGGAGAGATGGCGCTGGCTTTTTCTCAATACAGTACCGCCGCTAAACATTCAACCAAACGACGTTTGCGACGCAAAAACGCGTTTTTTGCGTCGCATCATGATAACTTTGTTCAAAGAAAAGGTTTTCTCAGCGAAATTTACAAGGGCTCCTAACATCACCCTGCCTACCACTGGGCATGCAACCGCCATTAAAAAATGGATAAAAGCCTGAAAACCAGTGCCGCAATTAAGGAGGGTCCTAATTGCTGTGACCCCACCCAACACCGTCGCCGAGTCTCGCTTAATTATGCCCCCAGGCACAAGTAGTGCTTTCCAGTTAAATTTTAAAATTCTTACACCTCATTAAATTTTATTTTCCTTCCATTTATGACCTTCCTCTGGTTGCGGTAATTCATTTGGTACCAAACTTGGCAGGAAGATATACACTGAAAGTGCTGCTGTTTCAAACGATTTCGTTTATTTCAACGGAAGGCTCAGTTTAAAGTTTGTTATTGTAGCTTGCAATCTGTTCATCTTTAAGGAGAGGAAATGGCATAGAAAATTGACGTTTCGAGTTCATTTTGGGCATTTGCGTGCTGGTTGCGATTCATCAATACTGCAAGTGAACCTTCGTGAATAACACCCTCTGTCGCCGAGTTTAGATGCGAATATCTATGTCCTAAGGAAGGAGTTAGTCCAAAAATACGTCTACACTTACCATACACAGTGTAGAGACTCCAAGTATGAAATATCGAGAAACCAGGTGATCAGATGGCAGAATTTCAAGTGGTTAAAGTGAAGACCTCTCTCAAATGTGCGGCTGAGTTTCTACAGCGTCTCACGCTCAGTCTTTGCAAAGTGAATGCTGGAAAGCCCAGTATTGTAATTATGCAGTTTTTCGCTAGAAATATTCAATCAGTTCGGACGCTAATATTTGGACGCACCAGATCGAGCGCTGATGTAGAGGCCTTCTTCGATCATAATTGCGCTGACCTGACATGCCCTACAGAAACACTGCATTCGGCTGTATGACCAACGAGTTCCTCATTTCTCTTTTTCGTAATTACGATATCGACTTTATCAACCTACCATTATCGATCCATCCTGCCAAATCTCGATGAGATTTTGGGGTTTCCGGTTTGTGCAGATCACATTAGGTTGTCCGGAAAGATCTCAGAGTCTTGAGTTCTCCACTTTGCACTACCATAGCTTTCTCAAATCTTATCTATTTGGTCGAAATGAGCACCGTTCGAATCACCACACGTTTGACAATGGACCACCAGGCGACTTATTCCATCAGCGAAGAAACTAAGTGGTCGAGATTCGACAAAATATACACGAAAGCTGTTATAGCTTGGTACTGATTGGTGAAGGTTTTACCAGCGAGAAGGCTCTGAAAGTGTTTGAAAAGGTGGTAGTGGTTGGTTCAAGGTCTGGAAAATATGGCGGCCTAAGCCTTTAATTCGTTCAATTTTCGAATAGTGACTTGTGAAATGTGTGAGCAGGCGTTATCGTGCAAAAGAATCGGGCCTCTTCTGACCGATGCTGGCTGAAGTTGCCGCAATTTTCGGTGCACTTCGCCGATTTCCTTACAGTAGAACTCTGCTGTGGTCCTTTGGCCTGGTGGCAAAAAGTTGTAATGGATCATATCAGCCGCCGAACACCACACAGTGACCATTATTATTTTTTCTTGGAAAAATGGTGTACAGAAAGCAGCATTAATGCGCAATGCGAGTTGAATTTTTGCTTAATAATAAACGAATGAAAATAGTAACACAGCGATTAGAACTTTCCGGACAACCTAATAGCATGATTTTTTTTTCAGTGTTCAAGTTTCACACAGAAGAAATTTCAGCAGCTGTTGTTAAGCCCAATCAACTCTATTTTGTTACTCTATTCAAAAATTATTTGTGGTAAAACAGCTTTGCTACGAGTGGTAGAGCTAATTAGTTATACCATTTCACTCATTTTCACCCGAATTTGAAAAGGAAACTTTCCTATTCAAAATGGGCACTATTCTAAGCTAGCTAATGACTTTTGAAACCAAAGCGAACTCTTCCAAATCGAAAAGAGCTTCTTCTACACTGAACTAACACTAAACTAAACACTCTCCAAAAAGATTATAAGAATAATACTTCAAAACGAACTTCTGATTCGTGTTGAGCGACCATGACTACGCCAGGGGTTAGGTTTCGGACCGCCTGAACGACCTTCACAAAAATCGATAATCTGGTCAATATCGATTGATGGCGATCGATACTTTGAAAACAAACTTCAGATTTGTGTTAAGCGGCCGCAATTACCACAGGGCTGAAGTTTTCAGGCAGGTAGAAGAAGTTTGGGTGTTTTCGGCTATTTTCCCGCACCGTAATTGATTTGATCAATATCGATTGATGGCGATCGATACTTCAAAAACGAACTTCAGATTCGTGTTTAGAGACCTCGATTGCCTCAGCAACGAGGTTCCCAGGCAGGAAGAAGATGTCTGAATATTTTTCGCTATTTTCGTGTCGTAATTTTCCCCCTATTTTTCGCCCCAATTCCCCCCCCCCATTTTCCACACCGATTTTCCCCTCTAATTTGTGCGGCGTTGCCAATCGATAGGATGGCTCATCGCTTAGCGCGTTATTATAGAGTATGATTTTTTGTTTAAGGAAATTCCATTATGGTTTCTTTCAAGTTTTAATTCACTTACACAAAAACTAAACACTTTGTTTGAAGTTTTATAAAATTTCCAGTTTTGTAAAAAAAATGGTTTATATCCTAATTTAAAGAGCAGAAAAGCTGCAGTTTTAGTGCCAAAAGGGACTGCGCCATGCACTTGTTCATGAAGTCGCGATTTTTACTCTATTGATAGTAAAATCGCTTTTTGCATGGAGTTTTACGCCTGTAAACAATATAGCAAAGAAAATTGTAAAAAACTAACATATTCTCACTTTGATACTTCATGTAAGCAGCGTTCACAATATCAGTTAAATAAAAATTACGACGAGCTTTTCAAGGGTTTTGTTGCGCTTTAAGACAAAATTTAGTTTGTTATTTTTTCTGAAAAACAAAAATTGTATAAAATTATTACACTCGTACAGGCAGCTAAGCTAAACAAAATTCCAAAAACTTACAGCAAGTTTTTCTTGCACAAAAACCCTTCTTGAAGTGTTCATAGTTTAACGTGTAAGGAGTTCTTTTCAATTCGGAAGACGTTTAATTTGATTTCGATATTCTGAGACTAGCTTACAATTAGAAGTGTCTAATTTGACTTGACGTGAAAATGATATACACATATTTTGCCTTGCGACTAGTGACACAATTTTAAAAATTATGGAGTCTGTGTGATCTGCACAAACCGGAAACCCCAAAATCTCATCGAGATTTGGCAGGATGGATCGATAATGGTAGGTTGATAAAGTCGATATCGTAATTACGAAAAAGAGAAATGAGGAACTCGTTGGTCATACAGCCGAATGCAGTGTTTCTGTAGGGCATGTCAGGTCAGCGCAATTATGATCGAAGAAGGCCTCTACATCAGCGCTCGATCTGGTGCGTCCAAATATTAGCGTCCGAACTGATTGAATATTTCTAGCGAAAAACTGCATAATTACAATACTGGGCTTTCCAGCATTCACTTTGCAAAGACTGAGCGTGAGACGCTGTAGAAACTCAGCCGCACATTTGAGAGAGGTCTTCACTTTAACCACTTGAAATTCTGCCATCTGATCACCTGGTTTCTCGATATTTCATACTTGGAGTCTCTACACTGTGTATGGTAAGTGTAGACGTATTTTTGGACTAACTCCTTCCTTAGGACATAGATATTCGCATCTAAACTCGGCGACAGAGGGTGTTATTCACGAAGGTTCACTTGCAGTATTGATGAATCGCAACCAGCACGCAAATGCCCAAAATGAACTCGAAACGTCAATTTTCTATGCCATTTCCTCTCCTTAAAGATGAACAGATTGCAAGCTACAATAACAAACTTTAAACTGAGCCTTCCGTTGAAATAAACGAAATCGTTTGAAACAGCAGCACTTTCAGTGTACTATATCTTCCTGCCAAGTTTGGTACCAAATGAATTGCCGCAACCAGAGGAAGGTCATAAATGGAAGGAAAATAAAATTTAATGAGGTGTAAGAATTTTAAAATTTAACTGGAAAGCACTACTTGTGCCTGGGGGCATAATTAAGCGAGACTCGGCGACGGTGTTGGGTGGGGTCACAGCAATTAGGACCCTCCTTAATTGCGGCACTGGTTTTCAGGCTTTTATCCATTTTTTAATGGCGGTTGCATGCCCAGTGGTAGGCAGGGTGATGTTAGGAGCCCTTGTAAATTTCGCTGAGAAAACCTTTTCTTTGAACAAAGTTATCATGATGCGACGCAAAAAACGCGTTTTTGCGTCGCAAACGTCGTTTGGTTGAATGTTTAGCGGCGGTACTGTAGATGGGTTGTCCGCTACTGTCCTTATGAATAGGCGTCGTCACACGCAGATCGAATGGAGCTCGAGGCCGAACTCGAGAGCACACGGCTCCTACGTAGAACATTTATTTAGAATCCCCGATACCCTTGCAGAATGTCGCGGCCTTGCTAATTGGGCGACACTTATGCTTTGACGAAATGCAACTTCAAGCACGGGCGATTATACTATCCAGGATCGTTGATACAACTGGCTCATTTGGGCTAACGTACGCTGTCAGCGTAACTAATTAGATTTCTATAAAAAATATGGGAGGTCTGGAAAAATACCAAAAATACCTTATTTTAGAACGTGAGGATGCGCACATTATCTTATACGCTAAATGCTCAAATTCTGCCGTGTAGCCATTCAGCATATATTAATTAGGTTTAGCATATTATGTACTATTCTACTTTATTTTATTTGCCAAAAATTTACAAATCTACCAAAAATTTCACCAAATTTTCGAAAATTTACCAAATTACCAAAAATTTACCAAATTTACCAGAATTTACCGAAATTTTGTAAATGAACTTCTAGAAAAGGAAACGTTCGTTCCGCCTGTGCAAATGCTGCACAGTTACTTTGGCCGGATTCCTTCAAGAAGAACCCGTCTTTAATGACGGGTATTTATGGATGTGATAATATAGCTCAGTAAAACCTAATTCTGAGTTCTTTATCAGCAGTTCGATCGTTCATTCGACGTGTTCTCAAATTCTGAGGCTCTTCCTAGTCACTATCGACGTGCAGATTCTGCCGAAATTCTTAGAAGCCATTCTAGATAGAACAGAGAGCTACAGTTGGCAATATTCGTTCACTGGCAGCTTTAAAAAGGCCAAGTTGAACGCATGATCAGTTGGCATCACGTCGACGTTATTAATTTGGCAGTGGCCGCCATACATTCAGTCTCACTTAGGCTGTAGAGGGATCTCTGCAATGTGCTCATAATTAACCTATTTTTAGCTTGTAGGAAAATAGTATAGTTTTCTTGCAATGAAAGGTAGGTATTAACTTTAGCTCGAGTGGATACATAGTTATGATACGGGCAAAACACATTAGTGTCAAAAATTGGTAATTTTCCGAATTTAAGAATTAAACAATTCTACATATCTTCATTATATTCGTGCCGGGGTTTGTCCTTTATGGCATGAGTGACTGCGTCAACAAAAATTTGCAAAGTTCAAGAGAAGTTTGGTTCTACCAAATTTTAGGTTGGACCTATAACCATGTACATGTGACACGCACTTTATCAGCCATGTAAGCATTGCGAGTAAGGGAAGATCGCATGGGATATTTTTAGTGTTGTGCAAAACAACGCTCCTTTTTAAATTTGGTAAGCTTAAAAGTGAACACAAAACTTGCGGGTGCAGAATAGTCACGATTTTCGGGTCAATCAGATTTTTTGCTCCCTTACGGCATCTTGAGCGAGCCCTCACACGCAGAAAGTGGGTAGGGAATTGCGATTATGCAAAGGTGTCAGCGGCCGAATCATCCAAAAGAGTGCAAGAATGCCGGCAGATCTGAAGCTAGATGGAAGGAATAAGCAAATATTAGGAGGGGGTGGGGCAAAAGTAGTGAAACAAATTGAAAAATTCTTTATCTCTTTATAACTCAATTACAAATCAACGATGCTGAGGAACGTGTATGCCATTAAGGTCAGTGACTTCCTGCCATCGCTCAGCCAGCTTCCTGATCCCATCCTTCCTGAACTGCTTGGGCCTGGTGTTGATCAAGTGCTCGATATGGTTGTCAAGGACTGCTTGGGTTCTTGTGTCCCTTCCGACCAGGAAGTCCCGTAAGCTCAAGAAGTGGTGGTAGTCGCATGGAGAGATGTCCGGCGAATACGGTGGGTGAAGCATGTGAACGTAGCCCAGCTGGGCAAGCTTATCCGTGGTCACTTGTTCACGATGGTGTGAGGCGTTGTCGAAGAGGAGGATCTTCTTGAAGCGCTGCGACTGAATAAGTTCGAGTCGCAGGTCCATCTCTTCTATTTCGTTTACCATGGCCTTGTAGTTCATCGTCGTGCTTTTGGTAAACAGCTTGCGGTATACCGGTCCATGGGCGCAGACCCAAAAGCTCTGAAGGTGCTTCTCGCCGTGAACATCTCGCCGAACGAAGGTCGGTAACGGGTCAAAAGGCCTCACCCAGACTGGCTGTTTGGCAGGGTTAAAGTAGAAGACGTACTTCTCATCCTGCGTTAAGATTGAGTTTAGGCTGCTCGGGGCGGGGAATTGGGCGAGATTTGCGCGACACAGGTCGACTCGTCAGGCTGGGGTTTCGGCATGCTTCTGGAAAGGGCGGAAGTGGTAACTTCTCAGGTGGCCTTCAGTAGGTAGCATACAAACATACAAATTCGACAAGCACGAAACCAGACTGCAGTTACGAGATATGTGGACACGGCATGGGGAGTCTCATTACTTTCCCCCCCCCCCCCCCCCCCCCTATTATGTGATGATGCCATGTGGTTACCATTCTAGACAGAACTGCCACCTCTGCGCGTTTGATCCCAGCCTTCCACTTGAAGAGTTGAATATAACCTACCACACAATGCTATGTGGATGCCAGATCAGCTCATCTCGACGAGCTTCTCTGCTTTCCACCGCAGTCAGAGATTTCCAACTGCGTTTAAGAACTGTCGCCACTTCTAATAGGATTATCGGCGAAGAAGAGCACCTGGCAATGTGAAACAGACAGAGAATGCGGAAAAGTGGGCGCTGATTCACTAGAGTCGAGGGGTGAGATGTCGACGAGCGAAGTAATCCGTCGCCCCCGGGGCGAGGGGATCGTGGCCGACGGCGACGACGACGTCGTCGTGGGGTCAAATGTCGCTCTCGGGATGCCACCCGCTGCGGGTCCTGATTGCCGGGTTTGTAAATGCGTCCGAACGAGATTAGCACGCCCGAGGGACGTGTCAAGCCGTCGCGATCATCATTCTCTCTGATATCCGCATTCAATCAGAAATCCGACAGGAAAAAGTGCATGAAGAACTCGAATTCAATTATAACGCCCGCCGGCTGCAGCGTTTCTGAACGAGAACTTTCATCGAATAGAAGTGGCATGCGCAAAACGGGAAACTAATGAAGTAACAGCATTACAATTTACTTGTTGTCGAAAAAGTGTATACATCTTTTAATCACCCTTTGTAATTTCATAATAGCCTTTAAAAGGTGCTAAACAATATTCGTTACCCACTACTTTTAAGATCTAACAAACTACCGCAGTTCTAGAAAGCTAAGCTAAACATTGAGAATACTGCTCTTGTTGGGTTTTACCATCTAAAAATGCAGTTAACAAGTTGAAAGACTACCAAAACCGAGTATTCGCGAAACCCTGAGAAATAGCGGTGCGAGACGCTTGGAAATGACGGGTGCGGGTCGTACCTGCCACAATGCAAGAGAGGTCTAGTGAAGAAAGTGGGAAGGAAGTTTGAGTAAGTAAATCCCGGAAATCGGAGCGAATAAATTTTATTTATTTATTATACGCTCCACGACATAATAAAAAGAGCAACAAATTACTTTTGAGACAATCAGGTGATGGACACTAATATGAGCTGCGAAAGCAAGAAATTACATACTAACCAGGGAAGGGTCTCAGGCGTAGGTCTAAACGGGGGGCCTCCTTCACCGATTTGCTTCCTACACATCTCCCACACATCTATTTCACTCTAAATTGTCAGAAAGGTCAGATTCGTGATCAACACCCCAGTTCGTGATTACCCGTATCTGCTGTAACCAATCGTAATCGGCATAAATTTCAAAACGGATGTCAGATTCGTGATCAGCACCCCAATAACCCCTCTCGGGAGGTTTGGGCGAAATTTTTTTCGATACTCTTCTCGAGCTCTGGAGTCGTGAAAGTACAATAGTGCCTTGATGGCGGTTTAGATAAGCTTACTACTTACACATCTGCTACACATTATTTCACTCCAAATTCTCAAATAAGGGTTTACTTTAAGCTGTGGTTCACTCGCTTCTCCCACTTTTTGTATTATACAACGCATTGTGTTTTTCAGCGAATGTTGAACAGTGACCTCACAGCAGAAATGGGTTACACAGCAGGTACAGATGACTAGGGCTGTTGAGGTCATAATCACCGATTTTGCCCAGACTTCTTGCAGGGGGTTATTTGTGGTGCTGATCACGAATCCGACATTCGCTTTTGAAATTTCGGCTGATTACAGTAGGTTACAGCAGGTACGGTTGACTAGGGCTGTCGAGGTCATTATTAATCTGACTCTTTGACAATTGAGAGTGAAATAAATGTGTAGGAGATGTGTAGGAAGCAAATTGTTGAAGGAGGCAGCGGTTATGAAGAAATGCAAAAATAGTGTACAGCACGAGAGTCGAACATCTGGTCCAGCACCTTTGAGGCAGAGTCGCACCCTGCTGAGCCACCGACTCGCTATCCGGAGAGCCTTTCGCCGCGTCCCATACAACAACGCGCACACGCATGCACGTGGGCACGTGCTGGCGGTGCGCTACTGTACCCCGCCTTCGATGGCCCGTAGCTCTTTTGGTTCAAGGACTCAGCAAAAACGAAACATGGTTTTCTACTATATGAAGGGTGGAGATTCTCGCAGTAGTATCCGTGTCCCCCGTTCAGACCTACGCCTCAGACCCTTCTCTGGTAAATGAAGAAAAGCAAAAACGCATCATAGAGCTTGGGAAGACCGAAAAAAAATTCAAAAAAGGGAAGTACGAACAGAAAGGAGATAGGACGTTTTGGAGACTGAAGTGAGAAAAAAGGACCTTTATTTTTTCTAGGTTAAGAAGAGAAGATTACAAGAAAAGTGCCTATTAATTATATAGGAAGTCCGCCATTTATGCTCAGTACGATGAGGAGGTGATAGAGTTACAAGAGTAGTGAGCTGTACAGGTGTACTGGTCTTGTAATTAGGAGACGGGCGAGCAGCAACAACGAAATCATTTATTACTTCATCTCAGATCATCGATGTCGACATCACCATACGGCTACGATGCCTCCTTAAGAACGAACAGAATAGGACTACATTTTGTGCAGAAAAGACATAAGGGATTAGGTTCCATTAGAGGTCCGAAGTTGACATTTACAAAAGGGCAAATGTGACACATTACCGGAGCATTTGTCGTCGTCTATTTTCATTTTAATGTTAAATAGAGTTTGGAAAAACGTGCATAGCATATGCATTGCATATGGTACCGTTTCATTGGACGTTATATGGTGCAATGAAATTTTTGTACGTTCATTGTGTACTGTACATGTGCATTTTTATTTTGTTCTAATATAACACGTTACTGAGGTCAAAGATCAGTACGGATCCGCTCTGAAAATTTCTAGAAATTTTGAAAAGGGAAAATTTTAAAAGCATAACTTGCAGAAGGCGAAAAAGACATTGTTGGTCAAATTCCTTTGCAAGATGCGCTGCGCACACTGCTTGTATCGGATAACGTGGACTGTGTTTCTCGCCTACACCATGTCTTGAGGTGCAGATGGGCAAATCAGTGCTTTATTCTTCACGGTCTAGCCGTCAATCCAGCTACCAAAACACCGACTCGAAGAGACAGCTTATTGAGCACAGGCTGCACTCAATCAAAGAATCTTGGTTTGGGAGACATGTGACAACCGATGCCCCTGTCGCGGCATGCACCAGCTGCCGCTACTTGTTCATGAGTTCTCACCCGCGAGACCTCAGGCGGACAAAAAATAGTGCATTCACAGTTCGCCTACAGTGTCTTCTTCCTTGAAAACAGAAAGTGCAAGACGTCTCCTTTGTATTCCAGAAGGACCGCCCTCGCGGTCTCAGTCTTGTTGAGTTTATCCGCTCTTGTAGCCCGCTTTTAGTTGTATAATTACGAATGAACGGATTATTAAGTAATTTTGTGTCAGATTTTGTGTCACCCTGGCGCGGCTCTTCACACGTTACCTGTCGGAGTGCAAGGTTCCATCTCAGTGGAAGACCAGCAGAACCGTCTTGCTGTACAAGAAGGGACCCGATCTGCCTGCTGTCCGTAGTCTACAAGCTGTTCACTCGAGTTATCCTGAATAGGATCGGACGAACGCTGGACGAAGGACAGCCATGCGAACAAGCAGGATTTCGGAGAGGATTCAGCACGATCAATCACATACACACCATTACGAAGCTCATCGAAGTGTCGCGAGAGTACAAGCTGCCGCTTTGCCTTACGTTCATCGACCTGAAGAAGGCATTCGACTCTGTCGAAACTGAAGCGGTCATCGAAGCCCTGCTCACTCAGGGCGTTCCTACTCAGTACATCAGAGTCCTTCGAGAGCTGTACAGTGGACTCACGACCAAGATCTCACCATTCTACAACGACGTCGTCGTCGACGTGAAGAGAGGTGTTCCGCAAGGGGATACCATATCCCCGAAGCTCTTCAGCGCCACTCTCGAAAACGTCATGCGCGAACTAGAATGGGAAGACATGGGAGTGAAGGTCGACGGCCGGCAACTACATCATCTTCGCTTCGCTGATGACATCGTGCTCATAACACCGAGCATGAGCCAGGCGGAGCGAATGCTGGCCGACTTCGATCGTGTATGTGGGAACGTTGGACTGCAGCTGAATCTTACGAAGACGATGTTCATGAGGAACGGATGGGTTTCTGATGCCCCATTCTCGTTCAATGGAACGAACATCTCCGAATGCTCCAGCTATGTGTATCTGGGTCGCGAAGTCAACATGGCCAACGATCTAGCACCAGAGCTGAGCAGGAGGAAACGAGCGGTTTGCGGAGCTTTCAAGAGCGTCGAAGAAGTCGCGAAGAAGACGAAGAACGTCAGACGCCGAGCCCACCTATTCGACTCCACTGTTCTTCCTGCCCTAACATACGCCTCAGAGACCTGGGCTATACGAAAGCAGGATGAACACGCGATCAGCGTCGCGCAGCGTGGAATCGAGAGGACGATGCTCGGAGTGACACGACTCACGCAAGTGAGTGAAGGCCTCCGGGGTTCCTAGCTTCGCCGACGTTCGAAGGTCAGAGACGCTGTCGCGTGGGCCAAGTTGTCGAAAAATAGGTGGGCCGGCCACGTAATGCGCTTCGCAGACACCCGCTGGACGAGAGCCATCACCGACTGGATTCCGCGGGATGTCAAAAGAACACCAGGACGCCCACCAACGCGTTGGTCGGACTTCTTCGTTAAAGCCCTGAACGACCGATATGACGCTCTTCGCGTCCCTCGAGCGAGGAGGATCCATTGGACCACTCTGGCACGCGACAGGGACGAATGGAGACGCTGCTGGCATACGCTCGAGCAATTCGATGATCAACGGGACGACAGGTGATACAGGTGATACAGGTGAATTACGAATGAACGGAATATTAAATAGTTTTGTGCCAGAGGTAACGGAGGCCCACACAAAATTTCTGGTGCATCGGCCATTTACCAGGCACCAATCTTAAAGTCCCGCGTGGCATCGTCAAGTCAGCTTGTTCTCCCTCATAAGGGTAAGAACCGCTGATTTTCTACAAAAAACTTAACGCTGAATAACAGCAAAATGAGTAAAATCACCCTTCTCCTTCAATCTCTGGAGGACGAATCGGCTATCCTCAAAGAAGTGGTTGAATATTACAAGGCAACCACAGAGCCTGATAAACCACCTACAGAGGATCAAGAAATCCAAGTCTACTGCCAGGAAAGACTATGTGAACTGCAAAACGCACTAGAAAACGTAGAAAGAAAACTGTCATCAATGCAAGACGTTTACCAGAGCATAATAAATACTTATTCAGAGGCATCAAAAGGAGAGAAAAAAAGAAATGCTAGCAGAAACAGGAACTCAAACAGAAAATTAACTTCCATTCGCTAAAACAAGAAGCGGAAACCGTAGTGATGGCTCGAAAGACCAGAACTCGAGAAGTGCAGACCAGTGGGAAATTCTGCGAATTACTCGCTCCCAACTGGTGGGAAATAGCCCTGAAACTAGAAGAAGCCACGACAGTGAGGACGAATATGACCAAATCGATCCATGTGGCCTACTTCAAAGTAACCGACCGCTGACGCAGCCACAGAGGACAGCTCACTCGGGTCTTGACTCGCATGAGCGAGACCCAGAACAGATGGTCCTATTGCCGGCGTTGAGGATCAAGTACCCTCAAATCAAACTACCGCATTTTGATGGAGAAAACGACTCATGGGATGAATTCTGGGATGCATATTCTCTCATAGTCGATCAAAACGCGCAACTAGGAGAATTGGAGAAAATTCTCTACCTTAAGGTCGCCATACGCAGAAAGGCACAAAATGCCATCAGAAGTATCCCAATGAAGGCTTCCAATTACAGTCTGATTGTGAATGTACTACACAAGAAATACGAAAACAAAGGGAACAACAGGTCACAGATCGTAATCGCCTACTGGCGCTACCAGCTTCCAACACAGGGGCGAATATTGTGTCGAAACTCTCGAAAAGGTCAATGACCTTGTCTTCCAAATGGTCGCCACAGGATACGACGTAAGGAAAAGGCACGATCCGTTATGGATAGACACTATTCTTGCAAAATGTCCTTATGAAATTATAAAGGACTGTACGAAAAGGGAAACAGAAGGCTCGCAGTTGACCGTAGGCATACTGCTGGAGGAGCTCGGCGAGGAAGTTTCTTCCAGAGCGCGCTTCGAGCGCCGATTCAAATCGTTGAGGGGAAATCAAATAAACAATACCGAACCCTCACGACGCCCGAAACGGTCTATGGGGAACAATGCCTGTTTTGCCGCAGATCCAACCACCAGACCAAGGAGTGCCGTACAGTTCGGACGGCAATCGATCGCAGAAACGCACTGAGGGGTCAACCAGTGTGTGGAAATGCTTCGCACTGGACCACAGAAGCCGTGTCTGCGCCTTCGAGTGTTGCCCAAAATGCAATGGAGATCAGGATGTCACACTATGTATAAAAGAGGACGTCCGACAGCATCAGGAATGTGGTAATATACCAGGAAATAGCTAACGTTTCTCTACCAGCCAGAATACAAATACTAGGCCAACTGAAATTAATTCCTCTCGCAGTCAATCCAGTTATAATGTGGTGAATAAAAGCCAGCAATCTGCCCCACAGGAACATAATGGATATCTGGCAGCAAGTTTCTCAAATACAGAACACGAAAAGATCACTGAGAAAGAGTATGTTCTCATGACTGCGGAAGCACAAATAAGAAATAATCACACCGACACGTTTGAAAATGTGGTGGCTCTCCTAGACTTGGGTGCACAGTGCAAACTAATTGAAGCCAACCTCGCGGGCACGCTGGGACTTCAATTAAGTGAGCCATATCAATGCATAATGCATGGTATTGGAGGAAGCAATGAGACTTACTTGACTCAACGGACATCTGCCGTTTTCAGAACGCGGTTCGGAGATACCATTTCACTCCCGCTTACCACCAAATCAGTGCTTACAAATGCTTTTCCAGCAACCACATTGACAAGTTCAGACGTACAGTTTCTAAGAGACAAAAGCATTTTCTTGTCGAATACCACTACGAACGAAGAATTCGTAAAGCCGCGAATTCTGATCGGAGTTGAATCATACGACCAAATCATGATGTTGAGCAACCCGCCCGTAAGACTACCATCAGGTCTACTTGCACAAAACACCATTTTCGGACCAGCACTGTTCGGATCTTCAAGTACAACACAACAAAAAGCTCGGCATTCCCACCTCTCTGTGGTAGCATCCCCATAAATTGTTGATGTAAGAAAGTAAGCTAATGATAAAACGTTCGGAGATAAATGGAAACACGCGTCACGTCTTTCACTAGAGTTGAATGACATTGAATACAGACAACATGAACCGCCTGTTCGATGCAGCAACCCGCCTTTAGAGCATGCCCAAGATCTGGTAAAAGATACCATACTGAAGCAGATTCCTCACGAGATTCGAGGAACGAGTGGCCTTCCAGAACTTAAGAAGGCGCCTGACTTAGATAACATGTTGCAACCTCCTCAGCGGAACTTGCTTTCAAGGAAAGCAAAGCAAAAAGCTAAGTGCTGTAACATTAAAGAAAGGAAGCTCTGTGAAGAGCTAACGACGGCTAGCACATTCTCAAGAATATTACTTTATTTGTTGCTCTTCCTCATACTCAGCGTCCAAGCCCGTTCGGATCCAATAATGTGCCAAACCGGTGCACTTTCTTTAAATCGAGCGTCAGTGGAATCACCTGTTCCTAATGATAACTTACAGGATCTCCCAACCAAGCTAGTAGCACTGGAGAGCAAAGTGAACACCATACTCAGTCATACCACGCGCCCATATTCTGCAACGGGCTTACATTGACGCAGTTGTTCCCTACAATATTTCTCTTTATTCCCTTTTCCTTTTCCAATTATTCTGTATCTTTGCTGTCAGCTAGCACTGATATTCCGTTCAATATTCCATTGTAATACGCCACTCACTCTGTATTTCATAGAACATGCATAAGATGGCAGAAATTGTCCCTCTAAATATTCGCATTGTATGCTCCTGTATTTATTACATTGTAAACGCAGAATCATCATTCACACCTCACGCACACGCCTCCGCCACGAGTCACCCACACCTACTAGGTAGTCCCATAAACGGCTGGAGAGGATTACCGCATTACTTAGTGCTGCCTTTGTCGGTTGTCTTTAGTCTTGTACAGGCCCGTCTAGTTATGCAGCAAACACGTCTGTCACTAACAAAATCGGTGGTGGAGCCAGTCGTGCCCGCTCTAGTCTTTGTGGGTCATTCGACCGCGGAGAGCAACAAAAATAAACAAAAAACAAGTGAGTATTATTCCGCGTCATTACTCCTCGTATCAACCGCTACACTCATTTACTTATTCACTACTCATTTGTTCATCTGGCTTGATAATCGAATGTATGCCCATTGCTATGCATTACTCATTAATACAAGGTATCTCTAAAAGTTTTGGTCCCGGGAGTGTCGCGGCAAGCACTAGCTGCCGCTGCTTTTTCATGGTTTCTCACCCGCGAGACCTTAGACGAACAAAAAAAAAGTGCATTCACAGTTCGCCTACAGTGTGTTTTTTCTTGAAAACAGAAAGTACAAGACGATTTCTTTGTATTCCTGAAGGACCGCCGTCGCGGTCTCAGTCTTGTTGAGTTCTTCCGCTCTGGTAGCCCGCATTTAGTTGTACAATTACGGATAAGCGGATTACTAAATAATTTTGTGTCAGAGGCAACGGAAGCCCAAACAGCTCCCTCCACCTAAATAAAAAGAGATATATGCTGGCATTGGCAAAACGATCACGAATGGAGCATATAATGGTGTCACCCATGTTTTTAGAGTACTCCGTAAAGCAGCTAAATCGTGCATAAATTGCTGAATATGAAATGCACTTTTGGAAAATAAGCCGAGAAAGCTTTACTATTCCTACTTATATTTTATGAATGTAAGCGTTACACATGACACAGTTTGACTTACCAGGAGACTATCTCAATGGTAATTCGGAACGGCCCAAGCGTTGTACATGTGCAGAATCACTTCTTCCTGGGAAACAACAAAATGCAAATATCTCGACCCCAACACAACTCTGCGCAGAGTTAGGGACGACGGAAGTTGGGCCGTTGCCTGCGCGCGGGCGGGCTCAAATTGGCTGGGAACAGCGATGACGAGAAACCGGCGGTGGCGCAGTGGGTAGAGGGGCGGCGTAATCTCCATTATCGTTGTTTCCACCCAACCAGAGCCCGCCTTTCCCGCGCAGGCAGAGGGCTAACTCCGCCAATGGCCCAACTTCCATCATCCCTAACTTTGCGCAGAGTTGTATTGGAGCCGAGATAGCGCTTGTCATCCTCAAACATATCTTTATGAAAGCTATTTAAATAAAATATTATGGGTTGTAATGAAGACTGTTGCTACACTAAACACAAAATTATTCCCAAAGCAATTTTCTGGGATTGGGAAAAAATTTCTCATTGGAAAGGCAGCTTCAACAGAGTCGTCGAGGAATTTCTTCTTTGAAACATTGTCGAGATGCCTGAACAACTGGCAGGTGCTTGTGGTTGTCACGGAAGGCAAGGTTTTCACGTTTCAAAGATGTAATTATCCCGATTTTTAGGGAGCGAGACTGTTGGGAAAGGGCTTGCTGTTCGTCCTCGGAGTTATCCTATAGCAACGGTGAAAAGCTTTCTTGTAGAAGACATTTAAACCTCAGCACGGAAATAACTACTATCCTACTATTTACTTCTAGTTGTGAATTCTAGGATAGGGTGTGATGCTCACAGATAGACAAAACGAGGCCGGTTACCTTCGCTGTGAATCACACAGACTTGTTCTTTTTCTAATCCGTAACTCAGATGGTATGAGTGCGGAAGTGGAGCTGAATATCCATGTCATTGAACAATGCAGTAGCTCATTCTTAAAAGAGAAATCCGCTATCGAATACATATGAATTGAAGGCCTCTTGGGCTGGTCCTGCCGAATCGAAACCCAAGTTCATCAAGTTGCTAGCACATAGGCGACTCCAGCAGTTGTGCGTTATCTGCCTTCATGTATGGTTAACGTGTAAGACAGCTAGAAGCCTAGGAAGGATCTATAACAAAACTCCTTCCTTAGCCTCGAACGTAGAAACTGAACAGGAATCGAAAGGCATGCGAATTAAGCGCATCGTCAAGGCTGCACCTTCGTTGATGGGCAATTTATTCATAGCACACCCAATTAATGAATCCTAAAAAGGTACTGGACTTAATGGAACGGAAGAGTGCCGTAACAGCTCGAAGCCATATTGTTGCGTTGCTATTGAGGCAATTTCGGCGGCATGGAGGTCTGGTGGTTTTTGTCGTCTGCCTTCATCCTAGATTCTTAAAAAAGAAGAATGCCCATATGTATGTATAAGATTATGTATATTCCTTGTGCACGCATAAATAATACCTTTTTTCAAATTGTTGTACGCCGCGACAGTTCTTGATCAGTGGTAAGCAAAAGTGATTCAGACCAAACAGCCTCAGTGAAAATCTACGAAAAGGTCGGGAAAACGTCAGTATCGGATAGCTAGTGAAGCAACTCACGTGACCACTCGTAAGGCAGCAAGTTGAGGACCGGTTTCATAATCTCACTATCCTAATTGTCTCCTCCGATAGTAATTAAAAAAAAACGTAGGCTTAGCTGATTTTTTTCTGTTAATATCTCTACTTTGTTTCTCTAACACGTCTTTGTCAACGAATGATCAAGCGGTCACCGAAACATCGTCAGTGAAAAACCACTCAGGATTGCAACAGTTGCCTCAGAGAAAAGAAATGAGAGGGTCGAAGATCGCAGATCGGAAGAAACAAAAGCGGCACCTCAAGGAGCCATCGGAATAGGAATTAAGGGAACAACACATTATGTTGCATTTGAAATGGTGAGCAAATCTCGTAAATGCACTGCCACATGTAAAAAGACATATTTTAAGAAGAGTTCCAGTTCCAGATCTGCACTGAAGATGAGAACACCTAAACTGCACCAACAAATCAGCCCTTAAAGGCATCAGAGCATTAATAACTAGAAATCCAACCGGCTTGTGGGGAACTGTTGCGTAGAAGGTGTCTTTTTGAAAAACATCTGCTCTCATTTAGCCTTCATTCCTGAAAAAGCTTTATATCTTGAACCTATTAAATTGTGCCTTGATTTCAACATTTTTAGAAAATGACCGACTCCATCAGAAAGAAACGTTTTCATGGAGTCACTCCTTGAGTGAAGGAGTACGGGAAAGCAGAAAACATCAACTAAACGATAAACGAAGGGGAGGGCAAACCTCAAGAAGGGGTTCGTTCGAGACAGTAGGAGTTCTATGGCGTGTTGTAACCACGCAGAGAGATGACATCTGCCTCAGCAAGCACAGATTCTTAAGTATGTTCAGATAATTTCGCTATGTGCTCCAAAAGCTGTTTTGCACGAAATTCTTCGTTCAGATGGCAACGAATCCAAAGAACAAAACTATTTATTATATGAGGAGCATAGCTGCCACAATTGGGACCCTTCCGAACACTATTCGTTGGCAAGCTTTCGCTGCTTGGCAGCTTCCTCTGGCCTACACTAACACCACATATAATATAATGATTACCGTTATTCTATTATACAATAACGACTACAAACATAATCCAAGCTTTGAGTTGCAACAGTAGCTATCGCGTACTGAGTTAAGGTAGAAGTTAAACACTACAGGAAAAATACTAGTAATGTAGTTTTGTAAATGCGAAGAAAAATATTTTCTCTTTTTTCCTCTCAAATAATTTGATTTGCTACCTACATATCTCCAGACGAGCCTTTTTGATATATCTCGCCTCTGTCACGTGTTACATCTACATATGCACTGGAGGATTAACGATTAACCACGTGAATGGGAGAGAATTATATTCTTTCAAAGAAAATAGCTGAGGTGAAGGCGTTCAAAGAACATACAATTTACTCATGCATTCCGTAGGATGGAGATGAACAAAAGAAAAGTTGATGCAACAGGGATTTTATTTGTCGTTTGCCCCTTTTAGGTGTCACATTCATAATCAAAGAAATGAACTGCTCTTCGCGACTTTCTCGCGACCGTAGGACGATGAAATATCGAAACAGAATTTAGCTTTGAGCATTATCAGATTGTCGCGCTAGACAAGCAAAAAACGCATTATAAAAGTTTGTCATCTAGGAAACTCATATTATGGTCACCCCATCGTTCTTTGATTTATTTCTCGCGTTAGCATCTCATATGATTCATTTTAGGTGCTCTCACCATATGGTATATGTGCCGTGGGTTTAATTACTCAAGCTTGACGTAGAAAGTCATCAACGACTTGTGTACGTGTTGTGTGTCAAGGACACGGAAGTGATCTGAACCACGGAAACTTGCTTACTGCTGAACCTCTAAAAATGATGAGTGGGTTGAAGCGTCGAAAATAAGATCTGGCCAGTAAACGTCTGATGGTCAAGGCAACAATGCATAGAGATCTACGGAAAAGTGCCATTCTACAACAGAAGATCATTTATTCTGAACTGAAGTTCCTCATGATTCAAGGTTTGACATAGGAAAAATTCAATTTTATTTATTTATTTGCTTCATACACTCGTCCAAAAGTGTGCACTAGCGACTAAAACGTCATGGTTCAAGCTTTAGCAAGGTTGAGCGATTCTCAGGAGCAGAAAGCGTCGTCTTCAGCAAGAGCTAGCTATCCTATGAGAAGTCGCTCAAAACCGTTGACGACTGTGCAAGCAGCAACAGCTCGACAGACCCACCATCAGTTGGCGATAGCGCCCTATGTGTCGCGATAGCGGTAGAGGGGTACTTGCCGGAGCTTTGGAGCGCGGATATGCCAACCGGTCGCATGGATCCGGCTAGTATGTATGTAGGGTTCATCAGGTTAGTAGAGTGCAAACCCGTGAAAACTCAACGGTGCTGCGAAACCGAAAACGAGTGTGTTCAGTGTGTTCAGCACCGAGCATCTCCGATATTAAATGAGTGGAGATTTTTGCTGAGAGCAAGCTATTGCCTTCGTTTGATGGAGGAATACTTGGCCTAAGAATTTGCAAACTGAAGGTTTATGAAAATGAAAAGGCGCATGAAAATATTGAAATGGATTTCTATTTAGCCACTCATTAACCAAACAGAACTTTTAGGACTACTGGTGCACATAAAGTGATTTTTCTTCCAGCTAAGCTTTCTCAACTTCTCATACAGGATTAAACGGCGGAAAGAGCTTAGCGTTTCAGAAAATAGGGCATCTTCAGTTGCGTTGCTTCTTCGGAAAACTATTTCGCATTTTTTGTTTACGTTGCGGTGTTTTCGCCCTTGCTTACCAAGAGGTGGAGGCTCCAGGCGCTTCTTTAGAAATTTATGTATTCCTGCTGTGCATATTTTTCTATGGCTAATTGTGTTTTACTGTTTTTCTAAATGTTTTTTGAATGTTTTCTTTTTCTTAGAATGTAAAATGAATAAACAGCTAAAACACAATTCATGTAAAAAAAGAAGAAAATGGCATAGTCAAGAAACAGAGAGCGTTCTGAAACTGTGCTCAGAGTTGTAGATTGTTAAGCAGATTGTGGAAAGAGAGGGTGATGAGTTTAAACCTCACGCATACCGAATCACTATAGTGGGTAGGTAGCCGGAGGTAACGTCCGGAACGCTCCGGGGCAAGGGGTACGTCGCTTCGCGCTCAACTGAAATTTGACACCACCGATTTAGCCGGGGCTCTCGACGTCCACCATACAGTGGGTGGCGTAACACTCGCCACTAATTAGATCATATTTCTTCCGTCACTACCTGAGGGGCGAAGGCATTGCCTAAATTCAGGGGAAAAAACTAAACGCTTGCAGACTGTTCGAATATTTTTTATTTATTTTTTATTTTTACTCAGTGAAATGATCCACGTCTATTTATTTATAACTGCACCTTAAGTGCGCTCAAACGAGGAGATAATGAACAAGTAATCTTTTACAACTGCAACAATCTAACGCGGAACAGCGATGAGAAACGTAATATCACTATGCGCTGCATTCTGTAATTTTTCAGTGTTGTCCGGCCATTCAAAAGCTCAAGTACAAGGAGCTTGAACCAATGGGTAGTCGTAGCGTGAGAATATAGTATAAGTAATTTAATTACTCAAAGTTTACGTAATTGTTTTATAATTATAGTTTTATTTTGTCTAGCAACCAACGACAACGACAACCTCGTGAATCCCTAAAGAGTGTAAGAAGGAGGCATCGAATTAACGGAGCAAAATAAATTCAAGAGTCCTTCACCGATGACTAGTGGATTGATATCGGTTCCATTGATCGCATACTAGTTAGCCTGAGGGGTGTGGTGGTGGGTCCTCTACCCATGATTAGAAACTTCTCGAATGTTCCTGTTCTCTCATTTTCATCGCATAGATGAACGCAGCTTTATGATTTTAAAGGAAAACATAAATATTCCGGTACACGTCAACTGTTTGTCGACATCGGGTGGGAAGAAGGCATCAGCCAATCAAAGGACTGAATGCACATAGGCTTCTAGATGGGTTCCGGGGGTGTGGACTTCGTGTGGCTGGCGCCATCCTTCCTCCCTAACCGGGCAAATTCCTTCCACGTGATCGCAGCGCTTTCTTCAAAGTTGTTCGCTAGTTACCTGTCACTACTGCGTTGTTAAATAGAGGATTCATTTGAAGGTGAAGGAAATTCACTTCTGAGACATCATTGTAGAAAGTATTTATATACTTTTTACGGTATATGTCGCGTACGTGAGTAGCATTGGTAGGTGGAAACGCCTAAACCTATCAGACCGCTTTGAATGGGCATGCCATTCAAAGAGAGCATGTTCAATTGGTACACTGATGGACTGGCACGTGTTCGGTCTATGCTTTGTTTGGTTATCATTGTCTGGCGCGCTCCTACCTACCAATGCTGCTCACCTACACGACATGTACCCTTTTTACATATTTCTACTTCTACTTATTTCTATATATCGATAGTTTGAATTGCATCTCAATGCCTTTAAAGAGCTGCATATCAGAGAAAAAAGATTTACCAACGCATAAGATCTCCCTGCTTTCGCAGAAGAATGTAGTTGGTTTTCCAGCAGTGAGATAGTTTGAAGCTCTGCGTTGTAATTGGATCAACTCGTGTTGTTTGCAAGAATTCTAAAAAACGCTGCGTGACTACTATCTCATACGCACATAATTCGTCTAGAAACATTCCGCAAGATGTTGATGTAATCTTCGCGATACCCTGCTAAATATGAAAGCCTATGAAGGGCAACCGCTTTCCAGCATCGTGAGGACTGCATTTTTAAATATGCTCGTATCTTAAAGCAGCGTACCTTGGTAATGACAGATCTGTTATTATTCATCCGCCTAGTTGTCGTAACTAAGATAGCTGACTTTATTTTATATTGATTTTATGTATTGCAAGAACTGGTCAACATGTTTTTGAGCAAAACAGTCTTTCATTCGAATTTATTAAATACAACGTTGGCTGCACTACATTTGTGCATGGACTGGAATAAACTCTGAGCGCACAGTCAATGAGCGACTAATTCGTGGTGGGTAAGAATGAACCTCAACAGAAGGTTAACAGATGCACTTTTATCTTTTACCCTGGAAGAATGATGACGAGGTGAAACTCATCAAGACTAAGTGTCGTCATATGTCGCTCAATAGAAAGGTCTATCATCTCGATCATCAACCACTCAGCGGTGCCCCTACTGTGCAGGACCTTGGATTCATTCTAGACTCACAGCTTTCCTTCAAGCAGCATTGCGAATATGCGGCTAAGAAAGCGGATAGAATCGGCATAATATATTTAAATCACTGAAAACAAACTCGGTCGTTCACATGGTTCTCGCTTACAAGACATATGTCAGGCCTGTACTTGAATATGGCACCACAGTATTTAGTCCTAAATGTAAACGTGAAATCTCTTGATTGGGATCTGTACAAAATAGCTTTACAAGAAAGCTCTGAATAATAGTACATGGGTGTAATTGCACCAACATTCCATCGGCTTTTGTGAGGAAGAAACTCTTCAATTTACGCACCCCTGCCTCTCTTAGGAAAAGACGTGATCTAATCACTGTCTATAAGCCAATCAATGGTATGTTGGATCTTCCTCTTTAGGAATTTTACTCACTATCTAACTCAAACACTAGAGGTGGTCAAATGAAGATTCAAATTCCAAAAGCCAGAAGTAATATAAGGTCGACATTTTTTACAAACCGAGCTGGAACCAAATTTCTAAAATTTTCCAGGAAAAACATCCTACCAAAATTGTTAAGGCAACTCAAAAGACTTGTTGACAGGTGTCTTCAGGATGTTCCTTAATAGTTTACTTCCTACTGTTACTGTTGTCTGTCGTCTGTGGCTAACACAATATGTTTTATTCGTTCTGTTCTGTTTTTAATGGTCATGTTTTGTTATGCCATTTTTTGCGTGGACCTCCACGTATAAATAAATAAATAAATAAATAAATAAATAAATAAATAAATATGAGGCCGCACTCTTGGAGCTGAAGTGCAGTTGGGGGCTGATACGCTCACCACACGCAGTAAGCATGACCTGATCATGAATGGTAATGATTTATGGTTTGGAAATGGAAGCACTTCCGTTTCGAGTACTCCAAAACGAAGGTGTGTAGTCCGTCACTGGTAATGTCTGCTCCTAACCGGTGAGAAATGGCAGCACATTGTAGATTACTGGTTGAGTGCACAAGTGGTTTGACTTCTTCTACAATGGACGATAAATCACGGTTGCCCACTATGGTCGATGAGCCCTGACCTCAAGAGTTTCTTCGCGATGCCTCGCGAGTGACTGCTCAATGATATTCACATCTGCGCACTATGCATTGGATCCGATCAAAAATCTCCGGATAATTAGATGCTTCGGATAACAACGATTTTGAGGGATTTTTTTGGATGCTTCGGGTAGGGATATCCGAATCGGCTATCCGAAAATGATTCATTTAATACAATGGACTCGATCGAAAATCATCGGACAATGGGATGACTCGGTTAGTACTGATTTCGCGAGACCCGGATTGTTGTATGATTCCGATAACGTTAATTTCGTAGTCCTCGGATTTTTGGATGATTCGGTCGGGATATGCGAAGGCGGAGAGCGAAAAATTATTCATTTGGATCCAATGTACTGTGCACAAGTCCTCGAAACTGCTCGTGTCGTGCTCTGTCGCTCTTTCTGGATCGTGATTTCTCTGAACTTATTCATTCGAAAGGATCGACGACTAGGCAGCCCTGAGCGGGCCGGAACGTTCAAGCAATTCGAGGTGCATTCAAGAACTGGCTTCTCCTCCCACTGAGCCATACACAAGTCAATCGTGTGGACGGTCTTAAATGTTTATAAATGTTTCAGCATATAGGATGGTTCGTCCTTAAACCATGAAGTTCAGCTGCTTGTTTAGAAACCTGTTTGAGTAACTGCTTCGTGTTTGGCTTGTTTGCTAAGTGACATAAGGCGCAAGATAGCATTTGTATCCAATTTTAAAAGCAGACAAAACCTCCTTAATCTCAGATGCCTCCGATTCCGACTCTTTCTTATGTTTCTTTTGAACAGTTCCGTGTCGCTTCACACCCCTCTAGAAGGCTAGAAGGGCCAACCTGCTCGGTTACATTTTCCTCACAAGTACATGATGCCCTTCAAAGAGCATCTATCTTTTAGTCATGGATTCGGAGCTGAAAGAACAGAAGTCGAGGTCTGAGCGGGTCATTAAATTCAACGAGAATGGAGAGTTAAGAAGGGAAGTGAGGAATATATAGGGAAGACGAATAGTGGACTGGTCTTACCATTAGTTCATGGGAGCCAAACTCACTGCTCTTCGTTCATCTGCTTCTCATCTACTGGTGAGGAAAGGTGTACAAGAAACTCGAAGTCACCTCACCATAACCGCAGACTGAAAGTCACGTGACCCACTTCTTGTGAATTACTGATCTTTGGTGTCTGAAAAAGGTGCTGACGCTTGTAGGAGAAGAAGAGCAGTCACTCAAGGTCCGATGCATTTGGCCTCCTCACACATACTCAATCAGAGCCGCATTGAAGCCACCTACATAGCCGCGCTCTACATATTCAAGAGGCTCCAATGGAATTTCAACGGGAAACGTCACAACTCACGGATTCGACGGAGCTGTTCATCGGTGAGGGTGCAAGGAGTGTGGTCTGCAACAATCGGGAGTTAGTGCTGTGGAACGTTTGACTTACAACAGGATTTCACTCAACGAATAGTGTTATATCAAGGTACAACGAAAATCGTACGTAAAATCTCTTCAAAATCAGGCGCAATCAGAGATCTCGGAAATGTTTACTGGAATAGAGCAATGCAAACGACCCATTTTTCCCGAGTTTTTATTTTTATTTTGAATTCATCAAAAGGGGTAAAATTAGCTGCAACAACTCACTGATATGCACACCAAGCAAAAAACCATGAAGTTGCTGTACCTCTTCTAAAAATATATTGTTTTACTGTTCCATCAGTTTCAGATTAAGCTTTTTTTTTAAATAAACAGAAACTAACGAAAAGGAATGACATGTAAAGAACAAATAAACGACAATAAAGAAAATAAGAAAAATGTGAACTGGAAAAGTGAATGGAGTTGATTATATCTTTGTGCGCGGTAGTGCATAATCATCAGAAGAAGATCCTCTGCATGAGCAGCTAGGCCTCCTGCCTTCTACGCTGGTGGCTCCCCGTGCCGGATTCTTCAATGTTAGGGGCACTTATCTACACCTCAGGGCAAGCAGACCAAAGCTAGAACAAGGGTGAAGGTAGAAATCTTGCCTAACGTCACCGATCAAATAAAAATCGCGCCACCTAGTCGAGTGCATGAGGTAATCTCTTCCTTCAATACACCAAATGACTTTGTGCGCTATAAAGCAACATTTAACTCAATATTTTTCTTTGAACAATAGTATTTTTGTAAAATTTTAAAAGTGTGTTCCCTTATCGAGAGGCGAATTAAAAAATTTCAAGGAAAGTTATGCTAAATTTTTCAAGCAATTTTTTCTAGCCATTAGGGGTCTCTAGTTTAACCTGAAAGGCGTGTGTTTTGGTTTGGACGACGATCATTTTCATTTCAACAGGGTCAGAACTGTTTAAAAGTGAGTTCAACTTGATTTGAAAAGAGTCTAGCTTAATGTGCAAACGGTGAATATTCGCCTTTATGCGTCTTCTTTAAAGCTATAATGCCTCCTAAAATTTTGTGCAGAAGGTCATGAAGGTTATATAGGTCAGTTATGTACCTAAATAGCTTTAAAAAATTTATTTGTCAAACATGAGAAGGGTTAGAATTTTGTTTTAGCTTGTTTTGTGGCCTCCACAGGTAAGGAGTGGAGATTTTCTTGTTGCGATCATTATTTATTTAAAATTTTTATTGACGAATACGAACGTATGCGTGAACACAGTGAAGCATAAAAAACTACAACATGATGCAACCATCCAGGGAAGTTATCGTAACAAACACACCGAAAGAGTAGAAAAAGGAACGCAATAGAAATCAATTTGCAACGAATCTAGTTTCGCTAGAAGTAAAGGAAATTGAGAGGCGAGAAATTACAACTATAAGTGCCTCGAGGCATGTAGAAGGTACGAAAACAAAACAAAACTCTTATGGAATATCACGTTCACCAGTTTTTATAAAGTTGCTGTTCTTTCTTTTCTTGACAATCATTATAGGATCATTCTTCTACTTTCTAGAACCTATGCCAGGCTAGACCGAGAATTTTATAACTCCTTACCAAACGTCACATGGCGTGGTTCTAAATACAATGAGAAACATACCACATCAAAAAATGCCTATGTTTGCACAAAGATGAGTAAGTGATGTGATTGCGTAGATATGAATACCAGATCCTCATAGATAATGGACAATTGTCACTCTTTAAAGGATTGGGTGTAATTTAAGTGTCAAGTTGCATGTTTTAATGATAAAAAAGGCGGAAGTTTTGCTCCCTCACTTATATCTGTTTCTGAAATAAGTCTTCATTTAGACGTCCTAAACTGTTATCAAATGCCTAAAAACGCTCTTCTCCAAGTGACATACATACTGATGTAACGGGAGGGCCTATTGTCAGTAATGCGATAGCAAAAAAGTCTTCAATGACGCTGTATTAAGAATGAATGCCATGTAACGTTAACTCGCGATATTGTGAGCCAGATAAAGGACCGTTTAGTATAGCAGCAGAAGAAGGCGCTAATCTCCACCACACTCAAGCGTCAAGCAAACACTTCTCCAGAACTACTACTGTGACTTGATAACGTCAGTTGAAGAGTGCGACGGCCAGAACAACAAATTACGAATTTTCGCCCTGAGATCCTACGGAAAATTGGCTCAGAATTATACTGCAAGCTTCGAGATAGTTTTCGGCAGAAGAGGCACTCTTTCCACTATGTTTGCTTTGTGTGAGAAAAATTAGATTTGAGAATACAATCAAGAACAGATAGACTTGAGCACGGGACATTCCCTTCCTGGGATTCGTGGAGGAAGTCGATGTCATTTGCAAACACTTGCACAGCGATAGCGTTTCGACTCGCTTCGTTCTGCTTGAGCAAGCTGTTCGTTCTTTATTATACCGTGATTAAAAGTCGTACGGAAAACGCCGCCAAAAACGCTGACCTATACATCAGCCGACCCATTATTGGGGACCAAAGGTTTTCGCAGTTTTAGTGTCTCGAATATTCCCGCTATTGTTTAAGCTTTCTACTGCACGACTTCATAAGAGGTTTCGACTGTACATAGAGAGTGACATTTAATTTTAAAGGCATTTTTATATAAATAGGATGACTGAAAATAGAAACAGGTATAAATCTATACGTAAAAATTACGTAAAATCTCATAGTTCTGCAAGAGCATAAAACACAACGCTTTAACATTAGTAACCAGAGTACAATAACAAGGGCGCAAATTTTATGCTCTTCCAGGCAGGTATTGTCCAAAGAACAGCAATAACAAGCTAACAAAGGACACTTTGAATTGAAGGAAAGGAACCTAGAAATAATGTAGAGACTTGCTCACAATGACTGCCGTAAAGAGGAGCAAGTAGAAGCAAGGCCTAAGGGACACTCTCATGAAATAAAGTTCTTGGCACCAAAACTTGTCGTGAAGGGACGCCCATAAGAGAAAGAAAGAATTTCACTTTTCCTGGACTGTACGATCTGTCGCCTTGACAAATAGGAGCGTCAATGGCAAGTTCTGGTTTCTTTTTCTAGTGTTTTCTAATATCGATTTTCTCGAACGCCAACTGTCAAAGTTTAGGCCACAACTGAAACAAAAACTGAATCGGTCGAAAATGAGCAAATCTATGATCATTTGGAATTACAAGCATGAACGACGGATACTTTCGATCCGATTTAGTATAGGCCAAATACGAGTTCAAAGTACCTAATCGATAAGCTGTAGAAATTAGTACGCGGTGCATCGAACAAAGGGTTGATCTAGGAGTAAATATCGCTACTCTTTTTAATTTGCTAATACTGAGATAATTCAGAGCTATAGGTGTGTAGAAAGCAAACACTGCCATAGACAATATTGCGAGCTCGAACGGTCCCCTCAGGATCTGGTGAGCGAAGATTTAGGCAATTGCAGAAATTTCCTTTTAAACAATATCAACATTTGCTATGCTGTATAACTAGGTTTATCAGGAGCGATAGTAGCTGTATGCCATCCAGTTGCTTATTCGACGTCGAGCACATGCGACTGTTTGTGAACCGATTAGCCGAAGCTATCAATTTTATCCCTCACGTTTGAGCGAGCATAGCAGTTTCGCAACAACGTTATGGTCAGCCACCCGGTACATATACGAGAGAGAAACAAACACTTCTAAGAGCTTGGAAGGGAAGTTTCTCAACGGCAGATTTGAGCGACCCAATTGAAAGTTATAGTAAGGCCTTTGACTGGCTGTATCCTTACAAGGAGTGGGACTAGGAGAAAGTTGATCGCTAAACAGCTTAGGCGGACAACTCTTGTCGAAAAAGCTTAAAAGAACAGAAGTACTGGCAAGAGCATTGAGAGGCGGCAGCGTCGTCCAGTTTCAATAGAAGAGATATCTTCTCTAACGAGGTGAGTGCGGTGCAGAACCTGAAGGGGATAGCAGAGGCACCAACAGTTATTCACATCAAACCATATTTAGCCAATTCTCGAGTTCAGCAGAAAACTAATCTTAGAATTTTGCTCGCACCAAGACTGGGGCAACACCAGACATGAACCTCACCAGACCTCATTAAATGCTTCAGTAAACTTCTCTTGGTTGGCTGCGCATTTGAAATGCGGAGGTGTACAGTTGCATTACATATTTCCTCTTCCTGTTCAGGATCTCTAAACTGAAATGCTTCAATAAGCTATTGTTGGTTACTTCACATTTTTAAAGACTCCACTGCGCACCGTACGCTCAAGAGCAGCTGAGTGGTAGATAATGTATAAAATACTGCTGAACATTTGAAGTGCAAAGCTGTACAGCTGAGTTACATACCTCTTGCGGTTCAGTATTTTGCAGGCCCATAGAGTCCAACATTAAAAGACTAGCATAGTTATCAGCTGAGATCGAACCACAGAAATCCAGGGTGATCACCGATACCTTGTCTTGCTTATCTCGTTATTTACTCACAAAATGGTTGAGATTTTGACAAGAAGTTGATAAGTCGATCGAAGTGTTAAGAATGTCTGGGAAGAACGTCGTACAACGGCACGTACATACAACGACTTTCTAGTAAAGGAAGTCCTCGACTTGGTGTGAAAGCGTGGCTGTTGCGAAAGCAGTAGTTAGGGAAATAACTGCAGTTATAGTGAGAAATTTTCTCCTTCATCTATTGTTACGAAATGTCTGATTGGAAAAAAAAATGTTTCGCAATTTTGCTCCTCAAGAAGTGCATTATGGGAAGTTTGCAGCGATTTACCTTTGTAGATTTGGTACTGCATTTTGATTCCACACAGAGCAAATTTTCCTTCGCACGAGTCCTAAGAGCGAATTGCTCGTCAGATATTCCTCTCATTCCGCAGCGTCGGATTTACTAAGGTATTCAAGTTTTTCGTGTTTCTGGAACGTTGTGGTAATCAGTTGGGCTTTATGATGGCCACCACAGCTTGTGGAAATTTCTAAACACGATTTCCGCTCTGAGATCACACAAATGGGTATACATTACCTGTATGCAAGGCATAAAATAGAACACTTCCAAGGCGCAAAGGCTACTCGATGACGCATCTTACAACTCAAAGTTGAATGCGCGTTATGTGTAGAAAAGCACGTATTTCGAGCTCGGTCCAT
This sequence comes from Heligmosomoides polygyrus polygyrus, assembly GCA_947396885.1. Classification (NCBI taxonomy): domain Eukaryota; kingdom Metazoa; phylum Nematoda; class Chromadorea; order Rhabditida; family Heligmosomidae; genus Heligmosomoides; species Heligmosomoides polygyrus. Next base: position 27,106,529 of record OX377206.1, read on the forward strand.
CTCCATAGGACAAGAATACAATACAACTATTCAATACGATTGTGACGGTTCCTGAAATATGGAAAATGCGTGAGAAGAATCCACTAACAAGGTTAAGTTTGTCGGCTGGTAAGGTCTCTAGGGCTCGTCAAGCATCAGAGAACTATAGCAAGCAACAAAGTGCCGCTTGTACATGAAGTCCTAGTAAAAGGATTAGGCGAAGAAGCTCTCGTTCTGCTATAAATTAGCTGCAAGCACCAGTTCTTTGAACCGCGGAACTCTTTGTCAGATTTCTTAACGAACTTGTAAGAGCACTTTAAGACGTCTCCACCATTACCGTTATTCCCTACACGTTGCCAGACGTTTTTTTTTTATAAAATGATGCTTCGTGAAACACCGATGACGACGGAAGTTTCTTCATTTCCGTTTGTTGGATGAGAATCAATTCATTTTTAAATTGAATAACAGCATAGAACACTTCCGCAACAAGAAGGTTTGTGGAAAACTTTCGAAGGAACTTCAAATAATCGTAGCGTGAATCATGGCGCAAACCATCTCGCCATCGAAAGTTTATTCATAGTGCTTCATTAGCATCATGTATTCTTGCCTAAGTAGCTCGTAGATTTCAGCGCCACTGAACTCCTTTAGCGTGCCACCAATATCGAAAGGGAAAGGCCTACGTTGATCACCATTGCCTGCTGGATGCGCCGCGCTTTCTATTATCGCGGAATATTGTGGAGGCAATTTGAATGTGCATTTCACGCATGCAACTACGGTTTGTAGCCATCCGATGAACAATCTTGTCTTACCCATTGTAGAGAAGTCTGGTACCATTTCACCTTTCGCAACCCCGCATTGATGGCAGGCTTGGTTTGTCTGACCGATACCGCCACTACCCTAGGGTACGCGGGGAACAGAGACATCATCTGACTGCGCTATCCCTGTTTTAAGGTGGCGACTCACGATCTGCTATTATAAGCTTGACCAAAAACTGTAGGACGTTAAATCTGCACCTGAGGTTGCTTACTAACAGCACTGTTCCGTTGTCCTCTCCACTGAACTCTTAGGTCTTTGCAGAAGAACACTTATTGTAAAGAGTAGGATTGCGAAGAATCCTGCGGATGGCTCATAGTGTCTGTCAATTCGGTTTGACGAACACCACAGAAATTTGCTGATTTTAACGATTCTCCAAACACCGGAGTGCCTCACTTTATGGAGGTTTAGTGCTTCAGTCCAGCGTTTCTGCACGCATTTTTAAGTATGCAGTATGTAGCACTCTAAAGTATGATTTTAAGTAAGTAGCGAACTGGGTGCTGTCAATGATGCGCATCAAAGCTCCGAAACGAAGATTCACCAAGCACCTTGCAAGCCAGCAAGCAGCACGACCAGCATGTCCAAATGGGAGAAGCAGGATGGTGAGCAAGTGCAGGTGAACCTGTCTTCCTACGGCTAAAGCTCGACATCTCGCCAAGCCCGACCGGTAAGCCTTCGGCTTCGGTTCACATGTGGCAGTTAGCTGTGACGAGACCATTGACGAACGTTGGGTCTCGCTCGCGCTGCACTCGCCATCAGGAACAGCGCTAATTACAGCGTTTACATCTCCGCTTATGCAAATCTGCACTCGATTTGGAAGGCGATTAGCCACGAAAAGCGCTAATGACTCGGCAGCCGACTGGGTTAGGGTTACACGACGGCGCGAAGGAAATGGAGACATTTGCGTGGAAAGGTCCCATTACGGAGGAATCGTTTCAAAAAAAAAACGGTGGAACCGACTCGTCTCGCAGTAACTAGTGGTCACAGGAATCAGAGCTAGGGGTGTGACAGATGATACCATTTTGAAAACTCACATTGTATGGCTTGATATGGATATGCATGCCTATAGCCATAAATATTCCAAGAAATCCTTTCCTGCATGCTTTTTTCATTTTCTCTCCTTTTTCCATCTTTTCTTTATGTTGTCCAAATGCATGAAGCATGGTTAAAAGCATTTATTGATGTGATTGCCAGCAGTTCCTTAAAACAGCAAAGCGCAAGCGAAGTGTCACAAATTATATCGTTCGAGCTCCTTTTTTCCAGCAGGAGCAGTAATACTTTGTCGGGTGAATCAGCGGAGTTTCTCGTTGGCTGTCTTTAAGGTATTCTTCAGGCTGTCGATTTTGATACACATAGTACTCACTACATATTTCAATGCACCGAACAAAAAAAAAAATCGACGTTATGGCATGCGGGATTTGGGTTCCGTTCTCTGGTGAGGCGATATCAGGCCAGTGTTCGCGATGCCATTCCCTTTACCTTACTACCTTTCTGGGTGCGCGGTAACGCAGTCGGTGGAGGCGCCTGCTGTCACATGTTCCCGATTGCAGATTCCTGGTTTGGATTTCCCGCCCAGGCCAACCAAGGCTTGAGTTCCGCCAGGGTCGATGAATTAATGCCAGGCATGTGTGAAAAGAAGAACACACTGACTTGTTCATCGCCTGACAGCCATAAGTCCGGATGACCGCCATAACTTTAGGCCAAATAAGCATTCAAATGGTCTCCACGACATCGCATCGTGAAAGAATGTAGAATGAGCGGCGCATCCCAAAAGAGATGCTGTATCGTCCTCTATCCTTTTTACCCATTATACTCTCTTCATAAACTTGTGTACCTCCATGACTTCATACTAAACAGAACATTTCTTTACTTTCTTCAAAGCGAATTCTAATAGGCAATGCCGAAGAATGTACTTATGCTGGTGGTCTCAATAAAACTAATCAGCTGCTCTGTTCAACACCGTCTTCTTGGCCAGGATCGGTAGTGTAGCTTCTTCAGTTTGACGAACTTTTCTGCCAGCTTTACAATCACCGAAAAGGAGTTGGAATATCTCCTGTTGTTCGAGTCAGTGTGGGAACGTTGGCAGCTAAAAAACATTCGTTCCTGAAATCTATTTGTTTACCGTTCGCTGCTCTCTTAAGTGTTTACTTTGTTCTTCTTATTTTCTCTACTAGACCGTGCCTTTTTCATTTTTAACATCTAGGTTTTTAACAGTTCGTCAGACGCTTTTCAGATCGTACAACAAGTAGCATGCAACAAGCATTGTGCGGAAATACGTTTTCAATTTTTTCGTTGCGGCCCCTCCCTTCCGAATGTTGAATCGTAGTGCTTTTCTTCTAATTGCAAATCTTCTGGGAAAAAGGTTCGTAATGCTTGTGAACCGCTCAATTTATTCAATGGTCTTTTGTTATACCAAGCTGCCATGTCATTTGTGTAGAAACCTTCGAAGGAGGAATTGCTACTCAGGTGTGGTCTGTCTTCCTGATTTTGGCACACAGTGTTTCCATAGTCACGGAGCTGCCATGTCATTTGTGTAGAAACCTTCGAAGGAGGAATTGCTACTCAGGTGTGGTCTGTCTTCCTGATTTTGGCACACAGTGTTTCCATAGTCACGGAACTCTCAGCACTGTGAACAACCTGCGTGCACCTAAACCGATTCCTTTTTTCTAAAGAGTCATTCGGTGCATCTACCTTGATCATCTACTTGCGCTTGATAGCTCCAGAAAACGAAGGGCAGTCCTTTTGCCAAAAAGTATTCACTGTACCTTTGCTGCAAAATGGATTCAAGAATTTGGCAGAAATCAGACCGCTACATAAATCATGGAATTAAAGGATTGACTCGTCGACGGCATCCTTCGACCCGCTTTCTACTACCCATTTAGCGAAATGGTAGTCGATAAATGAACCAGGAACTTCTGGGATTTCCACAGGATTTCATCCTATCATTTGGCTTTTGTAACAGCAACCTTAATCCACCCCTAAGCTTCGCTACATTGGAAAAACGTTGCTTCACGAAACGACCCTCTTCAAGTCTAATGCCGATAGATTCTCGGTATTATCGGTATATCGGTCTCCGATGTTGAAGCTGACAAGGTTCGAATTCAGGTCGAGCAGCAGATTATGTTTCAGCAATGGATGAAGTAGATATGAGAGTCAATGCGCAATATGTTGTTAGTGTCCCGTCAGCCATTGAAACAAGCTTATTTTCTTTAAAAGCTTACCCCACAATGGAGTCTAACAATGATCGGAAATAGTGCAAGTATTGTATATAACGAATCTTGATGAGCAGGTAAAGAAAAGAGTGCAGACAGCTGCCCAGCTACCTTTACATATTCTATATAAGATAAAAAGAAAAGAGATGTGTAGCACGTATGCGGTCGTTTTGTGGCGGCCCGACCTTCTGCAGTGAAGGAACCAAAGTATGTAGAGAACAAGTTGGCTTTTGCCTAGGGCAGGCGCCCTTCGAGAGGTGTGGGACTGTTCGAGGTCCAACGGTAACTCACGAGAGAATGACACTTCCACACTGAAAAACTCAGGAAGCTCTGAACGTCACCTGTACTGGCATTTTGAGTTTCGGACTTACGGTTTCAGAACCCGCTTTTTTACTACAGCTTATGAGAAAGCTGGAAGCATGTTCAGGTACATTTAAATATTAAAAAAGAGATCGACGCGATACAAAAACCTAGTATGTACATGGATTATTTTGATATGTACGCTGCATTTCGCCTCGCCGCAGCCTCAAATCTCTAGCACATCTTCGCACTTAAAAATATGTCTAAGAACCTGCTTCCAGCGATTCGTCAGGTTCTTTGACCTATGAGAAAAAGAGCGAGGAATATTTGTTCGTTTGGATCCCATCTAGAAGAAATGAGAAAATAGGAGGTGTTGAATGACTTGCAATGTTTAGAGTTTTAAAAACTATCTGAATCGAATTATAGTTTAGCTCTACCTTCATCACTAAATCAGCTAAAATAAAACTAATAAACACGATAAATTGTAATCCAGCCGAACCGCAAATAAGAAATCTTGCAAGAAAATATGAATAAATAATGAATGGTTATGAATAATCGATAAAATATGTACATGCCGCATACATGCGTACTACAATGCCATCGAGGAGGAACAAGGCCGAGTAGGGAATGCAATTGAGATGAGTGTGGAAGGATATCTGATGTAAATCATTAATGTGTGTCAGACATGTGTGTTTGTGTGCGTCGGGCCCGTCTGTCATTCGCGTTCATCACTGCAGCCAGCGTTCGCAGGATATGATGGCCGAAAAAGGGCAGGGGACAATGCGTGAGCAGCAGACGAAAACTGCCTCGCGAAGAAGATGTCAAATTCGAAGAAAAATGACCTGCAGCGACATCATGCGGAAATCTCACGAGAATTGTTTGAGCGCATTAAGACACAGGGTGAGAGGCTCATGAATGATAGCGTCACGTCCTTGTTTCTAAGAATTCTAAAACAATAAACTAAAAAATTCGTTTCGGACCATTTATGTAAAAGATTTGCTTGTTCCAGATTATCCACATAACCTCGTCAGGTCTATTAAAACAAATACGCTTAAGTATATCAATGACTTGACAGTCATTGACGAATCGTGAATAACTGTCTGGGCTTCACGTGGCTATTTCGTATTATTTTCAGAAGACAGTTTTGAACGCACTGTGGTAGTGAGCTACAAATCCAGCAATAACAGTTCCAAAACACAGTTTCGACCGTATCTCTCCCTGCGCATGAGAGTACAGGCAAAAGCAGGGTGTATTTTGGTTGTAGCTACATTCTGTACACTTCTCCAGAGTAATCTGTGTTGCTATATTTCAAGCAATGATGACTTCCCTTCTGAAACTGCAACCCCTCTGATATTTTAAAATAAAGAAGAATTCCGAAAAACTATTCTTTCGCAAGACGCTATTTTTCTATAGCTACCTTTGAAGAAGTGTAGGAACTCTAGCTATTAGGGGGGGGGGGGGCCAAAAGTAATGAGACAAAATGAAAAAAAAATCTTTATCTCCTTATAACTCAATTACAACTCAACGATGCTGAGGAGTGTATTTGCCATTAAGGGCAAGGACCTTGCTGCCATCGCTCAGCCAACTTCCTGATCCCATCCTTCCAGAACTGCTCGAGCCTGGTGTTGATCAACTGCTCGATATGGTTGTCAAGGACTGCTTGGGTTTTTGTGTCCCTTCCGACTAGGAAGTCCTGTAGGCTGGCTCAAGTAGTAGTGGTAGTTGCATGGAGAGATGTCCAGCGAATACGGTGGGTGAGGCATGTGAACGTAGCCCAGCTGGCCAAGCTTATCCGTGCTTACTTGTTCCCGATGGGGTGCGGCGTTGTCAAAGAGGAGAACCTTCTTGAAGCGCTGCGAATGAATAAGAGCGAGTCGCGGGCCCATCTACTCTATTTCGTTCACCATGGCCTTGGAGTTTATCGCGGTGCTCTTGGGAAACAGTCTCCGGTAAACCGATCCATGGGCGCAGACCCAAAAGCTCCAAAGATGCTTCTCGCCGTGAACATCTCGCCGAACGAAGGTCGGTAACAATTCACCAGGCCTCACTCAGACTCGCTGCTTGGCAGGGTTAAGGTAGAAGACGTACTTCTCATCTTGCGTGAATATTGAGCCCAGGCTGCTCGGGGTTGGGAATTGGGGGAGATTTGAGCGACACAGGTCGACTCGTCAGATTGGGGTTTCGGCATGAGACAGCTGGGGTTTTTGGCATGCTTCTGGAAAGGGCGGAAGTGGTAACTTCTCAGATGGGCTTCAGTAAGTAGCATACAAACATACAAATACAACAAGCACGAAACCAGACTCCAGCCACGAGATATATGACCACGGCGTGGGGTGTCTCATTACTTTTGCCCCCCCCCCCCTAATAGAAATGCGTGTAACCTTGCTTTCCTGCAAACCAATGCATTTACAAGTATACTATTAAACGCCTTGGAATTGCCGAACTAAGACCTATTTGGACTTTCTTTGTGATTTCTAAAATTGTTCCTGTCATTGTGAAACCACCGCTACTGACTCCCCGAGTTAGTTAGTCAACAGAAATCGAAATTCTTAGTTTTTGATTCTTCCCACTTGATTTTATTAGTTCTTTCTCAGCTATATAGTTCACATTCAATTCAATTTCTTTAAGCCTTAATTGACTGGTATCGAGGTTGTAAGCTGTTACAACGATGTTTTGTAGCGATCAAAACTCTAGCGCCAGGCGGGACTCGAACTCGCACCTCCTGATGACCAGGAGGGAATGCTCCACGCCATTTCACTACTGGCGATGTTTGATCGAAAGCAACATCCTCGTGGGACCCATCAGCACTTAGCCGTATATCGGGATGAGCCGGCTGCTGATATCAGCTAGGAGCCAGTAAGGCAGAACGTCTTACTAGAACACACTTCACATTGCTAAGAAACAACTTAAAATTAATGCAACACAATTCCACCCTTTCTTCTAAAGGAGAATGGATTGTTCCGTATCAGTACCCGATGTTCGAGCTGTTCGAGTTTATATTAAATTTTTAGGAAATTCGGTTTGCGAAAAAACTAACGAGTTATCGGGTCAGTAATAGCGCAAGCATTTGCTGCTACTATGTACATTCGGCCCCTTCTAGGCTTCGGTTGTAGATGCGCTAATATGTTTAAACCTATTCCTAATAGGCCAAATACACATTCAAGTCGCCTCCGCGACATCCCGTGGAAGCGGCGCATCTTTTAAAAAAGGGATTGATTAATGCCATCCACAATCCTTCATCCTTTGCTCTCAAAAACAAACCAGAAAACCTTGTACTGCATGAGGGATAAGGAATCTTAGATTAATGAGAGGTGGAATCACTTTTTCTGGGACGCCATAAACACAACAGTAAGATGAAAAATGCAGTGAGCAAAGATGCCTGCAGAACCTTCATTCTTCACAAAATTATTATATAATACTAATAATAATATTAAGAACTGTGATAGTAACGAATTACGAATCAAAAGTGTATTGCTATTCCAGTAAACAATTGAAAAGTCGATCGATTTGAAGTAGCCGAAAGCCCGCCGTCCGCGGACCAATGGTGCACGGCGGAAGCGGGCGTGGCGAGGCGCGGCGATTGGCCAGGTGAGGAGTCTCGGCGCGATTCCCGCCCTTCCGCGGATGCTCCCGCGGGAGTATAACTCAGGCCTTAGAGTAACCTTCTTAACGATACTGTATCATGTCCTAGTGCTCTGTTGATAGTCGTCAGAGAACCATGATGGTCCCACCAAAAGTTAAGGGAATCCTGGATGGATGAGGAACTAATAGAGAAGGCACATTGAACACACTAGAAATCGCTAGAAATAACGTGAAAGCAGAACCGTGCCACTGCTGGAGTCGAAAATGCAATTCTATTCCTCTCGTCTGGCTTCATTTTCTCTAAGGATTCGCTCATCAGTGCGGCCTAACAATCAAATGACCAATACGTTTCAAGCTTTACCTAATTGCATGCACAATCAAATGACCAATACGTTTCAAGCTTTACCTAATTGCATGGAAAATGGTATACCGCTAGTTTCTATATGTATGGAAGCAGAAAATAAAACAGAGAACGAAAGACGTCCATTAAGAAGAAGTTCTTCTTTCCGAGTCAGCGCCCAGAACCAGCAATTGAGTTTTACAGAGTTTAAATCAATTTCGTCCAGCATACGAATTTATGCGTGGGATTGTTCGAGACATGGCTTCACGCCAAATAGAATTGTCACCGACGTCAGCCCTGAAGAACACAGGCCTCTCGAGATCAGTTTCGTCTAAGAACTTACAGTCTGCTAGCAAATCACTAACGCCTTTACGGGGGAACAGTAGTTTCAGTTTCTAATCTGTGTGATCAGGGTTACTTCGACCATTAACCTCTCGCCCCCTCGTACCGCGACGCTGATCGTTTCTGAAGCGTACATCAGCACAAAAAGAGCGATTATACGGTTACAGAGTCGGATTGCTTCCCCTCTTCTCCACATATTTCTTTGACGCTGTTGAAAGCCCTCCAGGCAATATGTTTTTTGCTGCACTACCATTGCATACGTTCGTCGTTCATGTCGACTTTACAACCTGAATTAAAGTAGGTGTCAGGTCATCTTTCGTTGAATGTGTGTGTAGCATCAGAAATTATTCCTCTCTTCATGAGCCTCGCCTTCACAAAATTCACCTGCACACCAGAGCTCTACGTATAAAACTGAAGACGCATCTGATATACGTGTTTGGAGTACAGAAGGGTTTCAACGTCGACGGTGAACGGTCTCGGATGCGTGGTACTGCTTTACTGGTCATCTCTCTTCCTATCCATGATTACGCCGTTGTAGGATATTGGACGTGTGTTGAAGTGGGAGATTCAACAAGGAATTTCAGAAAATTTCAAGTGTAAGGCGAGTGTAATTTCAAGTGTTTTATCCCTAGATAGCTAGCAACATCTGACTCTATCCACGGAGTTTCTTACCGTTATGTAGCCTCACTTAAATTACATAACAGCATTCGCTTGACCATGCTCGATCGACGGTAGTTTAGACTTTATTTTTAAGAGGATTGTATAGCTGCAGTTTCTAGGGAGGACAACTTTAAAGAGCAGGCAGGTAAGATATGCTGCTTAATGGAGCTGTGCAGCTAACACCAATTCTGAAAGTTGTAGAGGTCGTCAAAGATAGCGCATATGATACCTCCTAAGACTGAGGAATTTGATGGTTTCTTCTTGATTTAGCTTTTTCTTGCTATTTTGATAATAATTGATTCTATTTCATATTGTTGATAACCCTACGATGCAGCGTGCAGCGCAGTCGGAGGAGGCGCGACTGTCGCGTGCACCCGATACCAAGTTCCTGGTTCGGATTTCCCGCCCAGGCCAACCAAGCCTTCCATCCCTCCGGGGTCGGTGAATTGGTACCAGGCTTGTCTGGGAAGGGTAAAGCGCTGACTTGTTCATTGGCTGGCCACCGCAAGTCATTTTATGGTCAAATACACATTCATGTCGCCTCCACGACATCCCGTAGAAGTAGAATGCGCTGGCGCATCCCAGAAGGGATTGAGTAACGCCGTCCTTTATCCTTTTATCCTTTATCATATTGTATCTATAATGATGATGATGAGTAGGGCGAAGTATGCAAACGTACAAGCATCCGCACTGTACTCTTGAGGTTCTTTGGACTATGTTTTCATGTTTACTTATTTATTCAGAGATGTGGGCAAACACATGTAAAGTAAACGATGTGAGCAAGCTCACCATCGCAACCAGTAGCAAAGTGACTTGACAAAAGAAACTGTGCAACGAATACGGAGGATAAAACACCGTTATAAAAGAAGATGGAACTAAAAGATGCCAACAGGAGTAAGGAAGAAACTAGTAATAAAGGCACACTAAGCATCAAGCCATCGACTTGCCGGAGACCGAAAAAATTTGATGACTTGATCAATGGTAACGCTCGAAGGGTTTGACTGCAATATTTTTTCGAAGCCCCCAATTTTAGCGCGAATTCGGAACCGTTTGTTTCTGTATTCGGAACCAGGGATGAGCGGATAACAAAATTTTCAAACCCGGATAACGGATAACGGATAATTTTGCCCAAAAATCGCCGGATAACGGAAAAACGGATAACGAACAAACAACAAAAATAAAACTGTACTTAAACTGTTTTAGTTTCAACATCAGACATGGAACGCAACTGCTGTCAAATTATAAGTCCTTTCTAACGACTTTAATGGAGTTTTTTTTTTAACATAGTGCAGTCACCTTAACAAAGCCCTATCGGATTCTCACGAAACATCAGTAAAAGAAACACTTCTTGATTGCCATCCAAACCGATGACGAGTTCGAATTGCGAACCACAATTCCTTCACCAGGTTCCGCGAATAAGACCACCAAGATGTGAAACTAAAACTGCTTTGCAAACTCCACTCTGCTGATGTGTCGCCATGATCACCTTAATCAAAGTCTGGAAAAGATAAGGAGAGATTGAAAATGAGAATTTGTTCACCCAAGCACATTTCTGTAGTACAATTTACAATTTTTCATGTTTTTGGCCGTTAAAATGAATGGAAGACGAGACAAAGGATGCGTAAAACAGCCCAACCAACAGTATAGAAACATTCATAAGTCGCCCTTGGAGGGCAAGAATGTGAGACTCATTCACCTCTTATTCACTCACATTTTGTTCACTGAACAGCAACTTGCCGGCATTTTGTAAGTTTCCATTGTTGGGTTGTTTTACTTATCAATCGTCAGGTTTTCTTTTTGAATTAAGGCTGTGGCCAAACAGAATGATCCTTGGATGAATGGCTCCTCCGATGCCTCTTGACTTTTCTATGCTAAGCCGACTCAACCGAATGAAGTCTGCATAACAAACTTGGTTTCGCAGCTTCACACGGATTGATACTCTTGTTTGGCAGTATCACAAGATCTAAGAAGAACGTGGAATGAGATGGATGAAATACCAGCTTTCTACAGGCTACCCACTACAAGCCATTGTGCACTCCAAATGCACATGCAGAGAGATCTGAGAACTAGAACAGCAGAAGTAGAATGCCCCTAAAAGGAAATCTTAAATTAAAATGAAACTCCAACATGCGCAGCGGGGAATCAGTTTAGTGCAGTTCAGTTGCACTATTCAGATTTTTAATAGAGAGGATCAATTTCTTAGGACTACGGAGGTGCTACTAGTACCAGCGTACAGAAAATACTTTCAGGAAATCGTTTCTCTAAACACACCTCAACAATTTGTAGGAGCGTAGCTTTCTTCACTCATTTAGATTGAACCTGTACCCATTTTACTTGTATTCATTACTGCTCAGCGGTATGTGTTTAATGCGTTACAACAGTCTATCAGTAAAAACTGAAATACCTTTGCCGCATGCTACCTACACATTGCAATCGTGGAAAAGAACGCTAAATTCGGCACTAAACAGTTCATCTTGTATGAGCCAGGACCTCCACTTGTGACCGTCACTAATATTATCAAGGCAGCGTGTATGCATTCTTGGTCTGCATATGGCTTGCGGTGAAAAGCTCATGAAGAAATCAGCCCATAGTAGGTTTCATAGATGTATGGTATAAATGGACGACCCTGGAAGGATGGAAGTTAGACGTCTTTCCAAACACGTCACCAGTGCCTGAAGTCACCCACCTTCTAGATTTAAATGCCCTCTATTGTTGCCCGCGAACACTCCTATGATTATGAAGCTTACACAGCTATGTAATACCACGCCCAAACCTAGGTACCAGCCGATTTGTTGTTCGCCCAAAATTGCCGGATAACGAACAACAAAACGGATAGGCCAAACTCCCCCCCCCCCGGAAACCGGATAACGGATAACGGATAATCCGCTCATCCCTGCTCGGCGCCCTTTCGACAATTGAAGAAGTTGGCCCTCAGTGAGGTTCTAGCCCTGGGAGAATGTAGCTTGACAGCAGTGCCCCTGCTAATCGACCTCCTGGCTGTGAAGATACTGCCTCCACCAAGGTGCACAACACCGTGAATGATTTTAAATACCATGAGAAGATCGGTTTTTCTACATGAAACAAGCGACTCCAAACCGAGCGCCTTGCGCCGCTCAGTGCTACCCGGGACTGACCGGTAGCAAGTCTTTCTAAACCTACGAAGAAGTTTCCTCGTGATGCTGCTCTGAACTTTTTCTCGACCATCAATGTCTTTCGCTTTCGTGGAACTGAATACCGGTGTCCCGTACATGAGAATGGAGCACACATAGGTCTTGCAAGTTCATCGCTTGTATTACGACACCTAGAGAGATAACATACTTTACTCGAGGCTTTCTTTACAATGCTTGCCACAATCTAAATTAAAGGCCCTTCACTTCCGATACCTGTTCGAATAGATTACCTTCGATAAAATAAGGGGTTCGCACGTTGTTCTTTCCCAGGTGTTGTACCTTAGCTTTTCCTTTGGCTAGAGGAACTTGATGAGATTGAGATTTGAGGGCTTGCGTTATCGCTGATTGATTCCTTTCCGCGTGTAAAGAGTCAGGTACTTAGTACTTAGTACTTAGTCCCTCCCGTGCTGTTGAACGCATAGGGCGACGAGGTCTTTCCACCGCTGCCTGTCTTGGGCTATTTCTTCGCACTCCTGCCTAGAAATATTCATAACCTTTAGGTCATTCATGAGCGTGCGACGCCACGTGTTTCTTGGGCGTCCTCTATTTCGTTTTCCTGGCGGAGTCCATTGCATGGCTGATCTCGGAAGTCGGTGCTCCGGCATACGCAGGATGTGTCCGGCCAGGCGAAGTCGACGTTGCGTAACGGTTTCGTAGAGGCACCTTGAGTGACAGCGCCGCAAGACTTCTTCGTTCGTCACGTGGTCCGTGTAACGTATCCTCATATTTTGCCGCAAACGCGTTGACCCGTCTGATGATACTAGTTGACACCTTCCATATTTCACTAGCGTACATTGCAGTTGGGACGACTATCGACGAATGCAAACGCAGCTTTATGTTATTTGAAATAGAGGACGACGTCCACAGTGGTCTGAGCCTTCGGAATATTGCTGTCGCCTTCGCGATCCTACAACGAACGTCGGTCTCAGCATTTCCATCATTGGCGATCATACTTCCCAAGTAGGTGAAGCTGTTCCCTACTTCCAAGCGGTCCGATCCTATGAAGATGGCGTCCCTTGGGCTCGCAATTCCTACGCACATGACCTTTGACTTTTCGGGACTAATTCGGAGTCCAATGTTGCCTGCTTCTTGGCTAAGGCGTTCTGTAATTCTTTGTAACTTATCGTCGTCCTCAGCGAATACGGCGATGTCATCAGCAAAGTCCAGGTCCATAAGTCGTCCCCTAAACCAAGGAATGCCTTCCTGTACTTCGGCTGTCGTTCTTCTCATTACGAAGTCGAGGGCGACGTTGAATAGCAACGGTGAGAGAACACATCCCTGCCTGACTCCTGTGGTGACCTCAAAGTATCTTGTATTTCCAAGCGTTGTCTTCACGCAACACATGGAATTTTGATATAGACTTCTGAATATCTCGTCGAAGGTCGTAGGGACCCCATAGAGCTTGAGTATTTCCCACATTGACTCGCGGTGGACACTATCAAAAGCCTTCTTAAAATCGACGAAGTTTATGTGGAGCTGGTAATGGTATTCCAGGCACTGTTCGATTATGGTGCGTAGCGTAAAAATCTGACCGCAACACGATCTTTCTGAATCCAGCTTGCTCCTTCCGCAGACGATCATCAATTGCATCTCGAAGCCTTCTTAACAATACGGTGCAGAATACTTTGCCTGGCACTGATAACAAGGTGATGCCTCTCCAGTTTCCGCAGTCCGATAAATTTCCTTTTTTCGGCAGTTTGACTACTAGGCCTTTTTTCCAGTCTTCTGGCACATTTTGTTGGTGCAAGCAGTTGTTGAAGAGCGTCGTCAGTTGTTTTGCTAACGGTGTGCCTCCAGCTTTTAACATTTCCGCTGCAATTTCGTCAAGACCAGGAGCCTTCCTGTTTTTAAGACATCGTATTGCTGTCTTTGTTTCTTCAACCGTTATGCAGCCTGTGTTGACGTTCAGCTCTCCTAAGGCGTTTTCGTCATCAAACGTAGGCGTAGTGGATGGTTTGGGCTGGTTGTACACTTCACGGAAGTGTTCGACCCATCTTTCATTTTGTTCAGTTTCACTGACAAATAGTCTGCTATTTTTGTCCTTTATAGGGACACACGTGTTGAGTCATGCTCCTGTTAGCCCCGAAACGATTCGATATAGTGTTTTTGAATCACCACGAGTAGCCGCTGTTTGTGCTTCCGTTTCCTTCTGGGCAATCCAGGCTTTCCTATCACGGCGACATGATGCTTTTACCTGTCGGTCGAGTTCTGAATAGGTTTCGCCCCATTGCCTTGCTTCGTCAGGTGTCTTGGCACACTCTCTTCTTTGCCTGGCTTGCTTCCTCTCATCTATCAGCTCCCAGGTTTCTTCTCGAATCCATTGCTTTCGCTTGCCTCGTCGGCGTCCGATGGTCACTTCAGCACTTTCACACAACGCAGTCTTGACGGCTTCCCAGTGTTCGTCAATGCTTTCGCATTCGGCAAGCATGCTGAAACGGCTTCGTAATTCAACGCGGAAGTTCCTCGTGGTTGTGTGGTTCTTGAACTTTTCGAAATCATATGGTCGTCTGACAACCGGCCTTTTTTGCAGCTTCAGCTTCAGCTTTAACGTAGCCCTGACGAGATAGTGGTCTGTGCCTACATCAGCTCCTCTGTATACACGTGCATCGTGTACTGAAGTTCTCCATTTGCGGTTGATGCAAATGTGGTCGATTTCATTAGCCGTTGTGCTATTTGGCGATCTCCAAGTTTTCTTGTGAATGCCTCGGTGAAAGAAAAAGGTGTTTGCGATGCATAGATCGTTGAAGTCACAGAAGGACACCAGCCTTTCGCCGTTGTTGCTTAGGTGATCCGACGATGCAAACGCTCCAACAGATTTTTCCATGCCATTTCGATCGCCTCCCACTTGCGCGTTGAAGTCGCCCAGAACAAGTTTGAGATCCCGTCGTGGCATTTCATCGATGGTATCTTGTAGCCGCTCGTAGAAATCGTCCTTCTCTTCGACGGTTGCGTCTTCCGTTGGAGCATACACTTTTATAACTGCAACTCGAGTATGCCTCGTTCGAAAGCGCGCAGTGATGATCCTGTCGTTTACTGGTTCCCAACCGACGAGAGAGTTTGCAGCTCGTTTACTGAGGACGATTCCCACTCCTCTTTCATGTCTTCTTTCTGGTCCAGAGAACAGGACAGTTTTTCCGTCACTGATCAAGCGTCCACTTCCTGTCCACCGGACCTCGCTGACTCCGAGAATATCTAGGCCGTAAATATCGAATTCCTGGAGGAGTTGGGCGAGACGCCCAGTTTGGTGAAGCGTGCGTACGTTCCAGGTTCCAATACGCGTGATGTTCTTTGGAGAGAAAACCGAGTCCAGCATCAGGTCTCCCGTCACAAAGCTCGGCTTCGATTTTCCCTTTTCAGCAGTATCCATATAGTTCGTCGTTTCTGTAGCATAATGGGTTTTTACGGGGACGGGTTGCTGGCCCGTCGCCCAACCCTCCTCCTTTCACATTCGGGCTTGGGACCGGCAATGGCGGAGTTAGAGAGTCAGGTACGACACTATAAATTTTGAGACCGTCGGCAAGCGCCGTGCACGTTACACCCATTAAATTGAGGAGAGCAGGGATTTCCCTGACGTAGATGTTGAAGACAGTTGGAAAAAGAACTGAGCCCAGCAGCACCCCGCTGCAAATAACCTTAGTACTGGAAAAATTACCGAACTACAAAACCCTGTATACCTGATTATGTATAAAGTTTATGTTTTATATCTACAGAATGACACATTTCAGTTAAGCAAGTTAATGTTATGATCTCCAATGACATCATATTACAACGTCTCCACGGAAATGTTGTTCTGTTGTTCTGCTAAAAAAGAAGGTCTTGAGGGCCAGCAAATTCTGGGAGGATACATGAGTTTGTTCTACGAGATCCACCCATAATTATGAAAATAAAAGGTTCAAAGATCGCTACTGTTACTCAATCTCCTTTGGGACGTGCCACGCGTTCTACTTTTTACGGGTTGTCGTG
Organism: Heligmosomoides polygyrus polygyrus; assembly: GCA_947396885.1. Taxonomy (NCBI): domain Eukaryota; kingdom Metazoa; phylum Nematoda; class Chromadorea; order Rhabditida; family Heligmosomidae; genus Heligmosomoides; species Heligmosomoides polygyrus. The sequence continues at coordinate 27,122,890 of OX377206.1, forward strand.
GTGGCGATTTGAATGCGTATTCGGCCATGCAGTGGCTTGAGGTGAATAAAACGTTAAACAATTCAGGGCGTCGTATTTCTCGGACAAGTCCGGCACCAATTCACTGGCCCCGGAGGGATTGAAAGATTGGTTGGCCTTCAGTGCGGGAAATCTGAACAGGAACTTAAAATTGGGTGAACATGGAGCCTCTTTCGACTGCGCTAATACCCGCCCCACCTGAACCCAAATAAAGAAAAAGCCAAGCTTAGGAAACTCCAGCTAAAATGATGCAGAGCCACTTCTGAAATTCCACCTGATACTGAAAATCGCAGCATTCTTCGTATGCCCGCTAGCTATCCTAGTACCATTTTGTACCCAAAAAACTCGTGTGCAATATTGGAAATATTGCAGTGTAAAGCAAAGGACTGAAATGAAGTGGGCCTTTAGAGATTGCTAAGCAATGCCTAACGAGTAACGATAGCTCGGGCGGAGCCCGCGAATTCGAGAAGGAATTCTTATGTTGTGGTCGCTTCTTCATATTGTCTCTGACGGTGTGGTCCCCTCTCTTCGCAACTCATTCGTCATTATTTAAAGGAAAATTGGAGAATAGTTCACTTCGCACCTGCGCGCGACCGCTGTTCTTAGGACACCGCATCATTCTCTATGATTGAGCTGTTCGACTTGCACGCATGATCATGATTTGAAATGTCTGTTGGGATATCGGAATACTAAAGTTCGGCTAATGAAACAACACCTTTGAGGAGGTTGGAAGAGACACAGCCCCCATTCAATAAGGTAAAAAATGTTTAAATTTGTTCCGTCTTTTGTGCAATGCTTGCCTACTGCCTTTGTAGGTTTGTTTATTATTTGTTTATTATGAACATTGATATGCGCCATGAAATAGGATGAGTTAGAATGTCTCACAAGCAGAGATAAAAAACTAAAAAGACAAGAAAATTATAGGTCATAATAACCACACTTCCCCAGGCGCAGCTACTAATGAATAAGAATTGCACGTTGTGCGTAAACACAATTTTGTTTTAAACGAAGTTTTTTGTTTTAACCAAAAAAGTGGAAAATAAATGGAAAAGCTAGCAAATCAACACTTCTTATGGGAACCATCCAAATGAAACTATGAATTCGTTTTTAGACTCAGTTATACACTTGCAACGTCTACAACGTTCAAAATCTGATTAAAATTCTGTAAAATGTCTGTAAAACTTCGTAAAGCAGTGTGGTTCAGCAAAGGATGAGATTCTTCTTCGGCTCAATAACGACAAGAGTTTATAATTCTAGGCATACATTCATTCATGCATACTCTTACACAACGTGTCTCTTGCGTATAAAAAATTTATTACGTAACCCACCAGGATCAGATAGTCTTTTTTCTCTACTTACTTTATTCCGGCCGATTTACCTTCAGCAGGATGGAGTTCACATTCGTCTCATTCAAAGGCAATATAGGGCCGCATAATTAGTAGTCAGCAACAAATTACATTATTTGAAGCGGAAAGCTACACAACCACGCGTTCAAGCTGTCTTCACGAAATGCAGAGCAGAATGCCCGTCCTGAACAGGAATGGATTAATACCGACCTTTATCCTTTTCAGCGAAAATTCCTAAAAATAATTTGATGGTGAATATTCTGAAAGGACAACGAGAAGAGCTGGCACCTTAGAATTCTATTGAGGTCAAAAAATTGTTCTATCAATTTCAACAAACATACGACAACTTGCTGCATTGCAGCCGCTTATGACCGGTGAACCTACATGTGCCTTGGACTGATTCTGAGCTTCACTTCACTAGTGTAGCTTCACTAGCGGCGATCCAAAGAGAGACATACAGCGTTTTTGCATAGTTCAGCCATTAGGTTAATGGCTCGTACTTGACGGCGAAGAGCCACGGAGGGATCAAGGCTCCTTTTCGTGAATGGTTCCCCTGGGTGACGCCAAATGAGTAGAGGCCGCCGTAGCAGAAGTTACTCTATCAGGGGGAGTTCTCAAAGTTCTATTTATCTTAATTTGTAATATGGACTATGTACCTCTAGATGGTGGTGTGAGAAGCTAGAGGTATCCCTGGGACGAAGCTTGGAGTTTGGACAATTTAGCAACGTCTGAGTAGGGAGTTAGGAACCCGAAAGTGGAATAAGAACGAGCTCAGAGTGAATGAAAATTGTTCGAAGTACTTGAGAAGACCACTGACGTAGCGGTCGGAGATTAATTCAAGTGGCGAAGTCCAAAGAACTGCAGCCAACGACCTAAAAACTTACTCGTTTCTTTGCAAAAATTTCGTAGAATTTAATTCTTAAGTCGATGATAGATTTTTATTATTCTTTCGCGTTTTATTCATACGTTCAAAACAACGAAATCTACCCACAGAACCATTATTCCTTTCTCAGAAGCTGTGCATATTATTGGTACGACTCCAGACGAAATTTATGTACTCCCAAAAATACCTCGTCGAATTATTTCTTAATAAGTGATAGCGCACAGTTACGCGCCGCCTAGTATTAGAAAGCTCTGAGCAATCTTTTTAAATCTTAATTTCTCGTAGTCACATAGAAAGTTAGATGTATTAACGGCATGTTTTGAGGTTCTGTGTTTCTGTAATAGAGTTTTAATTGTTGCTTTATGGCACATTCCTACCCTTTTCTTTTTATTTGTTTTACGCGTGTGACTGTAACTCGCGTCTTTAAATAAATAAATAAATAAATAAATAAATCTTTCGTGCCTTATTTTACTACTTACTAATACTTGGTCTTTTACCTTTTAAACTATTAACCCAGGTAATTTTACTATATATGTAAAAAATGAAAACAGATGATAAAGCTGACCTGATGTGGTCAAGGCAGCGCTACATTTTTTTCAGTCAGATCAGAGGAATGGCTAACCTGACAATGAAAACTTCGAATCGAATCTGTTAGCTGCCCACGCCTCGATTTGGTATTGCTATCATGGAAATGTTGGAGATTAGTAGGTCAGAAAATGTATCCTAACGGTTGTTGCAGAGGCGAAAATGAAGCAATCAATCACTGTGTTTTTGTGAAGACTGGTTTATTAAAATGCGACTGGCGTGTGTGAAACCATTGCTATTCTGCTGATAGATGAAGCTGTGCTGCAGATGATGACAGCTCAGAAACGACAAAAACTGGTTCGCAACAATTCTGGCGTGGCTGATAGTTTTGGCTCTGAAACCCATTTCAGATGAAGTACACTGGAGCCAGCTTGAGAATTCGACGAAATCTATGCTGAAGGTGTACAAGCACTAGCAAGATCAAAATTTAGAAGATGTGAATTTTGAATTGTTAATTTAGAATTAAGAGGATGTCCGTTGTGGATTAGAGTATAACACTTCTGAACTGAGATCGATGTTGTCTTATTGAGCTGGTAGCCAAAGCTGTTATCACATTTATTCGACTCGGCTTACATTTCGGTGACCTCGCCTTCGTCATAACCTGAAAAATCTTGAGGAGAGATAGCGGCAAGATCCTTGTTGGATCTTGTCGCTATCTCTCCTCAAGATTAGTACTCTGTAGGATGAAATGGTGTTTGGGAGAACAGCTTCATAAGTGTTTTTCGACTTTTTCAGGCTCTGACGAACGCGAGGTCGCCGAAACGTAAGCCGAGTCGAATAAATGTGATAACAACTTTGACTACCAGCTCAATAAGACAACATCGATCTGAAGTCAACATGCCAAGGTTTGTTGAAAGTCGAACTTGGTCACTTCTGAATTGCAGTATCTACCACTATATAATTGAGTTAGCTCCCTGCCCTATAGATGGTGAGGCGTATCTCACTCAGGTTGGGAGCCTGGCTGAGATACGCCTTATGGAAGCACGCGCAATCTCATGGAACCCCTTGCGGTGCCTCCGCGTATCTCGCGCGGGCAACGTCTGCCGTTCAACATGGGATGTTGTTACAGCAGAGGACGCGTAGCCTCCTCCTGCTTGACACAACGGCGTCTGCGCGCGTTTCTGAGCGCCTGAATCCAGAAGACGGGTTCCCTTCGTTACACCACAACCTTCTGGAGTCAGAAGAGGAGACACCGTCGTCCAACGACGAGACATCGCATTCAGAATTGAGCACGAGATGCTGCTGCAGCAGAGGAAGCGCAGATTTTCCTGCTTGACACAACGGCGTCTGCGCGCGTTTCTGAGCGAATCCTGAATTCAGAAGACGGGTCCCTTTCGTTGCACAACAACCGTCCGGAGTCAGAAGAAGCGAAAATAAAGGAAGCAAAGGCCACATCATCGTCGCACGACGACCGGCCGCATTCAGAACTCAGCATTATCCCATGTTGAACGGAGAACTTTACTGCTGCAGCAGAGGAAGCACAACCTCCTCCTGCTTGACGCAGCGACATCTGCGCGCGCTTCTGAGCGTCTGAATCCAGAATACGGATCCCCTTCGTCGCGCAACAAGCATACGGAGTCAAAAGAGGTGACACCGTCGTCGTACGACGAGCGGCCGCATCCAGAATTCAGCATTATCCCACGTTGAACGGAAAATTTCACGCGCGCGAGATACGCCTTTGCGTACCTCTCACGGGCAACGTTTGCCGTTTAACGTGGGATGTTGCAGCAGAGGAAGCGCAGCCCTCCCCTGCTTGACTCAGCGGCGTCTGTGGGCGTTTCTGAGCGTTTGATTCTGAATACGTGTCACTGACGTCTGCCTTGAGCATGGTAGGACCACTAAGGAGTGGTGGACAAGGGAAGTAAGGGCCCTTTAGAGTGAACCAGGTGAGTGTCCAGGAAGGAAAGGAACAACCTGAAGGAGATACCAGGGCGGGGAAGCCAGCAAGAAGAGACCAGTAGGGGGTCAATAGTGAAAACAAGTAAGTGGGCCAGGGGTTGGGACCAGGAAGGTGGGGGGGGGAGAGAGAGAAGACCAGTAAAGGCGGACCAGCAATTAGATCTAGAAACAAGAAACGAGTGAGGGGGAAGCTGGCGCCCGGATTCGGAAGACGTGTACACAGTGGAGGGGCCGAAGTACTGCGCAGCACAAACCAATGATGTTAGGCGCCTTTTATACTCCCGCCGCGGCGCGGCGCGTTAATTTGGGGAGCGGCGCGGCCAGTCGCGCCGCGCCCCGAATTTGATGCGCCGTTGCGCGATTGCAGTTAGAAAGGGGTGCGTCAGCGACGCGCGGCCTCGAGCTTCTGCGCACTACGGCCCGTGCTCCGGAAACGGTCCATGAGTCATTGAGGGAGCAAAACAGAAAGGATTCGTCTGGCTGATCAGCGCAATGCATCTTATCAATGTTTGTCGTGGGATTCCTATGGGGAGCGACGAATCCTCTCTTAAGCCTGGAGTCGAAGTCGTTCGCTCAACCTACGGTTGAAACTGGTGAGTCTGGTATTGAGTCGAATCCCCTGCAATGCAAACGGCTTTAAACCACTCTTTATTTTGTGATATGTGCGGGTCCAAAAGTAAAACTACTGGAAGATACTCATCGTCGATAACCACTCAAAATTCTTTCTCATATGGCCATTCTGGGGTCAATGTGCACTAAGCATATCTTTGGCGTGGTATATGAAGCTTCCTGAATGTCTACAGATCTCCGTTCTCTTCCTAGGTTAAAGAAGGTACGGGCTAAGGTCATGGTCACCAATTTCGCCCGAACTCCCTAATCATGCAAACCTAGTAATCCTCTGTAACTTCAAAAAACGATGTCAGACTCGTGATCAGCACCTTAAATACCCCCTTCTCCTTCCCAATAGGAGAAGTTTGGTCGAAACGGTGAAATCCCCCACACTACACCGAGTCTGCCGCGGCTGATCGCGCCGCGCCGCGCCCTTCCCCTCAGCGGCGCGATTCGCCGAATACCGTAACCCAAAATTCCGTCAAGTGTGGTGTTTTGCGGCGGCGGAGTATAAAAGCGATGCGGCGCCGCCTCGCGGCGCGAAAAATCGATAGCCATACCGACCATCACGCCGCGCCGCGGGGCGGCGCAAGTATAAAAGGCGCCTTACGGGACGGTGTGGAGAAAATGTCTATGATGAAAGGTACCGAAGTGGTGAACGGCTTGATGCCGATGAAGTACGCAGCAGGTCCTAGATGTTAGTGAATTTTGAGTTTGACAAAAGCTACCTTCTTTAGATCAGTGATGGTGCAAAGTCGCGCGAAGCGCGCAAGTGCGAGACACGCCGTTAGGCGTGTCGGAGCACTTGTTTCTTATGTTTGAGTATCGTTGCAATTATCTTCCGTGGCCTGAATAAGCACTTAAAATGTAAATTGGTTGCTCTAGATGCAGCAGCCTGTTTGAAGCTAACTGGAGGGCAAGCTGTAAGTAATGGGAAGCATCTTGCCTTGCAATAGCGCACTTTAAAAAGCAGTCAGTAGCGCTTTCTGACATTCTGAGCCTGCTCCGAAGGGTATGTGAAGGGAGCAAGATCATTGGAGTCCAGTAGGTGGGCACGGACCTTCTTCGTCTTCGTTGGAGTCCAGTAGGTGGGCACGGACCTTCTTCGTCTTCTTCGCGACTTCTTCGACGTCCTTGAAAGCTCCCCAAGCCGCTCATTTCCTCCTGCCCAGCTCTGGCGCTAGGTCGTTGGCCATATTGACTTCGCGACCTAGATGCACGTAGCTGGAGCACTCGGTGATGTTCGTTCCCTTGAGGGGGCGTCAGAAACTCGTCCGCTGCTCATGAACATCGCCTTCGTAAGATTCAGCTGCAGTCCAACGTTCCCACATACACGGTCGAAGTCGGTCAGCATTGGTCTGGCTGATGCTCGATGGTGCGAGCACGATGTCGTCAGCGAAGTGAAGATGGTACAGCTGCCAGCCTCCGACCTTCACTCCTTCCCATTCTAGTTCGCGCATGGCGTCTTTGAAGGTGGCGCTGAAGAGCCTCCGGGGATATGGAATTCCCTTGCCGAACCCCTCTCTTCACGTCGATGACGACGTCGTTGTAGAATGGAGAGGTCTTGATCGTGAATCCACTGTACAGCTCTCGAAGGGCTCTGATGTACTGAGTAGCAACACCTTGAGTGAGCAGGGCGTCGATGACCGCTTCAGTTCAGTTTCAACGGAGTCGAATGCCTTCTTCAGGTCGATGAACGTAAATCACAGCGGCAGCTTGTACTCTCGCGACACTTCGATGAGGTTCGTAATGGTGTGTATGTGGTCGATCGTGCTCAATCCTCTCCGAAAACCTGCTTGTTCCCATGGCTGTTCTTCGCACTCGAGTGAACAGCTTGTGGCCTACGGCCAGCGGGCAGATCGGGCGATAGTTGCCACAGCAAGATGGTTAGCTGGTCTTTCACTGAGATGGGTCTCGCATTCCGACAGGTAGCGTGTGAAGAGCCACTCCAGGGCGCTGGTGGGAGGTTCTGTAGGTGTTCGCGCCCGATCCAGTCGAGACCAGGTGCTGTACAGTTCTCCACCGACGATATGGCGTGTTGGAACTGAAAGGAGGAAAGTGGGCACGGCGTATGCATCTTGCAGAAGGTGATGTGGAGGCAGGTGGGCGTTGCTATAGGTCGGAGAAGACCGCCGGAGCTTCGCCAACTTTAAGACCGAGGTGACCGCTCAGATGGAACCGTCATCTCTCTCAGTACGACAATAAAGACAGTTATCCACGAATTCCTTTGCAAAAGAAGGTAAACATAACAGACAGCAAAGTATTCTGAGCAGTGATCGTTGCGCAGGTTGTGGGTGCCAGATTATAAACGCTCTTCTTCAAGACTTCGATTCCATCAAAATTAAGTAGCTGAGATTTCAGATCACATTGATTTGCGTAGCATTCCCGAGCTGATTGTGCATCTTCGCAGTCAGCACCCTTTCATGGCAGGCAGAACTCAACCACTGTGCAACTCAATCTAATATCGCGGGAATCTCATGGCGAAGTCTGAGGAAGTAACGTAAAATCAGGGCTACTTCCTGACCCACCTTGAGGATGCTCTAGACCAAATAGCCCCCTGACTTTTACGCCTTCGTTGTGCCGCCGTGCAGGTGTAATTGCCCAAGAATTCATGACATTAAACTCAGAGATTGTTCCGAATTGGACCGCTTTTGGATGAATATACGATGCATAGATAAAAAAATGCGATTTTCAAATTTGAAGCCTCTTTTCTTTCCTCGCGTTTAACTGGAACTCCAATTTCAGAATTGTTCTGGAGTTGCCGTGCGTTTTGCTGTTCAAACTACCGTTATGACAGCAGTGATTTTCTTAACAATAACACAATGGCGAAATGTCTCGTGTCGGAAACATAATTTATACAAACAGCCACAGTTAAAACAAACATATCACAAACGTGTAGATATCAGTACAACAAAGCAGTCGGGTCAAGTGAAGCCGTTTTAGGGCAGCTTCTCTGTTTTCTTCTCTCAGATGAAATGAATACCAGTAGTGGTGGAAAGTAAAGCGCGAGTAGAGCGCCGAGCATGAAGTAAAACGAGTAGCCAAACCTGAAAATTCAAAGTATGATGATCGTCAGCAAGTTTATCTGATGACTTTTACTGCGTTGAAAGACCGCTGCTGACGGAAACCTGTGCGATGGGCATAATATTTGGTTTGTAGCTTGAACTTGTCTGCCTCGTCCCTCCAGAGACTACATGGATAGTGTTCACAATCCATTTAAAATAGTGATCTGACAGCATGAGAGTATTGGCGACAAGCCCAAAAGTGACAAGCAGCTATAGAAATATTGAGGACTCTAAACGGCGTTAAAATTCTCTCGCCCGGAAACCATCATTTGTGTTTAGGTGCTCTTTTGAGCAACCACACAACACAGCAATCGCTTCCTTCAAGGAAACCAAAAGAAGCAGATAAAGAAGAAGACAACGACGGATTTCATTGGTATGAATGAAAGAGTGTGGAGAACATAACAGAGAGAGAGAGAGCGGCAAAAACGATATTAAGACGGGATTTAGTGTTCACAAACTTAGGCGAATGTCAAAGATATGGCATATCGAAGGGGACGAGGTAAGCACTAATAACAATTACTGTCCGTTTAAATCCGCCGCTGTGCCAATGTGACAGACGGATGATTTAGACAGGCCGATGCACAGTGGGATATACGAATAGATTGCCTATTTCACAGATTTCCACAGATTTTTCAGGGTTTTCGCAGATTGCCTGTTCCTATTTCATGTATGGTAGGATAGGATATGATGGGTATAAATGGGCGGTGAAATTTTTTTGGGGGGTGAGCCGAAAACGATCCTATTTTTTTAGGATCGTCTTCGGCTCACTGCCACTTTCGCATGGACACCTCTCGTAACTACAGTAAGGCCAAAAATAGCGATGTTCCAAAAACATGTGAAGTAGCGTCGCTAATTCTGTTAAAGCAAAACCTAAAAATTAGAGGCGGCTTCATAAGAATAGTTGCAACCTTCACTCTAAATATTTTGCATTTCGCCGTGACTTCTTTACTCACAACTTGAAGAACCAATATGAGTTAAATTTCTCCAAGGTGCTCATTATCGTGCAAATACAAGTTTTTAAAGTAAGCAAAACGAAAAGGCGCTGTGAAGAACTGTTGTATATAAAAGATTCTGTAGATCCCATCAAATCGTTCAGATGTCCCATAATCTTAATATGAAAAGGGCCGGATTCTTTCTTACGCATTTTTATTCAATCCGGCATTTTTATTCAAAAGTGATAGCAAGAACATCTCTGTGCGTAAAATGGTAGAAAGTTTGTGATTATTTAAACACTGTGCACAGTGTTTAGGATTCCTTCCAGTCTTTGACTATAACATAACCACCTTTCAGCAGCAACAGTAAAGGATCCATCATAAAACCGCCCTAGGAAAGTTGGCTAAGGCAACGAGCTCCAGATTTTCTTCTCCTAAAACTTAGACTACTAACGGGCGTCCTTGAAAACGGCTGTTCGCCTCATTTTTTGTCTGACTTCCCACAGTGATAGCCGAAATGTGGGTCGAAAACCAGGCCGTGGACATTTGATTGACGGGTAGGCGAGAAGGAAAGGGTAAACGGCTGTTATCGACAAGTTATATCTATGCCGACAACATTCTTGCAACACATAACAGGTCTCATGAATCCATCTGGATCGCCGATATGTCGAGCACTCATGCACGTTGTGCTTAGAAATCGGATCAAAGTGCAACAATAATCATAGAGTGCAGATGAAACCAGAAGCGCTTCCATGGTGCATTCGGTAACATGACAGAATTGAGGTACAATAGACTGATCACGTCACCGACTTGACTCAACTTTTTTCGGAACAAGCGACTTTTCCAACTGATTTTAGATGCTCATCAAATTTGTATCTAACACGCTTTAGTCATCTGCCATAATGATGGAAAATTCTGTATGTATTTTGCACTTCGACATATTCACATTCATCTTCCTTTATAGACGTCCCTAACTGGAAACTAAACCCTGGGGGCTAATGTAGTGCTACAACGAAGCGGCCCTGTGGACACAACATATTCTCAATGCCTTTCACCGGAAAATGCACTTTAAACTGCATAAAATAGACCACTATAATATTTAATGACGTCTCAATAATATTTGATTTAAGAAGGACTCGCAAATTCTACATGATTCTTTCAGCTACAGCAGAAAATACCCAATTGTTAGAACTGTAGCCAACGAGGAAGTTAATCTGTACAATTTTTTGTTTGTAATCAGCTGTTCCACGGGTTCCGACCCATTATCACTTACTCAAAAGATTCCAACTTTTATTGCAGTCTCATTTTTAAAAAATACATCTCACATTGCAGTCTCTTTACAAATCACTTATGTACTGTCTTTCGAATTTACAAGCAAATTCACCTTGCCCATGTTTGTGGTGCTAAACAGGTTGTACGACATAGACTGTTCAGCGTATACAGCTATTTTCATTAGAGATTCATATTGTCTCTTCAAAACACTCAAGTCGTTATACTAAAAGGTACTACTATGCCTGAACAAGGCCATCTCTTCATTTCTAATTCATATTCGCTTCTATTTCGACTCCATCGGGGTATCGGGTAGGTAAGGAGCTCCGGGATGTGGCTAACCTTACCAAAGGTGAGTTGCTTGAACCACATTCCAGAGCTCTGCCCTTTCTCCAGTTCCCCGCTCTCCTCCGCAAAGGGAAGCATTAAACCTGTTGTAGCACTGCTTTCTCGCTTAGTGCGTCTCGTTTTCACTGTTAAGGGGTCCTTAAGGTGACGCTTCTCTTAAGTACTTAGTGCTCCAAAAGTTTTATACAGGTAAGTTTGATTTAAAACTCACGTCGTTCTTATATACAGTAATGTTTATTACAAACAAAAAATGACTCACAAAAATACGATAGGCAAAATTTTGGCCTATGTTGAAGACTGCTTCTAACGGAAGAGAATAGTAGGTGTCTGTTTTGCCAGTGACTTTACACCACATTAATAACTGCAGATTTCCTAGCCGTCAACTGCTCATAGCACTCGGAATCACTCCGGTGCTGACCCTTCACTAGCCCTCTTAGCTTCAAGGTAAGCGAGCCGATCCGCGAGGGAAATTCGAGCCCGTCAACAATTACGGAAGCAGAGCGCAAACAAATCCGCGCGTTCTGCTGCATGCGACCGGGGCCGCTCGACGACTGCGACTTCCCCATCAGTGGCAGCTGTCAACGCCAGCGCGGAACAGGTCGGCCGCCAGTCTAACTCACTCGAAAATGTGCCAAGGAAGAGGACAAGCAACCCACTTGGCAAGGCCTTGCGTCGAGTAGCCGGCTTGGAGTTGTTCGGCAGTAAGGAGGTTCTTCTGAATGCTGGTATGGAACTGAATGTAGAAGATCGCACACGATGCTGTCAGCGATAGCACTGGAACAAACTGAATATGACTCCAGGGCAGTAGCAATGGTAACCTTTTTCGCAGACTCAATTCTATTGCCAGACAGGAAATCATAGAGCCGTAAAAATTGAAAACGCTTATTAATCTGTATCTCAGGAAGGCCATTTTAGTAGTTTACCTCCGCAATGGCTTTTTTCTGTCACTAATAGTTAGCATTTGCTTCGTTTATTTTATTTCTAACCGGTTCTCCATTTATTCCTTGATTTTGTTCCCACGTGGTTTTCTCGCACAAATAAATTAAAGAAAACATTACATACAAACCAAATGAAAGTGCGTGGAATCATATTTTGTTGTTCAACACGAAATCACATAGAAACACCAACCTAATTCCGGTGGATTAAAACAAGCGGTCAGCAGTCATGCGTTCATCCCAACCCAATATGACGACGAGTCTATTCAACGTTGTACAGGAGTCTGCTAGGAGAAGCTTACACGAGTAGGCAGCTATGTAGTTCCCATTGACAATTGCTTTAAAATAATAGTCCTCCATTCCAGAGTAGTTATTAAGACTAAAAATTCGTTCACGTTCAAAATTTTTTTTTTGGAAATTTTGGGGTCAATGTTGGTCAGCGGTTGAGATCGCTCACGCTGCCTCACAACAGTGCTACGGTTAAAAATGCACAGTTTTGTCTAACTTTTTAAAATTTTTAAAATAGAACGATGATTATCAGTACTGATGTTCCACCAGACACCCTTGCTTGTAAATAATAAATCCTTTAGTTCGTATAGAAGCTAAAGCTACCACTTCCAGGATGTGTCCATACTTGTAATGGCACCATGTATAGATTTGCTCGTTAAAGATCTGGACTAAAGGCTTCTAACGGGCTTGTGATTTTATTAAACTACACGTAGCCTGAATATATTTCCTTAATCTCATAAGCTCTTTCTCAGTGCAAAGTCGTAATCGAACTCTTAACGAGGCAGGACTAACCGCTGAAGAACTTCCGCACTGTTCAGAGATGATTTGTGACCTGGCTGGCATATGTTTCTAGCTAATGGAAGGTCTGTAGGGGCAAAGATGCTCATTTATGTATTCAAATAAACAAACTAGAGACGAACATGCTGAGCGCGCTTTTATTCTCGACAAATCCGGGTCGGTGATAAAATGTTGTTACACTGTCTAACAGTTTTCGTAAACCTCACAAAGAAAACAAAACTAAATAAATAATTAGCATCTTATAATGCAGAAAATGAACACGTAACTGCTGAAAGACTCACATGCTAATAGGCTCCATAAGTACATTCCGATCGGCCCAGCAACTGTTCCTTCTTCAGCCACAAAAGAAGACAGCAGCGCAGTTACGATTCCGACACAGATCCACATTACACCAAGGCAAATGAAGAACAGGATGAATATCCACAGCACTCGGTTATAGAAGCTGATTCCATTCTGAATCTCGTTGAAAACTGAAATTTTGGAGAACATTTATTAGCGTTGTTTAATACAGACAACAGCTTCTGCTGCACATTAATTTTTTTAAGTTGTCTTGTAACGTTTTAAATTGCTATTAAGCATGGGCATTAATCGCTTGGTCAACGAAATGGTGATGTCATTTGTCCAAACTAAATTTTTTTTGCAACGTCGCTAACCCATGCAGAGAAAGAGTTCGGTCACAACTGCTGTAAATGGATTTAAAAGAAATGACAGAGAGGAAACGACGTCCTCTTCCTACAAGAAAGATAATCACTCCATGTAGGTAATAGAGGTCTTGATTTGCTGCTTTTTCAATGCAGGTAAGTTTTTTAGCGTCCTATTTTGCATATCGTTTTTGCTCCAACTTCTCTTATATGTGATATCTTTCGCATATTTGCGTTGAGCAAAATCCTTGCAGACTCTTATACTCTATGTGAGGTTTTACATACTGTCGAAAAGCAAGCTGATAAAATTTCTTGAAAAAGGTAACCTTTCTCCACAACTGTTACTGACTTAAAATCTTTTATTAAGAATAATTTTACCGAGAAAGGGTGGTGAGGAGATCTTCTAGAAAATTATTAAGCACAACGACTTGTAGTAAAAAGTCCAACCTAGTTTTGAGTGTTTTTGAGCTTCACAGAATGCTGCAGATGTTCGCAAATTGCTATTCTCTTTACCATTAAAGGAGTGTTTACAGTTTTTCTCGAATAGAACGGACATTATGGGCGTCGTTGCAAAAGTCCGTTAAGAGATTCCACTAGGACAGAAAGCAAAGCCATCTTGATAGAGCGCAACGACTCTAATTGTTAAAATAATAAAAACAAATAAAAACAATGACGTAGCAAATTCCATGCTTATCTTTCAGTTAATTTCCGCATTATTTTCCTTGTTTAATTTACTGTTATAAATCTTTAGTTGAATGGAGATTCATAGCATATGTAGCTAGATGTAGGGTTTAGCTTATTTGACGTTTCCTATCCCTTCTCCATCTTTCACTCTATGTGGCCATTTTGACAAATACATTATAGATGACCTCACGTTCTCTCATCTTAAAACCTCGGCACTGCCGTTAAGAACTTGTTCTTCAGCGCACCCAAGTTGTTAGGTGGAACCATAATTGGAACGACATTAACCTCAAAGTGTTTTTTAGGCCTGGGAAGAAGACGAGACCGCCGAAACGTCCGCCCATTAAAAGTTCCATCTATCAACCACGTGACACAGAAATGCTATGAAAGTCCTTAGCAGCTGTGTCGATGATTCTATGCTGCTGGAGAACGCGAGGATGTCAGCCGTCTAAAGCAGTAGTATCAACCTCGGTCTACTGAATAACAACAGGGGGTTAAAATAAATGAATAGTGCTAAGGAAAGCAAGAAGATTCTCCGAAACCTGAAAAAGGCATATATCGCAGCCCGAGTCCCCAGTCCATTTCCCTCATTCCACCGATTAAGCCGGAGTTCACTTGACTCTTTCCGGCAATGAGTCCGTTCTCGTTCTGCACTTCAGAAACAACCCAAAAATCGGTGAGACAAGCGCAAATAACGAGTGATAGACTGAAACAAGAATGTCTAACGGTCTAGTGTCGAAAGCGGAGAAAGATTGCGTTTACGTATCAATGCACCAACCTGGCCAAATAGAAGATCAGCGACAAAAACACTGCCACCTTTCTACACGTAGCACCCATAATTACGTGCGACCTCGGATTACGTTGTGGAACGTCGCGACGCTTGGAAAGGAAAATGTAGCAGCAATTTCACGCTTGTAAAATCGAACGGACAACGTCCATGTGCGCGTCCATCCACCGAGGGGTGTGGTCCGCGCGGCTTTCGCTAGACCACCACCACGTCTCCGCCTCGACCCACCCCGTTCGACGTTCTATCAAAACCGGCGGGACGAACAGAGCTAAAGGGACGCAGCGGGATCTGACAAGCATAGGATAGAGACCGAAGCAGAAAGCTGCTGAGCGTGTCTGATTGCAGGGACAACTGGCTGAAGGAGAGCCCCGACCTAATTTTTTCTCGAAATTCAAACTTTCGCGAGGAACTCCCGAAGGTCGAGCGACCTTGTAGGCAACGCGGAATAGATGTCCTTTGTGACTTCTGTCCAGCCTAATTTTGGAATTGTTTCCTTCTAAATTTACCTCCAGCCGATAAAATTGGACAATGGATTTACAGGGTGCGCCATAAATATGGTCACTCAATAAACAGCGAATTGCTCACGCGGAATTGTTCAGGAAACTGCAAAACTTTTTCAACAATTTACAACCAATCTGTTTAACAACCAAGGTGGATATCGTCCAATGTGATCTCCTCTGGCACGAATGACAACGTGCTCCATTGGGTTTGGTTGAAAAGGGAACTAAGATCGACAACGATATCCATCTTAGCGATATTTTGAAGAAGATTTTGCTTCCCTGAACACAATAACACGTAAAAATTCAGCGTAGATTTTTCAGCAGGACAGAGCACACGCTTACAAATTCAAAATGACTCAGAAGAGGTGCGCGATTAATGTTCCAAGCTTCAGACCTGTTTCTGAATAGCCAGCAAGCTCCCCAGATTTGAATGTTGTGCATTACTGCAATTGGTCTATTCTAGATGAAAAAGTCTGCGCTAGAAGAGAACACCATAATTGAAACTCTGATATCCTCATTAGAAAATACGTGGAAGGAAATTCCGCAAGTAACCCGGCGTGCCGCCTCTAAGTCCTAGCTTAAGTGTCTGAAGACTGCCATTCGTGCCAGCAGAAATCATATTGAATGATATCCATTTTGCTAATTAACAGGATTGCTAGTAAATTGTTGAGGAAGTTTCTCCGCTTCCTGACTAACTCCGCGTGAGTAATTCGTCTTTTATTGAGTGACCATATTTATGGCGCGAGCTGCAGAAGGCACTTAAACTGTGCCTTCACGATGCCTAAAGAGAGCAGGGCTGTGCATTATATGCATCTATTAGGGATCGTTTAGCGTGCATGCGACGTGCGAAGTGATATCACAAAATGCTCCCATATCGATTCGTTGTGCCACTCAATCGATATGGGAGCTTTTCACTATATCTCTGAGGGCATGTGAAGCGCAGTCGGAGAGGAGGTGCCGCTTGTTGCGGGCGCGCGATACCAGGTTCTTGGTTCGGGTTTCCCGCCCAGGCCATGGAGTCATTCATCTCTTCGGGGGCCCTCTGGGAAAAATAAAGGAATGACTTCTTCATTGGTTAGCGGTCGTCCTTTATCCTTTATGTAGTCTCCAATTTGAATGAGACGAAATTTCAACTGCCTTCTGCTCAAAGGAAACCTTCTGGAATAAGGTAAGTAGAGAAAAAAAGACTGGCTGGTTCTTGTGGACGGAGACCTTACATTTTAACGCAAAAGAACCACTTTGTTTAAAAATACGCCCGAATGTATACAGGAAATATGAGCTCTTGACCTTATTATACCGAAAAAGCATCTCATTCGCCTCTGAACTACACTGTTTTACGAAAGTTGACAAACAAATAATCAAACTTTGAACGTTATAGAGAATGTGTGATGGTGTCAAAGAACAAAAACAGCGTCGACTTGCTAGTTTCTCTACAATATTCCAATTTTCTGCTTAAAAGCTCACTTTACTTCAAACGAAATTGCGCACAAGTGCAATTCTCATTCCTTACTGGTTGCACCCTGAGAAGTGCGTTACCATCGTTGTTACGTCTTGCAAATTTCTAGTTTTTTTTAGTTTGTTATGTCTGCGTGTGAGACATTTTAATTAATCATATGCTAGCTGTGTGGAAAAGTACATAATAAATAAACAAATAATAAATCTACAAAAATGCTAAACAAGCATTTCCCAAAGACAAAACGATTCTAATCGCTTTCTTCATTGACCGTATTGAATGGGTCTATGTCTCCTCCAACTTCCTCAAAGGTGTGATTTCATTGGCCAAACTTTGGCATTCCGATATTCCTACAGACATTTCAAGTCATATTCATGTCTGCAGGTTGCACAGCTTAATAGTAGAGAATGATGCGGTGTCGCAACGACAGCGGTCGCGCGCACGACCAAAGTGACCCTTCTCCAATTTTCCTTCAAATAATGAATGATGAGTCGCGAAAAAAGACGACCACACCACCAGAGAACATGTAAAGAAGCGCCCACCACATGAGAAGCACTTCATTTTCAGTATCAGGTACAATTTTAGAAGTCGTCGTGCATTTTTTAGTTGGGGCTTCCTAAGTTTTACTTTTTCTTTTCAGGGAAGGGTTTCAGGCGCTTGTGTGAACGGATGAAACGTATAGTACCGCAGTACCTCAACTCTTCATATGGAAGAAAAACATGCCTCGTTTTTGCTGAGTCCTCGAACCTAAGGAGCCAGAGGCCATCGAACTTCCGACCGTTAACACGTACTCACACCCTGTGTGCCACCAGGATCAAGCGTGGGGTCAGGGTCAAGCTTGAGGTTCGGGAATGGAAGGGGGGGGGGGTCGTACTCTCTCGGTTTTGGCAGAGGATTCTCTCTAATTTAAGATGTTTAGATGTTTGCATCTTTTAATAAGTTATTTTTTCCTGGTGTGGCTACGAACATGCGGTTATATACAAGCACTCGCGTTTCCTGGAGTAAAAAATAGTATTCAATATAAAAAAATATTGTACAGTGAAAAATAAAGATTTCCTGTTCGCAGATTTAGAGCCAATGAGAGGCTTTCATTTTTTCAGATTTTGCCAGGAGGTTATGAACATGGAGTTTTCTACCTAAAGGAGCGACATCTATTTCCAAAATTGCACTCTATACAATTTTAAATGTCAATTACTAAGGACGACCTAAGAACTTTCCTTAGAAGATTTTTGAAGCACTCTTCGAATCGATGAAGGTTTTTAGATTTTTCCAGGAGGTCAAGAACATCGAGTTTTCTACCTGAAGGATCGACATCTACTTCCAAAATTGCACTCTATACTATTTTAAATGTCAATTACTAGGGGCGACTTAAGACGTTCCCTACAAGATTTTTTAAGCATTCTTCGAATCGATGAAGGAATGGCAACCGAAAGACGGACTTGCCTCGAGAAGAATTTTCTCTCTTCTGCAGGAAACAGCGCCTGAAAGTGAAATCGTACCCTATAGAATTTTGAACCCGTTTGACCCACAGTGATAAAACTATGTTCTTCTGAAACGTTCGTCTATATGATCTTGATTTAGCGTCATTTGCCGAAAAAAAATACTGACCCAAATCACAGTGGAATAATCACATATTCTAATCACATGGAAGGTGTTAGTTTTAAAACCTGTGTTTTGACACATAGAACACACATTTATTAAATGATCCATTATTTTCTGGATCGAACAGGATGAATCGACCTCTGGTCGACTTTGCACCAACGTCATCGGAGCATAAACTTGAGCGTTCACAAAAAGGTTCATAACTCGGTAAGTTTTTTGAACTTTGGAGAATACTTTACAGTGTCGAAAACTAGAAAAAACGCTTTCTCATCATGTGAAACCTATTTGCAAAAAAAGGGTTCTTCATGCGCGGCGGACGGTTTAATTTTTGAGCTAAAATCTTGTCGATTTTCGGCAAAAATCGACAACAAATCGAACCCCTCCCGCCCCGCATGAAGATCCCTTTTTTATAAACAGTTTTTGTAACCATAAAGAAGCGTTTTTTCTCTTCTTTTCAATAAGTTTAAGGAATTTTCGAACCTAAAAAATAGTCAAGTTATGAAAATTTTTGTGAGATCACTCCGATGACGACGGTGAACGGTCGATCCGAGTTTCAGTTCACGACTTCCGAAAATTGATCATATCGCGGCTAATTTTCCAAAAATCGAAAATCCTTCTCAGCCATCAAAAAATAGAGCAAATATGCTATCTAACTATGTAAGAACTGATTTCCAAGAAAGAGGTCTTCATTCGGGGCGGGGGGGGGGGGTGTTCGATTTTCAGTACGTATTTTTGCGAAATGGACCAGAAATTGGACCCCCTTGCCGCGCATGAAGACTACCTTTGGAAATTGATTCTTATATGGCAAGAAAGGACTTTTTTCTAGTTTCTGGAAATTTAGCAAAATTTTAAAACTTCGAAAAACTTACCGAGTTATGAGCATTTTTGTGTAGTCACTTCAATTTTTGAAAAAAAAAAATGAACCGTCCGCCGCGAACCCTTTTTTGAAAATAGTTTTTACATGATGGGAAAGCGTTTTTTTCTAGTTTTCGAAACTTCAAAGTATTTTCCAAAGTTCAAGAAACTTACCGAGTTATGAACCTTTCTGTGAACGATCAAGTTTATGCTCCGATGACGTTGGTGCAAAGTCGAACAGAGGTCGATTCCTCCTGTTCGATCCAGAAAATCATGATTTTTTCACTGTGCATTGATCAAGACTTGGAAGTTTTTGTTGCAGCATTTTATTCGTATGGGTGGTCTGCTTCGGCTAAAAAATAATTTTTTTTTCACGAAAAATGAGAATTTTGCTTACGATCCATCCTAATCATATCGTCATCGCAGTTCCTTCATCGTTGCGGAGAATCATGTTTTTTGCTGTATCATGCACAGAGCTTGGGTATATGTAGCTTTATTTTCGTTTTTTATGACGTTTCCTTAGGATGGGAGAACATTATTTCCATAGGGAAGTCCATCGTCCATCCCTCGTTTTTCCGCTCCATAATCGATTCTATGAACGCTTTAAAAATTTTATAAGAAAAGCACTTAAATCGTCGTTAGAAACTAATACTCAAAATTTTATATAACACAATTTCAGATGCAAACGTCGCTCTTTCAGGTAGAAGAATGTCCCGTGTCCATGACGTCCTGAAAAAAACTGCATGAATTGAACAGTAATGATTGGAAGACTGCTACCAGAAAATCTTTATTTTGAAGTGTTGAAAACAGCATTCAAAATTCTAATGAATTTTATTGTGTTTTGAAAACATGTATTGTTTAGGGAACTCGTCTCTCTTCGAAGCCGCACCTGAAAAGAGAATCTATTAAAGAGTCAAAATGCACAAGAAACCTTGAAAAAATCAAGAAATACAAGAAATAGAACAGTGGAAGAGAGAGGGAGGGAGTCGTACGAATTCCGCTTCTGAGGGGGGGGGGGGGGCGGTCGTAAATTTCCAGCAAAAAATCGAACCCCACGCTTGACCCTGCGTGGGGTTCGATTTTTGCTGAAACCCCTCTTTCTTCCACTATTTTATTCCTTATATTTCTTGATTTCTTCAAGGTTAAATGTGCGTTTTGAGCCCTTTAATAGGTTCTGCTTTTTAGGTGAGGCTTCGACACTGAAGAGAACAATAAAAAGAGGTCACTGAACAATATATGTTTTGATAACACCATAAAATTCGCTAAAGTTTTGAGTGCTATTTTTCGACATTTCAAATTGAAGACTTTTTGGTTGCAGTCTTCCAATCATCACTGCAGGTCGTCATGGACACGACACCTTTTTCTACCTGTAGGAGCGACTTCTGCATCTGAAATTGTGTTCTGAATTTGTATTTATTTATTTATTCCATACACTTGAGGGCGTGTGTAGCGCAGTCGGAGGAGGCGCGACTATCGCGTGCACCCGATACCAGGTTCCTGGTTCGGATCTCCCGCCCAGGCCAACCAAGCCTTCCATCCCTCCGGGGTCGGTGAATTGGTACCAGACTTGTCTGGGAAGGATAAAGCGCTGACTTGTTCATCGGCTGGCCACCGCAAGTCATTGTATGGCCAAATACGCATTCATGTCGCCTCCACGACATCCCGTAGAAGTAGAATGCGCTGGCGCATCCCAGAAGGGATTGAGTAACGCCGTCCTTTATCCTTTATCCTTATCCATACACTTGAGGAAGAGTGCGCTCAGATGCATGAGTATACGGTCTCTAGAAATAAAATCACCTCTTTTGGGCTCCTCCGGCACATTCAAATATTGAAATTTTCGAAATTAGTCAGAAGTCATTACTCGTAAAGCAAGTGGCCCTATCTAGCAATATCCGCACCAGTTGGCAATGGTGCCCATTGTGCAATAGAACTTGTCGGAGCTTCGGGACACGGGTATGCCAACCACCCACTGGAACCGACAAGTTGGATAAAGCTAACAGGAAAGGTGCAAGCTTGCAGACATCCAGAGAGCTTGAAGGAAAAAGAAGAAAAAGTGCTTCCTCTACTAGCGCCTGAAGGAGACCTAGAGGTGGAGAACTAATTCCATAGGAACCGATGGAAAAGTACTAAACAAGCAAAAAATCAGACGATAAAACGATAACAGAAACGATATGATAAAAAATGTGATAAAACATTATTTCTGAAAACACAACAAAGTTCTAAAGCAGTTAGGAGCGGACAAGTGCAGCATTACGTACATAGAAGGAATTATTAATTATACTATTATTATATATTATTTATACTATTATGTTATATTAGAAGGAATTATACATTGAATTTATCAACACTTTCTCTTAGTATTCCCATAATGAGGAGCACCTGAAATCGCTCAATGATTCAGTGTACGTTGAACTCAGCGAGCTCAGTCTTTTGAACCAAAATATCTAAAAACTAAGAGTACTTGACTAACAAACTAGGTGGTACCGAGTAGTCTCGGAAGGTTGATCTTATTCAGTTATATCTTGAAGAAGCGACAGCTAATGGCTTCGAGGACGTCCACTGAAATGAAGCAATACGAACCACCTGGCACACGTGACAAAGAAACAAAGAACTTGTTAAACATTATATTGAACTACCTGTCTCCGATTTTTGGATAAGCGATATTAAACCTACCGTTCCGCTCACTGGTTGGTCTAAAAATCCAGTATTTACTCGAGGTTAATTTTAGCTCTTTTCGTAAAATGCGGAAGTCTAACATTAAGTGTCTCGGCGTAGCAGTATTGTCACATCTGAACTTTTGATACCAAGGAGGATAGAAAATAGGTTAAGGTTGGCTTTCTTAATGGCATTATCTATTTCTCTTGAAAATTTCAAACTTGATATTTTGCTAACAGTTTTCGATGGCAAATCTTGTCGAATGCCTTTGATAAGTCGACCTATATCACGTCTACAGATTTCTCGTCGTTGAGGGCCTTGGTAAAGTCAAAAAGTAAGTCTACTAAATTCGTACACGTTGAAGCATCAGGTAGGAAACCATGCTGTTCCGGCGGAATAGCTTGTAATCTAATCAGGTTCTATTAGATACCCATAAAATCTAGGGAGCCACGATAACAGCTTTTCGTGTATAATCTTCTCCATTACCTTCATGGAGTTGGAGTCAGGCTAATAGCTTGGAAATTGCAAATGAAAGCATTACTAGATACTTTGGAAATCGCAAAATCGTTAAAATCACCTTTTTCCACATCTGGGGAACCTCTCCCAACAGCATGGTGATATTAAACAGATGAGCAAGAGGTTTCGACAACAACGATAGCACTTTCTGTAGACTACATATCTGAGGAATTCCCTCATATGGTTAAGAGGCAGACATCTTCTTCAGACTCTTGAGCAAAACTGAAACTTGATGCGGGTCAAAACAAATCTCACTAAACCTGTACCTGATCTTATTGAAATGGTTCAGTTGGAGGAGTTCTTCACATGAGTTTTCTATCGAAGAACGCTGGAAAAGTAGTCACCTAGAGCAGTGGCATTTTCCTGATCGGTGAAAAATCTTCTTAAATCATCGTTAACAAGCGTTGGTAAGGAGCTTTTAATATTGATTTTCATGCCAAAATATTAGTATAATCACTTTTGAAAACTCAGTCGGCTCTCATAGTTGGCAAGAAATTTCCTTATGTGATAACTCAGATGGTTGCATATATTTCTGTAGTATAGTAGTTCGGTGTGTCGCTTGTAGTGCCACACGGGACTTCACAGATTTATTGGTAGCAGGATACAGGAGTAGTGCAGTCCGAATGCAGAGGATAATAAGGTGCCTATACTAACTTCGGCCGGCTATTTATACGGTTTTTGAATCTAGTGCTCATGAGAAAGTTGACATAGATAACGGTAAAGTGGGAGAGGCCTAAGAAACGAGAGATGCACTTCGGATGAGAATTCCGACGCTTCTCATGGGAAAGAGGCTAGATAGAAGAGACGCAGACAGAAAAGGAGTGGAAAACGTGGGAAACCGGAATTCAAATAGATTTCAAATATATTGCAACTTCAAATACAGTTCAGGCAAGGATTCCAAGAGATGGTGTAGTGACAAAGTCACTATACTCCCGCCGGCAGCTAATGGCGCTCTCTCGATCGCGAACGATGAGGACGTGTTTCTTCCTTGCCGTCCTTATTTGTGGAGCGAACGTATCCATCTTGGTTCCTCGACTGATGGCGGTCTCGTCGTTGTTGCATCGTGTGACGGTCCCTGCTGGATTGTCTGCAAGGCGGTCACTCCGTCGTTCTTGGCGACACCAAACTGCGGAGATGTTGTTCGAAATCGTCAAAGCGCTTGTGAAGCGACTTAATCTCGAGCTCGATGTTGTGGATATCCGCCTTTCCAGATGCTTCCTGCACCGCCTTCACGTCACCATAGAGTTTTTCTACAGAAGCTGCGCACTCGGAGATAGCTCTGACGACGTTGTCCATCTTGCCCTCCACCGACACTACCGTTGTCGCAATCTGAATCATTTGGTCCCTTTGCTTCTTCAGCTTCTGCTCCACCTTCTCGATCCTTTCCAGGGCTTCCGTGGATGAGACTACTGCCGGAGCAAATTGGTCGGCCTTGCTGGCTGCGTGCTGCAACATCTTGCTAGCTTGACTCAGCAGTTCCTTGAGAAGTGTGCCCGATGCTTTGGACGGCTTCGTGGTCGAATCTCCTGTATGGTTTCCTTCTCTCGAGACTGCTGGAGATGGCGTCGCCGTTGTTCGTGGTCTGCACGCTGCTTTGACTACCGGTGTTGGTGTTGTCTTGTTGGTCTCCATGGTTTCTGAAAAAGGGGAATTTGATGATTCTTAATCAGAGTAGGTAGCATGCACCATAGATTGATGTAATGTAAGCCATGCAAGGTTAAATTAAAGGAGTAAAGGAAGCATGCAAGGGTAAATGAAATGAGTAGAGGTGACATGCAGAATTAAATATGCTACAGCGTAATGTTACGCGTCTCATGCACTGTTCAATTAGTGATGGCTGGTTCTGCTTGTGCGGGGTCGTAGATTGTAGCGACGGGTTGCTGGTTGGTCGTCAACAACGTCCTCCGCTAAATCGTCCTCTGAGTCTGTCCAGAATCCTAGTTCCAGGGGAACTAAGATTTTTACTGGATGGCGTATCGTGCGCCCATTCGGCAGTCGTAGTTCCACTTCCCGAACGGCGCCATTCTTTAGATGCACTTGACTAATTTTGCCCATTTTCCACGTGCTCCGTGGTATTCTTGCATCAGCAATTAAGACCACTTTGCCGATGGAGGAAAGCCGAGGGTTGCCGCGCTTCGAGCTGATCTGCAGCTTGTGAACTTCACGCAAACTTGTCAGGTATTCTCGATTCCATACGGTCCAGAAGCCTTCAGTCAGCTGATGGCTCGTCTTCAGCGCTTCTTCTGTTTGTCGACGAGTCCTTAGTACCGCTGCTTCCTCTGCTGGTAGATACGTATTGTCGTCTTCGTTACGTTCGATAGATTCGAACGGATAGGTGATGACCATGTCCCGTTGAATGAAGTCTATTAGCCGGAGCGCCGGTGTGTCCTCCCATCCTTCCTCCTGATATGTGAGAGGTCTGGTGTTGAGCATTCCTTCGATCTCGACGAAGAGGGTCTCTAGAGTTTCCTGCTCTGGAACTGTCCTTTGGATGGCTTTATAGAGGCTGTGCTTTACTTATTTTATCAATCGCTCGTACAATGCCCCCTGCCACGGAGCATATGGCGTGATTATCTTCGCAATTCATCTTACAGCCAGTGATTGTTCAAACGCAGAGTCGTTCCTTGCAGGTAAGTTGGCATCGCATAAAATTTGCTCTGCCAGCGCGAAACATGGTGCGTTGTCCGATGTGATGTTCGCCGGTATCCCACGTCTAGCGAATAATCTTCGAAGTGCTAGTAGTAGGTTATTTGCTGTCATGTCCGGTACCAGTTCAAGGTGCACCAATCGCGTTGTAGCGCAGGCCATGATGATTCCGTAGACTTTGACAGTTTCATTGTTTCGCTTGGCTGACATCGGCCCAAAATAGTCTATACCAGTATGTTCAAACGGTCGTGCTCTCTGTACTCGCTGTGCAGGTAGATCAGTCATTTCCGGATACTTGAATGGGAGATTGTTCATTCTTTGACAGGGCACGCACTGTCGTATGATGCTCCGAACCATCTGCCTTATCTTAGGGATCCAGAAATGTTGCCTTACATTTGCTATAGTGTGACTTATGCTGCAGTGTAGCGAGGAGTGCGCTTGTAGTATGATCAGTCAAGCTAAGTCTGATTTCGTTGCGACCAGTATCGGTCTTTTGGTATCGAATGGAAGGTTGGCATTTCCCAGACGTCCTTGACGTCGAAGAATACCGTATTCGTCTTCCATAAGCTTCAACTGCTTCAGAGTCTTTCGCTTCTCTAGAGGAAGGTATACTTGCTTATGATTACGGATAAGAACTCGTAGTGCCAGCTCATATTCCGCAGCCGCAATATTCGGTCGTGATTCCATGTGCTCGAGCTCGGGAATACTGCTTGCTATTCTATATTGGAGTTTGCTTTGATTTTTAGCAACCAATGCCTTGATAAATCGCAAGGCGTAAGCTAGCACTCTCTTTGCTTTTGCTAATCCACTGTATCGCCTCAAGTCGAGTATATCAGTTGACACCACGATAGAAGAACTTGCTTGTAAAACTCGAGCTTCTGACGTTGCCAATACTGGTAGGCTGAATAGTCGGATTTCCTTGGGCCAATTTTGTAAAATCCGGTCCGTGCCACCACATGTGAGTTGGAAACCCGGCTTTGCTCAAACCTCTCGTTGCACTGTCGGCAGGATTGTTAGCATTGGCAACGTCGAATAGTGTTCGTAGTGAGGCGTGGAATTCCGTAGCGAGTTTCCTTATTTCTTTTACTCGGTTTCTAACTAGTACTCCAACCGACTTCTGCGTTTGGTCTGTTGCAATCCACGTTAGTGCGATTTCCGAATCAGAGAATATCACGATCTCTGTTATAACTGCGTGATCTTTAATCGCTTCCCATATGGATTTTGCCAGTCGAACTGCCATTGTGAGCGCGTTGAGTTCCAATTTCGGTATAGTCGGGCGTTCCTTTATAGAGGGAAGTTTGGATTTTCCTGCTATAAAGTTTGACGTAGTTGAAGAAATGGCATATGCGCATGTGGCCATCGCGCTTTCGCTAGCATCCGCAAACACAACTAGTCGGATAGATTCGCCTCTCTGAGCTACACCTCTGGGTATCTGGCACTGAAACCCATCGGATTCCTCCATGATTTTCATCCATCGTTGTTGGTGCACTTGCGACAATAGTATGTCCCACTCGTACTCGAATTTCCAAAGAAGCTGAAGGAATTGCTTCCATGTAGCGTGATTGGGGCTAACCATCCTAGTGGATCATAAATGGCTGCTACTTGTTCGGACACCGTGCGCTTAGTTAGTTTATCTCTTGGCGGATATTTGCACGATAATCACAGCCACTTGCATTCCAGGATATGCCCAAAACTTTCTGCATACGATTGTTGCAGCGATTCTTCTCCGCAAACTGGTTTTGCAAGTCGTTGTCGTTCGAATTGAACTCCCTTAAGTTCATGTTCATGTCATCGAAGAGAGCTTTCGAATCCTTATACATGTCCCAGCCTTCCTCTGTTGACGCAACTGTTACCACCACGTTGTCCACATAAGTGTTTCTCTCAACTTCGCGTACCAACCGCGGGTTTGACGTGTGGTGTTCGAGATGATACTTTATCGTACCAGCGAGGAGGAATGGCGAGCAGATTAGCCCAAAGGTCACACGGCAGAAACGGTAGACCACGATGTTGCTAGGCGTTATTGGCTGAGTGGGATACTTCAGCCACAAAAATCGTGTTGCATCTCTATCGAAACGATGGAGATGGACTTGAAGAAAAGCTTTTTCTACGTCGCTTGTTATAGCTACTTTTCCAATTCTGAACCGGAGAAGGATATCGCAAAGCTTCGGTAGCATCACTGGTCCTCGGTGAAGCATATCGTTGAGGAAAGGTGAGTCTTTCAGATGTGCGGATGCATCGAATACGACTCGTAGTTTGGTTGTACTTTTGTACGGTGTAATTACGGCTTGGTGCGCAAGATAGTGGATGACTGGTCCGTCGGGTGCCTTCCCTTCGTCGACTTCTTCAATGACTCCTTGTTCCAGCTGCGATCGTATTGTTTCCTCGTACTGTTGCAGCAGTTCTTGATTGGTGTTCATCCTGCTGAGTGTTGAATGTAGGCGGCGAACTGCTAGGTTTTTGTTGTCTGGCAGTGCCTTACATCTGATGTCACATCTCCACGGAAGGCGCACGTGGTAGCCGTCTTCCTTCTTCTCTACTGTCTGCTCAAACTCCTTCCAGACAGCTTCATCGTTCCTTTTTCGCTCTTCTGCTGCTGGTCCCACAAATTCGTCCACCCCGGAAGATTCGAACGTGCAAAAGTCTTCCCATGACTGCAACTTTTCCTCTATTGCTTGTGCGTTTGTAACGTTTATTGTCACATCGACAGATTTATCGTTTGGATGCTCTGTGTATGAACAGTTTCGCCCTGCCACCAGGTATCCTAGTTTTGAGGGAATGAGTTTCAGTCCTGAAGGAAGTGTATGTTGTGGTGCTGGTCCTGAGCTCAGCAACGAAAAGCGATCTGCGCGACCAAGTAGAATTTGTGGTTTGACGTTCTGTGCCGTCGGATTGATGGAGAGCTGTAGATCACTATCACAGATGAAGCGTTTGTCTTCGAGACACAAGCTGCTACGGTGTAACGTTTCAGTGAGTTTTTCGATACGAGTGACGGTGAAAGCATGTGGTGTTCCACCGGCGTCCCATATCTGAAGCTCAGTTATCCCACACGTTCTCGTCATAGCCTCCTGGTGAGCGAATGTACTTATAGCCAACGATTGACATCCATATCTTCAAGTTGCAATCGTCCGGCTAGCTCGTTACTGATAAAAGAGCGGTCTGCTCCTGTATCAAGCATTACGTATACCGCTTCTAGTGAGTTTGTTGAAGGATTGAGTACTTGTGCTTGACCCATCAGTACGAGAACGTTTCCGCTATCATCAATGTGAAGCACCGTATTTGATATTGATTCTTCATTGTTGGCCTCATTCGATGATATCGTGTTCATCCTGGATGATGACGCTTTTACATTGGTTGGCGACTTTTTCTGTGCTTTGGTTGTTGACGATGTCGCTGGAGTTGAGCTGATGGACTTTTTCTGCAAATTGAAGTGTGATGGCCGACTTCTTTGCAGATCCGGCAGGCACCCCTTCGGCAAGTCGCTGTTGTGTGAACTTTACCACCACAGTTCTGACAGAGCTTTCGCGTTTTCATAATCTGCAACCTTTGATCAGTGGTTGACGCTTAGGGGCAGTATCTTGGTTTGTGCCCTTCGATTTCACAGTAGAAGCAAGGCGAAGATCGATAACCTTCCTGATTGCCCTTTTTTGTCGTCGGCGCAGCTTCTTCTTTATCTCGTTTCTGCGCCTCACCTGAGCCACGTTGAAATTGCCGGGCAATCCTTAGCTCGTACTCCACATATTCCTTGGCCGTAGTAAGGAGCGTGATGGTGTCCCATGTTCCCTCATGTTCGTTGCGAACTTTCTGGCGGAGAATGTGTCGCTGAACGTCCGTAGAGAACTTGTTTAGGAGTTGTTTCTGGAGGAACGAGTTATCAATATGTTCTCCTTTGACTTGTAGTTGTGAGGTTATCGTATACAACTGTTCGCACTGCAACTCCTGCGCTTGTAAATCGCTGCTTCGAGCTCGCGTCGTGTGGAGCTTCTTCAGAAGCTGATCGACCAAAGCTTGCCTGTCACCATACTTTTCCTTCAGGTGCTCGATCACCAAAGGATAAGTGCTGTCTGATATCTCAAATTGCTTGACTGATTCCTTGGCTTCTCCCTGTAGTGCGTCGAGCAAGTTGTTGAGTTTAAATATGTTGTCGATGTTCCTCGAGTGCACTGTGTAGTCGAAAGCCTTCCAGAAGGTTTCCCATTTCCAAATCTGACCGCTGAATTAGGGTACAGGGATGGGCGCGAGCAGTGGAGACTCCACTACCCGGCCGCGCTCGGCCTCGGTGTCTTCGTGGAGTCTCATCAACGTTGTTATTGCCTTATGGGCTTGGTCAATCAAATCTTGGGCCGTTTCCGTGTTGGCTTCTATTCGCTACTGCATTGCTAACATAGTTGCTTCTTCTAGTTTGTCTGCCACGGCACTGTACTTTTCCAACGCATCCTCGAGTTTGTGAATTTCGGTCTCAATCACCATACGAGCTCGTTGAATGCGCTGACGAAGCAGCCTGTTCTCGTTCTCAGGTCTTGACGTCGATAACTGCGTACTCAAAATGTCGGATTCCTCCGTGAGTATTGAGGATAAACGGTTACCAGTTCGGGTTAGGATGCTTTGTCTATTTGCTAGCGAAGTTGTCATCGTGCTGTTGTGCTAGTGCTAAGACAGTGGACTTCTCGTGCAAGACGCGACGGCTAAAGTTGAACTCACTTCAATGCTGGGTTGTAAGCGACGTTGATCGGCTACGATTGCGACTGTCGGCTTAGCGGGACGGTGCGGCGAGTTTGTGAGTTGGACGTCGGCTCGAAATGACGATCCGACCAGACTCCAGAAACTACGGGATCGTTGTAGAGTCGGCTTGATCTGAAAAGCAGTTGACGGTTCGACGATATCAGACTCCCGGAGAGGACACGATGGTACGGCGAGTCAGCTTGAGTTGTCGGCCTGTCCAGGTTCCAAGAGACGGCAGTGTAGCGAGTTGGCGTCGGCTTGGAGTTGACGTCTGGACGATGCACCAAATATAGTAGTTCGGTGTGTCGCTTGTAGTGCCACGCGGGACTTCACAGATTTATTGGTAGCAGAATACAGGAGTAGTGCAGTCCGAATGCAGAGGATAATAAGGTGCCTATACTAACTTCGGCCGGCTATTTATACGGTTTTTGAATCTAGTGCTCATGAGAAAGTTGACATAGATAACGGTAAAGTGGGAGAGGCGTAAGAAACGAGAGATGCACTTCGGATGAGAATTCCCACGCTTCTCATGTGAAAGAGGCTAGATAGATGAGACGCAGACAGAAAAGGAGTGGAAAACGTGGGAAACCGGAATTCAAATAGATTTCAAATATATTGCAACTTCAAATACAGTTCAGGCAAGGATTCCAAGAGGTGGTGTAGTGACAAAGTCACTATATGTAGGATGTGTAGCATAAAGGCATACGTAGCTCAAAGAACAGGCCCTGTTTTTGCTCAATTGAATTCTTAATATGGCGAGGGTACCTAATAGAACCTGATTTGTGTTTTTTGAAAGGAACGAAAACAGTAAGAGCTTCATAGAGGGTTCTGCAAAATCTCTGATAACATCATTCATCGATGTGTATTGGTCTGATAGTTTCAGCCAGTCAATGCTGGATAAATACCTGTTCAGAGCGGAATAGTCGATATTTTGTAAATCGAGAAGGAGAGCTTCAAAGCTGCAGAAGCTACTAGTAAACTCAAACGATACTATGCTATGATCGGACGTTAACAGCGGTGAAAGAATACTTACGTTGTTAATCGTTAAGGCAGTAGCAAGGATCGTGTCAAGAATGGCATTTTCATATGTAGGTTTTCGAACATATTGTTGGAAGCCTCACTCTTCAAAAAAAAAACTTAAATACACAGAGCTTGCAGAGTTTTCGACAGCTGCCGTCTCCCAGTCAATTTGAAGGTTAAAGTCGCCCAATAAAATCATTCTACAGGGTGAACCAAAATGATGTGGACGCTATTTTTTATCATAGTTATAAAACAACCAACAATTCGAGAAAACGACGGCTAAATTACAACAATACAAACATTAGGGCACATCATGTTCAAATGGTTTTGAAGTGGCCTCCCTTGGAGTGGATGCAGAGGGCCAAACGTTTCGCGAATTTTTCGGCGATGGGCCGCAGGTCATCAGGAGACAACCATTCCCACATCTGGCGCAAGGATTCCTTCAGGGACTCGAGACTGCGGTGGCGTTTGACGCCGAACCTAACCTCTAAAATGCCCACACACTGTAGTCCATCGGATTGAAATCCGGAGAATACGGCGGCCATTCCGAAGGCGTGATGAAGTCGGGGAAACTGACCTTGCACCATGCCTGCGCACTCTTCGCACTATGTGCGGTGCAGAGTCCTGTTGGAACGTCCAGTGGGCATCACCGGAGTGCTGGTGGGTCCAAGGAAGAACTACGGACTCAAGGATGTCTCGCTAGTACACATCTTCGTCGATTTTCACTCCTTTATCCACGAAAACCAGGGGTCTTGCCGCTGGCGCAGATTCCGCCGCAAAACATGACAGATTGTGACCGGCCGCTCAGTACCAGAGCAGGCGTCGAATGGTCAGGACCCTTCCAGACCAGCCAAGCTTCCATCCTCAATGAATTAGTAACAGTGTTGTCTTGGAATGATAGACGCACAGGCTTGTCTACCTGCATCGAAACGCACTGCGTATGCAAGGTACGTATTCGAATCGCTTTCGCGACATCCCATAGAAATTGAATAATCCCTGTGAAGGGATCATTTACTTTCATCAATATTTTTATTTGATGATTCATCAATATCAGTGCTACACCAGCCGTTCAGCGGCCTAGCTGCGCCAAACTTCCAGTTAGGGGCTTCGCCCCAAGCCCTGAAAATAGAACATCCTAACTGCCTTTTTTTTCTTTTTTAGCACTTTCAACTTTTATTACAGTAATAAAATCTGGTGTTACTATAGAAGAGTGTAGCAGAATACGGTAGGGCAGAATCTTTGAGATGGCTTCTATGAAGCTTGTCCATACACTATCGCATGTACGCGATTTATTCTCCGAAATGCTATTTCTCATGGCGAGAAACAGTTCATGACAACAACGAAGTGCTTAATCTGCGGAAACATAAATAAAACCAATCAACCGTTTACTGACTATCGTCATTAAGCTGGTGCACGCTTGTTGCGGCCTTTCAAAGGTTATATATGCATCCGATGAAGCATCATGCTGCGCGAAGACTGATCTGTGGCACGTCTTCTGAAACCGGTCACATGTTGCACAACGTTTGTGATACATTTATTGAGTTCCGAACGCGTGTTACTACGTTGCCATGACACCTATGACACGTCTTCTGCTCACCGACCCCAGTGGCACGCATGCTGTGACAGGTCTTCTTCACATGGATGCACGTGGTACGTCTTTGACTCGTCTTCTGAATTCCAATACACGATAGACCCTACTGAGAGAAAATACTGATCCCCCTTACTTGTTCACCCGCCCCTCCCCTTCCCTTGGTGGTCGCTTCTTTACTGGCCCCCTAATTTCACTTCACTGGTTTCCGTTGCTCTTCACCTCTTACTGGCACCCATTTACTGGTACCTCCTTTACTGGCCCCCCTTACTTTTCTGAATCCTGAATCACGTTGGACGACGTCGTCAGCGCGTGTTCTGAATCCCGGAGCTCGGCGCTTGATCCCCATTCATACCCTGACGCGTTGCCCGCTCAATATATCGTAAACATTTCGATCCGTCGCTTGCCAAAGTTATAAATTCGCCAGCGAGTGTCCATGGTTAAACCAAAGAGAAGTCGGTTGGCTCTGCCAAAGGCATTTCTTGGCTTTGGTCGCCCTCCCCTCCCCCCGTGACTGACAACGACACCCATGGACTAACTGAATTATATAGGATCGAGTAAGATTATCACTGTATGCAATTTTAGTCAATCTCAAACAAGGGCCAGTTCCGGATAGCACATGGCTTCCATTATAACGCGCACTTCCGCCGACCCCTTCAATTGTACTGTGTACGGGAAACGGTTACATTTTAATACTGACGTAGAGCTTGAACTCAGCCGTGATGGTATTATAGCTGAATGCGCGATCCTGCTTGAAACGGCGGCTATAACGATCATTAAATATCTATGCATCAGACGCATGACTTATATGGGTTGGAAGAAAGTTCTCCAGAAAGAAAGTTCTCCATGACCGCTCACTTCTTCTCTATTTCTGAATCTCTTACAGTCAACAACGTCGCCAATATGTTTATGGCTTTCCTTGATTACTGAGCGTGGGTCTGATCTCTTAGCGATTGCCTTTGTTTATCGGTGGTAAAAGCGCCATAGATAACGGCTCTGTTGTGGCACGCATCATGACGCCGTCCAGTCACATCCCACAACGTTGAAACTGCGTCGTGCCTAGAGGAGTACTGCGAATTGCGCTAAGGTACATTAATCTGACATCTAGAAGCCAGGAGTTGTTGATTGTTATCTAGACTTCACTAAAGGACTCATTGCGAAATAGCTGAAAACTTCTCCAAGACTTCAAGATGACAGCTACCCTGTCCAAAAAAGGAAGCAGAACTCCCCAGTGTGGAGGCTCGCGCTTAAAGGATTGGTTTCCATGGATATTTCAATAAATACTTCTTCCACTTATCTCAAAGAATTATGACCGACACAACATTTTAAAATGCAACAGTGATTGCTTCACTTCGTTATACCTTACTTAAGCTAATTTTTCATGTTCTAGTAATACTGTAGAAAGGTTGCACACTCCCTACTTACTTATGAAGTTCAATGAACTCAATGTTTGGTGGCTGACAAAAACCCTTTTTAACCTTCTCCTAAACCTCTAATAAATAATAGTTTTGATATTTGAAATGAAAGCTTGAAATATACAACACCGCTAATAATTCGTGTACAATCAAGGCTTTGCGACAGATTTTTCCGTCGCAAACCGTCGCAACCGCATAACTTCGTTCATAGCGAACCTATTAAAATTTAAATTACACCACACCACCGATCACCAATCACACCACTATTCTTTGTCTCAGTACAAATTCACTGAAGCGTGTAAACGTAATTTTATTAAAAAGTGAAGTAGTTGTAAAGAACAATTTTTGGAGCAGTCGTTAATTGTTCTACGACCGCTTCAGAAGTTCCGCTGGTGTTCCCTCCGAATATGGAATACAGGGTATAGTACGAATTCTAAAAATCTGGCTTTTATAATCAAATTCGTCCTCTGTAGCCGCCAGACTGATACCGAGCTCTACTAAAATCACTAAAACTGGATTTCTACCACAGAAAATTCGAGAAACGGTTTCTTCACTACTTTGGTCCTCATTTCGCCAGCTAGCATTCTGTTCCATCTAAAAGCGAAATAAGAAATGCATGAAGGAACACGGTTTCTCCCATCTCTGTCAGAATAGCCTTCGCCCTTCAATAGACGTTCAATTATTATAGCTTTAAATCCTTACATTTCTCTCTTCAACAAGTGAATTCTGTACTTTTAACGAACTATAACTTCTTTCACCAGCAGCAGCGGAGCTGATCTTGCTTCTACCTATTCTCTAGTTGGGTGCTTTTAAAGTACTGGCTGCAAAAATGTTCGTTCCCTTCTTAGTATTTGTTATCAAGAGTCTTAAGTTAGACAGAAAATCTCGGTTTTCCAGTGTTTTCTGCGGTTACTCGGTCGCCCTAACTTTAATTGGGGAACGGTTGTGTTCTCGGTTTCAAGTACAACGAGAGCTTTTGATCGATGTAACATTATGGAAAATTGAGATGATCGATATTTTGCCGCGTTCGTCTTTGTTGGGTTTTGAGATCGCTGCGACTTGATCCGAGCCAGCACTCTATGGCCCGCTCAATGCTCGCACCTGGGTGTCAGCTCCAGTGGCACTGCGCCCTATCGAGTGGGTTAAAAGACAGCACTAAGCTACCCTTTGTGGTAAATCAGCAGCGTTCTTTTTTAGCCTGACAATAAATGCAAGGCCTTTAGCATCACATGAAAATATATCCAAATCTAAAACTAGGTAGTACATAGCTGTGACAGGTCGAACTTCGCCCCCGAATTTCGCCACACCACCAGACGCCGTTATCAACTGCTCTTCTACAGACTGAGTCGCTTGGCATGAAATCTCGCAAGGTAAAAAACACAGGCTTGTAAGCACACAGCAGCATAGCAGTAATATTAACTTTTCTAGAAGACAAGAAAATATCAAGTTGAGCCCATGTTCTTTACGTCCCAGCTACCTAGCTTTAGATTGGAGTAAATTTTCATGAGATGCTAAATTTTCATGGACTCTCGGGGGGGGGGGGTGCAAAAGATGGCCCTCCCCCTCTCCGGGGGTCGGGAGGGGGGAGGGCAAGTGACCTTCCTCTCATCCCCCCTTGCGCACCCATCCACAACCCATAGGCTGCTTCTGGAGTCTAACGGCTGCCTTACGAACCCTTTGGAACGCAAAACAAAATTTCCCGATGCGCAGAACAGCGACTGTACCTCCTGTCACCACGCCATCCCCCTCCCCCCAACAGGAGGCGGGTGTACCTCCTGTCCCGCTGCCGATGCTGAAGGCCTTGCATTTATTGTCAAGCTAAAAAAGAACGGCGCTGATTGCCAAAAAGTGTAGCTCAGTGCTGTCTTTTTACCCACTCTATAGGGCGCAGTACCAATGGAGCTGACACCCAGGCTCAAGCGTGTGGTGCGATTTCTGCCAAAAATTTACGACCCCCCCCCCCCCCTCACAAGAAGGGTCTTGGTACGACCACCCTCCTTCGAGAGAATCGATGGATTGTAATGTTAAGTTATGTTGCAAACAGTTTTAGAAAATGTGAAAGAAAGGAAAATATTTATTAATAATCAATTAATAAAGCTTTGACGCAAATAAATCAATTAAATGAAGATTATTTTAGGCATGGCAACGACATGGCAGCATCCTGAGCACCGCTTCTTTTACGAAAAGAAGACGTCATTTTTATTTGAATTTATCTAATAAAAATTTAAATAGCTGTTGAATTAGTTGTTGTATATGGATCTCACCAAAAGTTAAGCTAACTTCAATTTGTAGCAGAAAAATATCAGGCCTCTCCTAAGCAACCTTTCATCCGAGCGGGTAGAGTGAATTTCCTGGAATTTTTCTAGAAATTTTTCAAAACCAATATGTTTCCTGAACAAGGGTACCACTGCCGGTAGAGTTCTCAGCAGCACAGATTCTATTTAGCACTTGTTCAAAAAAATCAAGTCTTACCTACCTAGTCTTACCTGGTCAGGTGAGGTCATGCTCAATTTTTTCAGAAATAAAGATTTTTCTACCTGAACGGAACGATCTATAGAGCTGACGTGTAACTTAGGATAACGGCAATTTTTATTTTATTTTATATATATATATATATATATATATATATATATATATTCTAGAATCGACCCTTTCATAAGCGATTTTCCTTGCGATCAGGTGAGGTCATGCTCGATTTTTTTTTCGAAAATAAAGATTTTTCTGCGTGAACGGAAGGTCTCTAGAGCTGAAATGTAGCTTCACAAAAGCTCAATCTTTGACTACATAATAAAAAAATGTAAAAAATGTCCCGAACTGCCAGCTCAGTCTCGTCTGATAGCGAACAAAGATCGTTGTCCATGAAAATGGCAATAAACATCGTAAGGAGCAACAAGCCACCCAACGCAGCAATGGCGGAGTAGGCGCAGGGCGCAAACCAATGCTCCTCGTCGCGAGGAAGAACGCGACAAGGTACCGTTCTGTGTGCCCTTCATTTCAGACGAGATGAGCAGGGAAATTCGAAAGTGCGTGCGTGCAGCTGATCTTCAAGATATGGTGAGGATCATTAATGTTCCTCCCGCTAACTTGAAGGCGCAAATGGTTCGAAACCGTGCCTGCGACAGGACATGTTCCACTCCGTCCTGGGTTGTGTGTCCTAATGGGAAGAAGGGGGATTGCATGACCTCTGGAGCTGTCCACAATATGTCATGCAGTGAGTGTGGTGAGGACTACATAGGGAAAACGGGCAGACCCCTATGCATCAGGGTTAAGGAGCATTTGGACGGCCTTAGAAAAGGCAATGTCCGAACTCCTTGGCACAGGGTCCGATGTCATGCGGGCGCGATGCTGCAGGTGTCTGTGTCGATTTTAGCTCGAGAGAGTGATATGTCGGCTCGCAAGACCATTGAGGCGCTCTGCATCACGGCTAAAAATCCCTAGGTCAACCTGAAGGAGGAGTGTCTGGCGGTAACCCAAGAACTGGCACCCTTCGTCGAGCTCTGCGGGTTCTGATCAATCTGCGTTCTAGTCCAGCTTCGGGTGACTGGTGGTCCTTCTCGGCATCCACCGATAAGGTCAGTCGTTCCTTCATAACTGTCATGTTGGATCTTGTTGCTATCTTTCCCCAAGATTAGCACTCTGTAGGATCAAATGGTGTTTGGGAGGACAGTTTCATAAGTGTTTTTCGACTTTTCAGGCTCTGTCGGAGGTGAGGTCGCCGAAACGTAAGCCGAGTCCAATAAATGTGATAACAACTTTGGCTACCAACTCAGTAAGACAACATCGATCTGAGGTCAATATGCCAAGGTTTATTGAAAGTCGGAACTTGGACAGTTCCGCATACTTTGAACATACTCACGTTTGAAGCACGTGAGAGATAGAATGCGGTATTTTGAAGCAAGCCACTCCAGCTATGGTAGGATCATGGCAAGAGTCAAGGTTTAGCACGCGGGTTGCCAATAGAAGAAAAACTATCATGAAATGTGCATTCATTCATATTCTGTTATTGTTAAATGAAGGGAGGTACCAATTAAAGACATTCGGAATCGTCATGTCGAATCTGAAGGAGTAGAGTGCAGTGAATATTATTGAAATGTCCGTAACTTCAAATTGTTTTACATAAAGAAAAGAAGATTCGACAGATGTCATAAGAAGTCTGCAGAGATCGAAATGTGGAAAATCTTGCACCTCATTTGTGCCCAGTCAGAGGAAATGGAAATCTGAGACGAATGTGGAAATGTCACACTGACAATGTTACCATAGTATAGTATGCAAAGTCTTCCTCGCATAACATTAAACGAGATAAGGAACAACAGAGATCGCTGCCCAACATGGGCGTTACTCAAAGTTTAAATACTGTGGAAGGATATCATATATGGAGAGTGAATGTAGTTTAAGTTTCTACAAGTTGTGAGAGTGACATATAAAAATTCCATTCCAGTGTTGGCTGGTATTGTACAAGTCACAAAATGACAGTATTGTTGCAACAAATTCCTTGTATCTACTGTGAAGTAGTCGTCTCACTAACTAAGCAGAAGTCAAATTTTCCCTATATTTGCTAACCAGGTAAGTTTCAAGTCAGCGTTCTATTCCCGGTTACTCGCTGACAATGGAATTAGGCTTGCATTATAGCGCTAAGGCGAGGCAAAACGCATCTTCCTGGTCTAAAAATAGTGGGGAAAATAAAAATAAAAATAGAAAAAATAGTGGGAATGCAGGCAGTAATTATATGTACCCTCTCAGCAATGTCCTTGTGAGAACCGTTTATTCAGCCCTTTAGAAGCACGAATCTATGCTGGAGTGGAGCGATTGAGCAACCAACCACGTTATGGTACGGATCGTGGACGATTCTTCAAAATATATCATAAAGCAGATTCAAAGCTTGTTACGGATGCTTTAACCTCGCTCTTTTATCATAGTGAGGGTGTTTGCCGTCGGAGGAGACGCCGCCTGTTGACCCTGGTCAGGGTCAAGCTTGAGGTTCGGGAATCGAAGGGGGGATCGTACTGTGGCCTCGTCTGGAGGGGGGGGGGGTCGTGCTCTTCCGGTTTTGGCAGAGGATTCTCTCTTATTCTTCAGGTTTTTTGGTGTTTTTTTTTCAATTCTTAATAAGTTGTTTTTTCCAGGAATGCTTACAAGGTGTGGAGTCTCTCCTTCGTCCCGCGAAGTTGTAAAAATTAATATAACAAGTTCCAAATAATGATTGTATTACTCGTTAGAAATAAAGATTTTCCGCCGGCAGATTTGGAGTCAATGAGAACTTTCCATTTTTCAGTTGTTTTTTTTTCAGGAAGTCATGGACGCGACAGTTTTCTGCCTGAACGAGCGACATCTACGTCCTAAATTGCAGTCTATAAAATTTGAAGTGTCAATTGCTAAGGAAAATTAAGTGCTCTTCCTACAAGATTTTTGGAAGCACTCTTCGAAGCGATGACCGAATGGCAACCGAGGATGGACTTGTCACGGAGCTAATTTTCTCTCTTCTGCTGGAAACAGCATCAGAAAGTGAGGTTGTACCCAATAAAGTTTTAATCCACTGGTTGACACAAGGGAATAAAACGTGTTTTTGTGAGACAACCTTCTGTATAAATAGACGCTCCGATTTGTATCATTTGCCGAAAAAATTCGACACCGTCAATCACATGAAAGCCGCTATTTTTACAAGCTGCTTTTTAAAGCGTAGAAACCACACCTCTTACAGTTTTAAAAGTTTTGTGAATTTTTCAGAGATGTCGCACAAACTCCGAAATATGGTAGGTTACGTGGAGCCATTGCGTTCTCCGATATCACCGATCGCCACTGAAGGACGGACTTCTTGCGGCAAAAAAAATTTCTACCTTCTGGAGGAAGAGCATCAGAGAGTGAAAACTGTACCAACTTAGAGTTCAAGATGTGATTAATATACAATCATAAACTAAGCTTCTTCGCAGCGATCTCCGATATGATTAGGGCTGACTGCATTTAAATTTTTCGCTTTTCAAGAAAAATTAATTAATTTTTACCTGAAGCAGATCACCCACACAGTTGAAATCTCGCCACAAAAAGTTTCAATACTTGTCTAATGCACAGTGTAAAAATCATGGTTTTCTGAAACGAATAGACTGGATCCACCACTGGTCGATGTCGCACCGACGTCATGGGAGCGACGAAATTCGACGTTCACAAAAATGAGTATAACTCGGTAAGCTTTCCACAATTTTAGAAAGCCAATAACTTTTTAAAAATTATAAGAAAAGCTATTTCATACGGTGTGAAAATCGGTTTTCAAAAGCTAGATCTTCATACGGGGCGGAGGCCTTCGATTTTTGAGCGAAAAAATTGAAGTGATTTTGTACAAACAATTATATCCCGGTAGGTTTTTGGAATTTTGAAAGATTTAATAGCTTTTTAAAAACTAGAGGAAAAGCGTTTTCAAACCATATAGAAACTTCTTTTCATCAGGGAGGTCTTCATAGGGGGCGGTGGGGGGTTCGATTTCTGGTCCATTGTTGCAGAAATACGTGCCAAAAATCGAACCCCCTCGCCCCGTATGAAGACCCCTTTTTTGAAAACCGGTTTCTATATGCAAAGAAAGCATCTTTTCTCTGTTTTTCAAAAAGCAATTGGGATTTTCGAATTTCGAAAAGGGAACCGAGTTATGATCAAATTTGTGAAGAACTGCTCGTAGACTCTGCACCGTCGACATTGGAGTGATTTCATAAAAATGATCATAACTCCGTTCCTTTTTCGAAATTCGAAAATCCCAATTGCTTCTTGAAAAACAGAGAAAAGATGCTTTCTTCCCATATAGAAACCGGTTTTCAAAAAGAAGGTCTTCATAGGGGGCGAGGGGGGTTCGATTTTTGGCACGTATTTCTGCAACAATGGACCAGAAATCGAACCCCACCGCCCCCTATGAAGACCTCCCTGCTGAAAACTAATTTCTACATGGTTCGAAAACGCTTTTCCTCCAGTTTTCAAAAAGCAATTGGGATTTTTGGATTTCAAAAAATGAACCGAGTAATGATCAATTTTGTGAAGCCGTAACCAGAGGAGTTGGTCGGCCCATCACCGGAGTCATTGGAGTGATTTCACAAAAAATGTCCATAACTCGGTTCGTTTTTTGGAATTCAAAAATCCCAATTGCTTTTCGAAAACTAGAGGAAATTCGCTTTCGAAACATGTAGAAATTTGTTTTCAACAGGGAGGTCTTCATAGGGGGCGAGGGGGGTTCGATTTCTGGTCGATTGTTGCCAAAAATCGACCAGAAATCGAACCCCCCTCGCCCCCTATGAAGACCTCCTTTTTGAATAACGATTTATGCATGGTCAGTTAGCATATTTTTTCTACTTTTCAAAAAGCAATAGGGATTTTTGAATATCAAAAAACGAACGGAGTTATGATCATTTTTATGAAATCACTATAGTGTCGACGGTGCAGAGTTTACGAGCAGTTAATCACAAATTTGATCATAACTTTGTTCAATTTTTGAAATTCAAAAATCCCAATTGCTTTTTGAAAAATAGAGAAAAGATGCTTTCTTTCCATATAGAAAAAGGTTTTCAAAAAAGGGGTCTTCATGCGGGGCGAGGGGGGTTCGATTTTTGGCACGTATTTCTGCAACAATGGACCAGAAATCGAACCCCTACCGCCCCCTATGAAGACCTCCCTGTTGAAAACCAATTTTTATATGGTTCGAAAGCGCTTTTCCTCTAGTTTCCAAATAGCTATTGGCTTTTGTAAAACTCGAAAAACTTACCGAGTTACGATTACTTATTCAATATCACTTCAATTTTTTCGCACAAAAATCGAAGTCCTCCGCCCCTATGAAGATCTAGTTTTTGAAAACCGATTTTCACACCGTATGAAACACTTTTTTTCTAGTTTTTAAAAAGCCATTGGCTTTTTAAAATTGTGGAAAACTTACCGAGTTATAGTCATTTTTGCGAATGTCGAATTTCGTCGCTCCTATGACGACGGTGCCATATCGATCAGAGGTCGATACAATCTATTCGTTTCAGGAAACCATGATTTTTACACTGTGCATTGAACAAGACTTGAAACGTTTTGTGGCAAGATTTCAACTGTGTGGGTGATCTGCATCAGGTAAAAATTAATAAATTTTTCTTGAAAAGCGAAAAATTTAAATGCGATCAGCCCTAATCATATCGGAGATCGCTGCGAAGAAGTTCAGATTTTTACTGTGTAATACTCATGACTTAAAAATCCATGAAGCACAATTTCACTCTCGCGTGTTCTTTCCTTGAGAAGATTGAAAAATTTTCCGCGAGAAGACCACCCTCAGTCTCCATAGATGATATCGGCGAACGCAATGGTTCCACGTAACCTACCATATTTCGGAGTTTGTTCAACGTCTCTGAAAAATTTACAGAGTTTCTAAAACAATAAGAAGTGTGGATTCTACGCTTTAAAAAGCAGGATCCATGCTTCCATGTGATTAACGGTGTCGAAAATTTTCGGCAAATGACACAAATCGGAGCGTCTGTTCATACAAAGGATCGTTCCAGAAAAACAGGTTTTATTGCCATGTGTCAAACGGGGGCTTAAAATTTTATTGGCAGAAGAGAGAAAATTAGTTCAATTAGATTATTATTTCCAGCAGAAGAGAGAAAATTAGTTCCGTGACAAGTCCATCCTCGGTTGCCATTCGGTCATCGCTTCCGAGAGTGTCTGAAAAATGTTGTGGATAAAGCACTTAAGTCAGCTTTAGCAAATAACACTCTGCATTGTATAGAGTACAATTTCGAATGCAGATGTTGCTCCTTCACGTACAAAAATGTTCCGTGTTCACGAGATGCTTAGAAAGCCTGAAAAGTTGAACTCGTTGTGATTAATTCGACAGCTGCTCTCAAAAGTGCTTTATTTTCAACTGTAAACAAACAAACTATTATTATCAGAAGAATACATACACAAAACCTTTATCAGCGTTTTTTCTAACAAATTACTAAATCAAACAGTTGCCCTCTTTCTTGAGCTAATCTGATACAGTCGACGCTGCATCTGGAAAGAAGGACCTATTAAAGGGTACAAAAATTGCATAGAAAATTTTAAAAAATCAATGCGGATAGGAAATAAAACTGTGGTCTGCACAAGGGGGGAGGGTCGTACCAGATCCGCTCTGGGAAGGGGGGGGGGTCGTAAATTTTCGGCAAAAATCGAACCCCACGCTTGACCCTGACCCTGGTTCGGGTTTTCTCGCCTAGGCCAATCAAGCATACCACCCTCCGGTGTCGACGAATTGGTAACAGACTTGTCTGGAGGGTAAAAAATAAGTCAAACACTGACCTGTTGCTCGGCAAATCTTGTAAGAATTGCTCTAGATTATAGTGATACGGCAGAATGCGTTACGTAGAGGTATTCTAAATGCCCGTCAATATGTTGTTTGCAACGGAATGAAACATATGGATTGGATGTTTAAAGTAACCATTTCATTCGTAGTCATATTTTTTCGTGTTTTCTTTGCATCTTGTTCCCTTAATTCCCCAACATTTCACATTACTGTACTCCACACTGACGAAATCACAGCAAGCATCAGAAGTCTCGTCATGGACATCATGGGCTGTACCGTTATTCTTGAAAGAGGCTCGGATTTTCCATGTTAGCCCTTTGTGGTTTGTATTCGTGACAATCTTCCGCCTTGACACAGTCACCTCAAAGGAGTTGAATGCATTTCCGGTTGCTGTCAAAGGGGCAATCGAACGTAATGTGTGTACAGATACGTGATCGATTTCAAGGGGCTTATCATATGAGTCAGCGCTTTTTCGTGGCATTTATCTCCACATTAATGTTTGCTTATCGCGGCGCTATATAAACGAAATCGGCGAGAAACTCCGTCAACTCGTCAACTGACAGAAAATGTCGCATCACGGCCACCACGTCTGTTTCTTTTATCTGAAATCTA
The DNA here is from genome assembly GCA_947396885.1 of Heligmosomoides polygyrus polygyrus. NCBI lineage: Eukaryota > Metazoa > Nematoda > Chromadorea > Rhabditida > Heligmosomidae > Heligmosomoides > Heligmosomoides polygyrus. The sequence continues at coordinate 27,166,562 of OX377206.1, forward strand.
CAATTTACTTTAGAATCGCTTCTGTTTTAGGATCACCATGAAATGCACCACGAGGAGCAGCGCCACGGTGGACATCACCAGCCTCCTCACCACGAGCCTCATGTGGTTGGTTTTTCTTGCGATTAGAATCATCCTTTGGGGTAAGCTGGAGTGACAAACTTTGTCCCTTCACCGTAATCATTTCTTCACTCGTTATAATGGGGAAGAAAGCGCATTGATGGCGAAAGTACAGCTTCAGGGACGTACCGAGCTTCCTGTTGGTATAAAGTTTTCGGCTTCTTCTAAGCTTATAGTTACTAGTACTTGCATAGAGCGCTGATCTTTTTCCAATCCCCGTCTTAGCGCATCGAATACGTGGTAAAAAGGTCGTCAGTCTTTAAATGCTATAGTTATCTTCTCGTTACTCCTACTTTTTTCTTTCTTTCTACCGTGGATCAGCGGCAGTGAAAAGGATCAAAGATAGCCTTTCTTGTAGCGTGAGTCGTATCTTCATATTCTAGGTAATCATGCCACACCATGAGCCTCATCATGAAGTGCATCATGCACCGCCTCACTACGAGCACGGAGGACATCACGTTGAGCATCACGAGTCTCACGGACACCATGGACACCACTAAGCAACGCCTGCCTGAACGTGAAACAACCTCACTCCTGACTCATTCGTTCCTGACGGGGTTTGAAAGAAATCGCGGTACTCTCGATTACCAATGTTCTCGTAAAATAGTTATATGTGTAAATAAAGTTTTCTATAACACTGGTTTGCTCGTATATAAAATCATTCAGCTTGGAACACGGTTTTGCAAGGAAGGGTGACTAACAAACAGCGCGGCGAGGGTTTATCAAGTAGCTTTGAAAAAATGACTTCAGCCGACGTTCGTGCTTCTTAAATCGTTTATCAAAGCACATATCGAGGTATATATCGTCAAACCTCTAAATGTGTAACTCTATTATACCTCAAAGTCGTATTCACTGATTCACAGCTACTCTATCGGAGTCGTGGGCATTCGTCAAATTCGGTGATGCCAGCAACCTTCCCAATAAATCAAAAATATGACCAGAATGATGCATGGGTCCTGTACAAAAATTGGAGTCGTTTTAACGAGAGCGTTGACGGGATAAAAAAAAACAAGCGCAAACTCTGCCGAACCACTCTGCCCTTCAAACATATCCTCGAAGACAGCCAGACTTCCACAACTTCGTAAAGCGCCTGATGGTGATCACATTTGTGAAACGAGTTTATCTAAAATACGCCACATGTAAGATTCAAACGGGATAAAGGAAGGGTATCAATGTGATTTTACTGATTGTTAGGTTGTCCGGAAAATTTTCAGCGTTTTGAGTGCTTCACTTTGAACTACCATAACTTTCTCAAATCTTGTCGGATTTAGTCGAAATAAGCACCGTTCGAATCAGCACACTTTTGTCAATGGGTCTTCACTCGACTTATTCAATCAGCAAAAAATAGGTGGTCGGATTCGACAAAATCCTCGAAAGCTGTTTCGGCTTGGTTCTGGTTGGTGAAGGTTTTACAAGCAAGAAAATTCTGAAAGTGTTTAAGAGGTGGTAGTCGGTTGGTGAGAGGTCTGGGGAATATGGCGGGTGAGGCAGAACTTCAGCCGTTATTCGTTCAGTTTTCGAATGAATAGTGATTTCTTAAGCGTGTGGGCGGGCGTTATCGTGCTAGTGAATAGGGCCCCTTCTGTTGACCAATGCTGGCTGAAGCCGACGCAATTTTCGGTGCATTTCGTCGATTTCCTTACAGTAGGACTCTGCTGTGATCGCTTGGCCTGGTGCCAAAAAGTTGTAATGGATCACACCGGCCGCTGACCACCACGCAATGACCATTACCTTTCCTGGTGGAGGTTCGCCTTTGAAAAATGCCTAGGGGTTTGTCGGCGTCCAACCACGTTACCAGAACAAATCTCGAAACGTGACAAATTTTGCCGCTCTCTCAACTCGTGGGGCACCCATTTTTCGAGCTTTTTCACCTTTCCAAGGCGTTTTAAAGCATCCGCAACAGTAGTTTTACTGATGTCCAGCTCTTCAGCAGATTACGGGAACTGTTTGGGATAGTTTACCTTCCACCAATTCCTTGAACTCGTCGTCCAGGATTGCTCTAGGTCGGCCGCTACGAGGGTCACCTTCGAGGCTAAAATCTCCAGTCCGAAACTTATTGAACCACTGGCGCAAAGTGCTTTCTCCAAACCTACTAGACCCCCACACTTGATTGAATGTCGAGTTGTCTCGGCTGCGGATTGTCCCAATTTGAAGTCAAAATAGAACGTCGCTCGGAATTGTTCCTTCAACATACTTCAATAGACCCTTCAAGAGCAGAAATATAAATCAACGTTGAAACATAAATTATTTTGTAAGATAGATCAAAAAATTCTGTATTGAAAGGAGTAGGATTAATGCGCGGTTCAATTCAATTTTTACTTAATAATAGACGAATGAACAATATGTGGTAACACAAAACGCTGAGAGCTTTCCAGACAATCTAATAGTTGGCAGGTTTGAAAAGCTGCGAATCACTCATTAGAGGCAATGAAATGAAACATCCTGTTCAAAATCACTTTTCAGCCTTTAGCTGCTTTGTGGGGAGCTGTTTTGTCGTGTTGCAGCGAACTCCTAAATTTTTACGCTCAAGTAAATGTAATAGGAATTGGAGGCCATAGTGGAGGACGTGGTTCCACGACCAAAATATTGCCTATCTTGCTCCATTCTTTGACAAAACTAGGATTCTAGGGCATGTATTGGCTAACGTATGCTGCTAAACGTCTGGTGGGACTTGAACCCTAAGCCTTAGAGTCACATCTTTGGACCACGGATGCTCGAAGCACAACGGTAGCGAAATGTTTTCTGAACCCGAGCGCTTCTGTTAAGACGTCGTAGAAAAGCCTTCTACGGGCGTACAGAGAGATGGGTTCAAAATGTCTGCCGGCCACCAATCGTCATCTCGGAGGCTATTATATAAAAAAAATTTAATTTTAGGTTCGTTTCGCCACTGGCTTCATAATTATCCCTATTGTGTTGTATTGTATTTAAACAAAGATAGCACTATGCAGTGAAAAAAACTGGAATCACTGATAATGCCCAATCTTTTATTGTGCATAATAAAATGTATAAACTGATGACGATGGATATGAAATTTTAAAGCTTAAAACGTTTTTTGTCTGTTTCGGGCATAAGCGAGTTCTGACCTTTCTGGGATCCCTTTTGATCCCGTTCCCTAGTTGGTCTAGCTTATTGGTAACCACCATATTGGTCTCCAATTAGCGCCCAGTCCCTTTCTGGCCGCCACTCCTGCGCCACATCGGTGACTTGTCTTCTGAACACGAACGCCTGTTGCACGACGTCGGTGACACGTCTTCTAAACTCGGTCGCCTACATATTTCGCGACGTCTTTGGAAGGTCTTGAACAAACTGACGAACGGATTCACAGTGCTGCTCTTTAATATATTTTATATATTTTATATATTGTAGAACATAGCACCTCAAACAATGTCGGATTCTGAACTCACGGTTCGGGTCAATATTCTACAATTATTGATTCCCTTTAAAAAGTAGGTAGAGCTTTGGTGATACAGTCGTTGTACGATTGCGGTCAAAGATTTTTAATAATAGTTTGCTATGAGGTTTTCTAGGATTTTCATCCAAAAATTTCTCTTTGGCGCTCTTTTCGAAAAAAAAAGCAAATCGTCCACATCCAAACTCACTTTCTACTAATTTTCTGTCGAAGCTTGGTTTTTTACGCTTTGCAGGTGTGGATCCTTAGATCTCCTCTGTTTACTGAAATTGCTGTGCCCTTGAAAGCTCCAGCTCACGAGGAAATTTTCTTATGTTCCTTTTTGACTAGTGCTAGATTCATCGACGAACATTCACGACCGTCTGCAACCTATGTGTACAGTTACAGTACGATATAGGTCTTTTCGTAATAGCTACTGATTCTTTCAATGCACAAAGTACGGTAGACAGTGGATTCCTCAGGTAGAGAGAGCTCTCGTTATCCGTCCACCCAGTGAGGAGCAGCGAAGAAGTGCAACATGAAGCAACCATTTTTGAACAACGGCCAGTTCCCTTATTGAAATGGGGAGCTTCAAAAATCTGATTGGTTAAATTTCTATTCCGAGGAGATACTGCAGTGATATAGAAAAGTTGGGCACATTCTGTAGCCTTCTGCTACTGCAAAAATTGCTATCGCGAGAGCCTGTGTGTGAACAGGGACGCTGCCAGCTGTACACCACACACGTCGCAGATCAAAGACCACTTTCCTTTTGTGAAGTCGCTGTGTGAACACGAGATGACAAATAGAAAGATTGCCAGAGTACGTGGATTCTGCAGCGTTCACGATAGTTGCTTTTTGACATGATTGCGAAATGCAGTGCTGTTCAAAAAAAAAATTTTTTATAACATCATCCTCCTATCTGGTTTCGTTCACATAAATGAGTGAGCAGATCGTAGTGGAATTGAGTGTAAAATTAGCTTTCCATATCTGTAATTAACACATCTTTCATAGCCACAGCTAAAGGTGTGATGGTGTTCTACTTTTTGTTGTTTTAGCAATTTGTGTACGTTTTTGGTTTATGTAGAATCGCAGCCGAAGGAAGTGCTAGCTACCGCGTGCAGACCGATTCAGAGTTCTTGATTTGGATCTGTCGCTCAGGCCATCCAAACGTTCCTTCCCCTCTGAGTCAACGAGCTGCTACCAGAATTGTTTGGGAGGGATAAAACACCGCACTGTTCATTGGCTAGCAGTCGCACCTCATCGCATAAGTCAATGCGCATTCACATTGCCTTTACGATATATCGTAGAAGTAGAATGCGTGGCGCATTCCACAAAGCGATTGACAAATATGACATTTACTCCTTATTCCTTGATCTATGCAGTGACTTTTGGCGACCAGCCGATGAATGAGTCGGTGTTTTGCTCTTCTCAGAGAATTATGGTGCCAATTCGCTGAACCCAGAGAAGCAGAGGACTTGGTTGGCTTCTGCGGGACCGAACCACAAACCTGATCCGAGATGCAAGCGAGAGTCGGCGGTCCCTTCGATTGCGCTAGCCACGCCCAAACTTCTAATTACCTCTTCGAAGCGAGGTATGGGCAGATACTGCTTTAGAAGCCGGTAGGATAGCATTTCTTCTTTGCAGTAGCAGAAGGACTCGTTGGCGTTTCCATAAACGAACCTTGAACTACCATCAGATGTACTTACGCTCCACGCTCCTTTATCCTGTCCTGCCTGCCAGTCAGCACAATTTGGAAATAGAACGCCTTCAGAATCTAGACTGGAAATGATAACGCTTTTCTATGGCTTTTAGTACTTGAAGTCACAAGTCTCTCCAAGTAAATCTCAATGAACGTCACCTTTGACCATCCAAAATACTTCAGATCGGTCACAGATGATTATTCTACACCAACTTTTTCTAATTTGCGGATATGTTGCAGTAGGCAGGCTGCGTAGCTTGTTCTTATAGATTTAAAATGTTACTGTCCTTGTACCGATAAAGCGTTTCTTCAGTAGATGGCAAGCGGGAATGCCTACGCTCCAGCTGTACAATTCAAGTAGTTGACTTGAAATCCTAGCAGGGGTTTCACGTTAGACTTGCCTAACGTCGTTAATGGCGAAAGGTTCTCCAGAGCTTGAAAAATTCTTAAACACTGCTCATCCGCGCCATGATTTTTCAGGTCTCACAATTAGTGAGATATATTTTGCTTTAGTAGGCACGCCTTGCTTTGTTCTGTAGGACAAAAGAACATACCTAGAAATTGAAATTTAAAAAAAAATGAAAATCCAGGGCTACATTATTAATGCGTGCAGTAGTGAGGTTCTCGCTAGCGTCACCTGTCGAGCTAAAAGCGATTGATTTTAAAAAAGGGTTGATACCGTAGATCTATGATATAAGGCGGTTCATCACCATAGTTGTTTTATCATACTTTATAATAACGCGCTAAGCGATGAGTGATACCATCGATAGGCGCCGCCGCAGAAATTAGCATTAAAATACAGGGAAAATCAGGGGAAGAATGGGGGGAAAATTACGACACAAAAATAGCGGAAAATACGTAGACGTCTTCTACCTGCCTGGAAACTTCAGCCCTGGGGTAACCGCGGTTGCTGAACACAAAGCTGAAGTTTGTTTTTGAAGTATCGATCGCCATCAATCGATATTGATCAAACTACGGTACGTGAAAATAGCGGAAAATACCCAGACGTCTTCTACGTGCCTGGGACTCAGAAGACGTGCCAAAGACGTCGCTCAACGTGTTTGGGGATTCAGGTAGACGTGCCGAAGACGTCGTCCAATGTGACTGGGGATTCAGAATGCGTGTCGAAGACGTCGTCCGCTAAGAGGGGGATCACTGAGGGGGACCAGTACCAGTAATGGGGACCGTTTCACTAGGGGAGGACCAGTAGTGAGGAACCAATAGATCCGCTATCGCTACTATACACTGCGCGTACTGCGAGCCTTTTGTACTCTGAGGTAAGGAAAAAAACTGTAAAAGTAGAGCAGCTAGCTCTATGTGATTGTCCTTAGCTTAGTGGTACTGCAACACCGCGCGAATATGTGCGAGGCACGCCGATAGGCGTGACGGAGCACTTTTAATACAGTAAATAACTAAATAAAACTTTGTAACATTTTGTGCAATGCTCAACGACTCTCAACTAGATTTTAACGTATTAAACTTCTAGAACTGTAGTGATGCCTAAAAGCAATACGTTTGGACTTAATTGTATGCAAAACAAGTGTCGAATTTTTTTATCGAAATCGGTATCACAATAAACGAATTCGATGAGCTCACAGTCTTTGGGCACTCGTGAAACAGAACATTTGTTAAGTACACTTAATTATTAATATACAGCATGACGGCAACATGATATATAATAATTTGAACACATAAATAATCTAGTTTTACAATAAATATGACACAACTGTCAGTAACAATGCTGTCCAGATCAGGAAGGGTGAAGTCGATGACTTTGGTCGCTGAGTAGTCGTTTTCACTGTTGAAGTTGGCTCTGGTTCAGGATGAGGAGTGGTTTCGGATGAGAACAAACCAATCACTAGTCCTCCCTAAAAGTAGGTGGTTTATAATATGTCAAGTTTCATTGGAAAAAGGATGCGTTCGTTGGGCGTGAAGCTAGAAATGAACACCTATTGAAGTCGCAACCCACAGATATCTCTCTAGTACATAAACTGTGCAGCAAAATTACTTAAGCTCTTGCAGAAAATGTACGGAGAATTTCAGAATTTGGCTTAAGGCACACAAAATGTTCATACTTAGTGGACAAGATTAATTAGGATCTAGTCTTAATCCGAGGGAACATCGCTAGAAAGACGAAACTAATGTAAAACATGTTGCATCCCTCGGGCGGCACGAAATTGCAAAGAAACGTGTTGGAAGTCAGGTCTCGGTACTCTATTTGTAAATAAGTCTGCTATCAGTTCTACCGCTGTTGTAAAAGTGTGAGAGGTGAGTGCCTTCCCCCACTAGGACAGATCCAATTAATTAATTGCACCGCAATTTATTTCCATATAAGCATGTTCTCTTACAAGGAAGACATTCATATTACTTGAGATAGGGCCTCTTAAAAAAAGCTACTGCTTTGCTTTTCCATGTTCTGTTTCGCTTGCAAAACAAGACATCTTTAGTATCAGGGAGTGTTTGTGCGAGTTAAAACCGTTCTTGGATAGAACGAGATGAGTTTGCATCATTCTGACCACTAGTTAACCATGTATTCGAAGACACATACTGCAAAGTTCCGTCTTTTACTTGTCCCCGTCAATAACCCTTCGCCGATCCTCATGTATTTGATTAGGCAGACAAAAAGGTGCAGCCCTGCTGCACAAATGCTGGAACTTCGGTGTTCCCAAACATCGACTTTCGCCGAATAGTTGACTGTTTCTCGGCATCGTGTAAAAGACTACGCGAGGGCGAGCCTTTATCAGACGTCAGCCTCCAAACTAGGTCAATAGGCTACCTATACGGTCCGAAATACCTATCGCTATCTCTCGTTTGGCGGAGAAAACGTTGTGGTCGAGGAATGATGTCACAGCACAATTAGACTCAGGTTTCAATACTCACAAAAGAATTGTTCACGATAAATCCAAAGGCTTGAACGGGAACACATGCCAATCGCAAGGAAATTGAACACGGTCAGCAGTGCACTAACTGCCGCGATCAAGAGAGACAAGAGTTATACGATCTCAAAATTCAGGTGCTTCATTTATATCCAATGAGATGCAAATTCGGTAGGCACTGATGGCCTAGCGGCAGAGGTGGAGGACTTCCAAATGAACGGTGGTATGTTCAGTTCCGTGCTTTGCACAACCTTTCGCATTTTCCCATGTTAACCTGGCAAAACAAACGTTTATATTTGCTTTTATTTATATCATATCAGGTCCACCTCTTCCCTACGATAATTTGATAGTCACTCCTCGTTAGCAGTAAAGAACATCCGTACATATGTTCATTAGTACTGGAACTTCCTAAATTATGTGTGGAGTGCAAACGGATTCCTTGCACCGAGCAATGGAGGCAGACACTAAGTTATTGCTGTCGTCTCATCGAAATTGCAGTCAGGATCGACAGCTTCGTCCACGTCCCATTCTATACCTAATTTCCTAGAGGCTGGCTGCAGTAGAAACTGATCAGCATGTCTGTTCCCAAGACTTCCCCAAAACTTTCCATAGCTACTACGAATGTTCACATTGCTATTTGAGGATCACAGAGAATATTCAAAACAGATAAACTTCGCTGCTACCAACTAAAATAAGTACGAATTCCTTGAAGGGTCAAGTTAGGCCTGAAAGAGGCAGGCATAAGAACACTTTATGGCATAAAAACGTCGAGCTAACATTGGGAAGTTAAAAAATAATCTTCTATCATTCATTTGCAAAAATCGTTTCTTTACCTACAGGCCATTCGTGCTTGCAGCTTTCAGCATCTCATATGCTTCCCGACTCCCCTGGTTGCGGTAGTCGCAATTCGAGGCTAATGGTATTCAAGGACCTTTCAAAGGGTATAAGTTCCCCTTCAAAGTGATGTTCAGCTGGAAAACTTCCCTGGTCAGTCGAGGTTTCCAAGCGAAGTAAGCATGCGAAATGGTTGGGGCACTTCGGCAGTAGCATAAATGAGGCTATCTTATCAACAACCCCGGTATAAGTCGGAGTAATGAAAAGTGTTTCTAACGGCTATTTGTACAGCATTATTTAGCTCAAGAAAACCCAACTCATTGTCGGATTCAGGTGTTTCACACAATATCAAGATGGCTGTACTATTTGACTTCTTGTTTCACTGGCTCATGGAACTATGTGAAGCTCCGGAGTTGATACGTACCTGTCCATCGCCGAATCCACTGTCCGCCGGATTTCCTGGGACGCAGTTCACCGTCGAGCCAAGTTCCAACGTGAAAAGGCCATCATTGCACACACAAATTGTTCCGTTGCAGTGCGAGTCGAGAAGACACTCCTGACCATTCGCACAGACACCGCCTGAAAGGAGAAAGAGTTATGGACGTCTAGAATGGAAGTGGTTACAGGTAGTCGTGGAGGCGACAGTGAAAACCATTGAGTTGCACACGGAGCTCAAGATGAGAGATTGAGGGTATTGTATGATACCAAGTAACCAAATACGTGCCAGAAGCTAACAGCAGCCTGCGGACCATCCCTATATATCTAGGAACTTCCTCAAATCACATATTTTTCACCTGCCGCCAAATTTGTCCTCTAATTCTCTAAAAATGTACAAAAAATTATTAGTCGTTGTGAACTCACCAGGGAAAGCGACCCGATCCTCACTCAGTATTCCGTTGCCCCCGTCCATACCTGTTCGTGGTTTTGGAATCTCCTCCCTGAATGTTGTACAATTAATGTTTGTCCTCCAAAGAAAAGAAGTATATAGGCCGCGCTGATCGTCACTAGGAAAACTCTAGATCTGTCACAACGACTGAGAACATGAAAATAAGGTGGTGCTCACAAATGACACTTGTGTTGTTGAGAAAATTGAGGTGGTTTGTGATTACGCAAATTTATGAAGATGGAGGAGTTCGGAACTGGCCGTCTCGGCATAGGCTAACTGAAGAAGAGAGGCAAAACGCCAAGAAAACTCTTACAGGGCTACTGCCGCATGATGTTTTAATGGGCTGGAACAAGAAAAACGGAAGAAGATGGAGACGACATGGCGTTTCCCGGTTTATGTTGGTTTCGTCTAGGACAATTTACATAAACACAGCAGTGTCATCTGCCATAAAAGGTGGCCATACTTGCTCCATTCTTTTTCCAGTTCTTTATTTCCATCGTTGCTGCATTCGCAATGTGCGTTATTGGTAATACGCACACCATATTGAATTCATCCGTGGTACATCAGAATGTGTCAGGATGATCCCCCAAAGTGGAATAGGTTTCTACGAGCGCGAGGATTAAATGGAATTCACTTACGCTGTGAAGAGAGCACCGTCTCCGTCCCAACCGAGTACTGTCTGGTCGACCTCGTTGGTGTTCCTCAGCCAATTAGCCAGTGGCTCGTAGTACTCCAGAAGTGGTCCAGCATCCAGCTGAGCTGAAAATGCCAGCTAAATGCTCCCTTAGACAGGGATTCGTTTTGGGAGTTCACTTACCAGTGCCTGTAATCTCCTCCAGTGCTTGCAGCCAAGTAATCGAGGAGCCTTTTTTCATTGTTTCGCGAAGCTTCTCTGTGGTGTCCTCCGAGAGAATGCATCCTTCACTCTAGAAAATCTTTGCATTACACATGCTTCTTGCCGTGCAACTCAAATTCACTCAGACTTGGGAAAATTGTGCAGGGTATGCAGCGTAGTTTCCACCATGTATACAGATATCCCTGTTATTTCTATTTTCGTACCTGATAAAGACGTTTTGGAGCTAACTGTTTTGGTACGGACTTCTAAAACACATAATTTTTATATATACCATTTTCACGTCAAATTGAACTTTTCACTTTAAATTGGTCACTTTTCAAATAAAAATGTTCACCTTTGAAAACAAATTGGACACTCCTCTAAGCTAGCCGAACACTTTTGAAATCAAAGCGACCTCTTCCAAATCGAAGCGAATTTTTTCTGCAAAGAGACTCTCTGGAAGGGACTAGACTCTAAATTTAAAAATTAAAATAATATACATGTAAATTAAAATTTCTTGTTCAGGAAAAATTTCGCTACGATTTCTTTGAATTTTTAATTTACTCAACAAATAAGTGAAAGCATTGTTTGAAATGTTATAAAGTTCTCATTTGTAAAGAAAAAATAGTGGTTTAAGGCCTGTTTTAAATAGCAGGAAGACGGCTATTTTTTAGTGCCTATGAAGAGATTACCCCATGCCCTTGTCCAAGCCGCCGCGATTTTTATTTATTTTGATAGCAAAATTTTTATTAGCTTGGAGTTTCATACCTGTGAACATTACAACAGAAACAACTGTAAAAAACGTAATGTCTTTGATTCATGTAAGCAGTATTTACACCACCAATCAAATAAAAACCGCGACGAGCTTTTCGAGTGCATGGCGCGATCTGGTATTTTAATGCATTAAATGATTGCTGCTTTCTTGTCCTTAAGAACAAAATTTTATTCGCTACTTTTGACAATTTCTAAAAAAATAAAAAATAATTACATTCATTTAGGCAGCTAAAATACAAAATTTTCGGCAAAGCTATACCAAATTTTCCTTGAACAAAAAATTATTTCAACCATTTTGTAGAGTACGTCCATTAACTTATGAAAAGGTTATTTCAACTTGGAAGAGTTTCTATTGATGTCAAAATTCTTAGACTAGCTTGGAAGAGTGTCTATTTTGACTCAAAAAAGTGTCTAATTTGATTTGAAAAGTGTCCAGTTCGATGCGAAGATGGCATTTTTACACATCATTGATTATTCATTATTGTTAGTCACACAACTGAATTGCAAGCCTTCAATTTACCTGAGCTAGCCAATGCACTTTTATCCACAATACCCTGGCTAGCTAAGATGAATTGAAGGGTTCCAGTTCAGTGAGGGTGTCTCAGAAATAAGATCTCTAACGTTATTTGTTAAGAATTCGTCAGTTCTTGGATTACGTGATGTGTTGGAGTGCCATAGGGATTAGTATGTAAAGGATATCCCATTCACTCTCTAATTGCAGCCTTATGACTGTAATAGAATTTTAAGTAGCTATAGTCCAAAACCAAAAGAAAATCCCGCATGGCGCTCTACCCTTCTCCTTCACCTGACCCACGTACAGCAATTATTTTATTTATTTATTTATTTATTTATTACACTTATTTTTATTTTATGTACACCTTAACTGCGCTCGTGAAGCAGGGAAATCACAAAGAAAACAATCCTTCACAACCCTAGCAACCTAACGACGAACAACCATGTAAGACGAGCGTAATATCACTATGCCCAGCAACTTTGTTATTTTTGTTATACAGCAAAATTATAGTATTATTTTTCCTCTACTTCACCTTTACATTCGAAAGTTGATCATGGGAACAAATTGATAATATAAGTCAATATTCAGTGGACAAATCTGTGGTAATGAGGCGTGATTCATAGTCTCGTACTGAAAGATCTCAGAGACATACAGAACATTAGGTCATACAAGATTTTTTAGGAAAAGGTAACGTGACTACACTATATTTTGATTCATTTCGTTCACTGGTAATATGTAGCTCATCATTTTGCAACTACTGTCAGCAAACAAAATTATCGGTTGCAGAAAAGGTTTGAAAGGCTAGCGCCTAAAGTCCTACGTTTTTGTACCTCAAAACATAGCGTAAATGCTACCTACGCTATCAGTTAAGAAAACCTTGTGATTCATGAGACAAGTAGAGTTTGCGATCTCAGTATTAAACTAACAACAAGGGTTTCGCTCTTCTAGTCTTTAAAATAAATATAAAAAACTTACTCTATTTAACGCGGTACTTGAAAAGCAAAAAATAGAAATGTCTAGTTGTAGCAATTCGAAAACACTCAGCTATACAAGAAAGGCGAAAAACGGGAAGGAGACATGGGTGAGCTAACAGAAGTGCTGAACTGTAGGGATTCCCAAGATTACGTGCGAAAGTCGATATTATTCATCTAGACAAGCGCAGACCTATATTTCGTAGTCCCATATGGACTTGGATCTGAACTGAAACGAAAGACGCTGGGAATACACTATCTGGATCCACCACAATTGAATCTGTACAGCGAAACGCAAGGCGCAGTGCGGTTGAGTCAGCGTTCAATGATCAGGGTAGTCGAGCGAATCCGATGGGAAAAATCACTAGTTTGATACTGGAGCTGAGTCCTGCTCAAATGCAAGCAGGATGCGCTTACTTTTTGCAGCTCCTTAGAAGTCATTGTACAGTAAAGGTGCTAAACTCAGCCATGAGTAGAAGCGTAGGAGTGTTGAGTGCATATGGAATGAAATGGCATAATATCAATCCACTCGTCGAGGTTCAACAAAGTAGCCAAACAAATAAAAAACTCTCGTTGTTCCCCAGATCATAGCAAAAAACAGGCAAGTATGCAAACACTCACCAGAACCGTTCCCTGGGGGCACATTGCCTTCAGAATTTGGAACTGGACCACATAGCTGATAAGTGATCGTGTGGCCGGTGAGTGAACCTTCAAACGTTTTGCATTACGTTTCCAGATCATTGGGTTAATAGAGTTGCAAAGGAAGCAGGATGTAGTCCATTGAACCGTTACCTGTGAAATGGCAGTATGCATAAGAGCATCAAGGTTAGAGGAGTTGTAAGGCTGAGGTGCGCGAACTCCTTCATACTTGTTTCTGAAAGTCGCTTTCGTTGTATTGATTACAAATAGATATATCCTTGGAGACTAAAGCCTGATACTAACTCTAATAAACTTTTTCTAAAGTCTTTCTAAAAATCTTTAGAATACGAATATTCAGATTTAGCACTCATTCTTTGTTCATTCCGTACATGAGCTCCATAGATTATGTCTATGGATTCATGACTTATTCCGGAACTCCTGTCAATTCGTAAGTAGAATCCTGTCAGTTTTCAAAATTCTGGTGATATGGAAAACGCGAGATCATGGAAGACGGATTCGTGTTCACGTTGGTTCATGGGCATTACTCCCTCCAAAAGGGTGTTCCAATGAACAAAAACAGGCAGACACATGTAGAAAAGCATGGCGAGGATTATTGGTCATGGATACCTCCAATCCAAGTTTATCTATTTGGTTGCTGTTGGTCTACCCGCCTCTTTTCTTTCGAGTTTCTTTAACACAAAAGGGTGCGTCATAATTTAGATTGCAAAAATATCGCATGATGGAGTGGGTAACCGTCACTCACGTTTTACAAATTCGATCGGAAAGTCTTGATAGGGTTTTCTTCAAAAGTCCAGGACCTCCGAATTTGAATTGAGATCCATAATGTGCCATGCTGTATTCGCAGAACATTCTCGATACTTCTCTCAAAAGGCATATAACCATCCGTGCTCTTCATTGGGTTACCGTGCAATGTCAATTTCAGAAGGGCATCTTCGAACAAACGCAGCACTGGAGCGACGGCAGCAGTCCGCAACATCAACAGCGCATTGAAGGAGTACACACTGCTGTCGCCAACACCGTCAACCGTTGGTTAGCTCGCTTCGCAAAAAAGGAGACACAGATTTCAAAGGTAAACCTCGGTCGGGACGCCCCCAAGCGGTGGCTTACTTCGCCCTTCTCGACGCTGTCGAGGACGATCCGAAGCTTCACAAAGCTTAAGGACTTAAGTGGGGCGGTCGTTGACTTCTTTGACATTCAGGCTTCCCATTTCTTTGAAAATGGGATTGTTGACCTGCCCAGTACATAGGTGAACAGCTACGGTGACTAACAGTGGTGATTATATTGTTAATTGACTTGCATTGTATGCTGAAAAAAAGAAATAGAGAAGAGAGCCCTACCAAGACTTTCTGGACAACCTAATATATTTGCACTTGACTTCATTGTTCTTGCGTTAAGTTGCAAATCATGAATTGAGACAATGCACAAATCCGTGGTACCCATATATCAATAGAAATAATGTTATAAGTTGGAGACGTAAGGAATTTTTCTGAGACGCCTTTATTTGAAAAGAACAAGCTTTTGGTTACCAAAGAAGCATAACACGCTGAGTGGTCACCCCAAGCGGGTCAAATTTACTGGGCGATTACTTCGCAAAGGTGCGGTCATCGACAAAGCATTCCTTAAACGCCAAAATTCACAAGTAGCATTCTGGCGTAACTAAAACCAAAGCTCGTTGACCGTTTTCCGTTAAACTAAAAAGCAGGTTCAGAGGTGAAATTTAGTTGCACCGGCGATGTCGCTAGGATTGACTAGGAAACGACTGTCACATTTGAAAGGAAAAGAGGACAGCAAAGCAATCGAATGGTTTCGAAACATTTCCGGACAATTTTAAAAAAGAGCGTTTTAGTAGCTCTGCCGAGCGGTCCTCTCCATGTTCTGCGGATTAGCCCAGTAAGCGATTGCTCCCGTTCTTAGAAGGCCCATCAGCCGTCGGCGACTGTCTCACTGGCCATCGAAAGAAGTGGAAGAGGATGTCATTGTTCAGATCTGTCGCTTCTTGCCCGACCATTGTGACGCCACTCTCGCGGCGGCTTCTCTCATTCGTGCCGGCTGTTCGGATCCAGTTTTCGTCGCTAATCCTTCTCATCAATGGCGATGCGCGCTTAGTCAGGCTGTACGTTGGAGACGTTGCTAAATGGACGGCCTATGGGCTGGTAGTTTGGTCTTTTCGGTGTTCCAGACAACGATGATCAGATGTCTGACGGCTGCTGATAGTATGGTTTTTGGCGTCGAGATGTTTTGCATGCCCAGCGCCCTATGCGCTGAACATTACGTCGCATCCAAGCCATTTAAGATCGAATTCCAAAATATTCTGCCTGTACATATTGCCGAGGATTTCGTGATTAGCAGACTTGAAACGAACGCTTTTACCCGGGAAGGGTGTTTTTGATCAACATTCACTAGGATCAGACGCTTAACCCAAGCCGACAAGAGATGCACATTACTTGGCAACAGAAAATTCCCACTCTCCTGATGAGGAAAATTCACGAGCACATCTTACGATCAAGAGGATTCGCGCGAAACATATAGACATGACATCTTTTCTGGATCTTCAGTCAAGGATTAAGCTTTAAAAATGCTGCAGAAACAGCGCAAAGTGCCTTAGAAGAAAAAGACGAATCCACAAAAGAAGTCGGGCTTGTATAAAAGGTAAATCTGCAATGAACTCACCGGAGCTCCCACCAACGGTCGTTTATTTTTCCAGGTGGAATTTTTCCTTCGAACTGCTCGTATCTCCAGTTATCGGCAACAATATCGAATGGCAGCTTGGCTAGATTTTCAAGGGCCTCCCTGAAACGAGAAAAATGCAGTGATTGCCAAACGTTAAATTGGTCTGCATGCTGACTTCTACCAGTTGCAGACCGCGGATCACTTTCTTGATAATTCTCCCTTTTCTGCGCTAACTCAATATGAAATTACGCTAGGAAGATTCATTTAGAATCCAATCTTGCTTCCGTTCTTGGTTGACACTGGAGAAGGCTAGATCTTATCTAGCAAAAATAGCGATTAGAATTCCTTTTGAAGTATAAAAGTTCTTAATATTTTCAAAGGCATCGACAATGTGGTCGAATTTGATTATCACCACGCCTACAGCACCCCACTAGTCTGTACACCGAAGATCAGCTGATTCAGACCGCTAATTGCTATCTTGGATAGCCCTATATATGTTCTTCTCTGCCGTACTACTTCAACATAAAATAGAGCACAAAAAAACAAGTTATACCCTGGACAACTTACCTGTAGAGTTTGTTGACGACCAGTGCGTCTTGAATATCCAAATGTGAGGCGGGAACTAGTTTCTGGAACGGAAGTAGCTGTTCGTAGATCTCTACGTAGCAGAGTTTCCTCTTACCTGGGAGTATAAGTAGTGTGGGTTTGTCGCCAAGAAAGAGAAGACTTTGGCGATTGCGTCGCTGATAGAAGAAGAGGCCGGCTCTCTGAAAGAAAATGGATTAGCGGATAAAGGTGTTCCAGAAAGGTACTTGTAACTGTTAACCAGCAAAGCATCACTATTCGCAAGCATAGGAAAAGACGTGTTCCTGACATTAGAAGATGTCGGTCTACATTGTATACCACTTCACAGTGCTGCTTAACCTGCGAAAAGATGACTTCTGTCTTCCACGCAACGCTTCTGAGGTGACATCGGTGGTTTACTATCGAACGGTTTAGATTTTAGAAATAACTAAGCATCTCGAAAAGAACTGTAGAGATTTCAAAAATGCTCGTATTAGAAGCTGTTCTACTGTCACCAGGGTTCGTCTTTTTTTTGAAACTGCCTATAGCTGGAACGCTACTTCTACGACTCTGCTTAAAGGGTATGGTACATGCATATGCGCTGTGTTACTTACAAGAAGACGTGAATCTCACAATGGTGTATTTACGTAGTCACGAAAACGGCAGTTCCATAGGGTGGAGTGCTAGCATAGCCATCCGAAAGGCATATTTCCCATTTATTTTTTGTCTCTCATTTTTGACGCTTCTAAAGGATTTGTTCTAACAGACTCAATCTTTTAAAGTTAGTCCAAATTCCGAGGCTGATAGATCTGCTAGGTTTTCGTTGCAGTTAATTCATGGTATATCTATCATCCACCAGCCTTATAAATGTTTTTAGAGTATATACGCTAACTAGAAGCATCTTAAGAGTTGCAGCGACAGCTTCCGGACTGCACGTATCTATTCCTTCCTCTTTTTCTGTTGTGATACAATTCAATGTACGTGATCTGAATTACCTGAACAGAAGTGGTTGAAGTCTGTACAGGTACTGGTAGTAGACCTGAGCCATAAGAGAATGAGCCAGCTCAAAATCTGGTAGTCCCAGTTGAGCACAAGACTTCACCCTAAATGGAAAAATAGAAAACGACGAAAACAGAACCTCTGACGTGGCACCAATCAGTATTATATTGAGCGTTGTTCACCTGAAATCGCTGCCGTCCCTCATGTCGAGCGCAGCCGGTGGATTACAGATCATATCTCGACTCCAGACTCGAGCAAAGTGAGAGTTTGTCCAGAACGTCTTTGGCAAGGAGGGGAATCCAATTGATTTGAAGTACCGATATGCCTGAAGGAGGATTTCATCGTTGAACTCACATATGCTGAGAAGGACGCCAATTCATCTGCGGATGGAAGAAAAGCAGAAGCGCAGATGACTAAAGGAAAATCGAGGACGCTGAGCGAGTAGACTTTATTACCTTGACGAACATCTGTTTGCTAGTGTAGTTCTGAGTGTGGAACGAGAAGAGCATGTCTTCGGGAAGGGTCGACTGATCGTCGTACGGCTTTGTCTGCTCATAGTGCGCGGACCAATCGCCACCGTCAATAGAACCTGTAGATGAGATCGTATTTCAGAAGACAGCGTTTTGAAGAAACTTTCGCTCTTTTATAAAATACTCCTTTACATTATTTTTTCTGAGTCATTCTTCCAAATCGCAACATGTAATAAATAGGATAGCTGTTTAATAAGCAAAAAAGGCTACTATTGAAACGCCAACGGACAGGCAAGAAAAGAAGGTTGGAAAGAAGGTTGTGTGACTTCGTAGCTTGCACAACCTTTTCTTTCTGAAGAGTCTTGGGAATGCCCATTGGCCATGGCTACTTTCAGAAGGTTTTGAAGAGGACCTCCGCTAGAAAATGTATACAACATCAAGTCTAAATCTAGATTCTGGTCTACGACTTCATCATCTTAGCCAGCATCCATTTCTGAATTCCACAACAGTCGGTGAATGGACGTCTGTGTATATGTGTACATGGTCTGTGTCTGTGTATATATCAGAGATAATCCTTGTAGGTGAGATTCTCATGAGCACAACAGACTATGAATAAGATTCCCAGAAAAGAAACGTCTTCTGGATGCGGACGCTCAGAAACGTACGCAGTTGCCGTTGTGTCAAGCAGGAAGAGTTCGCGTTTCCCTTTTTGCAGCAATATCCTACATTGAGTGCAAACTTTGCCCGCGCGGAGTACGGTGAGACGTAGCCAGTAGAAGTCAGATCGAACGATAGACCGACTAACTGCAACTTTTCAAAAAAACACGAATTAAATATCTCGTTCTCCATTGATATTTTACAGCATTTGTGAAGCATAGTGCAGGAGACTCTGCATATACTCGTGCGCGCCAGGGACTCTTTCAAGGATCGGTTAGCATCCTTGTCGAACAAAATCCCCTTCAAATAAATTCGGTGAATTGATATCGTATATGGAAAATTAAGCATTACGCACTGTGGGACTAGCCGTTAGATTAAGAAGGTATGCTGCATGAATAACAGTACACGCACGACACATCTCAAAGCTTCCTATCTCATCCTTAGAACAGCCACAAAGCTCTGATGGATTTGAACTCATATTTTTAGCCCAACAATGTCTACAGATAGATTCCACAGCCTCTTATCAATTGCTCTGGTACATACTGAAAAAAGAGAGTACGGAATTCCTCGGATAACTCGCCAGTAATCCGACACAGTGGTGGATGCCCGTGACAGGAAGCCATTTTTCCTAGAAAAAACCTACTATTGTTTTTCTGCTTGTGGCTTTATTCCAGCGCTAAATATCTACATACCTCAGTGTATGTTTTCCCACTGATTTTTTTGCAAGCCCATCTCATCTCACTAATGGTGAATGGGGTAGAACTTACAAACTGAACATCCTCCTTCAAGTAATCACCACAATTTTGTTGAAAGAGGTACAATATATGATTCCAAATGGATACGCTGATGAACAATTTGTAGAGACGGCCTGTTTGCGGTAAACGATGTGGTAAAGTAGAGGCGTATTGTTACAAAAAAAGTTGAAGATGTTACTTAGAAAAAACGCTTTGACAGGGTTAGGTTTGCAGACTTTCGTCGAACAATGAAAAGTAAGCCTAAAATCTTAGTGAAAATCAATAGCATACCGAAGAGGTGAGCTGGAATAGGCCCGTTCTTGCTGAGACCGGCAGGATTGCTGTAGATGCCGGCAATTTGACGTCGCATGTAGGCGTGCAACTAGAACACTGACAGGTCAGTGGTTGCTCACACCTCCACCAAACTCCGCAGCACTCACTTGCTTGTAGAGGGGTTCAATGGACTTGTAGATCTTCTCGATCTGCTCCCTGAGGTCGAACGCTGGCGGCTTGCTCTTCGTCGACAAGTCGAAGGCGCTTCGCCACATCGCTCCGCCGTCCGAAAAACCATTCGCCTTCGCGCCTTCAAAGCTGATTCATTGTCGGTCATCGGATTTTGAGTTCGCTCTCACATTTCAATAGATTTCTTGAATAAAGAAGGAGTCGAGGAAATGAGCGCACCTTTGTTGGTGAACGCGATCAGCTTCTGGTAAGTCGCTTTTTCGTGAGCTAAATTCGTGAGATACGAGATCCAGAGATGTGAAAGTCGCTTGCCGTCGTTGTCATTGCGGAATATTGATTCGAGATCAATTTTCCTATATTTGCTTGTGTATTTAGGCTTCAACATTTCAACATCAGATTTGTACAATTACGTATAGGAGGTAAGCTACTTACTTCAAAGCACATGGTGGAGGTACTTCATAATCACAGATAGTCACATCGGATGCTTCGCGATTTAACTGAAATTATTAATAACCCTATTTATATCAGTTACCTAAAAACGTACATACTTTTTTATTTTTGAAAGACATTCAGCTCCATAAAACCATGTGCATGAAATTTTGTTTTTACTTGCACATAAGGATAAAAGATTAAAGGACGGCGTTACTCAATCCCTTTTGGGATGCGCCACGCATTATACTTCTCCGGGATGTCGTGTAGGCGTTTTGAATGTGTATTTGGCCAAACAATGACTTGCGGTGAAAAAGTCAGCGCTTTATCATTGTCAGACAAAGCTGTTACCAGTTCGCCGACCCAGGAAAAATGGAAGGCTTGGTTAGCCTGAGCGGGATATCCGGACCAAAAACCAGGTATAACACGCGTACACGCGACACCCGGCACCTCCTCCGACTGCGCTACACGATCGCTACATACTTGCGCATAGCAGCTGAAATAAGCGCGTATTTCCTTTAGAGCAATGTTACTCCAAGTGCGTTTTTAAAAACGCTAAAATGTTTTTGAAGTATGCGAGTCCTTTTAGGTTAAAATATGTGATTCTTACTGAGCAATAGTGGGAATTGCTGCTACGGAAAAATGGGAAACAGTTCAGGTATTTGTATTGGCTTCACACCCAGTAAAAGCAAACAATATCTGTATCTCCTTGAAATAGTTGTCGACTACCAAATGCACTTTTTATGGTCTTACACTTCAGCATCCTTGAGCTGCTTAGAAGCCAAATACGTAGCCGAAGTCGCAGGTGAAATTACTGGAAAAGAGCTTCTTGAAGTTATTAGATGGTGCTACAAGTGCTTTACAATGTGAGAAAGACCTCAACACCTTGAATTATAATAACGTGTGGCCTAGAGAGATTATAGGGGAACGGTTTCAAGATTCTGGTAGTGCAGCATATATATATGTGCTTCAAAAGCGCGAATGTAAACGATCTTCTCTAGCAAACGAATTGAGGTTCTTAAATTTTCTCACCCAGGCCAACCAAGCCTTTCATTACCCGGGATCGGTGGCATTGCACCAGACCTGTGTGGAAGGACTTCGCAATCGAGTGCTACTATAAGCCATCATTGTATAGGCTAAATAGGCATTCAAATTACCTCAGTGATAACCCGTAGAAGTGGAATTCGTGGTGACGTCCGCAAAGAGATTGAGTAACTTTGCCTTTTTTCATTTACTCCTATTTGAGCTATGCTAATTTTCCGTCTTAGACTTATAAAGTTCCACTTAAAACCCTCCGACAGCCACGAGGTGACAGACCGTGAAAATAGATGTTACGCTGTTATGAGCCATTAGCGGGGAAAAGCTAACTCCGGAACCTACAGTGTTCTGCGCCTGATTGAAGGCAGCATAATCAGCCGGCGACAAAGCCGACATCCCTTCAAACGAAACGTATGCGAGTTGTCGCTTAAGATCTGCATCTGTGATGGACTCCACGTCAAACTGCTTCGCCTGCATCGAAGTGGCGCGAACGAACCGCGACAGAACCTGTCGTACGTGTTCGGTCAGTGATAGGCTATTTTTCCTCTGAGACATCAAAAAAGCAGCCCCTAGGTGGAAGGCAAGTGATACCTGTTCGGCTTCATTCAAGCTCATCTTCGCACTCTGTGACGCATGACTAAAGTACTTCCAACCGGCTGCTGCGACTTCTTTCAGCACCTGGAACACAACTTTTAGTTCGCACTTTGACTTTATGGAACACCACCAATCAAGGCGTCATTTTCGTTAATAGGAAGAATGTTTCTTTCAAAGACACTTGACGATTTTCGATACAAAAGAAACTGAAAGACAGAAAAATGACAGAACATTTTCAGAAACACCGCAAACTCAGCGTTTTAATGAATTGCCCCAGAGCACTAGATTAGACTGGAGCCTGCAACAGCTTTCCAGACGCAGGTTTAAAATCGACTTTTTGTTGTTCCGAGTCGGAATTTTCTAGCTTACTCGCAAATGCCCTTGTTGAGTGCGCTACGCCAAAACTTAAAACTTCGCTGTCATCGCAGAGGTATAGTCTACAGAATTTCGAAGCATATTGTTCAATGCATACAAGATGTTACGTTGCGATCCGATTGACTGCCCTGAACGTGAATGGCTCTAATAGGCCAAACAATGAGCTGGTCTAAGCCCTATGTTATACTTCGGCGACGCGTCGCCGACGCTGCGACCCGTCACTGACAGCCCGTCACCGACGTCGCCGACGTCGCCACAGATGCGTGGTCGACGTCGGCGACGTCGTCAACAAATTCTTTGGCGGCGTCGGGGACGACGTTGACAGGAGAGCATCGAAGCGCATTTTTGGCAGCGGGTTTTCAATGTCATCATTTGGTAACCAGTCTGCCCATAGAAAGGCTAAGTGATCACATCTGCCTCGAATTTGCATACATTTTGAGCTTTTCTTAATCTTCAAAAGAAATTTTAATTCTTAATTCTTCTTAATGCTTCAAGACTTGATGATGATGTTTTGTTTTGTATGTACGGTATTCTGCTCAACCATTGTTGATCTGCCGAATTTTCTCTTACTAACCAAATTTGGCTTTTAGAAGGATGGATAAGTGTTCAAAGGTTTCACTAGCAGCAATGTTAGTTTCACTACTATGATAACGAAGATATAAACATGAAGCTCAGAGAAACAACTGTCCTAAGAAAAATGTTAGAACCATTCAAAAGTACCTGTATTTGCAGGATACCCTGTATTTTTCGCAAGGCATACTGTGTTTTTAGGTTTTAAACTTTAAAAGAAGCACAAATCAACCGATACGGTCACTTTACAAAGAGATTATAGGAAGTATTCAAGCGAAACACTATCATTAGATTGTAAAATGCAAAATAAGACGAGTGCATGGCGCAGTCTATCCCGATCATACGTCAAAAAAGCGTCGGTTTAGCAAAGACCTTTTTCGTTAAATCGTATTTAACTTAAATTTACGGTGAATTCTCGAAGTTCAAAGGAAAACTTAACTCTTAATTAGTAAGAATTCTATCTCGAAAAAGCTCTTCGCAGAGGTTTGCATTACCATTTGAGAAAGCGAGGAAACACTACCTATTTTCTACACAGTTCCATTTTTTTCTAGGCCTATTTGCTCTACAAGGAAGCAAATAGGCCTAGAAAATGCGAACAGAACGGCTGAGAAGGACACAAAAAGCAAAAGTGACAAATTGAAGGGGAGCTAAGGTTTAGGGTCCTACTCCCTCCCAAACACTCAGTGTTCTAATGAATTGTGCTTTTTGTGTTGGCAAGACGATGTCTTTTGCACTTCTCGATTTCGTAATTCGAAGTACGGTGGTGATGATGGCAGTTCCGGGAACGAAGAACCAACCCACAATCATAACACTCCATCGGAGCTCATTTTCTGCCACCCTTGGATGACGTCGGCGACATCGGCGACGCTGACGTCGTCGGCCTGTCTGTGGCGACGTCGACGACGTCGGTGACGCGTCTGTGGCGACGTCGGCGACGCCGGCGTCGGCGATGTCGGCGGCGGCGGAAGTATAACACCCCCTGCGGAGCTCTCGGCGACGTCGCCGGCGACGCTGTGATGTGCGGGCTGCTACGCAGTGCGTAATAGCCCCTACAGCATAGCGTCGCCGAAGTATAACATAGGCCTAAGGCCAACGCCATACTTCGGCGACGCTGGTGTCGGCGACGTCGGCGACAGTGTTGCACGGGCTGCTACGCACAGCGTAACACCCGTGCTCGTCAAAAAAGGAATTAGCCATCTAATCCGTTTTTCAACCACCCCCGGTTTACCATCAAAATTCGTTTACGACTTCAAGCAAAAACAAATCGCGATCGTGGAAATGAAGAATGAATTGCATGAAGTGAACATGTTACCTAACAAAGGGCAAATTTTTGAAACTATCTACCTTTTGAGCCTCAGCTTGATATCCCTTGATCCACTCTTTCACAATGGCCTCGTCCTTGATTGAACCTGCCTCCTGGAAAGGAAAATTTTGAAAGCTTGTCAGCATAGACCATTATGTCCGCAAACTTCTGAATAATCGAAAAGGAAGTGTACTTTGAGGCCATCAGTGTTCCAGTAACTGCTACTGCCCACGAGTGCCTGAGCAGCAGGGTTTGCGGATTTTGGAGCATTCTTGTCCTGAAAAATGTTTTTCAGGTGTCAAGCAGTTCAGCCAAATTTATAAACTAGTTTGGGTTTGGTAATTAGGTCTTATGGCACGACAAAGTTGAAACCTACGGCGAGAGAGCCGGTATTGAGGAATCTGTCAACCAGCTGCTCGATAACTTCGGTGTCAAGCTCATCTGGCTGGTTCTTCTAAACAAAAGAGTCCATTAAGTGCGCTCACTTCCTCAGAACTACTATAGCTGCGGTAATCAACGTACTGCCTCAACTACGTCTCCATAGTCTTCAGACTGAATGTTATCGAATTTGATTGCTGGTTCGGGTTCTGGCACCGGGACGGCTGTACTGCCTGCCGAAGTTGGTTCCGGTTCGGGTTTCGGTTCGGGCTCGGGTTTTGGCTCCGGCTCGGGTTCAGGTTGAGGTGGATGGGCATGATGCTTCGCCGAGGACGCCACACTTGCAGGCTCGGGCTCTGGTCGTGGAATCGGCGCGCTCATGTTCATATGCGCTCCGTCTTCCATAGAGTCTGTGAACTCGAACGGCTCTTTGGACGTGTCCTCCTTCTGTTCGTGCTTCGCATTATCCCCAACTGCTAAGCCTACAGAGATCGAACACGTCAGGATACATAACCCAAGAAACGCGCGACGTGTTCGTAACCGCATCGCCTGAAAACCACAACTCTGCCGTCAAGAAGCCACCGAAACGGGTCACGGACGGAATAAAAAAAAGACGAAAATTCGGCTTGCACTGAACCGGTCTCGATCGAATTAGAGATAATTAGAGTCGCATGGCGAGAAACTGGATACAGTGGTCAACACCGAGAAACGACAGCGGTGTCAAAAAACAAACGAGACGAGACGCTTCTTGTAGTTGTAAGCTGGAAAGTCTACAGAGATTCCGTCGCACATCGATACCGCTTTTACTCTTCTTGCGCTCGTCATTAAACAGCAAAACGCTTCTTAGCAATTAACTGAAGACTGGAATTGCTCATACGTCCACAGTTTTCGAAGATCTCTAAAAACGCCTCGCTTACAAGTTTAGGAAGAGAGGGGTCCAATCGATTTTCTGTTCATAAGCAGAACTTCTTCCAAAGGCGAAAAAATTCATATATGCAAATATGAAAAACAGTGTAGTAGTTGTGAGCTACCTAAAACTTAATGACGGGCCGCTAACAAGAAGATAGCCGTGTCAGAAATAAAAGCCTTTGCCATAGAAATTTTTAAAAAAGGTGTGAAAATGCATAAATTATAACGCTAAGTAATACAGAGTACTGTCAGTCAATCTCCATGTGAGCTGCGTCACGCAGTCTACCCTGCGGGATATAGTGGAGGCAACCGTGGATGGACATTTGATCTATACAATGACTTGCGGTGGTCACTCTAGGGGTAAGACGTTGCGTTATAATTCAACGACCTCGGAGGGGTGGAAAACTTGGGTTTGGCGTAGCGTGGATTCAGTGCACAGACGTTCAATCCACACACCACACCACACCAGCGCCTCCCTCTTCTGCGCCATCCCGCGCCAGTGAGCATACATAACGTATACGCAACCAATACTATCGTAACTACAACACAATCACTTCGTAAAACAGGTATAGAATTAAATTTTTAAAAAGGTTTCATAACAAGGCGTTGCTTATATAATAAAATGTCGTTACAAGATGCATGGTCACAAAAGAAAATGCTGTCCTAAGCTTCATGAGGGGGACATTCGATTCAATGCAGTTGCAATTGCTGTGGCAAGGAAATTCTTAAGAAGGATTAAGTCTTCTCCCTTTGAAAGTCTTACTGTTAATACCTCAATATTAGATCGCAGAACTTTCGCTGTACGCGCTAATTCCAATTATTCAGCACCTCAACCGGCTCTTAGTGGAGTTCCGCAACGTTTTGTTCTGTCTCTAATTCTATTCAGTATCTATACCCACGAACTACCGTCGCTAATAACGAGCTCAGGAGTAAGATGCATAGCTTTTCCGGATGACTTAAAAATTTACCGTAGCTCACCACTCCACATTCAAAACCTCCTGAACGAGCCATATACGCAGTTGATCGCTGGTTCACAAGTGGCGGCTCCCGTTGTCAAAGGAAAAAAAAAACTAGGGTATGAAAGGAATTTAGGAAGAACAAATCAAAATTCAGTTTTTCTGGTCAACAGCTTCAGCAGAGGTTGTGCAAAGAACAACCCATTTTTGGTTATTCCATCCGTTCCACCAAAGGAGCCGGCAACGTGACAGCCTGAGTTGCTCTTGAAGCGCACGACACTTTCAAATTGCTCGTTCATCGCGGATGCAGTTCGAGCAACAACTTTAAACGTTGCAACAAGAAAGTAGGTGAAGAATTATATGAATTGCAATCGCAGTAGGTTGTGCTGGCGCATAGTGATTCTGGCCTGGCAATCTTTCTTGGATATCTACACTGTTTACATAGCAGTTTCTTTGATCATTTCTTGGATTGTAGGTCAAACAGATTTCATTTCCCTGTCACAAAACTGCACGCCTTGCCTTCCTATCAGAGAACCCGGACTACTGATCACTCTGGATTTTTTCAAACAAAAATTGTGCGTGCACGTGCTCCTGAGGCGCAGGGTAGTTTACATGGTTTTGCGAAGGCATCAAAAGTACACAGCAAAATACAATAAATGGCGTAGCTTTTCGACTATTAAAAAAGTCAAAGACCTGAATGCATGGTTTCTCAGAATCTCATAAATAGCGCAAACGTCTTAAAATGCCCGTGTTCGTTGGATATTTCAGTTCTCAGTCGAGATGAAGTAACAGGTCATGAGAAATGCGACACTAGTACCAAAAAGCGTATAAGAGAAACTTGTTGAGATAGGGAGTGCGGTGTTTTGTGAAATAAACAAATTTGGCAGTGTACTAAAAGAACAACTGTTTTTTCGTGGCAACACACGATGAAACCATATTGTTGGATCTACCCCCATTGAGGTGCTCCACTAAAAGAGCAAATGGAAAATATATTCATGGGTTCAATTTTCTCCTCGTTGTCGAACAGATAAAGTGAATTGCTCCTACTCAATAAGGAATGTATTGTCTAAGCTACATGAAATTTCCTTAGTACAAATTCGTGGAATGAAATGACTCTTCGCATTCTTATTCATCGCTATGCTCATCAACCTGTTCGAAATTACAAAAATGCCTCAGATTCCGAAAACTAAGTCAGAAATGGACTATAACATGTAACAATAGACTTGTCCAACAGTGACAAATCCCTTCCAGCAGCAGTCACGATGAAGTCACAGAACGGAATTCCTTAGATAAACGATAGCACTATGGAAAAGTGGAGAATGGGCAAGAGCAGATGGCCAAATTTATGGAATAAACAGAACAAAGAACGAACGGAACCGCCAGCGACCATGCAGAATTTCAAGGTCCATTGTGAGGTCGCAAAAACCGTGGTTCAGCGTAGGTTGTTGGCAACGAATTAATGGGCCTGTGCTGTCGCGGATCGCACAGACCAAATGCAAGAAAGAGCGAGGGAAGAAAGAGTCAGACGTTTTAGGCCAGTGGGTACCAGCGCGGCGAGTGGGGGTGGTGGTGTGGATGTTTTAATCTGTAAGAGCCGAAGGTCGTATCCTATCATGTTCTGATATCGGATGCGAAGAAATCTGCCGGTCGCGGACGCCGTTGAGGGATCCTGACATGTGAATAGTATCTGACGACAACATGCGATGATCGTATACGAAACACACCGTGCATGTGTGTGCCGACGGTACGACGAACGACGTGGTGCCCATCGGACAGATGTCGTCGCACTGGCTGTTAGAAGACCAATTCCGACGCAATGGGAGGAAGACAGTGCTGGGGCAGCGGAGCTTTGCGAAGAAACATGGATAGCCGCCAATTGAAGCCAGGCAGAGGACACGCCTTGCTGGTGGCCAGCCTGAGAACACGTTCAGTGTGTTCGCCGACGACGGCGGCCTCAGCGCCCGGTGGTCGTGGTGGTGACGGTAACTGACGGATCAGCGCTACCCCCGATCTATTCAGTGACAACGACCGGCGACTCAGGCACGGAGCAGACGGGAACAGATGGGAGAAACAAGACTGGAATTCGATTCGAGAAATGAACGATTAGCCGAATAGCCACGAGGCTTCCGGATCGTCTACGCTCCCCAGTCGCGCCGTCCACTCGCGCACTGAGAGACGACTGCACCGCCGGCCAGCAGCATCAAGTACTTTGAAACAGGAAGTTTTTATTGCGAATAGAAACCGCGCGTCGGCTCTGGACGCAGACAAATGCTTCTTTCATCCAGTCTTTTTTACGAGAAGCGCTTAACAACGAGGACGCGCAGGAAAGGACGTAATTGACGTGGAACTGTGGAGATGAACGAAGTTGGTCATGTTCGGGACTTGAAAACAACAGCAAAAGGGCACTAGTGCAGCTGCAGAGGGTTTATAGGAAGCACTGACGCGTCCCTTCGAGACTCACAAGATTTCTGGTTGTACACTACGAAAGCAATAACAATGGAACTCGCAATAAGTCCAACCAAAACTATGAAGAAGGTGAAGAGCTGGGTTTCGCTTATCTAAGTGACTGATGCTCTACGACCTATGATTGAGGTTAGCAGCACGCAGAAGAATCTCCTGAACTGAAGGAAGAAACATTATTGCAACGACGCATCTTGCACTATTAACAATTATGCTAAATCCGAGTAAGAAAACTGCATTAATATAAAGTTGGATCAAGGTGCGAATTAAAGGTGAGCATATGTGACATATGCTAAGCGTTGTTTAGTAACTTAAATGAGACATAAGAAAACGAAAGCGTTCTAGAGCCGCTTCAGGTTAGTGTGGATCTGAGTTGGCTTTCACTTACAGCAAAATGCTTTCCTGTTCAATAAAAACCTCTAAAAAGCGAAGACATAAATGCTTAAAATAAACCTTCAATTCTCACACCTTGTACTAGCGAGCTTCCGTTTTCTTAAAGGGTGCTAGCTATGTCCTGTCTCTTCTTTTAGGGGTTCGCTTCAAATTCAGTGTGCTCTCTTGTCAAGACTGATACCTAGAACTGGAGAACAGGAAAAAAGGGCTGCGCGAGCAAAATGACATCCATCGCTCATAGATTGTAGTGGCGGCCCCTTCGCCCTTAACCACTGTTGGGGAAATACTAAAAGGCCCTCTCAAACCAATGAAGTCTCTGCAACAGTCTCTTCTCTTTGAATGAATTTATGTTCAAGCATCCACTTTCATTTCCACTACCTAGGAACGATACTACATGACGCTGACGCTTCAAGCTTTAGCGCTCCTTCAAATGTGAAACCATTTCTGATCTAGAAGCTATCTCTGAGCGAATGAGTTTTTCGTTACTAACATTATGTAAAAAAGCAAGTGATCTGCCTAATTCGATAAGTTCATGTAGAATGCTGTGATCATTCCAAATATTTTGTAAGAAACGAGCGATCCATCTAATCCGATAACTCTATGTAGATTGGTGTGATCAGAGTTTAATAGATCCTTGTTCTCACTTGTTTGCTTAGAAAAGAAGCGTAGATGAATTCAGAATTTGGAAGAATTTCTTGACATTTATGGCTGAGAAGGAAAAACTTGTATAGTACCTTCTGCTGGAAGAAATATTTGGTTGAAGAAGTAGTCCGAATCGTCTCTTATTTATTTCGTTTTGATTTCGATCTTACATTCCCAGCGGGGTGATAATTATGTTGCTTTAGAAAAACTTACAAGGCATGGGAAAACTAGTGTCGTAACTCATGTAGCAAATTAATTCATTGCAGTTAATAGTTTAGCACCATGTCGAACAACAGCATTAAAACTGATCCTGCAATACGACCTTTTTACAATAGCAAAAAGATAAAAACTTCAAGCTTAAGACGAAGTTTTTAAAAAAATTCAGTTAATGACTCGCCTAGGAGAAGGTCAAACCTAGTTATGAGCAACGTGGATGAAACCGCAACTACTTGTAATAGTTAACGTTTGTCCAACGACTGAAGAACTCGAGGTGACCATACCCAAGCAAATAAAGTGCCAATAGTTGAGTTGAACTGAAGTTTAAGCGATGGAGGGGTCTAAACCTCGAAATCCAACCGCAAAACCGCGATCTTGGAATGCGTGACGTGAAATTTTGTCGCCGTTGACGTTGACGTCGGAAGAAATGGTACTTTCAATGGAGGTCATTCCATTGTATACGCATCAAGTCGCGATTAAAGGGATCGCGTATGCACGCACGACAACCACACTCAATATCCCTGCGTTTACCCCAACACGACACTCGGAAACCCGTGAGAATCGCTTGTCTATTTAATTAGGACTTCAGAAGTGAATTAGTGTACTCCACTAGATTGTACGTGTTGGCAGATGAGAACGCCGACAGGATGTTCTCTGTCTAGATGTTACCAAAATAATTCTGAGGAAATGTGCAGAATTTTCATTGACTGCAAAAAACGGTTCTCCTTCAGAGCGCCGTTCACATGTAGAGTCCCTCTCGTTTTTGCTTCAAATTGAACCGAAATCAATACGACCTTGTAACTCCTCTGTGCCATTTCTCTCCCCAGAATTTTTTCCCAACAAGAGTGTGCGGAGCTCATCGATCGGCGACACACTCGAAGGCTTTCTCGTTCATCAATTTCTTACAGAACAGGACAGAATCAGTGTGGCCGAGCAGCTCTACTCTGTAGGTTTCATCACCACTATTGCTTTAGAAAATTTTAAATTGATGTTAAATTCTGCGTTATTTCAGTTTATTTCTTTTAAGATTGTAAAATATAAAACGTCAATGCGGACCCAATTTTGATACCATTTCAGACTATTTTCAGTTTTC
The DNA here is from genome assembly GCA_947396885.1 of Heligmosomoides polygyrus polygyrus. Classification (NCBI taxonomy): domain Eukaryota; kingdom Metazoa; phylum Nematoda; class Chromadorea; order Rhabditida; family Heligmosomidae; genus Heligmosomoides; species Heligmosomoides polygyrus. The sequence goes on from OX377206.1 coordinate 27,198,028, forward strand.
CAGCCAGGAAGCTATGGTGGCACGGCTCAAATAAGTAAATAAGTAGCCACAGTTCTTATGAAATGGGATGTTGCCCGGTGGTGTCCTAAGTGAGTACTGACCCGCGTTGGGCCACAGTTAGGGTATGCCTTGGTAATGCGCAATGCTATATCAGGAAAGGCATCCACGCTCGAAGCCACAAAGAGATATGGAAAAAGGTGGTCAACAATTTTCTCACACCCTGTGAATACAGAGATATAGAACGTGAAACTGAAACAATGCCTGAAAGGCTATTGTGAACAATAAACAATCGCCCAAAGAAAATAGCAAAAGGCAAACCCAGATGGTCTTCTACTAGTTAAAAACGGAACTTCGAGACATTTCACGGAATGATGACTAATCACCATGGCGCACTAAGAAAAGAAGGAACTAAATTACTGTGCAATATATGATGGTCAGACAGCGATTCAAACGAAAACCCTTGTTCAACTTGGTGTTTCTAAAACATTCAGTCTAACTAATTAAGGTAATAAAAATGCAGAAGGTGTGGCTACTGTGTCCACTTATCTTCCATCTTTTCTTTCCCGATACCTATTGAAAAACACAGACAGAACAATATGTAGGCTGTTCACAGGGAAACCAATTACGAACACCACAAGCAGCATAGCAAACTGTTTAAAATAATGCAAGTTGCATTAAATCATTTCTACAGCTGACTTTCGAGAGCAAATTTGGTGCTTTCGAAAGCTGTAATAAAATTGATAAAGCTGCTTTAAAAACCGCAGGAATCCAGATCAACACAAGAAGAAAAAACTAGCAGATTACATCCTTTTGCTCGCTTTCCGAACCTAGATTTTGTGCAACTCCTGCAGCAGAAACCTAGGCCGAGTAGAAATTCCAGGCAGAGATATGGTATTTCACACAATGTACTACTACTCGTAGTCATATTACACCTTCTCTTTCTTTTCTGCGAGCTCCTCTTTGGCTTCCGTTTTCAATCTCTAGCACCTCTTCCCCTCACAAACGAACCACCTTTACGAAAAGTGACCAGAGGTGTGCACAACAGTATTGCCACTCATCATTTGCACGCGATTTATTTCGCTGACTAATTAGACGGAGTGCGATCACTGCCTTCAAAAACCCAAATCATGATCGCAGTTAAGTCGGGGTCGATCGGCGATAAGTCTCGGAGTCGATCTTACAGACAGAACAACATTCGAGTTGACAAATGGGCGCTCAGTGGAAGCAGTTCAAGGGAGGACCTAATGGCTACAAAGTGGGTGAGATAATGGAGCGACGCCTAATATGCGGCTTTCACTCCGCCAATGAACAAGAACGCCGTGATCAATTTTGACTTTTTGCAGGATTTTGGTGAAAAAGTGAAAGGATACGAAAGGATAGTATAAGGTCAAAGTGGGCGGTTGATCGGATGGGGCGGAGAGGTGCGTTGTGATAAGGGCGCGTCGGGCACGGCCTAGATTGAAAGAAATTCACGCCAATTGTAGGTCATATCCATGCATGAGCGCTGTTTAATACGTTCAGGTACAAATAAATAGCGGTAAAGACACAGCATCCAGCATGTGCCATCGGCAGCTACCCAGCCTGTGACCCAACTGCACGAGATACGGAGGAGTCTCAGCTTGAGCCGCAGTGGGTGACAGCTTTCAGATGCGACCAAGACCTTCTCAGCATTATTTTCATGCATGGCGACAACGCTTAGCTAACACTCATCTGCTGACATTTTTTGTTCATCATCTACGTCACAAGGAGCCAAGCGCATCCGAATAAAAGCGATGTCGCCACTAATCCCAGAACGCTCATGTGGCGTCTAAAAACCATTTCAAAAATGGGTTTGACAATTATATACGAGATTATCATTAAATGAATCAACCCGTTGAATTTGGGTTGTGATAGCCTACCATATTATCCCATATCCTCCTAGGCATCAGAAGCTCACAGCTTTAAAAAACTTCTCGACTAGAGATAAACAAAAAAATTGGAATGGAAGAAATTCAGAAATGGGACATCAAAACGGAAATAACAGTGAACCGCAATTTTTTCGAAAATGCGGCTAAAACGGAGGAAACACTCTAGTAGTTTTTTCTGCAGTTTGAAGCAATCTCTAAGCAAATGCTGTAAGTGCTGGTGCGAGCACTTAGCACGACATTTCCTTGCTATGGTGTGTCTTCGCATGAACTTATCCAGCATTCTGCCCCGTCATCATGAGGAAGCTACGAAATACAATTTGCCTAGAGTCGTAAAAGAAATTTGGGCGATTTTCCTAGTCCTATGTACTTGGTGACCTTTTCTCCAAAGCCTGTTTCCATTACCTAACCGAAGGGTATTTCACTAGGGAAGGATACCAGGTCGCAGGAACACATTGACGCATTGGGATGTACATAATGGGATGCAGTTTCGAACGTTGATTCCAAATCTACTGTGGACGTCTGGAAACGTAGATGTAGACCATTTTACCCGCAAACCACAGGTGGCTAGCTCAGGTAGACTGGAAACAGCGTTAGCCACCGAGCGGTGGTAACGCAGGAGATAGAGAAGCGAGTACGACGGAATGGCTTGTAGTTCGAGTTCCCAGTGACACAGCACTTCCTTAAAAGACACGACCCTGGATGTTGATATGCAGAACCTTGCAACCCCTAGCATGGCGAGTATAGCCACACCAAACATATGATGCAGCATGCGAGCACGGTCAAGGTGGAGGAGTATGTACATGGGTAGTAGGCTCTTGCAAGCAGCAGCCGAAGCATTAAGTTGGTTCTAGAGGAGAGAAATATGAACGGTTTCCAGGAAGCCATAATCTTTTTTTTTTTTTGAAGTCAAAGGGTCAGATTCCGACTGGACGCGCTGTTCTGCAGGCAAGCCTAAGTAAAGAAGCTCATTCAGCAATTTAAAACTGATAGGCATCAAAAATAGCACGCAGTACAGTATTTGGGTAATATAGAGGTTCATTATACTCATTGCGGTGGATTGTGTTGAAAGGTGTAGCCAAAAGAGAGAGAGAAATCCCTTCACTCCAAAGCACTGTAAGTAAAGCACTGTTTTTTGTTGATATTAATGAATTCTGCGTGAGAAACCAAGCCGACCAGCTACAGCAACCAAAAGGATGACGACATAACGACAGTTCTATTTTTTAAGGTTTGAAAAACGTTACCCATGTTACTTGAGATCAACATATTCTAGTTGTTCAATGCCCAGACCGTGTATTCGTCGCGAATTGGTGGGTGGGCTTCTGAGATACACAGCTACCAGTTACCGCGCATATTTGGGTCATGTGTCATCCGCATGCATATAAATTCGACATGACGAACGATCCAAGCAGTGAACCAGTATTTAGGGTAGGGTAGCGCTACCTTCATACGTATCCGCTGTCACTGCAGTTATTGAGGTCAGCTGTGAGCACCGTGATTTACGCGACACACGAGTGAAATAGGATTGTCAGGCATTGTCTGAGCAGGGCCACGTCATGCTCTCACCTAAACTCGAAATTCAAACGCCGACATGTTAATGTAATGGCCTGCGAATGGTTGCGCATTTCGGTACCCTCGTTGTTTCAACTCCTCGAAACATTATGACTCACTTGCTCTGCAATTTTAGGCGTGAAATAATACACCGAAGCTGAGCCCATACGTTCGAGTTTTCAGTTATTTGCTTTTAGCAGTGGTATGGAGGAGCCTTGAGAAACGCAGCTGTGTGAAGGCAAAACAGCAGCCAATAATTATGAGTCACAACGATGAATTAATCTGTTTTTTTATTGGCTCAGCACAAGTACTAGCTATGTGTTACAAAATTGTGTCCTCATAGAAGCAGCAGTGACTTTTTCTATGCAGTGGATGCAGACTGTAAAATCAGCTGGTCAGAGCTACAATAAAGCTCTCATTCTGTTGAGGCGCGATACGCCATTGATCTGACCACATAATTCTTTTCAATTATAAGTTACTGGCTACGTTCACAACAATTCAAAGAATAAATGAATATAAAATGAAATCAATAGAAACGACAAAACTGGAGCCGTTTCTAGCACTCGACGGCAAGTATTAGGGTAAGAAAGCTAGTGATCGGTGTAGTTCAGTTTCTAATGAGATGCACCGGACATTGTATGAAGTATCCAATGTTTCCACATTCGCAGTCGAAGTCGGCCATCATTCGTTTCAGCTAAACAATGCTCGGTGCCATCAGCATGACATCACCAGTGAAGCGAAGAGCATGCTCCGAGGAACAGTTCTTCTCCAGAGTCGTCCGCGCCGTGCAACCGGTGATGTCTTCTCGTCTCAGTTAGTCCGATGACGTCGTACTTGATCTTCTTGAATTGCATCACCAGGTTCTCGAGGGACACTTCCTACGCAAGCGTCGTTGTAAGTACAAATCTTCATCGTAGTCCCTCTCCATTTTCGTAGTTTGGTAAGGCCTTGAGATTCTAATAGCTTCTCCGTCCATCACACCAGAAATGGAGGTTTAATGGCAAGACAGTTAGACTGCCCAAAGGAGGCTCTTTAGGCGGTCCTGAATCCCCTTTCGATGCACGCCAAGCCTACCAGGAGCACGGTTTGGAGTACGACGTGCAAGATACAATCTGCGAAGGTGCGAACACACCCATGCACTCTGTTTATGAACATTTACCACACACAAAATATGAGCCGGTCTGACACAGGAGAAGCAAGGAGTCGTCCATTCCCTGTAAATCACCGGTGATCCCGCGACAAGCGGCCCCAGACCCCTTTAATAAGCGTGACTCCCTAAAGGGGGAAATCCATGGTGCATCTCTTACACGAGGATATATCCAAAACCTTTGGCGCTTAAAGTTGCCGTGTCAAGGAGGGAATCGTCCACACCTTGAGCCACACACTACATATACATTGCCACAGGCCAATAGGAGTAACCTGCTTTTGCCTTTGCTGGAACCTCATGCATTCTGTTATACAGAGCTTCCTACCATAATATCTCCATGTTTACTGTTTCATGGCAATCCAGCAATTCTTAAAGGAATCGTCTACTCCTCTAGCACTACTTACAGAGGCGAATAAATTCGGCATAGGCGAAAATCATCGAGGGCGGCAGTTCTTAAAGAGATTGAGCAGAACAGGTGGAAGATCTTGAAGAGACGCGTGACACAACGAACTATTATGAAAAAATTAGCGTTCCTCATGGAAACGCTCAAATAAACGCGATTGTATCTCATTCGAACGTGGGAGTGTCAATTCTTCCGCTTCTACTAGCTTGTATAGCAGGTTTAAAGAGGAACGAGAATACCAGAGTGTGAATACGGGTACGTGACGTAAAGCAGTACATATCACTAAGTACAAGCGTACTGTATCGAGCGAGTAGGTAACACTTTTCGGCGCCCTTTATTAATTTATTTTCCAATATGCACCCATTATCAATTTATTTCTTGCACAGTGAAGGAATCCGCTTTGAGTTTCCTAGACTATTTCTTTTGCATATTGGATTCAGATAAGATGCAGATAAGCACACCGTGCATATTCCTCGGTTAATTTCTGTTCTGTTGATCCTGGCTTTTACGTAATATTAGGTTGAGTCATAAGTTTTGCAACAAAAATTGTCTCTCAGCAAAAATAAGATTATACCACAAAGGAAAAATGGTTGATTTAAACTATAGTTGAGCCCGAATGAATATTCGAGCATTCGAATTCGAATAATTCTATTCGAATTCGAACGTTCGAATATTCGTATTCGAACGTTCCAAAAACAGCGATTTTCGAACGTATTCGAATTCGAGTGCTCGAAAAAACGCGATTTTCGAATGTTACTCGAATTCGAATGCTCGAAAATCGTTGGTATTCGAATATATTCGGTTATTCGAAAATTTCGGGGGAGCACAACTATAATTTAAACGAAGTAATTGCCGTTATTCTCAATGAGTTTCTTCCGCTTTTCATGAACTGAGTGGATTACATCTCTGTAGGATTCCGTCGGTTTCGTTCTGAAGAAGTCATGTACCACTGCCACTCCCATGACTACATCGACTTCGGCGGAGAGCCTAACACAAAGGAGGTGCTCCGTCGGCCGAAGCAGATGGCACTCAGACGACGCAATGTCCGTGGTGTATGGAGGTTGCTTGATTTTGGTCCAGCCCAATTCCTAGCTGGTGTCTGAAGTGCCATAAGTGGCCGCTGTTGCTCTGGTGGATGAAACATTGGCTCGTATCGACTTCCTTCTCCACTACTTTTTGCAGGAACTAATCGAGTTATTGGCAAAAGTGAGCGACGAGGATGGTTTAACTACGAGAGCAGCTCCCGGTGCACCGGACCACTACAGATCCACCAAACGCTTAGGGCCTGTTCATACTTCGCGACAGCAGCGACAAGAGCGCAGCGCGGAAGTATGAACAGGCGACTGGAGCAACTGGAGCGACAAGAGCTGCTGGGGCGACAACGCCGGCGCTTGAGTATGAACACTTTCTGGCGGCGCGGGCCAAGTTTTAATCGATTTACATGTTTTGCACGGGCGACGAGAGCGACAAGAGCGCAGCGTGCGTGGCGTGCGCGGCGTGCGAAGCGACAAGAGCGACTGGAGCAACAGCGCCGGCGCTCGAGTATGAACACTGTTCGGCGGTGCGCGCTCGGTTTTAATCGATATGCATGTTTTGCACGGGCGACAAGTCGCTCTTGTCGCGAAGTATGAACAGGCCCTTAGCGGGATCTTCTTTCGGTGGCGCTACGGTTTTGACGTCAGCACCTCCAGCTCGTTGCACTCCAGCTATTGCTTTCCAACTTTTCAGTTGCAGTGGAGCAGCCGCCTTTCATTGCTGGTAAGGATTCGATCCAGGCCCCTTGCCTGAAACGGTGCCGGAGCTCTCGGCAGTCACAGCGACTTACTTGGGTTTCCGTCAACGCATGAGGCACTGGCGAAGACGATTTTGGCGACCTTCCGATCTGCTCCAGCCGACGAGCGGTAGTTTGCTGGGAGGTGTGGAGATCAGCGGTCAGTCCTAGTGTGGTTTGAGAAGAATTCGACTTGATGAATTTGGGCAAGCGCCCTTTGTTTACAGCAGTTGATTTTCCCGCGAGTGGTTTGCCTTTGTCGCCCTTCTGGGCGGAAAGGAACTGCTGATACTATTATACTATGTATCTCTAATAATTCATTCGATTAACAGTGAACTTGCCGGTGACTTTCTAAATGTGCTTGACTCCCGTAGCGGTTGATGCCGAGCTTAAACTAATTGAAAATGAAATCACACACTTCTTCACTTTGAGTGACCATCGTTCTAGTGAATATAACGCTTCAACAGCGCAAGGAAAATTAACGACTAATAACTTAAAATTATCGCAAGGAAACGAATTCCAGAAAGAGATAGAAATGTTGCAAAATTTATGACTCAACCTAATAATATGGAAAAAATGAAGCAGCCCTGCAGATAAATATTTCATCATCTTACACATACTGGCTTTAAGGAGCATAACAAACTGGATGCCAAGGTCGTAGGAACGATGCATCACTGCGGCAGTGACAGAAATAATCGCCACCACGATCTTTTCACGCTTAATTGGACCACAGCGTTTCGAAGTCTTCGTTTTGTCTGCGGAGAGCATGTACACATTTATAACACGTAGTCGACAGAAAAGCGATACAGAAAAGGCCCAGGATCAGAAAGCGGCAAGAAACAGTAGTCAACCATCTAAAAAATAGAAAACCACCAAAATAGCTCGTTCATATGAAAGATTTTTTCTATTTACTTATTATATACGTAGAATAAAACATAAAATAAATAAATAAATAAATATTTACGGTAGAATAGAATAGAATATTTATAGAATATATAAATATAAAATAAAATAAAAAATAAAACGGTTATCTGTTATTATCAGAAATTCAACGCGTTTTCTTATTCTGAAGCTTCATTCCAGTGCACCGGCAGAGTCCGCTGCTCTCAGCATTCGTCCGTATGATGTCGTCTCAGATGTGCCTCATGTCTACTCTCGGCATGATTGGTGTTGACGACATTCATCTATTTCTTCCTTCTGCGTTTCTCGTAGATTGTTCTTAGGTGCCTCGAACGATAGGCCAATGTTACTGGCTGATGCCTAACTCTTTCTAAGGCTTTCCAAGTTTCAGCTTAAAAAGTGATGGCCCTCATCTCTGTGCTGTGCACACCTTTATTTTAAGCCCTATTTCAAGCCTAACCTCATGCCCATGTTAGAATCGTCATTTCATCAAGTGCAACTGCGTTTCAGGCAGACCAAAAGCTGCGCATAGTCTACTGCGTTCCCACAAGGTTTCGTTGAGTGTCCAGCAGCATCGTCAGCTTCGGAAAGCTCAAGTGAACACAAATCGGGTTAAAATCTGCAGGCTGAAAGGAATGCCAATTTAATTTCCCTTGTGTCCAAGCACAAGCATTATACACCGAGAAAATAAAAATCAACAAACAAACATGAAAAAACATCCCCTAGTAGAATTAACGGGCGGTCATAACTAAATGTCACAGCATGCTGAGGAAGTACATTATTACATGTAATAAAGAGATATGTTATTCTATTCTTATAATCATATTAATCACTAGACAAAAGCTACATGGAAACCTTTCAAACCAATTTGGACATCTTCATGATCAAAACTAGCGTCTTAATTTGACGCTCTTTAGGAAAATGCAAACAATTTTTCGTTCTAGTTAACTTACATTTACTTCCATAGACATCTTTTAAATCTCCTGCCCTTAAAAGGTGAACACAGTGTTTAAAAGGTTATACAATTTTTGCTGTTTAGGAAAAACAATGACTTCACTCATATTTTAAAGCACAAAAAGACAATTTTGAATCGGGAAAGAGAAAAAATCGCGCCATATAGTTGACCAGAACTTTACGAATAACGTTATAACGCCTCCGGATGAGACGCGACTTCCGCTATAGTGTATAATATTTTAGGACCCAGGCAGTTTTCCTTCACGCAAATACAAACTGACTCTCGTTAACACGCATCGATATTTATTCATTTATTTATTTACCAGACGTTCAACGGCCTGCCAGCCGCCAAACGTCTGGTTGGGGCTTCGTCCCAAACCCGGAGAATAGAACACGCTGCACGTCTTCTTCTCCTCTTTAGGCCTTCTCTCATTCATTAAAAAAAACTGGTTTTGCTATGTAGAATGGTAAAGCGGAATAGGGCAAAGCAGGTCCATCACCTTCATTGGACCCCCCCCCCTTAACTGGTCCCTTATCACTGGTTCCCCTTTATTGTCAGCCCTTTTCAGGTTCACCCTTCACTGGTCCCCCTCCCCTTTCGTCAGTCCCTACTACTGCTCCCACCTTCACACTGGACCTCCCTTTAATGGTCCCCTCTTCGCTGGTCATCCTATCCTTCACCGATCTCTACTGGTGCCTTCCTCACTGGTCCCCCTTTTATTCATCAACCATTTTCCGCCCCCCCCCCCCCTTAATTGGACCCCTCCCCCCCCCCCATTCACCGGTCCCATTACTGGTACCTTCCTCACCGGTCCCTCCTTCACCTGGTTCCCACTTTCACTGGTCAGCCTTCTATCGGTTCCCCTTCACTGGACCCCTCCCCCACCTCACCGGTCCCCATTTCTGGTCCCTTCCTCACCGGTCCCCCTTCTGGACCACTCCCCCTCCTTCACCGGTCCCCCCTTCACTGGACCACTCTCCCCTCCTTCACTGGATCCCCACCTCACCGGTCCCCATTGCTGGTCCCACCCTCACTGGTCCCTCCTTTATTGTTCAACCCTTTACCGGTTCCCCTTACTGGAACCCCATCCTTCACCTTCCCCCATTAATTGTCCCACCTTCACTGGTAACATGTCGTCTGAATCCGGAACCCTCGCGCAACATCGGTGACACCTCTTCTGAACAAGGATGCCTGTTGAACAACGTCGGTGACATGTATTCTCAACTCGAACGTGCTTTGCGCGACACCGGTGACACGTCGTGTGAATTCGGAACCCTGGTGCGACATCGGTGACACCTCTTCTGAACCCAGGCACCTGATGAACGACGTCGGTGACGTCTTCTCAAGCAGGACCTGCTTTGCGCGACATCAGTGACACGTCGTCTGAGCCCGACTAGCCCTTGCGCGACATCGGTGACACCTCTTCTCAACCTGCACGTCCTTTGCGCGACATTGGTGACATGTCATCTAAACATGGACGCCTGTCGACAACTACAACAGTTGACAACTGGGGACAACTACAACCCCCGCTCCTCGCCCCCCCCCCCCCTCCTTCCCCATACTTCCTCCCAACACACTCCTTCAGCACTTCTGTGCAAACAAACCCACACACAAACACACGCACTCACTCACCCACAGACAAACGACCGTTCTCGTTTATATATAGTAGGATAACTGCACCTTTAGTGCGCTCATAAAACAGTAACTTCCACCTCATCTTGTTTTATAGCGTGAACGCCAAAACACAGATAGACTATAGGTCCGTGTACACTTCCGCGACAGCGCGGCGCGGCCATGATGAAGCATAGGGCTGCGATGGCCGCTCTGCGGACACGTGCCGCAGAGAGAGGTCGTGCAGTCTTGTGACAGCCGCGGCGGTTATCGCAGGCGACGCCACGGCAACAGCCGCTGGTTGGAATGGTCCAAATCATTTCTGGCGGCGTGGCATGCACGGGGACGTCGGTCTCGCTGCCCATAACGATGCTTCGACGCCGAGCGATGCGACCACGTATTGTGGTGATACTATCGGGTGTAAGCAGTTTTAGCGGTAGCCAACGATCCGAGCACCGCCCGCTATCAAGTTTAGCGATGTAATCACGACCTTGAAGTGCCGTATAAATAGGAACATCGGGAGAGAACAAGGACAGCGACTTTCTATGTAAGCATGTGGAGAGCGGCTGCTTCCTATATGGGCATGGAGGGTGGTGGCTCTTTTCCAAGTAGGCAGCAGCTGTCACTCCCTTATGCTTCGCCCTTCCTCCACACTTCCCTCACCCTATAACTAGGACAGGAGTGGGTAGCGGTAGGGTGTAGGGTTTAGGTAATGGATTAATTAGTTAACGGTTTGGGCTTCCTTATGGGGTCCAAACCTTTCCCCCTTTCGACGGCCCAGTAGCCATTTTCTCGTTAAAGTACTGTGTATGAATTTTGTTGTGATCCATGTCATCCCATGCAGATAAAGTTGATAAACAAATCTTGTTGGTTGATCTTCCGGCTAATATCCTAGGCCAGGATATTACATGGAGGTCCCGGCTAGGGGTTTTTTCTAGAACCCTGACCTACGAACTCTTTCTTTTTTCGCCTCTACTCTTCTAAGTCATACGTTGACAGTTCCTCCTTTTACTTTAAAAGGAGTTGAAGCGCAGAAGACTCCAATCATCAGTACAAGGTCACTCAGAAATTCCATATAGCATACGTCTCTGAGTTTTAGCAAGTCCTGCAGGCCGCACCACGCCTTGTACAACTAACAATAATGTTCAGTGGTGAACGATTATCACATACGATAGCGCAGTAAATCTATCTCAGAGAGAGAGAGAGAGCTTAATTATAAACACCCCACACTCCTCCCCAACCCCCCCCCCCCCCTCAAGCCGCCCAGACAACATCAGTCGCCGTCACGACGAACATCATCTTCAACCTTCATCTTCAACTTCGACACTGCTTCTCCACGTCTTATGCCATCCTCTGCAGCGAACGAGTTACGTCAGTCCAATTCGAGTTCTTCTCCTCCAGCTTGTGGATAGGAGCCAAATGCAGGAATCCAATGGACTCTACTTCAAGCATTCATGACTTTTTATATGCTATGAAATACTATGTTCCCCTATGTCATATTTTTTCCTCGCATACTATTATAATCCTATACTTGCGACGCAAAAAGTATTGTACTCTTGGCTATCCGACTGAACACTTCGGTTATTGTCCCAACCAATGGCTCTAACTTAAACACGATCTATCGCTAGAGTCCACTTCTCAGATGGGTTTGCCCACACAGCCCTTAACAAAATAAAAGCACTATTTAAGATAGTTGTTTAAGATAAGCATTACAAACCCTTACGCTGTAAAGCCCTACAGTAAGACCTCCTCTTTTCGTTCCGGGGACCGGAACGTCTAAAGCGGGGCGGCATGTGGTGATACTATCGGGTGTAAGCAGTTTTAGCGGTAGCCAACGATCCGAGCACCGCCCGCTATCAAGTTTAGCGATGTAATCACGACCTTGAAGTGCCGTATAAATAGGAACATCGGGAGAGAACAAGGACAGCGACTTTCTATGTAAGCATGTGGAGAGCGGCTGCTTCCTATATGGGCATGGAGGGTGGTGGCTCTTTTCCAAGTAGGCAGCAGCTGTCACTCCCTTATGCTTCGCCCTTCCTCCACACTTCCCTCACCCTATAACTAGGACAGGAGTGGGTAGCGGTAGGGTGTAGGGTTTAGGTAATGGATTAATTAGTTAACGGTTTGGGCTTCCTTATGGGGTCCAAACCTTTCCCCCTTTCGACGGCCCAGTAGCCATTTTCTCGTTAAAGTACTGTGTATGAATTTTGTTGTGATCCATGTCATCCCATGCAGATAAAGTTGATAAACAAATCTTGTTGGTTGATCTTCCGGCTAATATCCTAGGCCAGGATATTACAGTATGGTGGCCATATTGACTGAGCGACGCGATCGATCAATTTGGCCACTTTACATGCCGTCGCGTCGCACGGCGTCGGATAAACGAGGATTGAAGGCCCATGCACACTTCTGCGAGACCGCGGCGCGGCAAGAGGAGCGACGGTCACCTCCGCAAAATCCGGCGTTCGCGGCATGGTCGCGTTAGAGCATCGTTATAGGCAACGGGACCGACGTCCAAGTGCATGTCGCGCCGCTAGGAATGATTTGAACCATTCCAGCCTGCGGCACTCAGCGCGGCATCGCCGGCGATAATCGCCTCGATAGTCGCAAAAGTATGCATGCCCCCCTCTGCGGCACGTGTCGCTATGTCGCGCCGCGCCCGTCGCGGCCCTATCCTTCATCATGGCCGTGCCGCGCTGTCGCAGAAGTGTGCATGGGCCTTAACGCGACCACGCCGCGACCGCCGGATTTCGCTGAGGTGGCCGTCGCCCCGCTTGCCGCCTGCCGCTGTTGCACAAGTGTGAATGGGCGTTATGAATCATTAAGCGTCGCGACAAGGCCTTGTCACAGACGCAAAGACCGTGCCGTATAACACGGTTGCCATCCATTATCGTCCACTGTCCACTGATCTGCTCACTGGAGATCATACCTCCGTTGTGTAAACAAGTCGAGCGTTGCAGATCGGCTAGAATCAAATGGTGCCAATTGAAAGAGAAGAAAGCACCTGTTAAATATTTCTCGCATTCGGTTGCCGACGGTAGTTACTGTCAAAGAAACCTGGAAGGATCTTAGAGAATTTATAACTCGGGCTGCACGCTTCGAACTCGTCACAACGAAGCCTGGACGGCGTTGGGTCGACAATATAGTTGTAAAAGTTGTAGAATAACCTAATCGAATAGGCACTCGTGTGATTTACAATCGAATTCAAACATTTAAAAAAAAGGGGTTTTCCGAATGCATTCGATTTCGAATATTCAAAAAATTGCTCTTTTCGAATCTATTCGTATTCGAATATTCTGAAAAACTGCACTTTTTCGTATATTTGAAATTTGGAACCATTCGAATATTCGAAAAAAACTTCGAGAGCACAACTATAGTCGACAAGCAGGCATGGTTGTGGACTGACGATGTTAAAGGAAAGTTCCGAGAACAGTGAAGGCAGTATCACGTATTTATCGGTGAGAAAACAATCTGTAATTGGAAGAATTATCGAGAAGCGAACAAGGCGGCAAAGAAAGCAGTGACCGCTGCTGAAGCCGCATACTTCGTCGATGTGAGCGAAAAACTGGTAAGCGCGATGGTGAGCGTTGTTTTACCGATTCGCCAAAGCTTGACGTCACCAAGCAGAAGACAACGAGAAGTTCTTCCACATTAAACACGATAACTATCTTCTGTTGGATCGTAAGAGGGCTGTGAAGCGATGCTGCAACTATTTGGAAGAAATCTCGAATGTGGGATATGAACACCCTGCTGTTCTTATGCACCTCTATAGTCCCGTTTAGAAAACCGCACTGAGCGAAACTGAAGCAGCCCTGAGGAGGATAAAGTCAGGCAAACCTACTGGTCCCGACAAGCTCCGATCGGCCTGAGGAAGTCAGGGGTTGGTGCCGTCAGGCAAACCAACTGGTCCCGATAAGCTCCGATCGGCCTGAGGAAGTCAGGGGTTGGTGCCATGTCGATTTCACCGAATTGTCGATAGACGTATCCAGAATGTCGTCCAGCTTTCCACTAACCAGTATACATCGGATCCGATCGAACCTTCGTATAATTCGATGATTCGAATAACGGCAATTTCGAGGACCTCGGATTTTGGATGATTGAGATCGGGATATCCGAATAGAATATCTCAAAATCATTCATTCGCATTCAATGTATACTAACCAGTGTGGCTTCGTAACTGGTTGTGGTACCATTAATGCCATGCACGCCGCCCGTCTACTATCAGAGAAGCACTGCGAGAAACAAAAGCCAGCGCATATAGCTTTCCTCGACTTGGAGAAGGCCTTCGACCGCGTTCCGCGAGAAGTTATATGGTTCGCGTTGCGACGACACGGCGTCCCTGAAGAGCTTATTGAGTGGGTTCACATCCTCTAGACGTGTCCAATAGGTAGAGTGTGAGCATCAACGGGCATCTCGATAAAGTTTTGAATCTCAGTCGGAGTGCCCCAGATACCTGAGCTCTCCCCACTGGTTCTCGTGGTCGTCATGGATGCAATTTCACGAGGTATCTAAAATGCACCTCCTTGGACATTGCTGTATGCCAATGACGGCGTGCTTCCATGTGATGACAAAACCGAACTCGAGCGACGTGCACCGACATGCTGCGATCGCTATTTGGACTCAAGCTTAACGTCAGAAAGACGGAATACTTGACGACGGATGTGAATGAGCACGGATCTTTTAGAAACAATTTTATTGAGTTTCAAGTATCTGGTTTCAATTGTCGCGTCCAATGGCAGTCTAAAGTTGAAGGTGAATACGCGCGTGAGGGCTCCCTGGTCTAAATGACGCTTATTGACTGTGGTGCTCTACGACACAAAATACCTGAGGACTCAGAACAAAGGTTTATAGAACAGTCGTCCGCTCAGTAGCGTCGTACGGTGCTGAGTGCTGGCCCGTGACGAAGGAACTTGAAAGCCTCCTCAGTGTAATGGAGGCAAAAATGCTAAGGTGGACGGCCGGAGTAACGCGATTGGATCGCGTTCGTAACGACACCATACGACAGAGGTTCGGTGTCGCCCCGACAGCCGAGAAGCTGCGCGAAGCTCGTCTTCGATGGTACGGCCACGTCATTCGCGCTAATGGCGACACTGTCCGGAAGATAGGCCTGAACCTTGAGGTCTCTGGAAAGCGGTCCAGAGCACGCCTGAAGCAACGTTGGTTAGATAAGTTGGACCTAGACTTAAAGATAGCTGGTGTCTATTCCGACCAGGCGTTTTATCGGAAGAAATTGCGGCACCACATCAGAAGAGCAGACCCCACCACCAAGCAGGACACGCACTAGTGCAGATCCAAGGCATCAGAATAATCATTGATACTGATCTCATCATTTTTATTTTATTAAATTCATTTTCATCATTCTTTACCATCATTTATCTTGATTCATCATTCACTGTAAATACAGCAGTGAAGCTGTTCACTAAAGCATGTGCTCTTTCAGTATCAGTTGTGAATGCATCCCCAGAAGCACCTTTTCGGACAGGGATTCTGCCTTGGTCCTTGATCTTGAGGTTTGCTAGAGAAAACTTGTCCACCAAAATTTAGCAGGACGCTTCTAATTACATACAAATCGTCTTACTAGGGAAGGGTTTTGACCTCCCATGGAACTTCAGGTTGAGACCATATTCATTAGAAAGAGCTCGGAATGCTGATTACGGATATGGGTCTCAAAATTGCAAAATGAAACTCCTGAGCGAGTTATGACCTACCCAAATTTGGTGGCCTAACCACAGGGTTGCCGTGTGAAAGAGCTGGCACGGAAGGGATGATTCCTAGGGGCTCCGTAAGAAATCGTCGCCAGCACTGCGGTGGCGCAGAAGTTGTGCTCCCGCTTGTCACGTGTGACGTCGTTGGTTCGGTTCCCATTGCGGGCGGTTCTTTTGCACATCATGATTCATCTTCGAAACGACCTTTTATTCTAAATTATGACTGTTTTGTTGCTGGTAGTAGAGAGGCTGCATGTATAAGATGTGTAATGGTGAGCAAGATGTCTGCTTCACACATTTTTCCTTTTTTCCATGACCGTCAAGGTTGCTAGAAACATCTCCAGTTGTTCAATATAAGATGTATACTCTATTCGTGCAAAATGGTATACAGAAAAGTCACCATAGCAGTTTTTGCCTTCAAGCATTTTTACAAACGTGTGCGATAGTTTCCCCGGCTGTTTGATCAAACACGTGTCATAATTTAGAATAAAATGTCATTTCGAAAATAAATTATTATGTGCAAAAAAGCCGGCGCCATGGGGATTGAGCCAATGAGGTCGCAAGTGACGAGCGGGAGCAGTACCTCTGCGCCACCGCTGCAGCTGCCAACCAATTCTTACGGAGTCTCTATGTCGCGCCAGCTCTTTCGTAAGGCTAGCCTGTGTTTAGGCCACCCAACTTGGACAGGTAACAAAACTCGCTCAGGAGTTTCATTTTGCAATTTTGACATCCATATCCGTAATCAGCATTCCGAGCTCTTTCTAATGATCCTGTTCTCAACTTGAAGTTCCATGGGAGGTCGAAAACCTGCCCTAGTTAGATGAAGACCCAGTTCAGTGCAAACACGCTTGTACTACACATTGAGGGCTGAATATTGGATCACGCAGGCAATGATATGGGCGCATTTTCTGAGACATTAAGATGTAAATATGGCTCGGATATTGGAGGTCTCTACTCAAATTGTTTTAAAGAAACATATAGAGAAAGAGCAGCATCATCAGCATATCGTACTACAAAATCTCTCACAGAAGTCATTGATTTATATCTTTGAAAAACTGACACCAATCAATAACAGAAAGATGACTATATGTAAATGTCATCAAGACTAGTACGGTAGTCATTAGGAGAAGGTAACACCATTAGATTAGGAAAGTTACTGCATATTTCGAATGAATTTACGTTGTGATCAGTTGATGCAAGCAGCGGATGCAGATGATATTTCAAATTTCAGATTTATTAGATGCCACAGCATGTTTCAGAAAGCAACACAACGGTACACAAATGCAAAAATTCAAACTATGAGAATGACAACGCAACGAATCATGCTAAACAAATAACATTTAAAAGAAACACTAGAACAGCAGTGAAGGCAAGGCAGTGGGCCACGAATCTTAGTTACTGGGGCAAATGATCACTAACAATACCTTTGAATTTACTTAGACTACCGGGAAGCTGGACTCTTTTCATTAAATTGCCAATCTCTATGGCTTCACTACATGCGAAGAAGTGCCGTCTCAGTGTTGATCTTAGTCCCGGAATACTTAGCTTAAGCCTGTTGCCCCTTGTGGATGAGGGGGTCAAGATAAACAGCCCTTCAGAATTTACCTCAGCTCGACCATGAATGATTTTATAAATTAGGATCAGGTCGTTCAGCATTGCTAACAACGTGGTTTTCTGTATGAAAACTGACTTTACATTAAATATTTGGGCAATTCCGAATTGCTTCGTACCTAGTCAGCGTTAGAATTGAGTCCAAAGCATGCTCCTACAATATTTCGTGAAGATGCCGTGAAGTAAAGCGTGTCGTGAATACACCGCACGCCCAATTTTGGATTACGGTGAGTGGGCAGTGTTTCTCCGTAATTTAGATTCTTGCCTAATCACAGAGGGTATCTCTGAAGTCAGAGGCAGTACTAATATGCTAAACTTATTCTGTCTTACTTAAAGGGGTTTTTTTTACCCCATCGCCGCTGTGCGATTCTACATTTTCCTCTCAATTTGCGATGAACGGTGTTACATGGATTACGAGTGTATAGAAGACCGAACTCGCGCTAATCGAACACTGGGTTATGGTGGCGGCGAATTCAAGTTAAATTCTATAATTCAATTATTTTATACCTCC
Organism: Heligmosomoides polygyrus polygyrus; assembly: GCA_947396885.1. NCBI lineage: Eukaryota > Metazoa > Nematoda > Chromadorea > Rhabditida > Heligmosomidae > Heligmosomoides > Heligmosomoides polygyrus. The sequence goes on from OX377206.1 coordinate 27,216,097, forward strand.
ATCGAACGATGCCTTATTTGGTCACAAAAACAGTAGTACAGAGAAGCATATGCCCGCTGCATGACACACAACATTAACTTCTGAACAACCCTTGATTCCGGCCTCACGTTTAGACAACATCATCGTTCTCAAAGGCACAATGAATTTGAACCTGTGGTGGGGTTCAGCTCGCTGGGCTTGGTTATCGCCCTGGTGATGTACTCCACTTCCTTTCAATGTTTATTGAGGCGGGAGATATTAAACATACACCTGAGTCAGAGCTTTGGCTCTGCTGACTATCATTCGCTACCCTGCTATTTATGCAGAGCGAATGATATAGGAGCCAGTATCAATCGCTAGCCTTTCTTTTGTGCTTGGCGAATGATACTTGAATATGCTTTCTACCTCTATCAACCAAACTATACAACAGAGGTCACGCGGAGCGAGACAGAATTTCGAAACCTAATACCAAACACTCATCTCGGCAAACACGTAGGTTTCCAACTCTGGCAGATTGAATGATTTCCACGCTTGTCAAGCGGAATCTCGCTGAAACAAACCGAACTCACCGTTGTTCTACTTCATTCCGTCTTACAAGAACTCCACTGGAGCAGGATTCTTACATTAGAGCGCGAAATGCAGCGTGCGTTTTGTTGTTTCATATTTCTGTGGACGTATACGTAATCGTTTTATTTGTTCCTTATGCTTGCTACTAACTGTTACTGGATGTGTTCGTCGCCAGGATTGTTTCTAAAATTGCGTCGTACACTTTATTTTCTCCACGTACTGGTGCACGGAATACGAATTTTGTTTTAGCGTCGGTCGGCTCGCGCTTTTCGTTGTTGAGGATGCCGTTTCTCCCTTGAATAAAATGTCCTTCCTGCAGAATTGAAGAAGAAGTCACACAAATTTTTAATTCAGCTGTGGAGGTTTGTAAGAGTGCTGTTGAAACGCTATTTCATTATACTGGTCCCACTAAGTGGTCAGCGTCACATTTCTAGCATTGTTTTGCCTTCTGTTCTCGTGTTTGATCTATTTTTCGTTCACTTCCTGTGTACTAGTTTTGAATATAATCTTTAGGGAGATCTGTGATTCTGACGTAGAATAAAATATGTTATGATACGATTTGTTTCAGAATGAGTGATTCTAGTCGAGGAAGTGTTCTTTTTCAAAGCGCTTCTCAAACAACAACGTTAAAGGATATGGATTTGGTAAGCTTTTGGTGTGTTTTTCTTGATGATCTAAGAGTTGAACCAATTTTTTATTTTTAAGGTAAATTGGTTAGAAAAGAAATTAAGTGACGCTGGTGTATGGTCTGGGCGTATGACAGCTTCCTTGTTGTCGCGCGAAATACTTGAAGAGTTGGAAACATGCTTTCAAGTACGTTGTTTGGCTTCCGTTTGAAATTGAATCTGCTATTATTGGGTTAAATTAATTGCAAGTTCTTTATCAACGCATTTGATATTTAGGCAATCGATGTTCAAACAAAACTAAAAATTATTTCATGCATACCCCACATGAATCCAAGGAAGTTGAGCATGGTAAGTCGTTTTCAATCCGTTACTTATAAGAACAGTCGTGTCCTTTTCATCTTGTACTTCGTCTCCGATTATTTTTGTCATAGGTTCATGCTGCTCTCCTTACATTACTGGATTTGGCTAGTAAGGATGCTGACGACTGGGTTGAAACAATAGCAGACATGTACAGGTGCTTCCAATGTTGATGTAGAGTGAATTCACTAGTGTGTGTTTCAATTTGCTCTTATCACTATGCACCGTTTTAGGGATATGCCTTCAACTGGTGTAATTATACCTGTATGTACTAACAAGGATTCCCATTTTGCCAAAACACTGGATGATCTTACCAAATGCTGTGCGTTTTCCTCTTAATTTTAAATTTATGCTCAAGTGTAGTACCATCTAATTTGCAGTCCAAGGCCATCTCGAAAATGGGGATTTGAAGCTAACGCCAGAGGGTCACAATATTGTGAGCAACTCGGTTAATAAGGTAAGGTTTTACTGCCACTGCGTTTTAATTTTAAACTCTTTATCTGCCACTGTTAATGTCACTCTTCATGTTGTTTTCTATTAGGGTAAGTGTTCAGCTTTTTTTTTTGAAGAGAAAAGTCTGTTTAGGGCAGCTTTGGTCCTCCTCCTGAGTTCCAGAAAGCCTTCATTCTTCGTAAGAAGCCGAAGTCGTTCAACCTGATGAACGATATGATGAAACGTTGGTTTGATGTTCTTTTGCCTTTCTTTTTGTATTGTTTTTCTTTATAATTGTCATATTTATAAGCATCGCGAGTGTTGTTACTCATTATTGATTCAATGCAGTGTTGGCATCGCAATTATTCTACGGCCGCAGTACTCGGAAATGACGATTAATTTGTAATCTGCGATTTGTTATCTTACATTCAATTTTGACACAGATTTTTCAATCCTATGTTTGGGTTTCCACAAAAAATAACAGGCAGAATCTTATTTTGAGGTCAGCTCTTTAAAATGTTAACCGCCTTTCCAGCTGTTATGCCCCGTCGCTATTTTTTATCTGACTCACGTGATCGTAGGTGTGCTTATAAAACCCATTTGATACTAGTATTGGAACGAGTCGTTTAAATATTAGATCCATGCACGAGGAGTGCGTTAGTTGTTTCAATGATACCCGAAACAACCATACCCACAGGGTATCGCTAACAAGTGAACTAAGTGACTGAGTGAACTGCTCGTGGAGGTTTTTCGTGGTGACCCATTGAGGGTAGTAGAACCATAGAGTTTATCAATCTTCTTGTAGGTACCTGAGTGCGCCAAAATTCGCAAAAGAAACCTTACAGCTTAGGTGTGGGCACTACGGATGCTACGTTATCTTACTTATGAAGATAATCTAAAAGCACTGCTTTAATCCGTAAGGACCACGAGAATCCTTAGAAATTCTGTGTGCTGGCTTTCCATCCCACTTCTACAAAGCTGGTACTGCAGTCTTTTTGATGCATAAGTAAAATGCTGTATGAGGAAGCATGTATTTTATTGATGACCAGAAAGTGTTGCAGACAACAGTTTTTGATGTCTTCTCCACGTAGTTCATCCAATTTCGCAGAAAATATGGGATGATGTGGTGATGAACCAAAACAGTAGTTGCGCACATTCATTGAAGGCAGGTGTGGAAACCACATAAGGAAAATTCCTCAGAGATACACACCGTATAATCCCCATTAGCGTAGGAGTGCCACAAATCCGATAACATGACAGATAGCAGAGATCTGATTTGCACGATGACCGCGATAGCAATAAAAACGAAATAAATAGTAACATTCAGCAATGAGTCAGTGAAACAACAAGGCCATAGAATAAAATCAGTAATACAGGGAATCACAAATGACAAATGAATCTAATGCTTCAGCCGAGTAAATATCGTCAATGTCATATAACAAATTCGCATTTCTTGTTTTCCTTCTTCGCTCTTCTCTGATCCCACCGGTTGGTTCCAATTTTTGAGGCTGAGAACAATCTTGACCGATGAGTAAAATTTTGCAAGGCATATAGGACTCTTAAGTTTCCCAAAGAAGGGATCACTGCCTTCTCTCTCCGAAAGCACTACTGCAGACTATCGCCTAGGTTGCTTCCTTTCGTCAATATATTTATTTGAACTGAAGTCATTATCAAGATTTCACTAGCGGTTTCTTCTCGTGAGATTTCCCTATACGAGCGATTATCTCTCATGTATCCCGCCCAGCTACGGCGCCTTCCGTAATCATCGGCCTTTGTTTTAGTATAGTGGGAGACAGTGTAACGTACGAGTTCAACCGCCCCTCCCTTGTGTTTCTGAAAAGGATGTGAATAATGTTTAGTTTTCTTGGCCCATCGTTCTCCACTATTTCAGGGATTTGCTTTTATGAGTTTTCTTGCAACATATAGAGGTGCATATTGCGGTGAGGCAATGAAGGTCTTTAATGATGTACTTTCAGAATGCTCTAAAATGTCTGATGCTAGTCGTGAGAGAAATAACGGTCTCTGGAGCGCCTCCGTGCCTATAAAGATACGCTCTACGCTGAGGACAGGGAATAATGATTGTATGCAACTTTTCCTTCTTGTTTTTTATGCATTGGGCTTTATTTTACCATCTTTTTTTCAAGCTGCATTGAACCATATATCATCAATTTTTGTTTTGTATGTGCTACACTGGTACAAGTCTAGCGAGTATACTCTCTTTGAATACTGCGGATGGAAGCTCAACCACAGCTGCAGGAAAATTAGTTAGGTGGGCGCGATACGGAGAGGGTTCACTCCTATCGTCGAAATCGAAGGTGTAGCGTGCTACGGTTTGGCCCAGCCACCACTACGTTAGCGTCCGAATTGTAAACTATCGAGAAGAGAACTGAAAATCTATTGTCATGGGGTACAGCTGCACACTCTCATTCCTTTAAGTATTTGTTAATTTGATCTGTCCATCACCTACGGTGTATTCCATTATATTGTTATTTAGTGCCAATGAAAGGTATCCCAAACCAGAATCCCTGCAAGCTCAACTCTGGGTTCACATACGAGCCAAAGAAATTCCAACGACAGCTGTCGAAGCGCGAGGGAGGAGCGAAACTATTGGGTATCTCTTTTCTTTCTAATTTATTCAAATTCTATCTTCGAGCATCTCCTGACATTTAGGTCGTTGTCGCTAAATTTTAATTTCTTGCAGATATATGTGAACTACCCCAATCTCTAAAAAAACGTCGCCAAATAGAGTTGGTAGAAGAAAGGAAAAGAAAGCAGGAGGAGAAAGAAATGGCAAGACGGAAGGCGGTTGAAGATAAGAAAGAGAAGGAGGTGAGTTGTGCCAAGACTCTCGATTATGTCCAAGTTCGACTTTCTTGAAACCTGGGCATTTTGTAACTATGTTTTGCTCTTCTTTGCCTGACAGGTTTGGTATAAATTCCTTTATCGCGACCGACGTTTCGACGAACTCGTCTTTTTCAAGGTCTGAAAGAAGCTCGAAATCTTTGGTCCTGCAGAGTTCATTGGGTCAGAAACGTCGCGTCTACCCTTACACGAACAATATGTCCCTAAGAGTGTTAAGAAGAAAGGCCACATCCGCCCCAACTAACTCACCGATATCCCACCAGCGCCAAGAAATCGGCTCAACTGGTCGCCATGGAGAAAGTGAGACATACTGGTCCGGTCATATATACTGCTCCGAGCACGGTGGTATTGAGAATGTATGCGAAGCAGTATACGACATCTCATAGCTCACACAAAGGAATAAAAGGCAAGAATTCACTGGTAATGGAGATGCACTCGTTCTTGTTGTTCATGGATGGATTGCGCCTGTGAATCCAGAAGGCTTCAAGAGCCTTTCTGGTCCCTATTTCGCTCTCATGATACAACACTGCACTTCACATTAAAATCGTCACCGGAGTGGGCTTCCCTTCGGTGTTTTCCAAGCGGGGTTAATAAGCTTTGTTTCCTCTTTCCAGCAAGATGTTCCTTAACGCCGATGCCCAGCAGCCTCCCAGTTTCCCCAATATGTAATTCACCGCAGGTTAAACACTCTATCTGGTAAATGACGCCTTTCTGCGCGCAGTCTCTTGTTCTTCCATACGGACAAATCACGCAGTTTTGCGTTATACATACGCGGTCGTATAACCAATTGCGAACACGCTGACGTTTAATGTTGTCTCTCGGAATGTTTACCAGTGCAACATTCGCATCCATGCTCGCTCGCAACAGGCATTGACGTACAGCTGCAGTGACCTTATCCGAAATGTAAGGCAAATTTTATTACTAAACGCGTTAGCGTTGTGTCTGTGTTGCACACAGCTTCGTCGCACTTCGTACCCATTGAGGTTAGCTATTCTGCAGGCTAACATTCGGGACTCTTCGTGCTCCTCATCACCCGTACACATCCTAACTGCTGTTCTGAACATGTTGCGGAGCACAGCTCTCTTCACAGCTGAAGGATGAGCCGATTTCGCATGGATGATGATATTCTTGGAACTGCCCTTGCGGTACCATTTCACACTGTACTGACCGTTTTTCACCCTAATCCGTGTGTTAAAAAGGGTAACCAGCCTTCACACGGAACTTCTCGAGTGAACTTTATGTACTGTGATTGTGTGTTGAGAATGTTGAACAGCTCATCCATTTCGGACTGAGTTGTTGTTACGACACAGCAATCATCGATCATCATCAATTACACGCTGCACTAGCGCCGATCCCATTTCCGAGGTCATTTTACAAAGAATCTCAATCCTTTCCAGAAATCGATGTTAGGTTCAGAACTCTGTCTTCAGACATCCTGCGTGTTTTCCACATGCATATGCATGACAGAACAACGAACCTAACAAGGGACCAATGGGAAGGGTTCAAAGAGATTCGTGACCTAATTAAACGCAATGAAATACGGCTTTCCGTTAGCGACAAGGGTGGTGAATTCGTGATTTGTTCACAGGCTTTGGACAAGGAAATCACCTTGCTGATCCAGCGTTTATCGCGAAACTTCAGAGAAAGCTTTTCATTCGCAGTGTCGCAGATTAAACACATTATGGTCATCGGTTGGAAAATCGGCTGGTATAGATAGACGCCTTATAAAGAGACTAACGCTGAGTACGCCGACGTGTCCTGTGTTCTACAGCTTGCTTAAAGCGCACAAATTGTCTGAAGAAGACAAGCGCTCATTGACTGCAGGAACATACAGAATTCGGCCTATAATAAGTTGTGTAGATGGACCAACAGATCGGATATCTTGGTTCCTTAACAAGATTGTTGGTCAGCTTCTCAACTTTGTACCATCACACTTGGAAAACACGGAGAAGTTACTGGAACGTTTGCGCTCTTGCAGATTCCAGCCAGGTTGCGTAATTGAATCGTTTGATGTGACTGCCTTAGACACCAACGTTGATAATACTGTAGCTCTACAGGCACTCTCAGAAATGCTTGACGAGCACGAGGGTAATATTACTACGTTCGGGTTAAGGAAGTCACATATAATGATACTTGTCAAGGAATGTCTGGGCTGCAATATCTTCAAATGGTCCGGTAAGTACTTCTCGCAACTTCGAGGACTTGCTATGGGACAACGTTTAGCCCCGGCTTTAGCTATTTGCTTTATGAGCAAGGTTGAACGACCGGTAATAGAACGGCTACCCATAATATACTGCCGATACATCGATGACTGCTGTGTCGTAACAACAACTCAGTCCGAAATGGATGAGCTGTTCAACATTCTCAACACACAATCACAGTACATAAAGTTCATGCGTAAAGTTCCGTGTGAAGGCTGGTTACCCTGTTTGAACACACAGATTAGGGTGACAAACGATCAGTACAGTGTGAAATGGTACCGCAAAGGCAGCTTCAAGAATATCATTACCATGCACAATCGGCCCATCCTTCAGCTGTGAAGAGAGCTGTGCTCCGCAACATGTTCAGAACAGCAGTTAGGATGTGTACGGGTGATGAGGTGCACGAAGGGTCTCGAATGTTAGCCTGCAGAATAGCTAACCTCAATGGGTACGAAGTGCGACGAAGCGGTGTGCAACACAGGCACAACGCTAACGCGTTTAGTAATAAAATTTGCCTTTCATTTCGGATAAGGTCACTGCAGCTGTACGTCAATGCCTGTTGCGAGCGAGCTTCGATGCGGATGTTGTACTGGTAAACATTCCGAGAGACAACATTAAACATCAGCTTGTTTGCAATCGGTTATACGACCGCGTACTTATAACGCAAGATTGCGTGATTTGTCCGTATGGAAGAACAGGAGACTGCGCGCAGAAAGGCGTCATTTACCAGATAGAGTGTTTAACCTGCGGTGAATTATATATTGGGGAAACTGGGAGGCTGCTGGGCATTGGCGTTAAAAAACATCTTGCTGGAAAGAGGAAACAAAGCTTATTAACCCCGCTTGGAAAACACCGAAGGGAAGCCCACTTCGGTGACGATTTTAATGTGAGGTGCAGTGTTGTATCATGAGAGCGAAATAGGGACCAGAAAGGCTCTTGAAGCCTTCTGGATTCACAGGCGCAATCCATCCATGAACAACAAGAACGAGTGTATCTCCATTACCAGGGAATTCTTGCCTTTTATTCCTTTGTGTGAGCTATGAGATGTCGTATACTGCTTCGCATACATTCTCAATACCACCGTGCTCGGAGCAGTATATATGACCGGACCAGTATGTCTCACTTGCTCCATGGCGACTAGTTGAGCCGGTTTCTTGGCGCTGGTGGGATATCGGTGAGTCAGTTGGGGCGGATGTGGCCTTTCTCCTTAACACTCTTAAGGACATATTGTTCGTGTAAGGGTAGACGCGACGTTTCTGACCCAATGAACTCTGCAGGACCAAACATTTCGAGCTTCTTTCAGACCTTGAATAAAACGAGTTCGTCGAAATGTCGATCGCGATAAAGGAATATATACCAAACTCTCGATTATATTTTCGGGCTTGTTTTTTTTTACGTAGTGACGAGACTTCTTCATCTCATCACTTGTGTACAGCCGTTGATCACTGAATTGCTCAGATTCCCGCGATTCTTTTGGGTGCCAATCAGTTCAGTGCACTTCGCTGCCTCGTGGAACATGAAAAGCGTCATATCTCTTACTTAAGGCTTTCATGAAAAAGTGTCACCAACGTGTTTCTGGGCATCCTGGTGTTCTTTTGATATACTTAGCATATTGCTACGGCTGTCATTATACGGATGTGAGCGACACGCACAATGGGGCCGGATTATATAATTCTCAACATCTTTCCCAAGAGACAGCGTCTCTCATTCCCAAACGTCGACGAACCTTGGAATTTCTGGGGCCTTCAGTCTTCTGGCACTTGGGTGAATCGTGTCACTCCGAGTACTCTGATTATCGTCTCTCGATTCCTTATTGCGCTACGCTGATAGTGTGTCTGTAGGCTCAGGCTTCCGAGGCATACGTTTCTCCAGATAGAATGATGGAGTCGAAAAGGTGAGCAAGGGGCCGAACGTTACGTATTTTTCATTAGGTCTTCGACGCTCTTGAAAGCTCCCCAAGCCGCTTCTTTCCCGTAGCGTAGCTCCGACACTAGGTTGTTGACTACGTTGACTTCACGGGTATGGTACATGTATTAGGTTAGTGCATAAGTTCTCGGACATTTGCGGCATGAAATATTTATTATCACAACATACGAACAACAATATCAAATCATTTGAAGTAACCACACTTTACCTCAATTGTTTTTCGCCAACGTGCTGGTAAGTCATGGATGCCTTTTCTTCAAAACGTGGCCGGTTGTGATTCGAAAAATGTGAGCAGTGCCTCCTTGACATCCTCTCGGTTCCTAAATTGCTGGCCGTCCAAATAGCGTTGAAGGCTTGAAAACAAATGATAATTAGAAGGACCGAGATTTGGTGAGTAAGGTGGATGTGGAAGAACGGTCCATCCGTAGTCCGCCAACTCAGCCGCCGTCGCTCTAGCAATATGCGGTCTAGCGTTGTCGTGTTGAAAATACACCTTCACTTGCTCTCCTCGTGTGGTTGTGTGGTTTGAAGGTGGGCCCTCAACTTCCTCAGTTGGTTGACGTAAACCTCTGCCGTCACTGTTATCCCTTCGTCCAGCAGCTCCCAGTATTCTACGCCAAGAACGCTCCACCAAATGCATAGCATCACCTTTTTCACGGGAAGGTCGGGTTTCGGAAAGTCCTCTGCCTCTCCACTTGCGTCAACCCGCTGTGCACGTCGTTGATAATTAGAGTAGAGTATCCACTTCTCATCCCCGGTGACAAGGTTGTCGAGCCATCCGTGGGTACGTCTGAGGGTAAGGAGAGACAGAGCGACATCGGCTCTGCGATCCATGTCATATTGTGTCAAGTCGTGAGGTACTCAGCGACCCAATTTTTGCACCTTGCCAATCGACTTCAACCCTCGAACGACTGTTGAGTGACTAACACCAAGAGTGCTTGATAGTTCGCGAGTGGTTTGGTATGGGTCCGCTTCCACTCTACTTCGGAGGCCATCCAAATCCAGTGTCATCGGGCGCCCTTCTCGTTCGTTATCTTCAACGGAGAATTCACCAGCTGCAAACTTCGAGAACCACTGGTACACAGTACTTCGAGCAGGAGCACTCTCGTTGTAAACATCCTTCAGGCGACGATGCGATTCGTTGGCATTGAGGCCAGATTGATGCAGGAATAACATGACGTGCCGAATATGCGTCTCAGTTGGGATGAATTGCTTAGCCATAATAGCTGACGTTAACAACGCAGAAGTAAATGTTAGGAACAGTTTTGTAGCCCTTTCCTTTCTCTATCGATTGATCATTTACACGTTGTTACATGTGAGAAATTTGGCGGGAAAATGCGCTTTCAATTCAGGAGGGATCAAATGTCCGAGAACTTATGCACCAACCTAATAGCTGGAGCATTGTGAGGTGTGCGTTCTATTGAGGGGAACGAGCCGTCAGAAATTATAACCGGAAGATCATTCTCTACGTAACATTCCGCTGCAGTTCGACGCTTCCAATTGCGCGATCGATGCCCGTCAGCTTTCGCTTCGCTTGCCTGATGCTCGGTGTTACGTGTACATTGTTGGCAGCGAAGTACATGGTGCATTTGCAGTTCGTCGATTTCCCCTCCAATGTCCTTTGTTTATTCTCGCCTGATGTTTTTGACAGTGACGCTGAGAAACTTCGAATGTGTGGAAATTGGTAGTTGAGATACAGCTGCGGGAGGAATACATATCCACGAGGCTAATACGCAGTTGAACACCTGCAGTTGTGTGCTTCGAAACCATTGAGAGCTCATGATTTTCACACTTCATTTTGATGCGCGTGCCTTTTTTCACCTATTCTGTTCTGAACATTATAGTTCGTTGTTTTATTGGGAACTTTTTTTGCTTATCGTAAGTAACTGCTAACTTTTTAAGTAATACATTATGTAATTATCGTCACATCCTGAGTAATGAAAAAGATAGATAACGTTTCAAAATAGTATTATTTGCTCAACTCAGGAGGCAAAGAGAGCGGCGCAGCAGAAACTTCAAGAAAGTGCGAAGAAACAGGCTGAGAAGAAGCCTCGAGTAGAAGACGTGCCGAGCACTCAGACAAGCGATCAAGGGGATCAGGTGCGCATTCCAATATTCTTCTTTGAGGGACATCTACGTTGTCACCACCCTCTTTCGTCCACCCATGTTTCTCATGCTCACTGTTCTATTTCTACAGAGTACAAATGCAAATATGCCAACCTCCGAAGAGGAGTCGTCACCTGGGCCATCTGTTGCGACTACTAATAATGCAGAGAGCATGGAAAGTGAAGACCCTCAAATGGAAGCGGAGCACGAATTGCGGCATCACCAGGAGAACCCCTACGCCCCGCGCGAGCCGATGCACCACAGAATGCCTCAACGAGTGGTCCATAGCAATCCACATCAACATCATCAGCAACACCCGCAACATTTGCAACATCAGATGCATCAGCAGCAAAATCCTCATCACCAACATCAGCAGCAGCACCACTACATTGCCCATCCAGCTCAACAGCAGGTGAGCGTTTTCAATCCATTCTCAATCATTTCTTCTTTAGCAGATCAGATGGATGCGTTATCGTTTAATACTGTTTTTAGTCGTTGGCAAAGTGAGGGGTTTGGGAGCATAGGAGCGACTCCATAAAAATTGTTAAATTCATAAAAATTTCCTGAACATTCTTCCCACATCATCAACTGTGTTTCGTTGTTTGTGACAAGTCCCTGTCCAAGTGAGCCTTCAGTACAAGTAACACAAGCGTTGCAAAAAAAACGTATGCTCTGTTTCAACGAGCGTGAAATGTCACATTTAGCTACATTCTATCAAACGCTTATCTAATGGTGAAAGTCGGAAATTTTATTGTGCTCCAAATGCAAGGGTCGAGCCATGCACTCGTACGGTACATAGCAATGTCAGTTGCTTGATATTGTAGTTGCTGTTTACGTGGAGCTGCGTAGCTGAGCATTGCGCGCGTGTTGATTTGATCAACTCACATAGTTAACTAGATTGACTACCTCGAAATACTGTTGTAGAGTTTGTTACATCATCTGCAGCTTTCGTTCTGATCGAAGACAAGATTGATTAAAGGAGAAATTCTCGGGACTTTTCGCTTTGCCGAAAAATAAAACTTATTTTACGTTGGCCAATAGTAGCCCACTTGGAGGTGCCGCCTGTCGGCTGCACACCGATTGCAGGATTCTGGGTTCAAGTTTTGCGGAGGCGATGAAGCCTTCCATCCTTTCTGAGCGGTGTTTTTGCACGAATGGTCTGACACTGAATAAAATACTGACATTCCATCGGCTGGCCTCCGCAAATCATCACCTAGAGTCCTTAACGATCTTTCCTTCGCCCATCAGTCATCTTTGCTTCCTTGTTTGCGAGCGCCTCTTCCCATCAGCCTCATATATGACTTTGTTCTTAATACGTATTCCGCTGAGTCTCCAAGGAGAGATATTCTGAGCTCGAAACTATGAGACGCGGATTTGGTCTTGAATTCGCCGGTTCTTCTCCAGAAGACAAATCTCTAGCACTCTTAGTGTTGTTCTTAACATCTTATCGCACTGTCCGCTCACGTCTCAACGGTAAAGCAGAGCAAAAGAAGTACCATCAAATCGGATAGCCTTGCTCGGAGAATCGGACCCGCTAGCCCCCCTGAGAAATTGAGTGGCTATGCAGCATCTCATTAGCTATCTGGCTTGTTTTTATGGTCCTATCAATATTTTGAAGCGGTCTGCCCTGTTATGTTCTTCAACTCCATTTTTTCGATTTTTAGCTGTAACTTTGCGGCTCTGCCCTTGAGTCGGACTCCAACGTGTTTTATCATGTAAACGTGCAATGTTCTCAATGTACGCGGTAGCGTACTGCACTTCTGGACAGCTTAGACCAGGAAATGTTTGCTTTGTTGTACCCTGAAGTGGATCACAGTAATTGAAGGTTAACAGTTTTTCTTTCATGTAGTGTATATGTGTTTTTGCACTCTTCTAGCATAATGTCATATCTCATATAATGATAGATAGTTGCGTTAAATGTGCTTCGGCACTTAGAACAAATTTCAGTTTCAGACTCGTAGTGAAGAGTTTGTGCTGAAGATATGAATGCCGCGATGTTAATATGCAGATATTATAGTGGGTATTAATTTGTGGGAAAATATAGAACGTTGTAGACACTGCTTGAACATCCATTCAGTCTACGTCATTTAGTGTAGTGATTTCAGCCATCAATGGTTCATAGACCGCCCGGTTTTCCCGGGGCAGTTTGGGTTGCTACTCCTGTTCGTGATCAAAGAACTGCTGCGCAGAGAGTTAGTAAAGCTGTTTGATTATATGAAACATTGCTGTCTGTCGTTGGTAATCGTTTTTTGTTAAGGCTCGCGAGGCTGCGATCATGAATCAGTGCAACGAGATGCTGCGAGACGCGAATTCGCTGGATCAGAACGGCAGGCAACTAGTTATTGCCTTCATGACAGGAAACAAATGTGAGTTTCCAAGTGAAGAAGCTATAGCTAGTGCAGATGCGTAGGCTCGCATTTAGAAATAGAAATAATGCAATATAGTCTTCTGTTGTGTTCTTTTTTTTTTTGTTGTTGAATAAATGGAGACTAGCGGGAGTCAAACAGATCATCAGAATTATAGAGAAATTTCCCACACAACAATTCTAGTTGCGTTTAACATCCCACCATATTCTGTCCGAGTAACTTCCTCTCTTCGAATCATTCATGGATGCTAGACATGTATTCGTCTGTTGTCATAGAAATTTCCACATATGGGATGATCTGTTTTTCTTGCTGCCGTGGGTCCTGCTTACTTTCCAGTCATTTACTTGCTGTTACTTAAATTTTTTAAACAGTTTTATCGATCTCTTACTCTATAATGTGTTAGGTTGTAAGCTGTCATGGTTTAGGCAACCCTCGTCCTGAGCTTGGTCACGTTATCACGATGAAACTCTCAGAAACAATTGAGGACGGGCTGGCTGATAATCAGATGTGTAAAATGAAGGTGGAAACGTTTTTCCAGGTTAGTTTTAAACTGATGTTCTGGAAATACTTCATGAGTTAGTTTGGTTGACAACCTCTTCTGAGTTTCCGAATTTCCGATGGTACCAGTTTGAACTGCAAATCTGACAAGGGAAGGATACCAGCTAACTATGGCACTTTGAGATGAGATGTATATCGCTGGATCCAGCTTCGAACGCTGAATCCAAGTACACCCGGTGCAAATTATTGGTTTACCCCTCTATTTGTTCATTAGTACCCGAGTAGACCGCTGCCGAGGCTTACTGATGTTACCGTCATATTCTTCGCTGTCGAAAACCTTTATAGAAATATTCTAAGCAGCATATCTTATCAGTGCCGGATACCACGAACTTTTATTGAAGAAGTACCGAAAAAAGACCGGTGCAAAATATAGGTTCACTTCATAAAAAAAACCTGATTAATAACAAAAGTACCTACAGACAAAGTAAGATTAATATTTCGCACATCACGTTTATTGCAAACAACATCAAAAATTCTATTTGGCATACGACTGATAATGTTATCAATAACAGTTTGTTCTACATTGGTCCTTGCATCAAGTGTGGCGTTTTTCAGATAAGAAACCGCAGTGTAAGTGGTTCCATTCTTGTACACTTTGTGTACAAGATTGCCTGACAAGTTCTCTATCGGGTTGTGAGAACAAAGAGAACAACTAGGCCCCTCCAAAAGCTGAATTTTGTTGGAGTTAAGCTAATCTGTAGTTGACTGTGATACGTGTATGGATGAATGGTCTTGTTGGAAAATAAGATTGTGCCTACGAAATCTTCTGAAATAGGAAGAAGGTGATCTCCGAGCGACGGCTGACGAGCAGGTGCGGTACAGTGGGTAGAAGACCGGTGTAGTGAAAGAGAGACTAGTTTGTGGTTCGGCTCGTCTGTGGTGCAACTCTTGCATATCCTAAGGAAGATCTGCCACAATCGAGCAAATGACGTTTTACTGCGAGCAAAACTCTAGCGCCAGTTGGGGCTCGAACCCTCACGCTAACCGGGCAGGAATGCTCTACGCCATTGCATTGTGTGTAATGGCGTAGAACACTCCTGCCCATGAAGCTGGAGGTGTGAGTTCGATTCCCGCCTGGCGCTAGAGTTTTGATCCCAGCAAAACATCGTTATAACAGCTTGCAACCTCGATATATGATTATGGCCACTGAAGGCTTAAGGATGCTGGCTTCAAGCAAGGGACTCGAAATCGCGATGAAAACCTTTCACGACTCCAGACGTAGAAAAGTTTCTTTACCAAAACATAGCCTAGGAAGTTTATTTAAGAGTTGATTATTTATGTAAAGTTTGTTTTTAAATTTTCGATTGATTACGAGTTACTGTAGGTATTGGAGAGCATGGGTGATTAACCCTTACTCACCCTTACCTTCCGAAACCAATTGAAATTTTAAAAATGAACCTTATATTATTGATCAGCGCCTTACATACCTCTCTGAGTGAAGCTTAGGCGAAATCGATGACCATGATCCACTCACTACCCACCAGGGTTGGTGATCAGCGCCTTCAGTAGCAACCCCCTTGAAGACAAAATGAATCATTATGAGTCCTCATAGTTGAGATTGGGCGACTTCTCAGTAAGCGGTGTACAAAATTCGCTCAGTCACTTAGACAGTTTAAACGAATTTCAAAGCCAAACAAAATTGCGAGATTCGCCTTCTTCTTCGACACGTCCGCTTCATCATAGCGCGAAAAGATCTACGCTGCTGACTAGTGTTATACTCATCATCTTCCTCTACTGATAATGCAGGATTCTCCTTTTCTGACTCCACGTTGGTACCTTCATTATCGCCTATCTTAATGTTCATATACTGGGCAGCTCAAAAGAATGTTGAAAAACTGCTGGCCATCATCTTTTGGCTCACAGATACGCGTGAGGATTCGCAAGAACCAAAGTCCTCCAAAGGGAACATCAAGACAACCGCTGGTGAAGATATAATTAGGAAGATAGACCTCCAACATTGCCCTTAACGACACCGGGGGTCGAAAAAAATTTCGCGCAACGGTGGGGGAGGAGGTGTTTAAGGTACTGATCACCCATATGTATTTGTGGTAGGGCCTTGATCATCGATTTCGCCCAACATACAGTGTGACGAAGCAAGCGGAGCTGAACAGCGCGATGACTGTTGAGATGAAGGTCAACATAGATATGTGGGAGCACTATGCAATCTCATGTAGACGGCAGTCTCATCTCGTGTAAAAAATAGCCAACTCTTTAAAACGTTGTGATCTTGTGGGCAACTGCGGAACCCGCTACTAATTATGTCTTGTTGAGTAGGCTGTTCGGGAGTCGGTGTCGTTGAAATGTATTTATTGTGCATAATCATGTTCGGCATGTGAGCATTCTTGAAAAGCACACCTATTTTGAGATGGATTATCAAAGCGGAGAATGGAAGCGGTTACGCAAGTGTCGGCTGCTCCAACCGCATGAATTGTCGAACGGCAACCAGCAGTACATGTACGTTCCCACGGAGGACTATCATTCACAAGCTCAGCAGCAGCCGACGTAACACCCTGTATATTCTACATTTTCTCCTTCGCTTCAGTTGAGTTTTATCCATTAGTTCTTAGTTCGGCATTGTTGAAATTTCTTACTTCTTGTTACGATTTGAATGTTTTCCTAATAGATTTTAGCACGTTCTGTTTCCGGTCTAACAACTGATACCAAACTGATGAGCGTGTTCTCTCTGTATCCCATTTTTCCTTTTCCCTATCACTACGGGTCCTTTTTACACCACATTCGTGGTGTTCTGTTCTACTCCATTTTCTTTGGTTAGTTCAGTCATTTAATAAGTCGTACTTTAACGTTGTACATTATTTTGACAGCTGTATATTTGCGCATGTTGATTCGATTTTACGGAACTTGCAGGATTTATTAATTTTGGTGATATTTTTACCTTGGTTAATAACTAACAGCGAGCGGTTTGCTTCTTAATACAAAGCAACCAAAACTGTGATCTTCTAAAATGCTGATCATTAGTGGATACCTTACCATGTGTTCTAACCTTTATAATGTGTGTCTAACAAAGTTCTCTACATGTATCGTGAGCTTGATGGACCGTAAAATCTCTGACTGGCCACCATCTCTGCTTCTCGTTTCCTTTCACAATGTAAAAGGCAGTAATATCTGACGTTTTCCGACTTTGTTCATTTTATCGAAAATGTGCGAAGCTGTTATGTATGAAGACCACATTTAATAGTAGGCCTACTTATCGAGGTGGAAAATAGAGCGTCCGGAGGCCAGTTGGAGCTTTTAAGGTGCTCAGTTTCTGTTTTGACAGTGTTTCTCGAACTGCATTGGTATTGTTCATCGTCATTATCACTTCTCTGTGTGTGTCATTCTGTGGTCAACATGTGTTTCCGCAAATAAAATGGAACTCTTCAAGTTATTCCCAACATTCAGATGCGGTTTGATACACAGATGTGATTCTTCTTATTAGCTTACATAGTTGGAGTCTAGTTCGCGAAACCATAAATTATGTGGTGCGAAGTCTCCATGTGTGGCTGGCTGGTTTACTGCCTGATCACTTGACTAGCCGTTGGATCTCAGCCAATTTTTTATGATGGAGCTGATTAGTTTGATGCCAATGCTGGACGCATTAGCACCAAACTAATCAGCTGATCTCGATCTTCCATCCCTCGTATCACGACGAAAGGTATTTGATGTTTGTCTCGTTCATAAGATTCTGCACCAACCTAGTGTGGCTGTGATTACGAAATTATATAGTTTGATGCCTTCCCGAACTAGAGGTAGTATAATGAAAATAGCCTTGCCTTGTCCGAGAGCATCAGTTCGTGCTTGCTTCTTTACGCATAGAGCAGGTAGGCTTACATAAGAATCACGAAAAACCTGTCAAATGCTTACTCCATACCGCAGTTCAAGCGGTACGCATCAAAAAAGTTGCTTAAGTTTGACGGACTCTAGTCATGGAGATCGACCACACCCAATTCTTGCTTGATTGTGCATTTTTCTGATGTTTGTTTGTTTGTTCGTACTGTCCTACTTCTATCTCGCGTCTGCCTTTCGCGACGTAATAAACATTAACATTAACATTAAGCCGCGTGCACACTCCGCTGCGGCAGTGCGGCAGCCACGCTGAAGCATAGCGCGGAGGGGCGGGGTTGCACTGCGGCAGCGGAGGCCGCAGTGAGGGGGTGTGCACACTTTCGCTGCCGCAGTGCTGCCGGCAGCGGCCGCAGCGGCTGTGGCAGCGAGGAATAACGCGGGCATTCCTCAATGTCGCTGCGCGCGGCCGCGGCGCAGTCCAACAGTGCCGCAGTGTGCGAGAACAGCTCCGCCCATATTCCACTGCCCGCTGCTCGCTGCAAAGTGTGCACGCGGCTTTAGGGTATTAGGGTGATGTTGGTTTGAGGTCAGAAGACCCGTGAGATATGCGGGGCATGTAGTACACGGGGTGTCCTATAATTATTACAATATAATTCTTCTTAATCACACAAAAACGGTTAGAATGAGGCAAGATTGGTGCGATTTGGAGGAGCATTTATTCATACCTTAGAAACTATGATTGAGCACTAATGTTCACAACGGCTTGAATCTGGCCTACCGAACGTCTTCAGAACGTATCAGTAGCTTCGCACACCCCCTCACAGAACTTCGTAGGGAGTTTTATTCCTCATTTGTTCCAAAAGGTTCCACTATCTTATTTTAGGCATGGAGAAGACTTTGAAGAGAACTCTACATGCTACAATAATAGTACGGAATGATCAGCGGTGAAATTTCAAAAATTTGGTCTCTGCGAGTTGGGAGCATTCCAACACGTACCAGGACGGGATAGTCAGTTGTTTTATATGAGAGCCCACAACACCCTACTAACAAGGGAAGAGCGTATGAACGGGAGAGCGAGTCATATAGGAAGAATCTCCACCCTATACCTTTGTCCTTTTCGGATTTCGACTATTCGAAATTCGAACTTCGAATATTCGAAAAAAGTCCGATATTCGAGTTATTCGTTTATTCGAATACTCTTTATCAATCTCTTAACAAGTTAGTGACACTCCTCTTCGGAAACCAGTGAAGACTTATGTTTAAAAAACTATGCCTGGGTTCCCCGCGTCGTTTGAATTGGGGCGAATTGTGTGTACGCAACCTAGGTCGACGCGAAGCGATGACTCAGCGTATTCGTTGGCCGTCATTTGTTGTCTTTAATCTAAAATCAGTAAATGTTAATCATTTCACGGATCTCCCTCGATAGAGATGCTTCGGGCTGCTTTGTTAAGAGGGATCTCGAGCCGGATGTTCCGAGCCAAGTGGCGCGTCCCCGGGCGGTGGATAGGGGAATAGATCACTAACTAAATGGGACGACGTACTGCCCAGAAACGCGGGTGGGATGCAAGGGATGGACTCCTTGTTCCTGCTGTGTCGGGTCGACTCGTTCCTTATGTGTGGGAGCGGTGTGTTGACACACAATGTCTGTGGATGTGTTCGTGGCTGCGCGGATTGTAACTGTGTCGGCCCGACCAAGAAGAGGAATCCCAGAACGACCATCAAAACCTGTGCTGTGCTTCTTTTAACGTTTTGAACTTGACAGCTTCGTGAAAGACACGTTATATATGAGTTTATTGATCGCACGCTTTAAATGTGAGCAGGAGCCGCATTTTACAAGACGCATTCTGTAGACGAATGAAGCAACATTCAAGGTGAATGGAAAGGTTATTCGACATAACCTCAGCTACTGAGCGACGAGAAAAGTTAAAAGAAGCACAGTGCAGGTTAATCTGGCCAAGTGTAACAAGATTGTAACAGGCATTCAGCACATGTATAATCAATCGAGTCCGTTGTGCAAGGTTTCAGACCGAGGCATGGCGCAACCTTGACTGTTTGCACACCACAGAAATCTCATTACCCTGTGCTTTTATACTAGTCTCTAACACCTACAAAAGCTTCGCTAACAGCAGTGTTAGAACCTTTCAAATACTACCATATTTTAGGGCAGCCTGCAAAACACGCAAGCCATTGTGTGTTTTTACGCTTTACACCTTAAAAAAGCACGAATCAGTCGATGCGACCGCTTTGTGAAGAAACTAAGACAAGTATCGAAGCGAAACACAATCAGTCGAGTGAAAAATGCAAATCTTCAGACGAGTGGATGGCGCACTCCATACCGCTCATACTTCAGAAAATTTTTATTTTCTTAGGCTTTGATATGAGTTCTTAACTTCTTTTGTACCTTCACCTGCGAGAAAAGTTATAACCTTTCAAGCAGTGTATACATTTTTTTTGATACACTCTGTATAATATTGTTGCGCTGGTAGGTTTTCTATACCATTTTGTTACGGTACTACCCTATTTCAGTTGAACTTGCACGTTCAGGAACGGAGGCCAATCACTCTGAGGTTTTTCGCGATTGAGCTTTTTAGGGGGGACTGGTTGCGAAGTAGGCTAAAGCACAGGTCCATTCCTCCCTGCGTCGAGCAGATAAGAAAGCAGTCGTCGATGTAACGACAATAAAACCATTTAAACCTTTGTAGCACCGGAGTTTCAATTATACTTATGCCCAAATGACCCATTCGAATAGATATTCGAATGATCTTCGAATGAATTTGAATATTCGAATTCGAATAATCGAAAAATTGCGTTATTCGAATGTTGTTGCGGCAAGCAACAGCTGCCGCCACTTTTTCATGAGTTTCTCACCCGCAAGACCTCAGACGAGGCAAAAAATAGTGCATTTACAGCTCACCTACAGTGTCTTGCTCGTTGAAAACAGAAAATACACGACGTCTCCTTTGTATTCCAGAAGGACCGCCCTCGCGGTCGGAGTCTTGTTGAGTTCCTCCGCTCTGGTAGCCCTCTTTTAGTTGTACAATTACGAATAAACAGATTATTAATTAATTTTGTGTTAGAGGCAACGGAAGCCCCCACAAAAATTCAAATTCGAATATTCAGAAAAATCGCGTTTTTTTTCGGTTTCGAGTGCTCGAAAATTTTCGGTATTCAAAACCGTTCGAATATTCAAAATTTCCCAGGAAGCCAAAATTACTCGGGTATTCGAAAAATGTCATTCGAATGCCTAACAAGATTTTGCGTAACGGCGTGGTCTAAAAAGGCTTTTTAGGTTTTTCGGGTAATTAGGATCTCCAAAACGGTTCCTTCTGTGAATGAGATCTATTACTATAGCACCTCATCGATTTTGGTCATTACTGCGCCTGTGCAAAGCGCCGAGGAAGAGCAGGAATGCCTAACTGCAAAAAAAAAGAACTTGAAATCATGATTCTAACGGTGTTTCAAACAGACGCTACTTGTCTATCTCGCAGCAGTTAGGGGTCTGAGACCACAGGTCATTAAGTGTCTGCAGGATGGTGGAGTGAGGGTCAACAGGGGTGCGCTTCGGTCTTGTGCCACCTCCGCTTCTCCTTGTGCAGAGCAGTACCTTATGGAGTCAGCCTTGTCATTTCGTTCCAGTCATTTTCATCTCGTTACCTGTTATGGGCTTCTGCTCCTCCGTGGTCGCTGAATGCTTTTCTTCCGGTTTTCGTTTCTACAACTACGGTTCCGCAAAAGCTATATTATTTGGTTGTACGGGGTGGTTTTCAGCGTTTTGAGTGCTACACTTTGAACTACGATAACTTTCTCAAATCTTATCGGATTAAGTCGAAATAAGCACCGCTCGAATCAGCACACTTTGTCAACGGACCATCTTTCGACATTATTCCATCAGCGAGAAAATTAGGTGGTCGAGATTCGACAAAATCCACGAAAGCTGTTTCGGCGTGGTCCTGATTGGTGAAGTTTTTATCAGCAGGAAGTTCTGAAAGTGTTTGAAAAGGTGTCAGTCGGTTGGCGAGAGGTCTCGAGAATATGGCGGGTGAGGCAGAACATCAGCTTTTAATTCATTCAATTTTCGCATGGTGATTTATGAAACGTGTGGCGGGCGTTATCGTGCAAAACAGTCGGCCCGCTTCTGTTGACCAGTGCTGGCTGATTTCCTTACAGTAGAGCTCTGCTGTGATCGCCTGCCCTGGTGCCAAAGAGTTGTCATGGATCTCACCAGCCGCCGACCGCCACACAGTGACCACTACCTTTCGTGGTGGAGGTTCGACTTTGAAAAATGCCAAGGGGTTCGTCGGCGTCCAACCACTGCCCAGAACGTTTCCTGTTATCATACAGAATCCTTTCTTAATCGCAAGCGATGGCTCGATCCAAGAACGGGTCAGTTTTGTTCCGTAAAAGTAGAGAAGAACAAATCTCGAAAAGTGACCATATTTGTCGCTTTTTCACCTTCCGAAGGCGTTTCAAAGCATCCGCAACAGCAGTTTTTTGAAGTCCAGCTCTTGTGCGATCCCACGAACTCTTTGGTGCGGCTCACTTCCACCAATTCCTTCAACTCGTCGTCCAGCATTGCTCTAGGTCGACCGCTACGGGGATATTCTTCGAGGCTGAAATCTCCGGTCCGAAATTTACTGAACCACTAGCGTACAGTGCTTTGGTGGCGATGTCCGTTCCTCCACGTGGTGCCACTGGAGCTAAGCCAAACACAGACATTCGATTGCAGGCGACAGGCCCTTGTGACAGGCCGGCCTAGGAAGACCCATGTCACATCACATGGTATATGTCAGCGCACGTATTTCGAGATAGTGCTACGGCGTCCGCGGGAGCCGACGCGCACTCACAGAGCCCGGCGAGTGTGGAAAGTATGCGAGGGTCCCTGATGCGAGGACGGCATCGGGGGGCAACTGAGCTAGCCCGAAAGTTCCGTAACGTAAGCAGGACCCGCGTGGCTACGCTGAATGTGGGTACGTTGACGGACCGCTCGGGGGCGAGTTGGTTGAAGCACTGGAGCGCAGAAGAGTTGATTTCTGTGCGGTGCAGGAGACGAGGTGGTCTTGCCGCAGGTCAAGGGACATAGCACGAGGCTTTAAGGCCGTCCTATGTGGAAGTCCCAGGACCACCAGTGGGGTCGGAATAATCGTCTCCGAACGATTTCGTGACTCGATTGTAAGCGTCGAGCGCTTTAAAGATCGATTGATGAAGGTCGTTGTCGCCGCTAAGGAGCGACTCTATCACTTCTTCTCTGCGTATGCTCCACAGACTGGCTGCTCCGACCAAGCCAAGGATGAGTTTTGGAACCTGCTCGATGAGAAGACAGCAGAGGTACCGTCGAAAGATGTCATCATAGTCGCTGGCGACATTAACGAGCACGTCGGCGCGACGAAAGACTGGTACTGCTGTCATGGTAGATTCGGTTATGGGTCGCGTAACGCAGATGGTAAGCGTGTTCTTGACTATGCGGAATCGCATATCCTCACCATAGTGAACACCGTCTTCCGAAGACGCGACTCGCACCTTATCTCATAATACAGTGGGAGTACCAAGACTAGACTTTGTCCTTGTGAGAGATCGCGACCGGAGTCTTGTCACAGACGCGAAGATCGTGCCGTATGAGACGGTCGCCCCACAGCACCGACCGCTGATCTGCACTGTGAAGATTGCCCCTCCGAGGCTGAAGCAGGTCGAGCGGTGCGGTGCAACAAGAATCAAGTGGTGGCGAATGAGAGAGAAGGAAGCAGCTGTGATTTCTTGCGTGCGGTTACCGACGGCCACAACTGGCCACGAAACTTGGAAGATGGCGACCGACGCGATACGTCAAACTGCACAGTCGGAAATCGGCATTACGAAGCCTGGGCGACGAAAGGTCGACAAACAGGCCTGGCTGTGGACAGATGACGTAAAAGCAAAAGTGCGAGAGAAGAAAGCGCTTTATCACGTGTTTCTCGGCGAAAAGACGCCGATAACTGGCGGAAGTGCCAAGAAGCGAAGAAAGCTGCAAAGAAGGCCGTGGCTGTTGCAAAAGCCATCATTATTGAGATGTCAACGAGAACCTCGAGTCACGCGATGGCGAGCGGTATCTGTACCGACTTGCAAAGTTTCGCCAACGGTAGACCGAGGATATTGAGAAGTTCTTTGGCATCAATGATGAGAACGGCCATCTTCTTACGGACCGCAAGAAGGCATTGAAGCGATGGCGCGACTACTTTGAGGAATCTCTACGATGGAATTTCCTCATCCAGTCATCCCCTCAACGGCTCCAACCCACGGCTCCGTTCAGAAGATCACCGTGGAGGAGATTGAAGCGGCTTTGAAGAAGATGAGGCCAGGCAAGGCAACTGGGGACGTCGTGGCGGCTGATTTATGGAAATCCAAGTACTGGTTCCCTGCTGAGTGGTTGGCGAAGTTCTTTAATCAGGCTGTGGCGGAGAAGAAAGTGCCTGAGTGCTGGCGCCAAAGTACGACGATTCCGATTTGGTCTGGTCCAGCTTTCCAGCAATTAGTGCGGCTTCGTGGCTGGCTGTCGCACCGTTGATGCCATTCACGCCGCCCGCCTCCTGATAGAGAAGCACCGCGAGAAACATAAACCAGTGCATATCGCCTTTCTCGACTAGGAGAAGGCCTTTGACCGTGTACCGCGTGAGGTTATTTGGCACGCCTTGCGACAACACGACGTACCTGAGGAACTTATAGAGTGGATGCGGATGCTTGCCAGACTTCCCAAAAGGGAGCGGATGTAGATCGACTGGCTGTTATTTAATTATCGATTTTTGTTAAGTTAACCGCTTAAATATGATGGCTGGAGAATAGTCACATTCACAAGTCTATCTCAGATAAGAAACATCTGTTTCTACCACTTACTTGGGCGAATCACCGGAACATTTTGTGGCCGCAAAATTAACAGTGTGATATTTCACGTTTTTAGATGAGCAGGACAGATTTGCTATAGATTCACATTCATTACTTCGTACGTCGTCAGCCCGTCACAAGCTGCCGTTGGCAAAAACATTATTTCATGAAAGTTCGTGAGGTCCTCTTAACTGAGAGAAGTAGTGTCCCGACCATCTGAAAATATTGCAACCAAGGCATTCTTTAAGAATGACCATTAGTTGTCCTATAGGGAATCCGTGTGTGTTTACAGTCTCTTGGTGCTGCGTGAGAAGCTCGAATATAGCTTCCATGGCGCACTCGTTGTTGACATTGGTATTCAAGGCTGCTACATCCAAGGATTCCATGACGCAAGCGGAGTCCGTTCTTGCAGAATGCAGATGTTCCAGGAACATCTGGGCCGGTACGAACATGAGTAAAGTTGAGTTCCGCCAATTCAAAATTTATGATTTGCTGAAGTTGAAGTTGGAAGAGTTGCTTTATTAGGAATGACGGATGTCGGTTCAAACTCAGATTACTCAAGACAGTGTTTCACACATTTGTTTTACTCCTAGAGCGGTCTGTGTGTTAGAATCCTATCCTAGTAACTAACCTGTTAGTTGGTCTTGTCCATTGGCTGGCTCAAAAAATCATAGGGCTATTTTGGATTTATGCCAAAGACCCCAAGCTAAACAGGAAGGAAGAGCGCCTCAATTTAATACGGGAGCTCAAGCCCTACATCAGGCTGGCATACTGATTGGGGCGCCTGCGTCTCGACAACAGTGATGTTAGCTGTTTTCCAATCAATATTAGATCCTTGGTGGCGAATAGAGAGGCCGTGGAGACGACTCTGTTGTATGGCAGTTACGACCTGGTTTTCATAACTGAGTCCTGGCTCAAATCTGTTAATGAGCTTGGGCCTCTCTTGGGGGTTGTTTACTCTCATTCTAAGGCTTTAAGATGTGATAGGTCACATAAGAGAGGCGGTGGAGCATTACTTCTTGCCAGGTCCACTTTTTCTATTGTCATTGTTTTTTTGAGTCCTCTCCAAATGCACATGAGGTAATTGTTTCCGATATTACCCTTTCAGCTAGGACTACTAGGTTTGTTCCAGTTTACCGTGCAACCAACTGCAGTTTTTCTAGCTCGCTTCAGTTCAGCAAGGTTAAAAGTGACTGTGGTTCTTGTTCACACGCTTGCATTGTTCTAGGTGATTTCAATCTTCCGGATATTGATTGGTTCAAGCGCAATAAGTCTACAGTCTCTCACACATCCTCCTGCTTCGTTGACCGTTTTAACTGCCATTCCTTTAAACAACATGTTGATAAGTCGATCAGAGGTAATTCAAGTTTAGATCTTATCCTACGTATTGCGAAAGATTTTAAGATTACGCCCTCGATAGGTAATAGCGATCATAACGGCATTTGATTCACCCTTTATGTTAGGAATATTCCATCTCGACATAGATTGATCCGTGACTTTAAAACTGCCAATTTCCGAAAAATATGTGACTATTTATCGCATATTGATTGCTTAGGCATTCAAAAATGTTGATGAGGCATATGGAACATAAGCATCCTCCATCACGTTATTGACTCTTCTGTCCCCTTCGTAAACTTCTCAATTCTGGTTTTCGGTTGTCGGGCTACCTTGCCAGGTTGATTGTTAACCGTGGTTTAGCATGGAGTGCAGCAGCTACTCATGACTCACCCTTAGCGTGGTCGATGTATAGAAGCTGCAGCTTTAGACCACATAGGGCCCTAAGGAAATTCAACCCATGTGCTGAAAAAAATGCCTGCCTCTAATCGAGGGGTCAAGTTCTACAAATATTAGGTTGTCCCATAAGTCCCGCCGTTTTTTTCAACGATTCATTGCTGATTTCGCTGGCGGTCTCTTGCATAGCGCTATACAGTTTTCGAAAGAAAATAATTTGCTCTATCAGACCATGCATTGCACTTCTTCTTCGTCGTAAATTTTGTCCATTTTTAGGTCGTTAAAGTGAAAAGTGAAAAGTGAAAAAGTGGCCATCTGCGCAGTTGTGCTCTCCGCTTAAGTTTGGAGTTTTTTTGCGCAGTTTTTCATAACATTTGGAAGACAATGTTCAGGTTTACAAGAATACGTGTTGGTCCTATTTGCTCATTTGTACTTTATTGATTTTTAGGTCGTCAAATTGGTACGTCCGAGTTTTCTGTCCGAATTTTTACCGACAGCTCGGTTCTGTGGTTGGACTTTTTTGCTTAGAGTTATATGTCAGTCGAAAGAGAATGTTTTGCTCTATAAGAATTTGTGTCGCGTTTATTGGATCATGCTGATTTCTGTCGAATATTAACAAAATTCCAAAAAGAGAAAAAACATCTTCACTCCTTCTCCTTGTTCAGCTTTTGAATTCGACAGAAATCGGCATGAGCCAATAAACGCGACACAAATTCTTATTAGGTAAGACATCCTCTTTCGAACGGCATATAACACCAAGCAAAAAAGTCCAACCACAGAACCGAGCTGTCGGTAAAAATTTGGACAGAAAACCCGGACGTACCAATTTGACGACCTAAAAATCCATAAAGTACAAATGAGCAAATAGGACCAACACGTATTCTTGTTGAACAGAATATTGTCTTCCAAATGTTATGAAAAACTGCACAGAAAACTCCAAACTTAAGCGGAGAGCACAACTGCGCAGATGGCCACTTTTTCACTTTTTTCACTTTTCACTTTAAAGACCTAAAAATGGACAAAATTTAGGACGAAGAAGAAGTGCAATGCATGGTCTAATAGAGCAAATTATTTTCCTTCGAAAACTGTATAGCGCGATGCAAGAGACCGCCAGCGAAATCCGCAATGAATCGTTGAAAAAAAAGGCGGGACTTATGGGACAACATAATACATTAACGCCAGGGTCAAGGATCGTCATCACATATCTAATCTTGTAAATGCTGATGCTGTAGCGGAGCACAAGGACGTGGACAAGGCTGAGGTTATATGTTGAGTCGTTTCATGCTGCGTTTTCGCACGATTGTCATCAAAGTTCCAACTTCTCTGATTCATGGTTTCTTTATTTCCCTGTGTGGAAGATGGTGTCTGGTTTCACAAAGATGGAATAGTTGAGACTCTGTCCAGCTGGGAGGGTCCTACAGTCTGACCTCTGACAGTGTTCCCTTAGTTTTTGTCAAGAAAATTCTGGCATATATTGCTTACCTCCTCGAATATTTATCCAACATTTCCTACATGGAGGGTCATCTTCCTATTGGAAGCATTCGTTCATAACTTGTATTCCCAAAAAGCCTCCCTACAACTCCCCTCAAAATTATCGTCCTGTTATCATCACCTTTATTTTCTGGGTGCTCGAGAAAATTCCTAAGAAGCGCCTTCTGCAGCACCTAGACAAACATAAGGTCATTTCTGACTGTAACACGGTTCCTCCAGAGGTAAATCCACTGAAATGGCATTGCTTTCTGCGCTGAATTATTGGACCAGGACTGTTGATGTTAAGGCGCAAGTCCATGCTGTACATTTTGATTTTGCCCAAGCCTTCGATAAGGCTCCTCACGCCGGTCTTATAGGCAAGTTGAAACAAATTGGTATTCATCATAGGATAATCTTATGGATTCAAGATTTATTGTGCAATCGCACGTACCAAGTACGGTTGGGGCAGACTATGCAAGGTATGCCCTGCTCCCAATGGGGTCACCCAAGGAGGGGTTCTATCCCATCTACTGTTTCTTATCTATACACGGGATCTCCTTTTCGAGCTTTTGTCCAATGAAATCTCTGTTCAAATGTATGCTGATGATTTAAAGATTTATAGATTCATTGAGAAACAGGAGGACTGCGAGGTACTGCAAGCCGAGTTCGTAACGAAGACTTTAAAGGTATTAGTCTATATGTTGTTACAGGATGTTTTGTTGCGATCAAAACTCTTGCGCCAGGCGGGACTCGAACCCGCATCTTCTGCTTTCCGGGCAGCGATGTTCGCCTTACGCCTGTCAGCACTCATCCCGTATCACGGGTGGATGAAAAAAGCAAATTTGTTAGAACATTGGTATTAGTCTACTTTTTTATTTTATTTATTGAAATACTCTGTATAAGACAGGAGTGAAATAAAATTGCAACACAACAAACACCAAAACTAACGAACAAAGGTAGCTCCTAAATATCTACGGACAGAGAATTTGTTTTGCTGCGATGCGTTTGAAAGAGTACTTGGATTCCGGGAGGGAGGTAGTCTTACTAATTTGTAGATAGGCTAAACCTGCTCTAACTGTGAAAAATTTGGCTCTTACCGTGGTCTTAGGCTTAGCGAAGTGCAATTTATATTGACCCCCTCTGGTTACTGAGGGACGCAGAGTATAGAACTGTGAAAAGTTGGCTGCGGACTGCTCCCTAAAAAGTTTATGAACCATGCACAGATCAAATAATTTTCTTCTAGATAATAGACTCGAAGTCCAAAATACCTGTTTCTGATAACCGCACTAGGAATCTTGCCGTAGAGAAAGCCACCACGCCTTATTAGAGTTTTCCTAGTAAAGTTATTCTGAATTTTTTCAAGTAATGCAATATCCTTCTTTTTGTGAGGAGAAAAGACAACGGTTCCGCATTCCAAAATAGGGCGAATATAAGTTTTGTAAGCCGTAATGAGAACCTTGCTATCCTTCGTTGTGAGGGCTTTGAAAATGTGATATGTTCGAGTAAAAGCAGCCCTGAACAACTCTTTGTAGTGTGGGCGAAAGTCTAAAGTATCAGTGTATCGGAATCCCAGGTCCTTAATTTCACTGACTGTTGTTATTGAAGAACCGTTGATATGATAGTTTATGGGTGTAAGAGACTGTCCTATTCTCATATGAAAGGTTTTACTCTCTGACAGGGGTAGTTGCCAATCCTCGGACCATTTAACCAGACCGTCAATTACTTCTTGCAATTTAACTGCATCTTGAGACCCCTCAATATTCATATAAATTTTCAGATCATCCGCGAACTGCTTGGATTTCGCTTTGGAATTCACGAGCAGTTCACTTATGTCAGCTGCATAAATGTTAAAAAGTATAGGTTATAGAACTCCAGTGATAGAACTAGGTGATAGAACTACTTCGCTGCATATTTTTTGTTTTGGTGAGTTTATAGAGCAATTCTTCCAACCTGCACGTTGTTTAGATTATGGAAGATTCATGTTTTATAAAGAAACCGACGACCGTCACATGAAAAAAACATACAAAAATCTCACGAAAAAGTGAGGTGTCCACATAAAGTGTACTTAGAATAATACTTTATAAAATTTAAAGAGCATTTTGCATTACTACTGCATATCACTCACGCACCTTATTTTTTGGGACCTTCAGGAGGTATTCAACCGTGGTAACTAATCTCTGCCGAGGTCTGAAGTTTCCTTTGATGTTCAGGAACTCCATCAACTCAATTCTCCGCACCCAGAAAAAAAATCTCCCTGAAATTGTACTCGGGAGCGTAATGAATTGTTATTGTGACTAAGATGGCTAACGGTATTGTGAAGTTTTGAAATGAGAAGATCACGGCAAAAATGACTTTTACGTTGTGCATCAATCCACACTCAAGTCCAGAAAGAGCATGACATCAATTTACATTTATTACGCCCGTCTATGTTCATGTGGTCAAAGATCTATTTCTGATAGAAGAGATCCAGGCGAGAAATATCAGCATTTAACCTGAAAATGAACAGCAAATTTCATTTTCTTATAATTTCTTTATATTTGGGCTCCTGCAAAATCATCACTTATTTGTGAGCCCACCTGATTTCTGAGATATCTGAAGTTCACATCTGCTGAAGAACGTTTGCGAAGTGTTTTGTTGTGAAGCAATTCTCCCATACAGATCACTGTTCCGAAGTCGAAATTTGGGTTAACTTTATTCGCTGTAAACATCTTTCCGAATACCTGTAGAGCAAACCGCCGTACTCAAGCGTTCACCTGTTAGATGTGGAATGCCTGCCAAAACGGACAAGTACTCGACTCCTAGTATGCATATTCCACGCTGGACGACACCACTCCGGCAGTTCTTGGGGGCGTTCCAGTTCCAGTGCTGCCATCTAAATATCTTCCTTCACACAGATTTTTGCAGCCTCTAGGTTTCTATTAAAACATCACTGTTTGTTTACCATTGCGGATAGAGCAGTTACACTGCTGAATGGAACTTCTAGAGTTGAAACCTGTACCGAGTACAATATTGCTGTTTAGGTAGTAATGGTTTTCTCTTTCGTTTCTCGCTCTCAAAATTATCAACATATTTTCCTAGTAACAGCGAAAATTCGTGCCTCCGAAACTACCTCACGTCTCCAAATGAAAAGGCATTCGGTAACATATTTACTAGCAGTGCACGTTTGCTAAAAGTTGGAAACCTTTCCGTTTCAAAGCTTAAAGTTTTTTTTTCAATGTTAAAAGATCTAAGTTCACCACATTGAACACAGTCCCTCATCTTCCCGTTTTCTCATCTTTAATGAACGAAAAAGTCACTGGAGACTTTAGTCAAATAGGATATGTAGAAGGATTTTCCGTTCTGAAAGACAGGACTGGTGAAGTAATGGTAAATCCACCTTGTGAAGTAGGTCTTCTGGTCTTTGCATCCGTTCTCTGGTTGACCGGGAAGCTCCATATCCTTTGTGGCAATCAGCGTTTGCCAGAACAGTTCGTCAACACCATAGTGCTTGAAAATCACATATATAGATTATAATCGTTGTAATAGTAAAAAGCATTTACTCATACTGTCTGTCTTAATGGCTTTCATAATTTTGTTGTTAGCGTCATTTAGCGTTACTAGCATGCGAGTAACATTAGACTGGTTGAGTTGATTTCCTGTCCTGTTTAGCAACTTGGCAGTGGACGTCTGTAAGGCCTGAGTTATACTCCCGCGGGAGCATCCGCGGAGGGGCGGGAATTGCGCCGAGACTCCTCACCTGGCCAATCGCCGCTCCTCGCCACACCCGCCTCCGCCGTGTACCATTGGTCCGCGGACGTTCCGCGGATGCTCCCGCGGGAGTATAACAGAGGCCTAAGGCCGGCAGCAGAGTCTTGCGAGGGGCCGCGGACCCGCCATGACAACGGCGGGTGGTGCGGCGCTGCGGCGCTGTTACTGTACGCAATACTGCGTACTTTTGCCGGCAGTTGCGACCACTGGGAATGTCAAAGATGTAGTAAGCAAAACACTTTCTTTTGTAAAGAAGCGTTTTCTAAGTTAAGTTAGGAGTCCTTGAATCTAAGCCCCGAAATCTAATAGAACACTCCTTATAACTCAACATTTCTGTGCCATTTTGCGCTTCCTCTCACTTTGTCGATCTACCTCCATTAAAATTTCCTCGCTTGACAAGCAGCTCGGAAATATTGTAGTAGCCCCTGTGATGACAGCATTCCCTCGATGACTTGTTGAGTCCGGGAGATCTGTTCGATGCAGTTATAGTTCATACTAAAAAGAACGGTCTGATTTGTTGCTGCATTTCCATGCAAAGGTTTTCCTTAAAACTCAGACGACTAACTTGTGACTGGAAGACCACGGAGATTTCAGTGCAATTAAGGTTACCTAACATCGTGCTAAGGTTTTTTGCGTTACGTTTTGAGTGCAGGATTCCATACGCTTCCATTTGTCGACACTACCGGTGATTATATTGTTGGTTGTCAAGCTCTTTTATGGACAGAAATTATGCACCAAACTACTATATCCCTAGCATGCAGATTCGTTTAAAAAAATGTTTAGAATAGATGAACCATAATGGACACCATCTATCAGGCCCTCCGGCGAGCGTCACCCGCAGCTCCTGGC
>OX377206.1:27248705-27590130 GCA_947396885.1 Heligmosomoides polygyrus polygyrus
AGCGCTTTGAGACGAGAGCTATGCCAAGCGAATGCTCCTTGAATTTGATAAACTCTATGCGAGCTGCAGCTGCGACGAGCAAGGGAGGCATTAACTGCGGGGGGCCGAAGCTCACGGCGGTTGCCCCCTACGATTTGTCGTTACCTGACATGCTAGTGTGTCAGCCCGTAGAGTGTGTGAGGTACAACATATGTGGATCCACAGATGCCTTGGGGTGTAGATGGGGACATCTAAGCAGCCAGTAGGAGGTTCGGTCCCCACCACATATGCCTGCTTCTTTGCAAATTTTCCAAAAATTTGAATTTTGTTAGCGAAGTGTCTTTGTGCGCTATCATTTTAGGCATAAATGCCCACTATCTTAACGCGATAGATCCTTTTCACTGCTAAGAGCCAGCCCTATTGCCTTCATGTTCGCTATCGTTCAAAAACAAGAATATTAACTTTTATAAAAAAATAAAAAATAAAAAATGGGCATAAAAATAAACAAATAAGTGAATAAAAATGGATAAAATTAAAAATAAAGATGTGAAAATTATAACACTTCCCTTTTTCACTGATGAGCAGGGATGTGCGGAAAATTTTCTGGAAAAAGCGGAAGACGAAAGGCGGAACGAAACGCTCAAAATGGCCGGAAACCGGAATACGAAACGCGGAAACGGAAATGACACATACACGCCATTTTTTCAAAATTGTATCTGAAACTGGGTTAGAGTCGGCTTCTATTGTACTTTCTCTTGCTCAGAACTTTTCGAGCATCAGAATCTTCCACAGATTAATGCTTATCCTCACCATAACACAACATGACATAACGGAGCATGAATTCATAATATTGTTATGATAACCCTTTAGCTATGGCTAGAGCAATAAACGAAAGAAATTCAGGGTCTCGTCCCACTATTTCTCACTGTTTCAGCATGGAGTCTTTTCGCTGTTTCTATATCTAGTTCCTGCGACCGGTTTTCGCTGACTTTTTGTTGCTGTAATTTTTTGAACAGTGGAACTCTTTGACCGACACTATCACTCTAGATTACTTACAGACCAGCATTTAGAAACTCACTCGGGCGAAGTCTGAAACTGGAGCGGCCACTAGGTCATTTTCCGACCAGGAAAGACATTCCTCTCAACAGTTTTAGAAACCTGGGGCATCATGGACGACGGGATGACTGCACAGATATCTGCTTACTCAACATTAGCAGTTACATTGCAATCACCAAAACCAGTTCTCAGAATTCATTCTGGGATCTAAGATGATAACTGGATCACTGATCAGTCATGGTAAGACCACAGTTCCGTAGGAATATTCAGGCTGTGTCAGCCTAGAAGCTCCCTGATATGAAGCGGACACAGCTGGACTTCCTAGATGGTTCTCGAAGTAATAGTTTTGTTTCAGAATTCAATAATTCACCCTAGTCAATCAAAATAACACCTCCTAGTAGATAGTATTGATGCTCCATTAAAAATGAATAGCATAACTCCATATAGACGAGTATCACACCTAATGAAATTAAAAATTGAAATTTACTCCTTCGATCGGGAACACTTATGAAATCTTGGAGCAGACAAGCGCATGGCACAACTTTCACTGTACCATTTGTTTTATGATACTGCGCTATAGTCTAACAAAGTTTTTGTAGCTATTTGTAACTAATGGATCAGGAATTTTATGACCATTTAAATGTTGGGTGCATTTTCATAGCAAACAATGCATGATAGCCTTTGCTGCCACATTATTTTTGCCTTGGGCTCAGCCGCCACAATTTTCGAGTAGTTTCTTGTAATGCAACCATTATAAAGATAAATAATACTAGAGTTGTGAAACAGTATTTCTCTCACAATTATATGAAGGAGAACTCTTAAATTATTAGCTTACTGTGTCCAACAGACAACTAGTGTTGAACAGTATCCATTTCCGTTTACGCCTTCCAGTCCAAAAACAGGCGGAATACGGAACGGAGCGGCAGAGCTCAAAATGACTGGAAACCGGAACTCGGAACACGGAAACAGAAATTCCGCGCATCCCTGCTGATGAGCCACCGAGGAGGTATCATAATAAACACGGTTCGTCTGGAGGGAGGTGGTGAAACGAACCATTGGAGTTTACTGTTTCTTCTCCACAATATTCAAGTATGTTTATATCAACACTGATGGAACAGTTTGAAAATGTGGGTGAAACAACTGCATCCTACTTGAATGTAGGTAATGTGGATGACAACATGAACCAGTGACAGGGTATAGGAAGCTGTGGCTGGTTGGTTTGGTTTCAGTTTTGTATTTCGCCATCGTTTTGCTCTTGAAAAGGTTGTGTTTGTTCTTATATGTAGTGGAGTTTAAGCAGTCGAACGATCTTCGGGCGCTACCAGAACTGAGAACAAAACTGAGGAGAAGTTTGTTGTTATACTACATGACTGTGTAGAAATGGAGTGACATGTTTTGATTTGAATTGATTAATTTAATTTGTTTAATTTAATTTAATTTGTTTTTATTTGTTTTCTTACATCCGTATTGAGATAGTAAAGAAACGAATGTAGGAGTTCTTTCTACATTCTGAATTTTAGCTTACATGTAGACCCTATAATGAGTTGAAGATCGAACAAGCTCAAGGTCAGGACTGGGATTTCGAAGGCACGGACCGCTTCAACACATCTTGTGGCAGAGATGTCGTATGCATACTTTGTCAAGACGAGCGCTCTAGTGAAACATGTAGGTGTGGCTACTATATTCTTCCAATGCAGCCTCCAGAGTGTTTGCCTCAGTCCTAGCCATCTATACATTAGGCTGTCCGTGCTCGACGTCCGTTGCACCTCACACGACCTATGGGCTAAGGCCTATGGTATACTCCCGCGTCGCTCCAGCGATGGGCGCGAGGCAACTGTCAACGGCGCGCCTTCGCTGCAGTGGCGGACGGCGCAGTGGGGCGCGGTTGTCAGTTGACGCGCCATCGCTCCCGCGATGCGTCGCAGAGGGGTGTTATACCTCCGCGTCGCGGGAGTGAAACATACTCCCGTGCGACGGGCTGCGATGGTCGCGGAGGGGGGAGCGCTTGTCATGCCCTATTCTATGCACTTCCACTCACTTATTTCGACACTTCCTTGGTTCGTGACCATACCACAGTAATTTCAACACACGTCTGGTGATGTTGGGTGGTCATATGATGCCTCTGTTGTTTTTCTCGTAGAGATTTCGTCGTGGCTAGAGTCATTTTGGGTTTTTTCGACGGCTTGAACGGCTGCTTTTCGGATGAGATGTTTTTCTAGGCCGTTTTCTCCCTCTTTTGTGCCGATTCTCGCATTTTTTTCGCCTGTGCTGGACACGCCACGAGAAGCCTCTCGTGTCGTGTCGAGCACAGAAACGTGGGTTTCCGTCTCGTTGGATTGCATGAGGAACAAAAGAAATGCATGAGTCGACACAGGCATGACGGAAACCCCCTTGTAAAACACGACATCCACGAAATACCATTGAAATCAACAACCCTACGACGGCATACGGATCAGAAGGCGATAAAACGGGAAAAAACGCGAAATCACGAACGAAAAGGCTGAGAAAACAAGGAATCCGGGAAAGAAATGCACTGAATCAGCTGATTCGCTAAAATTCTGCAAAATCTCCGTCTGCAGAACTGCGTGAACTATGTCACCCTCAGCGACGGCGACGGCTCGCGACGCGCATCGCGAGTCATAGCGTCGCTGTGCACTCCCGCGTCGCGGCAGCGGACGGGAGTATACCATAGGCCTAACGCCCTCTCATGTAACGTCGAATGGCATATGCAACTGCCTTGAAATTGGTCCTCCTTCAACTCCTGTCTCCCTTGCTCGTGTCAGCTGCAATTTGCAGGCAGTTAGCAGAATTCAAGGAGCGTTCGTCCGGCATAAGCTTCGCTTCAAAATGCTCGAAAGGTTGAACACTTCTGTTGTAAGAATTTTTCCACGGTGAAAGGCGAGGAGAAGATAAACACTTTATCTTATCTGCTCGCTCAGCGGCTGCCGCGTGCATCCGATTCCGGGTTCCTGATTCCTATTTCCCATTTCTCGCCCTGTCAACTGGCCAACTAAGCCTCCTCAGTCGGTGAACTGATACCAGAATTGTCTGGAAAGGATAAAAGACTGACTTCTCCAAGTCCACGTACACTGTTCACCGCAAGTCATTGTAATTTAGGCCAAATACGCATTCAAATTGCCTCCATGACATCTCGTAAAAGTAGAATGCGTGGCTCATTCCAAAAAGAGAGCTGGTTAATGCAGTTTTTTGTTCTTTACCCTGATATGTCTAGCTTTTCACATCCCACACAACGATTGATGATACGTGAAGGCTACAATGATTTCTAACCTACCCCAGGTCTTTCGAGAACCTCCATGAGATTGTAGATGTTCATTTCCCGCAGAACGTACTCGACCAATTCTCGTGAAATAAACACTTCGTTGAGGCTCTGATTAGGCACTAGTACAGCTTCCCGTTGTCGTGTACTTTTGGTACTCTCTGAATTTTCAGGCATTGTTGACAAAGAATTTACACTGAAACGATCAATCAAACACATACATGAATAAATCAAATCAATATCAACGGGGTTTGATTTCCCTTTGCTTAAAAGTTAGATTAGAAAGTTAAGTTAAGAAGAAGGAAACATTGTGAGACTCAAAGGTCCCTATGTAAGGAGAACGAACGGCAGAACGATGGTTTTCGAAGCTGACATTTTCATTTGGAGTCGTAGCGGTAATGAACATTGACTGGAATGTCACTGCTTGAGATCCATTCAAAGGCCGCGGCGAAGTTTTCTGAGTTCTAGAAAGCAGAGGTGCAAATGTACAGATAGGAATGCTATGACCTGAGACGGCGAAGTTCCTCTGATGCTTTCCTAGTTTGCGAGAAAGGTGGGGGGCCACAAAATCACACTAAACCCAAAGGTTCTTAAAGAGAATGATGTTCGTGGGTAAACAGTACTGAAAGCGCTGTCTTGCTATCCTTTTTCAACTAAACTTGAAAGCATAAAAGTCATTGGAAGGAAGTTTGCAGTGCAGGCAAAACTGTGAAGTATCACATAATTAATAAGAAATACATACATGAAAACACGTACACCTAGCAAGGGCTGCATTATTAGACCACTGTTTTCTTACTTCTGACAAGGATCTAATAAAATTATTAGTCCAAAAGCTCTGCATCCCTTTCTCCTCCAAAGGGTTCTTGTTGAGACGGCATTTCTTGTTGCTGTTTGCCCCTCAATTGTCATCAAATCGCCTTGGTTTGTCTAATTGAGCTTGGCTGCTGTGAATGAGAAGAGGTGCCACTACGCCAAATAAAACTAAAATGGAGACGTGAGCAGCGAAAGCCAGATGTCACACGAAAGAAGATTAGGCACACGTATTTGGAAGGTGGTTGCCTAGCAGGACCTCGTTCATCAGAAAGGACGGTTATCTTAGAAGAGTACTATCAACAACTAGACAACAGTACAGCTCATTATCTCTTTTCAAGAAGGCAAACAAATTAAAATCTTCTTTTGCTCTACCGTGGTAAGGTTTCTGAAGATGGAGAGAATTCGTTCACAAGAATCAGACTCGAAATGTTCTTTCACTAATTGTTCTACCAGAAGCCACTGGAAGCCATATAGGATGCTTCCCGATTTTTAAAAGAGATGGTTCTCTCCTGATCAGCACGTCATATTATGGACAACACTGCCTCTAGTTGTAGAATTGGTTGAAACGAAAATGAAATGTGAAACACTGAACTAAAGGTACCCTAATATAGTTAATATTAAACGTACCTAAACAATAAGAATGGCCGAATTTTCGTAAGAGTTTTCGATCATACACGTCGCTCCAAATTTGCCATTTGGCAGCTATTCAGGAATGGCAGTAACTTAGGCAGACTCCTTAGGCCTTTGTCATACTATCGCTCACCCCGAGCGACGCCTAAGGATATGCTCCCATATCGATCGGGCAGCGCGATGGAATCGATATGGGTGCATATGATTAGGCGTCGCTCGGCGAGAGCGACGGTATGACAAAGGCCTTAGTGCAAGAAGGGGGTTCGCTGTGTTTTTCAACTGTTCGATGAGAAAAATATTATCGAACAGTTGAGAAAACACAGCGCAGGCGACACGTTGCCTGATTTTGCTGACGCAACTCGATTCATTTGGAATGTGCTAGCGCACAGCACACTGGCGCGTATTAAGTCTGCACTTAGACCCGGGAAGATTGCTCTGTTTGCCGCGCGTGGCTATCTGGATTTCCTTCACACATGAGATCAAAGATAACGGCAGTTGGACACTTCACCGGAGCCATGTCACGTACTTAACGTCCCTATTGTCTGAAACAACACATTTTAGGGATTAATCTCGCAGATTCCCCCCCCCCCCCTTCCATCACACGTGGAGCAAAAGTGCCGCCCACAAATAGCGCGGTGTTGAAACAGTGTCTTAGGCTTCACGAAAACTTGTCCGTTCCTCTATGCTTGTTAGATGACAAGTCCTGACAACAAGTCGTCTCCATTGAAGGATTCCGCGTCCCAATCGACCGCGGGCGCTCTCTGGGTTCTCCTCCTTCCCCGGAGTATTTCTCGTTGCTTCCTGATTTTCAGGGTCTTCTTCTTAATCAGCGCTTGCAGTCTTCGTTCATGAGCTCGAGGACAGTCGTGCGGCTGTACGGGTCCGAGGAGGTGGTCTGAGGGGGGCATCTCCATTATGCGCGTGTTTGAGTCGTGGTTTCTCCTTTCTGACTCCTTGCGCGTGCC
This sequence comes from Heligmosomoides polygyrus polygyrus, assembly GCA_947396885.1. Classification (NCBI taxonomy): domain Eukaryota; kingdom Metazoa; phylum Nematoda; class Chromadorea; order Rhabditida; family Heligmosomidae; genus Heligmosomoides; species Heligmosomoides polygyrus. The sequence goes on from OX377206.1 coordinate 27,255,426, forward strand.
TTGTGGTTCTTGATTTGTTCATAATTTGTTGTTTCTCAAGTTCTGATGTATCTTTGGTGTGTTCATTGGCGTCATAGTGTTGCTATCCTTTATTCTGTTGTTCTGGTATTTCGTTGTCCTCCTTATATCATGCTATTCCTCATCTACTCTGATGTTATGTTGGGTTTCTCTTCCGGTATCCTCTTGTTTTGCTTCCTTTTGCCTTGCGATTTCTCATGTGGGTACCGGTTTCTTTCTAAAGTGGGTTTATCGCGTTAATCCTCTTTCCTATTCTCTTGTGGGTATTCACTTAGCTCTTATAGTGCTGTTTTCCTCATGTCGAAGCTTATTTTGGCTGCCATGTATTGTTCGCGTAGTGTAGTCATGTCTTCCTCATGTGTATCATTCCTTATCGTCACAAGGCTTTACCATCGATGCTATTTATCGTTGTTCGTTATCCGTTGTGTTTAGTTTGTGTGTTAAAAATAAAGGTTTAATTACCCACATTTGAGGTGATCTCCAACGCGTGTGGTCGCAACCCTTTACCTATCTATATTCCGCGTGGCAGGACTATCGGTGTTGGATTACTTCAAGCCCCTAAGATTAAAACAGCCCGTTAGATTATAGTTGGTGATATTGACAATAAATTAGTAACAACCTGATTAGTGATTCTTTTAAGATATCACAGATGACTAATAGACTGACCATTCTTCCACAAATCCAAATGCTTCACAGACCAATTTATGTCGCTATCCAGTCTGCAAAACGAAGTATTATAGAAAGTCGAGAGAAGTGAAAATAGTATTGAGAAAATATGCTTTATTTAGGTTTTCCTGCTAATACGCAGTACATGGTTATTAATCATTATGCAAAATCATTCAAACATAGGTGCTTCGCTGGTAGGACATGGCTTACAATTAGGGTTAAGCAGTGGAATCTGGGCTGGCTTGGCGTAAACATCACCATCGTCATCATCATCGTTTTCACAAGTGCTTGTGGTGACAAGTTCCAGTGTCTCTTGAAATGAGGAAGAACCACTACGTTTTCTGCACTGCAGCGAAGCCAGTTCTTCGTCACTCCAGTACTAATACCAAGCAGTAGCACGAGCGCAGCGTCAGCGTGCCCACATTCAAGGTTGCTAAGGGGTTTTGCCTGCGTTGTGGGAAATATTGACCAGCTCATCATCAGTTGCCACAGATGCTGTCCTTGCTAAGGAACGAGCCCCGCAGTTGCAGTAGCTGGAATGCAGCATTTTTGCACTAAAAAGCTCGAAAGATCTTATACGATCAGGCGAAGCTTTCCATCTAGAATGGCAATGAATGAACATCACCAAGGAGGAAAACAAATGCGTTGCCACTAAATAATGCAATCTTGCCACTGCAGAGCCCGAAGAAATTCATCCCAATTCCATCTGTATTTACTTAGGGCGCTGATCACGAATATGTTATCCACTTTAAAAATTTAGCTTGATTAAGATTACGGTAGGTATATGATGTAGGAGTGCTGGGATCACATAGTTCGCCCAGACTATATATTACGAACGGGCTCAGATACTCAGACGCCGATGAGTTCGGGACTTTGCCCACTGAACAATTCCATTCCTCAGTGAATCCGCCATATTTCTCCTCTAATGATTTGCTTCTTTAGTTCTTCACATTCCGCTCTGCATAGTTTTTACTGTTGTTTACTTCAGAAAGAGCGAGGCTAGCACAGACGAGGGAACTGCCGGCTTTCGCGTACACCTCGAACAAAGGTTAGTGGCTCGAGTCGTGCATACGCCAAGAAGGTCTTGTACTCCTCTGTTGTCGGTGAAATAGTACCATACTTCTCCAAAACGAATAAAACTCTGACGTCTTCATCGACTAGCCACCATAAGCCTCTGTATGGCAAATAAGTATTCAAATTGACTCCAGAAGTAGAATACGTGGCGCTTTATACAAGGAATTGTTCAAGGTCGGCCTTTGTTGATTATTCTTTGAATTATAGGAACGACGGACTTATCGTAATGAGTCACTACGGGTGAGGGTATCAATGACTTGCGGAGTGTGTACAAGGCCTATTTTATACTTAGGCGAAGCTGTTGGCGAAGTATAACATAGACCTAAGGCTCGTTGTTTGAACTGTGCTCGCAAATTGTGTGCTCAATAAAATGCTTTCTCAGAAGAATTACCTACCTGTCTGCTCCTGTAGGTGCACCTGCTCCTATAGAATGAGAACCATTCAAGATGTCAATTGCATCGCTAATCTCTTCATTGGTCTTCAGTATTAAATCATGGTTCTGAAAATATCTTTGTAAAGAAGAACTTCGATATTTTTGCATCAGTACGCAACTCGTAAAACGCCTTATAAATGAAATTGTATAAACGGGTGTATGGGAGTGAAGAAAAGTCAATAAATGTATAATGATGACAAAAATCAAGTGAAGCACAAATGATGAGGGCAAGAAATTTTGCGCATGAGACCAATTAAATAAAAGAAACGAACCCCTGTACATGCGAACGAGCGTTTTTATATGGAGGCAACTCGCCGGAAACGGGATGCTTTCTCAGAAGCTCGTGGTCGGAATGTTGGTGGAGCACCCAGAGCCGACTGTGTATGTACATATGTCATGTAACGGTTGTGGAAGAGATCTGTGGCGACTGCTCAGCCTTACGCTAAGGGCCTTCCAACATTTATTTCGCCTTAAATCCTTGCGAAAATATGGGGTGGTTGTGTTTCCTTGCCGCAGTGTCTGTTCGGTTGCTGTGCACTGCAACTTGAATAGGCGCATTTTCGGCCACTTCCTGCTCTTACTCTCGTCTGGATTCCTCAAGTTCCGCCTGAGTTTTAGGCCAAGAGCCATGCTGGGTCAGTCCGAATTTCAGGCTATGGCATGCGCAGGGTTCTGCTCAATTTTCGCGTACTGGCTGGCTTCGTACAGGCAATGACAACCTTCAGAGCATGAAATTCCAAGAAACTATGAACTCACGCTGAGTTATGCTAGTAAGGCCAAAAACGGTTTCATATACATATTTATGTTCGCTAATGCATGTGTATGTCGTTACATAGAACTTCGTAGAATTACGACTCTTCCAAAGCTCTCAGATTACGTATGATATTGAACCGGAGGGAGCTACATAGCTAGTTCGACCTTTCAAAAATGATATAAGGATATGCCGTAAAATGTCAGAATGAGACACAAGAGGTGATAACAAAATGTGTAACAGAAGGTAGCGGTTACCTGCACCCACAAAGTGTAAGTCCATTTGCTTTCAGAGTGTTCCAGTATTTCCTTCATGCACTCAAAATGGCCGTAGTTCAAGTTGTAGCCCCACGAGTTGAATAAAAACATCTGAATCAATGCAGACATTTGTTACAGAACTAGAAAAAATATTTGGAACGAGAGAGTAAGCATTTACGAAGCTTTCGGGACTAATCTCAACCAGGTGGCAAGTCTTCTTTTTTCCGGGAACTAAACTTACTTGTTGTGCGAGAAAAACATTTGGCATGCATTCTGCTAAAGACTGCATTCTTTGCTTAAAAGACTGCTCGCTCTTGGCATCGATAGCAAAGCAGTAAACATTCTGAGGTGAATACGTGTACGACAGCATAGCTTCGTGCCAGAAATAGTCCTGAAATTATGGCGATGGGGCACATTACAAGGGAAGGGGCTCTCGAATGATGTGAGGAACCTTATTGACCACTCTGGATACAGCGATTGGATGCTTAATTGTGACTGCGGTCGCCTTTGTGAGAATTCTTCTCCTGATTGCAGGGCAAGACATCGACGGTACCCCGGCGTTAGGGTCCTGAAATCACTGAAAAACACTGCAATTCTGGAAATATCAGAAAGCAGTTTGAATCCCACTTTATAACACGTTTCTTTAAGACCGAAATCCCGTCGATAAACATCCGCACGAGCAAAATCGAACTAAAAAAATGGATGACCTATTAAATTCCGATGCCGCTACTAAACGTCTGACGGCAGTGTCATTGTCGCGAATGGGTTCATCACTACATTAGTGAGTAAAGCTGTCGCACATGTCTGCTGTTTGTTTTTGAGGAATAAGCAGCGGCTTTCCGTTTAGTAACCTAACAAGAGAGGCCCATGAAATTCCCCCAGAGATTCTCAACGCGACTTATATGGCCTTATAGAGCATCGGACGAGGATCACAAAACTGCATTTCGTTTTTGCTGCGGGCCACTGAGTGGTCTGAAAATGGCAAGAAATGGTACCGCTTCAGGGCGGGCTGATAAGGCAAAAGTGGCCTGGAATGGCCCTGTCGTGCTCTGAACTTAACTTACAAAAGGTTTGGAGTTCAAGCTAAAGTTAAATTATAGTATTACGATAATTTCCTACGCTTCCTAGACGAAGTTGCAGTGTGCATTCAAGTGAATTATTCGCAACGGCCGTGGAAACGAATGGGTGACCGAGTGTATAGCGAGGCGGATTTGCGTTAAGAGGTCGAACGGTCGATTCCAGGGGTTGGGTTTCTGCGTCGCTAGTTTCGGCTGCTATGATTTTTGCAAATGAAGAATACATTTTGGCTTCCGTAGGATACCTTCTTCGCTTCCTAACCCCGCTTTCAACCTGTTGCCATATGTGGAAGAAGATTTTGTCGTGTGGAGTGATGTCGCACGTCCAACACGATTGCCTCGCTGAGGAAGGTTCCGTCTGCAACCAATTTTGGTGAAGCGATAAATTACAGAGGGTTACAATGGGTATGTGTAAGTAAAGGGGTGTGCACAGAATAACCGGCACTGGTGCCTTTCACGGCTCCAAAGGTCGAGGAGTGGTCAAAAGGAAAGATTTCGCTCAGATATTACTCATGGGGTTATTTGACGTGCTGATCACGGATACGATATCTATTTTTAAAACTTCGACTACGGTAGGTCGCAGTAGGTATGGCTGGCTAAATCTGTCTACGTTAGTAGAGTCGCGTTCCTCTCCAGTGTGGCCTTCTCAAGTGTTATTTTCCAACCTTCGACTTTGAGATACAAAGTAGTGCAAGAAAAGTAAAGATTTAGAAAAAGATAACGGATTCGTGGTCAGCAACTGCAATAATTCCCACATGCGAAGTCAGGGCGAAATCGGTGGTCATGACTTCGCCACCCTTATTCACCACTACCCAATAGTACGGTACCCCACTGAAGCCAAAATGTACTCTTCTTTTGTAAAAATGGGAACAGACCACCTAGCGAATCTTACAACCTCCCAGAATCGAGCCCTCGTCCTCCTTCCGAAAGTCCGCATCGTTATCCACTCGGTCATCCAGTCGCTGCTACCATTGATGCGAATGAATCACATGAATGCACCCTGCATCTTCGTCTAGGAAACGTCGTTAATTATCACATTACTACAATTAAGCTTTAATTTGAGCTCCAAACCCTTTGTAGGTTAGGGTCAGAGCGCGACAGGGCCATTCCAGGCGTCACTTTTGCCTTATCAGCCCGCCCTGAAGTGACACCATTTTTTGCCATTTTTGGACCACCCAGTGGCCCATAGCAAAAACAAAGCACAGTTCCGTGATCCTCGTTCGATGCCCTACAAGACCTTGTAGGTCTCTTTGAGAATCTTCTGGGAGAACTTCATGTGCCTCCCTTGTAAGCCGTAGATCAATTTGAGAGGTTCACAAGCAAGTTGGAGCTGTTTCTGTGAAGACAACAACAACAATCGACAGCCTTCAGGTAAGCGTTCGTCTTTAACGCGTCCGTCTAGACAGTGGAGAGTAATCTAGAAGGAGAGTAATCTATTTATATGCAGTGTGCTGATCAACTGTGAAAGAAGGCTCTTTCAAACATTCGATAGGATCCTAAGAAGCCTTTCTACGAGAAAGCTTTTCTAACACTGCATTTGGATCAGATCAAAAAGAGAGGTATGCCCTTACAACTATCCATGGACGTCTCGTATTCATGGATGACGTTCATGGAATACATTTTCGTTGCGACGTATGCTGCACTAGTCATTTTGCCGTTCAACATATGAAGCCGCAGGAAACGAATTTTGGTGTTGTCGGGTTCAAATCTACCATTTCCGCATCAAGTACTATGCTTCGATTTCGATAATAGACTTTGCCTTACCGTTAACCGTCTGTAATGATGGCCGCGCTCTTTGCATGACTTTTGTACGTGCTTCTCAGGAAAAAGGCAAAATCGATTATACTCGAATTAAAGGAAAAAGGAATAAAGGGCTCTGTTAACCAAGCCCGCATTCTACTTCTACTGAAGGCAAATTGAGCGCGAATTTAGCATTTAGCACACTTGCGGTTGCGAGCCGATGGAGAAGTCAATCAGTCGCACAGTCAGGAGCCCTTCTGATGCAATACCGAAGACTCTATGCTGCATTTTAGGCAGTTTTTTGTGCAGTTTCCCCCAGTTTAGAATGAATATTCTCTTACGAGGATGGAAAACAACACTGTATCTGTAAAAAGAAACGAAGAGGGTGGTGAACAAATTGAAGGAGAGGAATACTGTACAGCACAAACGCATCGCACTGCGAACGGTCTGAGGGTGCCATCTAGCAGCTAAAGTATTCGGCTGATGATTGGGAAGGAAGCACAAGGTTAAGGGGTGTCATCGCTGAGAAGATCTTGTTACGTTTCTACTGAGGGAAAAGAAGGTGGACAAAAAGACTAGATTTGCTTCGTGGATAACTCAAGCTAATCACCGCGAAGGTGCAATGGCGAAACACGTTTGTGGGCGTATAGGAACAGTTACGAGCTTAAATAGATGTAAAATCTAATAAATGGAGACTGACCTGTAGCGAAAGCCGTTTCGACGCATAGTGATGCTCGTACTGCTTATCATTGTTCAAAAGTTTTCTGCACTGTAAGAGTCCGAATCTGAATTGAAATCTATCCGGACAAGATAGATAAATGTCCTGGCAAGTCCTGCTTTCCTTAGCTTTGAGTGATGGGAAAATATCTACATATTTACATACATGCGCTCATACGAGGCTGAAATAAAAAAAAGTACGGTGTGAAACCTTCAATTACTAATGAGCAGGGCTATCCCACATTCTCACTTCGTTCGCAACCATTTGAATGAATTTGCATAATTTCTGTCAAACTATTTGTTAATTGAGTGAGATAAAGCAAAGGAAGACGCTTACTGAAGACAACGCCTATGTGTGCATACTTTTTCGCTTTTACCCAACAATCGCTGAAAACAGGCGGCAGCTGTCTAGCTGACGCGTTAAATGCGGGTCTTCAGCCATTGAATTTTCAGATTTTTCTCGGCGCAATGAGCGGATGGCGGACGCTCCCACCAGTACTCAAAAAACTATGAGGTGTGGTGACCTTATCCACCTGTACGACGAGTTTTTACCCGTTTAGTTCACGCGGGACATACCGTTTGAGCTAGTCCCCTCTCGTTTCAACTTGCATTGCACGTGCGTACGTTTCAGTTTGTGTACAATGTGGGAATATCCACGTCACCGTATGCTACGCTTAATGCGTTCGAAACCCATGGGCTGCTCCCCCCGTCCTCCCGTCACTTTGGAGCTCTGAAATAGTGTGTCATTCCAACTATCGGTATCATAAACTGTTAGGATTTTCTGTCTCAATATTTCTTTCTTAACGATCGCTGGAATATACAGTATCATTTAGCACATTCCGATCCACCGTTGATACTGTCTTCCAATTTCATTCACATACTCAAAATCATCGAGTCCGCAATTAAGCCATAATTCATCCTGATCGGAGGTCAGGGAGCAATCTTAAGCAGTGCGTAGACTTTTTTCACGCCACGAAGCAGCCACAGGGATCATGAACAAGATTAGGGTTAATGATGGTGGAACAAAACACCGCCTAGTCTTCCCTGCTCCAAGCGATGACTGTATCGTTCTCTCTGCGAGGTATACACATGCAAGGGTGGAGGGTCCTTCCACATAAAGTGCTTCTAGTGAAACTAGAACATCGTTCCGACTTGTTGTTAACCCATGGGGCGAGGGCACTGATTAGCACAAGCATTGACATCACTGAACCGTCTGGAGACGATGTTCAGCGTAGTGGAGGAGGAGAGTCTGGATGCGTGTGGAGGAGAGTTTGGATGCCTTCATGCCGCAGAACTAGTACTCACCTGACCTTAAGGAAGGTTGAGCAAGGTTGGAACATAATGAAGTTCTCAAATGCTGCTTTTTCTACAGCTAGGGAGGAAAAAAAGTCGCATAAGCTGAGCAGCTAGCTTGATGTGATTGTCCGTAGCCTAGTGATACTGCAATGTCGCGAAGCGCGCAAGTGCGAGGCATGCCGATGGGCGTGATAGAGCGCCTGTATTACATAAGATAATATAGTATATAATAAGATTATTATAATATAATAAAAAGGGAGATATTATATCATAATATTATATTATAATAGGTAATATAGTATTACCAGACGTTCAGCGGCCTAGCGGCCGCCAAACGTCTGGATGGGGGCTTCGCCCGCAAACCCCGAGAATAGAACAACCCCGATCTTACTCCATTCTCTTTTAAGCCTTCTTACTTTTACTAAGAAAAAAATTGGTTTTACAATATAGATTAGTGCAGCGAGATATGGTAGGGCGGAATCTTCACTGCTCCTGTAAAGCCCATCCACCTTCTCTCGCATGTTCGCGATTTATTCTTCGAAGTTTCCGTTACGGTCCAACGGCAGTAATACTCCTCCAAATCCCGTAGACACTCCCCCTTATCCCCCTCCACCCCTAGAGGTCCTTCTTTGCTGGTCTCCTCTTTACTGGTCCCCCTTGCTCGTAATCTCTACGCATGTTGGACGTCTGCGGCACGTGTTCTGAATCCCTGCTCACGTTGGACGACGTCTTCAGCACGTCTTCTGAATCCCTACACTCCGCACTTGATTCCGATTTATACCCTGACGCGTTGCGCGCTGAATATCTCGGTGAACTTTGACGATCTGCCGCCAAGGATATAGCTAGTCAGCAATCGCCCGTGGTTAAGCTCAAAGAAAGCCCGGCTGGTACGCCGCGCTGTCGTAGGCATCTCTTGGCTTCAGTCCCCCTCCCCATGACGGACACGTGACATGAGCCGCTTACGTATATAGTAAGATACAGGAAGAGTTAGATACTAAGAGTATTCACCTCCTGTCCCAGGAGGTACAGCAGAATGAAAGAAGGTTTACGGTGTTGATATCTTTTCCGCTTATGACTAGCGGATAGCAGTTCAAGCGTCGTAGATGGTACCGTATACGCATATTTTTCATCGGTCAACTAGTGATGATTTTTGTTAGAAAGTTTCAAACTCTTTCTGACAACCTGGCATATGCAATAATTGAATTATCCAAGACTGTTCGCAACAGCACCGACTGCCTGGCCCAGTCGTGGTTCTAACGCGTTTTGTCTTCCGAGCCAGCTTGTGATACACTGGGTTTCTAATTCAACCAAATATTATCATGCTCTTCTTATTACACCAGCTGGGCATGATAGCTGCGTTTTCTGACTATTACTGACTATTGCTCAACTAAAGTGAAATGGTACTTCGACAACTGACTTTTCGTGATGTGGTAATCCTATATAATCCGGAGACAGCACTGTTCGGTTGACCATCCATCGTGGAATTATAGTCTGTAAAAATGGTATAGGAGAAGAATTGAAAACGCTTTAGATCCTGATCTTCTCCATTCGCGAAGTAGCGCTTTCCTCAACACAAATGCTGAATTTCTTAGTCAACTGAGCATGTCATTCCTATCGCACCACTGAATGGAGTTGTCGAACTACTGCTTCTGTTGCTCCTTCTGCGATTTTCTCTCCTTATATTATGTGTTTTGAATTGGCAATAAACAATAAATAAACTACAAAATATGAATCACACGGAAAACTCATGGGAAAGTCGTTGAAGTGAAAAGTGAAAAAGTGAAAAAGCAGCCATTTGCGCACTTGTTCTCTCCGCTTAGGTTTGTAATTTTTTGCGCAGTTTTTTATAGAATTTGGAAGACAATGTTGTGTACTACAAGACTATGTGTTGGTCCTATTTTCTAACTTGCCCTTTATTGACATTTAGGTCATCAAATTGGGAATTCCGACTTTTCCGTCCGAATTTTTACCGAAACTCCGGTTCTGTGGTTGGACTTTTTTGCTTGACGTCATACGCCTTTTATAAGAGGATGCCTTGCTCAGTAAGAATTTGTGTCGCGTTTATTGGCTCACGCTGATTTCTGTCGAATATCAACAAATGAAGAAAGAGAAGGAGTTGTTGGTGAAGACGATTTTTCTCTTTTTGGCGTTTTGTTGACATTCAATAGAAATCAACAAGCGTGAGACATATTCTTATAGAGCAAGACATTCTCTTTCGAATGACGTATAACACCCCCCCCCCCCCCCCCAAAATGTCCAACCACAGAGCAGGAGCTGTCGGCAAAAATAACCATCCTCCTTCGGACGTCCCAATTTGATGACCTAAAAATCAATAAAGGACAAATGAGCAAATAACACTAACACATATTCTTGTAGTACAGAACATTGTCTTCCAAAGGCTCAAAAAAAAAACTGCGCAAAAATTACAAACCTAAGCGGAGGGAACAAGTGCGCAAATGGCTACTTTTTCACTTTTTCACTTTTCACCTCAACGACCTAAAATGACAAAAGTCATGATGAAAAAAGAAATGCAATAAAAGCTCTGATAGAGCAAATCATTCTCTTTCGAAAGCTATGCAGCGCTATGCAAGAGACCGCCGGCGAAATCTGGAATGATTCATTGAAAAAAACGGCGAAGTCTTACTATGGGACAACCTAATACATAGTCTGAATAGAAGCAGCGAAGCGCCAACCTATCCCAGTGGGTGACAACTCCTTCCATTCCAACAGTTCATAACGGCTGCGTCGTTAAACTTGATAAAAACAGATGGTGTTTTAAGTATGGTGAACCTTCGAAGAATTAAGAGATGATGGAGCCACATACATACATGTCGCGAAATATTCACTCTTGGAGAAAAAGCTCTGTGTTTTCCAAAAACTTATCAAGCTTCCGAACTTTCCTACGCTGTGTCCTGAAAACTCATCCGCCACTAAAGTTTTAATCGAAGATGCGAGCGAACTTTTGACTCATATCAATGGCCTCCAAAAGTGAGTCGAAGGAGAACAGTGAAAAGCAATTTTGTAACAACTGGCCAACAATGGTAACTTTCTGACTAGGGTAAAAAAACGATTCAACTAGATGCCACCAAAATTTACCGGTAAATTATTCCAAGAAGACTGAAAATGTTAGAAAAAAGAGCAAGAAACTACTAAAATAGTCTGGTTGTTACTACGGCGCACTGGGAAGATAGGAAGTGCTCTTCTGCAACAACAGTATCGCTGGCTAGAGCATCAGGAGAAGTCATGTACACATAAACTGAATGTATTTAGACTTCCAATAAGCGCGGAAATTTGGAAACACTAGAATACCACCTATGCTTCTGCCTCTCATGGAAAAAGTGCGTTAATCTGTGTAACTTACCTCGCTGGGACTGGTAAGGAGGTATAGGTAGTTAATGCATAGAATTGTTGAGCAGCAGGCCATCAGTATAAGAAAACCTTTACGATAATTGAGCATTCCCAGTAGTGTGGAGATAGACTCATTCATGCACTGAATCGTAATGCATTCAAGGGCTTCACGCTGAAGATGTTGGTCGCCATTTAGGCCATCAAGGTCGATCCGATATATCTGATATCCACGAACGGAAATGAAAGGAAAGTTGGCCGAAAATGGTTGAGTAATTCACACATAGAAAGGAGATTATGTAACAGATATGCTACAACATCGTTGTCGGTGACCTTCACGAATACCATCGTCACGTCACGTCATGGTCTTCAATAGAGGGATTGACCCCTTTTGATAAGATAGCGGGAACATGGTCGTAACAAACCATCTCACTTTACCATCTTGTACTTTGGGCATGTTCAGTTTCTGCTTGCAGGTAACAGTGAAGCAGTTCCAGGACGTGGATCGTGATAAAATGGACAAGGCGTGCTAGTGCACCAGCACTCTCGTATCCTTGGAAACGTCTGATTCATCTGTATGCCTTGATGAGAAAGTGGTCGCTATTGTGCGCAGCCTGTATGAGTCATGGATGTTTGGAGGATAACGTCTTGGGCCTTCGAACAAGGAAATTGTTTTAGGAGTCGTTAATTGAGGGCTGGTCATACTATGAATGGAACGCCTGCACCGAATGAATGACCACTACTCGGCCTTCAAGTATCACTCCACCATGAACTGCATCAAGACTTGCCCAAGCATCTGAGTCCGGCAAAAGCGATAGGAGAGATCAGAGCGCTGCTGTCGGGCTTCAAGAAAAGCCGACGGAACCGGCCAAGTTCTAAGCATCTGGAAAGCTTGCAGAGTCTGTCAATGTCTTTGTCTTGTCCATCATCGCTTTGTCTGCTCTCCTGTGTTATTTAGCAACCCTGACTTTCAAGAGCATCGACCTTAAGTCTATTGCTACTTCATTGAGCTGTTGTGTAGTTTAGGGCAATTAGAAGCTCTAACATGGCTTGGTAGAGTAGTGAAACGAAAATTAACGTAGGCTAGCTTAAGATGCCATCGTCAAATAGTTGAGTTGGGTACATGTCGCGTAGGTGAGCAGCATTGGCAAATAGGATGCTCCAGCCATTGATAACCAAAGAGAGCACAGACCGAACACATACCAGCCCATCAGCGTACCAAATGTACCAGGCTGTCCAATAATTTCTGTCCGAAAATTTTCAAAATTCTATAATTTTCCTTAGAAGTGTTATAATATCAGGCAAGTGTAAAAACCTTCTAGAAGATTCTCCAGAGTTCCACGCCAGGGGTATATAAGGCGTAGTCCCCGCGTCTAGCTACCAGTACAAGCTAAAATGGACCAAGGTCGAATTCGTACGTTCATGTACTACGAGTGGCTGCTGGGCAACGACACAGGCTCCGCGGTCGCCAACATCTGCAGAGCGTGCAAGGAGGATGCAGTGTCCCAACGCACAGTCAGGCGCTGGCTCAATCGTTTCGAGAGCGGCGACACGAGCCTCGAGGACAGGGGGCACAGCGGGAGGCCTTCTGGTGGGACGCCAAGGGCATGCTGTATTTCGAGCTGCTCCCGCAAGGCAGGACGGTCACCGCCTCCATCTACACCGATCAGCTCGAGAAACTAGCCGCCGCCATCCGAGAAAAGCGTCCCCGACGGGCCTCGGTCCACCTGCTGCACGACTACGCGCGCCCCCACGTGGCGAAGGAGACCCAGCAGAAGTTGGCGACGCTCGGCTGGGAGACGGTTGCCCATCCGCCGTATTCCCCGGACCTCGCCCCCTCCGACTACCACTTGTTCCGCCCGCTGAAGCACCATTTGGCCGGAGGAAAATTCACCAACTACGACAACCTCAAATCCGACAGCGCGGACTTCTTCGAGTCGCAGCCCCCGGAGTTCTGGGCGAAGGGCATCGGCGACCTGCCCAATCGATGGGCCACTGTTGTGGATAACTGTGGTGATTATATTGTTGAACAGACTTGCTTTTCAAGAAAGTTGAAAAAAAAATTAAAAATGGTGAAATTTTCGGACAAGAATTATTGGACAGCCTGGTACATACTCTCTCTGAATGGCATGCCCATTCAATGCGGTCTGATTGGTTTAGGTGCTCGTATCTACCAATGCTGCTCATCTACGCGACATACCTCATGCACTTCTAGTTAGTTAACACTCAAGACGATGGCCTCATTTGGCAACTGAAAAGCAGGTAAAATTTCAAAGCGCATCTATAATCTCCACGGATCTCCCTCGATAGAGAGCCTTCGGGCTCTCTTGTTAAGAGGGATCTCGGGCAGCTTGTCGCAGGGCCACGTGGCGCGTCCCCGGGCGGTGGATAGGGGAATTAAACGCGAACCAAATGCGACCGTGTTGTGCCCAGAGACGCAGGTGGGATGCAGGGGATGGACTCCTTGCTCCTGCTGTGTCGGGTCGACGCGTTCCTTGTGCGTGGGAGCGGCATGTTCATGCACAGTGTGCGCGGATGTGTCCGTGACTGTGCGGATTGTAACTGTGTCGGCTCGGCCAAAAGCTTGCACTCGGTAGACTGGGAGTACATCGTAAGGCGATTCGAGGCCGCCTCAAAAGTCTCGCCCCGTCCCTTCGGGCAGTCTGGCTGGCTGCCCGGAGTTCTTCGCCACGACAGAGCCCGACTAGCTACCCGTGTGTACTCAAGTCAAAAACAGCAGCACTAAAGGGCCTCATTCCCCTGACCTCGAAAGAGCCCCCATTTCTGCAGCGATGGGAAGGACGAGTACGGAGAGGCTGCTAAAATCTCAGGGCCTAACCAGGTTGCGCAAATTGAGAAGGACTAGGATGACGATCTGTACTTACAACGACCGCACGCTTGCATCGGAAGCATCCGTCGAGGACCTGATGATGCAAGCCAGGAAAATCAAGAACGACGTCATCGGACTGACCGAGACGAGAAGACACCACCCCCTACACGCCGCCTACGACTCCGGAGAAGAACTGTTCCTCGGAACATGCGACAGCAGGGGAGTAGGCGGCATTGGTGTCCTCGTCAACACGCACTTGGCCATGAACATCGATTCGTACGAGTCTCTGACAAGCCGGATCGGACGTCTGCGACTGAAGCGATGTGGTTCCGTGCCAGCTTTGATTGTGTTCGTCGCGTACGCCCCAACATCCGACTACGACGGCGAAGAGGTCGAAGCCTTCTACGTGGAGCTGGAGAAGTTCTATAAGGAAGATCACACCTTCTACAAGGTGATCGTCGGCGGCTTTAACGCCAAGATCGGACCGCGAAGGTCGCCGGAAGAACTTCACATCGGAACCCACGGTTTGGAGTGGAACGAGCAAGGTGAAAGGTTGTCTGAGTATATCATGTCGACCAAGACCATCCATGGAAACTCGCAGTTCCAGAAGCCTCCCTCCCTACGATGGACCTGGGAATCTCCCGTTGGCCAGTTCCACAACGAGATCGACCACATCATCTTCAACCGCAAGTATTGCCTGACCGACGTCTTCGTTGTCCCCAAGTTCTACACGGGATCGGACCACCGCCTCCTTCGCGCAAGGTTCCGCTTTTCGCGTCAAGGAGAGAAGGCCGCGAAGTTCAAGAAGAGGAGTCCCAGACAGGGATGGGCGGAATTTCTGTTTTCTGTTTTCTGTTTTCTGATTTTCTGGCCATTTGGGCAAATTTTTTCTGTTTTCTGTTTTCTGGGAAAATGGCCAAAAATTGGCCAGAAAACAGAAAATGGAGTTGCGAACAAAATTTCATCACAGAAATCCAATAAAAAGGATCCAAAAGGTATCGTAAAATAGTGAGCTTTATTCCAAAATAGTGTTTCTAGAGTATCTTACATGGTAAGCATGTGGCGTTTTTTGGATGTGCTCATGTAGTAATTGCGCCATATGCTCATGAACTATGCCGCTTTGTTTGCTTGATTGATTGTGTAAGTGCTGCTGGCAAGGAGTATAGGAGTATATCGTAGAGCATTTTTCGACTTTCATAATTTGGCTTCGTATTCTTTCGATTTTAACAGTAGTTTGGACCGTCTATGATCACTAAAAATTTTATTTTAAAACTATAAAACTAGTACTCTGAGGGGCATTTAATTATGTATTAACTGACCAATTGTCCTAGAGTTACTGTGGGTAGGGTGGGCACCAGCAGCGTCTCCATACGTCCATGCCGCGTGCCAGGGTGCTCCAGGGTGCTCCATGGATTCTTTTCGCTCGAGGGACACGAAGAGCGTCATATTGTTTGTTCAGGGCTTTGGCGAAGAAGTCCGACCAACGCGTTGTTGGGCATCTTGGTGTTCTCCTGACATCCCGCGGAATCTAGTCGGTGTCTGCGAAGCGCATTACGTGGCCCATCTAATTTTCGACGACTTGGACATGCGACAGCACCTCTGATCTTCGAACGTCGGCGAAGCTCGGAAGTCTCGAGGCCTTCTCCCACTTGTGTGAGTCGTGTCACTCCGAGCGTTGCCCTCTCGATTCCGCGATACTGATCGCTTGTTCATCCTGCCTTTGTAGAGCCCAGGTCTCTGATACGTATAGGCAGGAAGAACAGTGAAGTCGAAAAGGTAGGTACGGAGCCCCGACGTTCTTCGTCTTCCCCACTTCTCTTTCGACACTCTTGACAGCTCCTCAAGCCGCTCGTTTCCTCCTGCTCAACTCCGGCGCTAGTTAGTTGGTCATGTTCACTTCGCGACCCAGATACACGTAGCTGAAGCATTCGGAGATGTTCGTTCCGTTGAGCGAGAATGGGGCATCAGAAACTTGTCCGTTCCTCATGAACATCGTCTTTGTAAGATTCAACTGCAGTCTAGCGTTCCCACATACACGATCGAAGTCGGCCAGCATTCGCCTGGCTGATGCTCGGTGTTATGAGCACGATGTCGTCAGCGAAACGAAGATGGTGCAGCTGCTGGCCGTCGACTTCTCTCCCATGTCTTCCCGTTCGAGTTCGCGAATGACGTTTTTGACGGTGGCGCTGAAGAGAACCGGGGACACTCTCTCATCGAACCTCATAAAAAACCTCTCTGTTCACGTTGGCATCGACTTGTTGTAGAATGGCGAAACCTTTGTCGTGAATCCATTGTACAGCTCTCGAAGGATTCTGACGTACAGAGTAGTAACGCCCTGAGTGAGCAGGGCTTCGATGACCGCTTCAGTCTCGACAGAGTCAAATGCCTTCTTCAGATCGACGAACGTAAGGCACAGCGGCAGCTTGTACTCTCGCGACACTCCGATGAGCTTCGTAATGGTGTGTGTGTGTGTGTGGAGGATCGTGCTGAATCCTCTCTGAAATTCTGCCTGTTCGCATTGCTGTCCCTATTCAGGATGACTCGAGTGAACAGCTTGTAGACTACGAGCATCAGGCAGATCGCGCGATTGTTGCTAATGCCGTGCACTCCTCTGTACACCAATGCGGTTCTTCTGGTCTTCCACTGAGATGTAATATGATATGTAGATATAAGGAGAAATAATAATATTAATAATAAAAATAATAATAATAATGTGATGGAGAGGGTATACGCTATGCTCGGTCTTCATTATATGGTGTCTACGCATTCAAGAAAGCATCTCCGCCCAAGACCTGTTGTGCTGACAGCCCCTCCGACACAATCTCGTGTTGTTCTGTGAAATTCACATCTTTAGTCAGCTAAGTAGTAAGGTGCTGTAAAGAGCATTTATGTTGGCCTGAAAATTTTCAGCTAGGCCACTTACAAGGAAAGGTATTCCCGAGGAACGAAACGAACTAGGAATACAGAATCTGGCGGAGCCAGTAATGCCAACGAATCTCTGCACAGCTTTAGAGTATGTTGCGAGAGTGTGCCTACAAACTCTAGCAATTGAGTTGATGCAAACAGTGATCATTGAGCCTTCATCGTGTTCGGTACTCTAAAAGGCCAGTTTCTTACTAGTAGGACCATTATCTAATTGAGGCGTTAGCGGTGAAACGGAGCTGATGAGTAATGTTGTATACTTCAAGGGTCGAGATTCCTAGGATCTATCAGTCCACATTTACAACTTGCTGATTGCAGTGCACTGGAGTGTAATAGAAATTTTTATAAACACCTTTAAATTAAAACGCTGGTTTACGACTGCATTTCTAGTCATACAAAAGCATTTGCTACTGGAAATATAGATCTTTGCGTATAATAATTAGGTCGTGTGATTTTTTCGAAATTTTCTGTCTTCTGATTTCTGTTTTCTGACGAAAGCGATTTTCTGTTTTCTGTTTTCTGAGAAAATTTTCAAAATTTCCGCCCATCCCTGGTCCCAGAACGACCATCAACTGGGACCTCTACACCTCTCTTGCCGGCCTTTGGGAAGATGCCGTCATGGACAACGTCGATGAGGAATACGACCGCTTCGTGCACCATCTCCACGATAGTGCTAAGGGAGCCGAGAGCTTGAAGACCACCAAGAGACGCCTGTCTCCGGAAACTCTCTAGCTTATACGCCAGCGTGGAGCAGCACGAGAGTCAGGCAACTACCAACTGACGTCCGAGCTTGCGAAGGTATGCAGAGAGGCGATAAAGGAAGATCTCAAGGAGAGAAGGGCGGAAGTGTTGACTGAAGCAGCAGAGGCAGGGCTGAGCATCCGCAATGCCCGCCGGAACTTCGCCAACTTCAAGACCAAGATGACAGCTCTCCGACGTCCCGACGGAACCGTCACTTCTTCCAGAAGGACCATGGAGAAGGTCATCCACAACTTCTACTCCGATCTCTTCGATAGCCACGTCCACCTGCCCCCATGCCATCTTCCGCAGGATGGATACGTCGTCCCCTCTGTTCTCCCTTCCGAGATCCGACACGCCATCTCGTCGGTGAAGAAACGTACAGCACCCGGTCCCGACAGGATCAGACCCGAACACCTGAAGAACCTCCCGCCTACGCTCATCAACACCCTCGCGCGGCTCTTCACACGTTACCTGTCGGAGTGCAAGGTTCCATCTCAGTGGAAGGCCAGCAGAACCGTCTTGCTGTACAAGAAGGGAGACGTGCTCGACATTGGCAACTATCGCCCGATCTGCCTGTTGTCCGTAGTCTACAAGCTGTTCACTCGAGTTATCCTGAATAGGATTAGCAGAACGCTGGACGAAGGACAGCCATGCGAGCAAGCAGGATTTCGGAGAGGATTCAGCACGATCGACCACATACACACCATTACGAAGCTCATCGAAGTGTCGCGAGAGTACAAGCTGCCGCTGTGCCTTACGTTCATCGACCTGAAGAAGGCATTCGACTCTGTCGAAACTGAAGCGGTCATCGAAGCCCTGCTCACTCAGGGCGTTCCTACTCAGTACATCAGAGTCCTTCGAGAGCTGTACAGTGGATTCACGACCAAGATCTTACCATTCTACAACGACGTTGTCGTCGACGTGAAGAGAGGGGTTCGGCAAGGGGATACCATATCCCCGAAGCTCTTCAGCGCCACTCTCGAAAACGTCATGCGCGAACTAGAATGGGAAGACATGGGAGTGAAGGTCGACGGCCGGCAACTACATCATCTTCGCTTCGCTGACGACATCGTGCTCATAACACCGAGCATCAGCCAGGCGGAGCGAATGCTGGCCGACTTCGATCGTGTATGTGGGAACGTTGGACTGCAGCTGAATCTTACGAAGACGATGTTCATGAGGAACGGATTGGTTTCTGATGCCCCATTCTCGCTCAACGGAACGAACATTTCCGAATGCTCCAGCTATGTGTATCTGGGTCGCGAAATCAACATGGCCAACGACATAGCACCAGAGCTGAGCAGGAGGAAAAGAGCGGCTTGGGGAGCTTTCAAGAGCGTCGAAGAAGTCGCGAAGAAGACGAAGAACGTCCGACTCCGTGCCCACCTATTCGACTCCACTGTTCTTCCTGCCCTAACATACGCCTCAGAGACCTGGGCTATACGAAAGCAGGATGAACACGCGATCAGCGTCGCGCAGCGTGGAATCGAGAGGACGATGCTCGGAGTGACACGACTCACGCAAGTGAGAGAAGGCCTCCGGAGTTCCGAGCTTCGCCGACACTCGAAGATCAGAGACGCTGTCGCGTGGGCCAAGTTGTCGAAAATTAGGTGGGCCGGCCACGTAATGCGCTTCGCAGACACCCGCTGGACGAGAGCCGTTGCCGACTGGATTCCGTGGGATGTCAAAAGAACACCGGGACGCCAACCAATGCGTTGGTCGGACTTCTTCGTGAAAGCCCTGAATGACCGATATGACGCCCTTTGTGTCCCTCGAGCGAGGAGGATTCATAGGACCACTCTGGCACGCGACAGGGACGAATGAGACGCTGCTGGCAGCCGCTCGAGCGGCACTTCGATGATCAACGGGACGACAGGTGATACAGGCGACAGGTGATCTATAATCTGAAATGTTGAACTCAAAAATACCAGCATCTCTGAAAGCGTAGCTATAGTATATCCTCGTAGGTACTTGTTCCGCCTGTAATTATTTTGCGTGACGGCCAGGAAACCCTAGCCGCGTCGATTGCCTAAGTTCAATCAGTTAGAATTTTGTTCCACCCTAAACATGTTGGCAAGCTTAGACTCAGCATCTCTCGCTCATTCTTCTGCCAGGTTTTTTCTTCAACAGTGTCTTCGGAATGAAAGACAAAATGTCAACGCATCGCCCTATAATAGGAGTGTGATTAGAGAACATGGCTATTCCACAACAATTCTGCACTGCCGAGTCACGAGTGCTTTCGTACTGCCTGTTTGGTGCATATATTATACTTCTATAAGAAATTTTGCCCCATAGGGCTGTTACTTTTTTCCAGTTTCCAGAAGCCAGTTGCAGTCGAACAGCTGGCTTTTTCTCTCGACTAAACGCGCCTTATGTCGTAAACGTGATATGGTTACTGAAAAGTGATCCTGGGTTATCGATTATGTGACGGTTACAAACTTCCTCATTTCTATAGAAGTGTATTGAAGACTTTGTAAACGAACCTCGATCAGTTGCTAGAAATCCAGATTTTGTCACTTTGGTTTTAGCCAATAGCCCTGACATTTATGCCTGCACCGGAAACAATTCAATCCAACTATCCCGATCAACCATGGCTTTGGCTGACAATATGCATAGATGCCATCCTCCTCCAAGGAGAAGTGACTTTGCAATAGAGGAGGCCTTTATAATTAGCAGCTAACTATAGGACTGATCTGTTTTCAAGGTAATGAGCAACTTAGCAGCTAATAAGAAAACAAGCGTTATCTGTTGGTGATCCCAATATTCCTGGACTCCAGGCCGCAAACAAACCTAATGCGGCTGGTGCGCCTGCCCTGCATGAGCTTGTTTGCCACCATGATCTCCGCCATAGTATGCTGCACTGCCAAACAGAGGCTGTAGCATGCTTGACGTAGTGTCTAGCTCAATAACCATCATTGAGAATTCATATTCTGAATGCAACTACGAAGATGTTTGCGCAGTGTCAGCTCAGATAAGAAAAACCGTTGCCTGCTCTGCTAGCTCGACAAAATCAAGGTCTTGTGAGAACGGGCAAAAACCCATTCGAGATCTTCCCATATATGCATACACATTTACTGGATCACTAAGGTTTTGTCGTGGCTGGTTAAGGAATTATTCGAACAGACCTTATGCTATTGAAGCTGCCTATTTCACCGAAGATACGTGCTGTCAGACTCTCAAGATGGCCTAGCTTGTTGGTGTTCCGAGCTCCAGGAGTGCATCGAGCATCATAAATACCACGATCGAGTTGATTGCGTAAACTATTAGGCTGTCCCATAAGTTCCCGCCGTTTTTTTTCAACGATTCATTGCGGATTACGCCGGCGGTCTCTTGCATAGCGCTATATTCGAAAGAGAATAATTTGCTTTATCAGACCTTATATTGCGTTTCTTTTTCGTCCTAAGCTTTGCCCATTTTTAGGTCGTTAAAGTGGAAAGTGAAAAAGCGAAAAAGTAGCCATCTGCGCAGCTGTTCGCTCCGCTTAAGTTTGGAATTTTTTGCGCAGTTTTTCATAACATTTGAAAGACAATGTTCTGATCTACAAGAATACGTGCTGGTTCTATTTGCTCATTTGTACTTTATTGATTTTCAGCTCATCAAATTGGGACGTCCGACTTTTCCGTCCGAATTTTTACCTACAGCTCCTGCTATGGGGAGGAATTTTTTGTATGGTCTTATATATCGTTCGGAAGAGAATGTCTTGCTCAATAAGAATTTGTGTTGCGTTTACTGGCTCATGTTGATTTCTCTCGAATATCAACAACTGGACAAGGAGTAGAAGTTGTTGTTGAAGATGATTTTCCTCTTTTTGAAATTTTGATTATATTCGACACAAATCAGCATGAGCGAATAAACGCGACGCAAATTCTTATTGAGCAAGATATCCTCTTCCAAATTACATATAACACCAAGCAAAAAAGTCCAACCACAGAGCAGGAGCTGCCGGTAAAAATAAATCTTCTCCTTCGGACGTCCCAATCTGATGACCTACAAATCAATAAAGGACAAATGAGCAAACAGCGTCAACAAATATTCTTGTAGGACAAAACATTGTTTTCCAAATGCTATGAAAAACTGCGCAAAAATTCTAAAGCGGAGAGAACAACTGCGCAGATGGCCACTTTTCACTTCAACGACCTAAAAATTGACAAAGTTCAGGACGTAAAAAGAAATGCAATACATGTTCTGATATAGCAAATCATTCTCTTCCGAAAGCTGTATAGCGGTATGCAAGAGACCGCCGGCGAAATCCGCAATGAATCGTTGAAAAAAAATTGTGGGAAACCTAATATAAAGGACAAAAGGGTAAAGGACGGCGTTATTCAATCTCTTTTTGGGTGCGCCACGCATTCTACTCCTACGGGATATCGTGAAGGCAATTTGAATGCGTGGCCATACAATGACTTGCGGTGGCCAGCTGATGAAGGGAAATCCGAACCAGGAACCTGGTATCGGGTGCACGCGACAGTGGGCGCCTCCTCTGACTGCGCTGCACGCGCCCCCGCAACCTAATGTATTAAATTAAATTATTTATTACTGTCATTCTTATGTTATTGCCATTCTTTGGGTCGGCTCCCTGTATCTCCATTTCTGAATGCTGCAGAACACTTAAAAGTAACGAAATTGCAGGGCATAGTGATACTACGCTCGTTTCACATTGTTGTTTCCTCGTTAGGTTGCCAGTGTTGTGCAGGATTGCTTTGTTTGTCACTTTCATGTTTTATGAGAGCACTTAGATGCAGTTATAAATAAAAATAAATAGATGAATAAATAATCAAAACAACCAATCGACTGGACCAAAGCATTTGCACTGTCCTCCTGTCTTCACTTATATGAGCTAGGGAGGGAGAATGAGGGCCGGCTAGAAAAGGCTAACGAGGGAGAGGCTTTAGAACGCCTGAACTTTTCAGTATTATTTCGAAGACGTTGAAACATAGCATTCATATGAGCCCTTAATTTTTTCAGTAGCTTATTGTGAGCAAAGTTATCACCTTTCAAACAGTGTATACATTTATTGAGACACCCTGTATACACAGACCGGAGGCAATCAAGTAGGCGATTCGGGTTTGATGGTGTAAACTGTGTTTCAGACCGTGTGAGTCTTGATATTTGACAGGCAGCAAACCTGTCTATGTGGATAAAACTCCACTGGAGCTAGACCCTGACTGGAACGGAGTTTACCATTTCCATTTGAACTTCACGCGACAAACTTCACGCTAGCAAATTTGTCGCGTCAGCGTTTTCGAATTGGGATTCCACACTAGGGTTTGACCCTTGTTGTTGCTTGTTCCAGAGCCAAGTGATAGCTCTAGCGGGATACCTGATGTTATACCTGGAGTTGGATAGTTGGAAAATTACAGTATGACGAGATCTCACGTTTCCGTTGTGCGACGAAAATTTTCCAATGTTAAGTCGAACACAACAGGAAGTGTCGAGAACGTGCCATTCTGAGTCTTCGGTTACAAGGAGGCGTACCACACTTCATGAAGTCGTTCCTATAGTCACCCTGATGCCTCAGTTTGTCTAGTGTCAGGCGGTGCTGTAGAACTTCAAACGCCAATGGTCGAACTTTTCTCGCTTGTTTCTCTTTTCTCAAAGTGAAAGTTCATTGTCTTTGAGAAAGTCTTTTGTCAAAGTCTCTTTTGCTCTAAAAAAAAAGAAATCTATTATTCTGAGGATGCTACATACTTAGAACACAATATGTTTCTCCAACGAAGCTTAAACACGAGCACATCTTGGAAATGTTAGAAATTTTATATGTGCACGTTTCAATATCAGATATCAGACATCAGTCTACTTCACTATAGGTACCGTAGGCCAATAGAACGAACTCCGCATCAACCATTCCGGATGTTTGAGTTCAGTGATTCGTTTACCATTGCTGAGTTCTACCGTGGGCATCTCCGCATAGCTTGATGCGTCGAAGTCGATCGGATTATGACTGCGATGCCGTATTGCCTAAAACAGTAAAATTCGTATCACCTTAACAACACAATGATATCACTTCGTCGTTTCAACAAGGACCTCCGACGTCAGAAAAGTGTGGCCGAAGTGTAAAACGATTGCACGCCCGCTATATCGAAAGTGAACAGACGGCCATTTAATCCCGTTTTTTAGCATTACAAAAAGCGTTGTACTGGTCTCTGGAAACAACTAGAGTTTGTTATTTCCTTGAAACTCATGTAAGGACGCAGTGAAATTTTTGAACACGGTTCACATCTAGATTTTAACAGAGTGTTGGAACACAGTGTTTGAACAATTTTGTTCAATTTCTTGTTCCATTAGTCGAAAATCGTAAATCGCTGCCGCCCGTACACTATGCAAAGCTAAACATTGCAGTCAAGCACTATTTGAATATTAAACGAAATAAAACATCACACGAATCCACGAATTGTCCAAAACGCAGTTTATGGTCAACCAGTGATGTGACACGGGACTCGTATGGTTAAATGGAGTCGCTCTACAACAGGTCGACTCCTACGTCTATCTGGGAAGAGAGCTGAACATGGATAACGACCTCGCTCCTGAAATCGCACGCAAGAGACGCGCAGCATGGGCAGCCTTCAGTTCCATTCGCGAAGTCACCGATCAGGTCAAGGATGCCGGCCTCAGGGATATTCAACGCCTCCGTACTGCCTGCGATGTGTTACGCGACGGAAACTTGGCCCGACAACAAGAAAATCGCCAGAGCAATGCAAACTATGCATCGTGCACTGGAGAGATGTCTTCTGAGGACAAGCCTTCGTCAGCAATGGCAAGAAGCTACGGGATAAGTCGCAATTAGCAGACCAGCTGCAGTACATAAAGAAGCCAAATATCGCTGGGCCGGACACCTACTTCGGCGAAAGGACGATAGATGGAGTCTCCGTGTCACAGAATGGCTCCCGAGAGGCCATGAGAGACCACTGGGACGACCGCCAACGCGATGGGCAGACTCACTCTCAAGATCTTTCAGAGAGCGGAGTCTGCCTCACTGGATGAAAGCAGCCAGAGATCGAGCGGTCTGGAAGAGTTGTGGTCCCCGCTGACAAGACCTCCAGCGGACGAAAGGACCATCAAAGTATCCAAGTGAGTAAGTAATTAAAACATCACATATTGCGGAAAAATTAAAAAAAGGAGTTCTGAAATCGGTTACTTGAAGTAGTTTCTTCTGGGCAGGGTAATTATTTCAAAGAGAGGTCATAGCCTAAACCTGCAGTGAAGGATTCGAAGAGTATAGCTTTCAAAAAATAGGAGTTCTACTCTGAGGACTGATTCTACTGTGTACTTCAACTATCCATTCCATTGCGTATGCTAGGAATAATGCTCGATAAGGGAGCCCATTCTTTGAGTGCCAACAGAAATGAAATGGAAATGCATCCAGGTGACAAGTCAACGCTAGAAAGTATCCCGTCAGTCAGAAAAAACAGCTTGTTTATTTTTTCATCGTAGGCATACAGAAGATTGTTGGCCCGCCCGAATAATGAGAGCTCATTCTTTTACCCACCTTAAAGTGTTCGATTTCATAATGAGGAGAAAAAGCTATAATTTTCTGGGCTCTTGCGTGTTGAGATCGTTCCGTGTACACACCGAAATATGAACATTCGTTTGATTTTTAGTGCAGAATTAGTCAGCATGTCTCTAAACATTTTTTGAGCAACAATTTCGATTTCCAAGCACATCTCGCAGTACTAAGTTGGCAGTATTAGTATTTCAACATATATCTGACGCTAGGGTGTCACGTCATTTTTCGATCGCAAAATATGCTGCTTTTTTCGAATACTCGCACAATTATTAGAAAGTGTGTCGCTTGTGCGAAGGAAGAGCCAAAATAAACATACCTTAATGTTACAGTAACTCCACAAACAAAATGGATTAAAGAAACATTAAACAACATTGAAAGAAAGAGGACAGCGTTAATCGATCACTTTGTGAGATGCAGATCTTCGTTATCAACGGTTTTATTTAATGTCAGCTATCGAGACAGGCACTCTTTGCTTGGAGCCACATCCCCTCGATTAAGGAGAATTATGGGTGCCTAGTATTCTCATTAGTTTTTGGCGTTCTCGAAGTTAAAAAATTAGTTTTTCACATTTTATGAAATCAGCAGTAGAACAAAATTTTATGCGTGCGGATCTGTGTTCATTGGAAGAGTCCGCTTCTGATAGTTCTTGGATTCTTTTCTAGCGCTTGCAGAAAAAACTTGGAATGAGGTGCCAGACGATCCAGTTTCATTATCAGCCACACCCATCTCCACTCAGGCTAAAGTTGTAACTCAAACAAAAAGAAATTCTTTTAAATGATTTAAAGGGTAAAGTTCTTTTAAATGTTTTAAAGGCTACAATATTTGATTAATGCGGGAGGTTTGCAGATAAGGTTCGAGCGTCATCCTGATTCGCCCCTCATCGTATGTATGTAGTAGCACAGACTTTTAGAATGACTTCAGGAGCATTTCTAAATCGCAAAAGTCACTGTAATAGATCCTTTGTTCTTCGTTTCTAGCATTAATCATAACACAGTGACTACCTTTACCTTCGCATATCATATTTTGGCTCTTTTACTACACAATACAGACTTAGATGCTGCATTAGACTACACCGTGACTGATTTCTTTAAAAATTTCACTAACATACTTGCTATGCCTAGGCAATTGAACCATTTCGCCTCGCTTATAAGCCATCGCCGGGGTGAGCATCAATTCAAAGAGTCCCTTCAAACACCGGCCCCGTCCCGGAATGACTCTTTGAGTTGCGGGCTAATAAGGTCGTAGAGCAAGTGTTGTGTAGCCGTCCAAATTTCTTGTGATTGAGGTACACAATAGACCCATTGCACCTTTTAGTATATGTGCTGTGTACTCTCTCCTAGTACTTAACTTTAACTGGTTTCCTTGTTCTGTTTCACGCGTTTGTTCCAATTACCCAAACCATAAACAAATAAATAAAATAAAATACAAAAAATCATCTGATCGAGCAATGCTTGAGGTAGTACAGTCATATCCTTTGTAGGCTACAAAAAAGACTGTACGAAGAGGGCGAAGCACCCGAAAAGCGATACTGGGGAACCCTAACGCAAAGAATGAAGCCATCAAGGGAGATCTCGTCGAAACGACAGAAAACACTCTTCACAAGGTGGTGGTCCATAACGAATATTGAACCTGTGATTGCTCGGAACTAAACGCTCAAGAAAGGGAGATGAAAAAAGCTCCATTCAAACACAAAGACGAATCTCTAATGACAACGTGAAGCTGCTGAACTCACAAACCTTTAATATACACATATAACCCGCTGGTTCAGTGTCTAAATACATTTTATGCACCACGAGTTCTGGTCGAGTCCATATTTCTGGCACGTCCAAAACTCCGAATACACAAGACCAGCTAGCGATGCGCCCTGAAAGTGTAGAATCAAAAATGTGGCAGGCGAGTCAAAACTAGGTTTGTGTATCATCCCTCTATTTTATAAAATCATACTGTTTAGAAACTGATTTTGTCAAACATTTAAATATTAGGTTGTTGCGAAAGTTCCCGCCATTTTTTGAGTGCGTTTTTTTCCTCACTAACGCTACCTTATAGCAACCTATCTTTTGTTCACGTGGAGAGAGCAGGTATGTATAAGTTTACTACTATTGCTAGCTACTCACTCTCGGGAAACGCATTCTAGAAAAATAGAGCCTTTAAAGGAATACATCCGAGGTCTCTTATTGTATGATTTATATAGGAGGACTTCGAATTTGGTGGGTCAGCAGCCGCTTCCTGTAGTCGCATCAATGGTGCAGTTGGGGAAGGCACAGTGTCCGATCCCATGGGGACGGGACTATGTTCGATCGCACTGCACGAGAATGGTTCGCACGCTTTCACAAAGGTGAGTTTATCCTTCAAGATTCGTTCAGGTCAGGACGTGAATCCACTGTCGACAACGACCGATTGCGACAGCTGGTGAAATCGGACCCACGGCGGACTACTCGTGAACTTACGCAGGACTTGGGTGTACACTATGCCACCATCGCCAGGCATCTAGATCAACTGGGTAAGGTGCACAAGTTGGCACAGTGGGTTCCCCATGACCACGCCGAACGTGACCGCCAGCGGCGTGCTGAGGTGGCCATTCAATTGCTGTCGTACAAGCGCAGATAGCTGGCTGAAGTCCATGATCACAGGGGATGAGAAGTGGTGCCTGCACGTCAACATCAAGAGGAGCAGACACTGAGTTGACAAGGGTGAGCAGCCTGAGCCACAGCCAAAGAGGGTCCTCACCCGTCGAAGATGCTAGTGGGATTACAAAGGTGTCACCTACTATGAGCTACTGGCCCGTAACGAACAGGCCCTCTAACAGTGGAATTGTCCTGTCAGCAGCTGGATAGACTGGCAAGATTGCAGAAAAGCGTCCGAATCACAAAAAATCCGATTCTTGCACGACAATGTTCGACCACACATTGCAAGAAGGACTCGCCAAAAGCTTCTCTACCTTGGATGGGAAGTGCTGCCTCACCCGCCGTACAACACAGATATTGCACCAACAGAATACCACCTTCTCCTGTCTCTCTGCAATGCCATGCAAAGAAAAAGAAAGGAAAAAAGGACAACATGTAACGCTGGCTGGCTGGCTTTTTCGAATCAAAGCCAGAAAAGTTCTATCTGACGGGATCGGGAGTGGAGTGGATGTGGATAAGAGCGATAGAACATGATGGCGTTTCCTTCGTTTCTTGACGTGTTTCGCATTTTTGGTAAATCTAAAAAAATGTGCTGTCTTGAAAATGGCGAGAACTTCGGCAACAACCTAACATTAGCTCTCGAGCATTACATTTTGCGCAGATGAAGGTAACATTTACCTCTACATGGCTTTTGCCACTCCCACACTTGGTACCGTCCAATGTAGCTAGTGCCTACGCTGTCGACAGTGAACCGTTGTGGTGATTCCATGATGAGATGCTTCCGAAGCCATAGAATATCGCGTGCTCGATATGAACCAGGTACTTTCATTACTGAAAACCAAGTGTTCTACAAGAACCAGAACCATGTCGAAACATTTGTTCGCTTCATATCAAGAAATTTTTGAGATGGCATGCGCTTTCTTAGTTGCTGAGAGAAAACACTTACAAACAGCATTTCCTGCGACGGTCGTCCAGAAAGATTCATCAGCTACCCATGTCTGACTGAGATAAGTGAGAAGAGATTTGACTTTCTTGCTCTTCAACATAAATTTCGCTGAGCGACGAGGAATGGCCACCGACATTGCGGACTTGTACAGCGGTACAGGTGGATGTATGCCCTGGAACAAATCTTTGCATATGCACCGCGGAACACACATTTTTAACTGAATCCCTGCAAGTAGTCCTAATGAGTTCAGAATGAAAGTATGTACAGCAAAGTCTGTCGCAAAAAAATCAAACGCCTCTACTAAACCAAATGCACTGTCACTTACAAGTGGGACTGACATCGTGAGTGAAGCCAACAACGCGACACACTGATCATATGCGTGGTGAATCACCAATTCCTGGTACTCCACACATTTTTCTACTATTTGTTTTATTATCGTTTTATTATCGGTTGTCGTTTTTGCACAAAAGAAAAAGAACTTGATTATACAAGGAAGTGACAAAACCTTAATATAGGAAATAATCTCCATTATTATTATTAACATATCGCCAACGTCCTCGCAAAAGATTGGATGCCACTGGCTGGGACTCGAAGAAGCTGTACACACAGATTCTCACTTCCTCACGTTTTTTCTCTGCCAAGAGGTGCTGCATCGAACCGAAAAATTGTAGTTTGATGGCGTAGGGTGAGGAGGACCTTTTTCGTCTAAGCGCCCGTGCGAAACGAAAACCAAACTTTGTTTTCCCTACTTTCATAACTAAACTATCACAATTATATGGCTTTACTCATTTATCATTGATCTAGCACCTCAAAATACACGAGACCTCTACTGCTCCACCAAATACAGCTCGCAACCTCCCATGTCATGAATATCGACATATTCATGATGACTCATCAAGCAGCAAGGTGCGCCTGCAACATAAGGCGTGCCCTTAGGGCGTGCCGATCCTCAACTTCTCTCTTCTTCAAACCTCGGCATTGTAAGTTATTATCCAATTGAGTTTTTTTGTGCAAACCCGAGGGTTTTAGGTGGATCTTTATCTAGCAGGGCCTGACGTTTCGACTTCTCGTCGTATTCAGAGGCCTGAACGTGGTGCATTAGTTTTATTTACGCTCTACTCCATCGAGCACCTTAACTACCCTAGCATTTCGGACCTACTCTACGAGCACAGAAGAGGGACCAAGCGGGAGAAACGAATTCACAATTTGGCGAATCAATGATCTACGGCGAACTAGTGTAACAAAGTTTTATTTAGTTATTTATTATATTAAAAGTGCTCCGTCACGCCTATCGGCGTGCCTCGCATTTGCGCGCTTCACGAGGTGTTGCAGTACCACTAAGCTAAGGACAATCACATAGAGCTAGCTGCTCTACCTGTACAGCTTTTTTCCTTACCCAGGAGTACAAAAGGCTCGTAATACGTACAATATCTAGTATGATAGGGCGATCTATTGGTTCCTTACTACTGATCCTCCTTTAGTGAAACGGTCCCCATTCCTGGTGCTGGTCTCCCGCAGTGATCCCTCCTTAGCGGGCGACGTCTTCGGCACGCCTTCTGAATCCCAAGGCACATTAGACGATGTCTTCGGCACGTCTATATGAAACCACATACACGTTGAGCGACGTCTTTGGCACGTCTTCTGAGTCCCAGGCACGTCATGCGACGTATTCCGCACGTCTTCCAAAACCCTTGGCAGGTAGAAGACGTCAGGGTATTCTACGCTATTTTTGTGTCCCGTAATCGTAATCAATCTTGATTGATGGCAATCGAAATTTCAAAAACGAACTTCAAATTCGTGTTCAGCGACCTCGATCACCCCCAGGGCTAACGTTCCGGACCGCTTGAACGACATTCACAAAAAAATCGATAATTTGATCAATATCGATTGATGCCGATTGACACTTTAAAAACGAACTTCAGATTCGTGTTCAGCTACAGCGACTATCCCAGAAGGCTGAAGTCTGCAGGCAAGTAGAAGACGTCTATAAATTTTCCGCTATTTTCGTGCCATCACTTCCCCCATTTTCCCCCTATTTTATGTCTAATTTTCAGCGGCGGCGGCGCCGATCGATAGTATGGCTTCGCGCTTAGCGCGTTATTATAGAGTATGATTAACAGGATCCCAAGCGAAACTCGAACTTCTAAAGGTAAGGCTATTATTCAAGCCGCAGATAGCTCAGCCCTTCCAAGGTTCGCCCATAACTTCTCATCCGTATAATATATAAGAAAATGGAACATAATGGCCTCCTACTGAGAAAGCTACATTTGAAATTACGTGTCAAAGTAAAGCACTCTCACATTACTTATTACGATTCAACACATGTCGTCGCAACAGCACTTGTTCAGGATACCGCTGACATGCCCTCCTAATCTAGACGCTCGTTACGCAACGTCGGTGACATTCCTCTTGAATTCAATTCTCATTGGACGACATCAGCTTACTGATCCAATTATTGTCCCCACCTTCCGGATAGCACCACCTGGCCCTCTTCCTTATTATCCCTATTGTCCGCCCTTACTGATAACTTCTGGCTGATTTCCCTTTCCCACCTAAAGGTCCCTCCTTTCTGGTTGCTCTCCTGGTCCTCCCTATGTGTCCCCTCCCTTTCTGCCCTTCCTCACCCTCTAAGGGCTCCTCTCACGCTCATAGCAAATGTAGTCGACATGTCTTCTGAATGCGAACGCCCGCAGTTGCCGTTGTGTCAAGCGAGAGGAGGCTGCACTTCCTCTGCAGCAGCAGCATCCCATGCTGAACAACAAACCTTCCCCGCGCGGGGTACGAAGAGGAGTATCTTGCGCGGGCAAAGTTTTCTGTTCAACACAAGATGTTGCTGAATTCTGAATTCGTATGCTCGCCGCGCAATGTCGGTGACACCTTTTCTAAATGCAGACGCTTGTTTCGTGACCTAGATGACCCACCTTCTGAATCCAGAAGCTCAAAAGGGCGCGCAGTTGCCGTTGGGTCAAGCTTAAAGAGACTGCTCTTCCTATACTGCAGAAATATCCATGTTGAATTCTTAAAGTGGCTGCTTGTCGCACGACGTCGGTAACACCTTTTCTTAAACCGAACGCTTGCTACGTGACCTGGAGGAGCCGTCTTCTGAATCCAGAAGCTCAGAAGCGTGCGCAGTTGCCGCTGTGTCGAGCATGAAGTGGCTGTGCAGATGGCAGATTTCTTGTTCCCCATATGAATTCCTTTCGGCTCCCTTCCTGCTGGTTCCCCGTCCTCATTTCTCCTCCAGGTACGTTTTCCTGGTAGCTCACCTGGTCTCAACCCCCTCCTTGTCCTCCTTACTACTCTACCCCACTAAGTTGTCCTCTCACGCTCATGGCACGACGACGGCGACCCGCACGTCCATTGCGCTGCATCGGTGTCACATCTTCTAAATCCGCACGCTTGGTCTTTCTTACTGGTCCCCTCGTAAAGAATCTACTTACTGACCCTCCTTACTGCTCCTCATCGGCAATTACTGGTCCCTCCCTATTGCCTCCACTCTTGCTAGCGCACCTCCTGGCCTGCTTGATTCCCCTACTGGCCTCTCATTCTGATCCCTTCTCCAGGTCCTTCCTTTCTGGTCGTTGTCGGTTCCACCCTCGGACTCCCCCTTACTACTCTTAACCCCTTTAATGGTTCCCCCATGCTCATGACACGAAGTCGACGGCACGGCTTCTGAATCTGGACGATCAGAAATGCGTGCAGGTGCTGTTGGTCAAGCAGTAAAAGCGCAGATCCCCCCGCTGCAGCAATATCCCACGTTGAATCGCAAATTTTGCCCGCGCTGTAGATGATGAGGCGTATCTCACGTAGGTTTTTGACCTACGTGAGATACGCCTCGTTACTGGATGGACAAACTCTTTTATACAATTTTCACGTCGAATTGGACACTTTTCAAATTAAATTGCACTGTGAAGGATGGGCGAGGCGCGAGGCCTCGCAATAGTGATCTTGGTGGTGTATTTGTGTATTTGTAGGTTAACTGTGTTGTTATGTGTAGTATTTCTGATCAGTATTGCAGTGTATCTGTATTTTCCCAGCAGCGGGACCGATCGGTTGCCGTCTGCCTCGCCTGTGCCCAGCGCCGGCCATTCGGAGGCGGCGGGGCGGCGCGTGTCCACTTAGGGGCCGGCCTTCCCCGCGCGCAACTCCATATAAAGGGGGCCCGGGCGCGCCGGGCTCAGTCTGCACTGGTGTCGAGGTCGCGAGCGGCTGGTCTTGGAGTCTTCACTGGTGTCGAGGTGGCGAGCGGCTGGTCTTCGAGTCTTCACCTGGTGCGAGGTGGCAAGCGGCCGGTCTCGGATTCTGGTCTCGGTGGTACCTGGCGAGCGCCCGGGTCGGAGAGGAGCGCGGGCACAGCAGAGGCGGACGGACCGACCCCTGCTGGTGCTATAAGGAGCCAATAAATCGATTTCCCTGTCCGGTTCAGGCCACAACCCTAGACATCCAGCTCCCGGGTGAAACACCCCGGCGTAACAGTACACTATTTATGTCAAGTTGGACCCTCTTCTAAGCTAACCTAAGACTTTTCAAATCAAAAAGAACTCTCCCAAATTGAAATGAACTTCTTCTACATTAAACTAGAAACTCTTCAAAAATGTTAGAATAATTTTTTATTCGAGGAAAACCTTAGTATAACTTTCTTTGCTTTAATTAACTTCCCAATAGGAGGACACTTAGTTTAAAATTTTATAAAAAATTTCACTTTTCGAGCAAAAACAATGAATTATAGCTTGTTTTGAAGGGCAGGAAGACAGCCATTTTACGTTGCTAAAAGAGAGGTTACGCCATGCCCCCGGCCGAAACTTCGCGATTTTCATTCGATTGATAGCAACATTTTTGTTTGAATACAGTTTCACACCTGCGAGCGGTGCAACATAAAGGATTATAAAAAAACACGTGTCCTAACTGTCTTGCTGCATGTAAACAGTATTTATACAATCAATAAACTTTTAGTTAGATTTTTTAAGTGCGTGACACGATCCAGTCTTTTGATGCACGACATGAATGCTGCCTTGCTGCGCTTTAGCACAAATTTTAAATTATTATTTTTTTTTTCGGAGAGTGAACATTTCATAAAATTATTTCACTCATTCGGGCAGCTGAAGTAAAAAATTTCAAAAAAGTTATTCTAAGTTTCTCTTAGACAAATTTTTTTTAACCATTTTGGAAAGTCTTTGGTTTAATCTGTAAGAATCCCGTTTTGATTTGGAAGACGTCCAATTTGATTTTAAAGTTTATAGGCCAGAATATAAGAGTGTCGAACTTAACGTGAAAAGTGTCCAATTTGATTTGAAAAGTGTCCAATTCGATGTGAAAATGGCATATACATAGGTGATGATTTATTTATATCGGAAAGAGCTAGAGGAATAGTATTGAATTTGTGGTAGAGAAAAATAAGAGGCGGCACGACAAATGCTGGGAGGGGGGAGGGGTTCAACAAGAAATCGTATAGCATATAAATTGCCTAGAAAATTAAATTTTATTACCACGCGTTTTCACACAGACGAGAACACCCCTCCAGGCCAACAGATTATGTAAGTTTTCCCAACAGGCTTTTGTATTTCTGCTCCGCTCACCCATGTACAGCTTAAAAGCAATCTCAAACTTTTGTTGTAACAAATTATTGATCTATTAGACGCTTAAGCGAAGCAAAAGCCCATTTGTCAATCGATCATGATGACTTGCTCCAAGATATCAAGAAAAATAAAGCTTTGGCTTCCCATAGGCAAATCACCGCAGACGACTCTACAGGTCACAACCGCTTAGGATACTTCTATCTCTAGAATACTTCTTGTACGGCGCATCCCAAAATAGGTAACCAACCCTTTCCACCATGCGCGATTGTTTATAACTTAATGCGACCTCCATTGCAACGGTGTTTCCTTGTAAACCCCTATACTTGTTCAGAAGCATAGAAATAACACGGTCATCTGCCCTAAAAACTTTCAAAATTACCTCCATTAGTCGATATCGATCCTGTTCGAATTGTTCAACATCCGTATTGATCGACCCATTCAGCGCTTTCATTATGCGCACCATCTCGAGATTCGTGCGCAAAGGCAGATCGGCACCCGATAGATACTGCAATCAAGATTGTGATTTCACCTCGCCGATTCCTCGGTTGCACTTTCTACCAGACTGTGTTCCATTTTTTATTTGTGTTCAAGGCTGGCAAAGAAGCGTATAAGAAGAACCATTTCCACGGAGTGGAGGTCAATGCGTTTATAATAAGTTATGCTGCTTTCGCAAAAATAACGGCGGAGCTTGCAGTCCACGTTCCAACCTTGTTGCTCCCAGTTTTTCAAAATGCCTAATTACACAACATATATCGCTAACAAGCGCGGGTTTAATTTCAACGGAGAACTAAACATAATATAGGAAGATTTGAAAGTTTCTTTTTGAAAAGCAAAATGCGGAATCGCGGACGTTGACTTTATGGGTTCAGAATAGGCGCTTGAACACCAAAACAATCTAACCCGCTAACGAACGAGTTACGTGGGGAACATGCAGTATAAATTCTAGTACCAGATATGTAATTCGTAGAAAACATTTAGTTTTGGAGGACAGCAAGGTCGTAAATGACACGAAGGCGTAAATAAGAACTTTCTGAAAGGAATAAGGCACAGAAACCCAAGGAGATCTACTGCAGCGGTTGTACCGGAGCAAGAACTTGGGAGTCGAATATTAATAATTAGAACGTAATTTGACAATAAATTTATTACGTCAAACAGAAAAATTGAAAAGACTTCATATATGGATGACTAAATGGGAGTAGTTCTCCACTTCAGAGACTGGGCGAAGCTGTATGGAAACTGCAACGTAT
This sequence comes from Heligmosomoides polygyrus polygyrus, assembly GCA_947396885.1. Classification (NCBI taxonomy): domain Eukaryota; kingdom Metazoa; phylum Nematoda; class Chromadorea; order Rhabditida; family Heligmosomidae; genus Heligmosomoides; species Heligmosomoides polygyrus. Next base: position 27,291,189 of record OX377206.1, read on the forward strand.
ACATTCCGTCATGGGGCCAAATTATGAATAAACTTTATAGCAAAGGCAAATTTGTGTGAAGAAACTCTCACAAGGAGAGACTCCCAAGTGACGGTGAGCTTTTGCGATGGAATTTTTACAAGATGTAGGGTTCCGTGTGGGGAGTTCAAAACCGTAGTGAATTTTTTTTCTCAATGCTCTTCTGTGGTCGACAAAAGGCATGTGGAAGCGTGAGCGCGAAGTTCACCACGCCCTGCTGCTACCCAATGTATCGGTTGTCGCAGGTGTATCGATGTCGCCTGCCGACCGCACAGAGAAGGTTTCACGGTTCGACTCCCGGTGTCGCCGCAGTTTTTGCACACATCGGCTCGTTATTATTATGTGCTTGAGTGACGACAGGAGTAAATTTGCACACGATTAATGCGTTTAGTAAGTAAATGCAGCCCTGTTCTACTTTCATTTGAGTTACCTCTCAATAGAGAGTATTTGCACTTCATCATATCAACACCGATATCGTAAATGGGCACAAACACATGCACGTCGCAGGATAGGTCACGAACTTTGTTTGATATCGGTAAATGCTTAACAATTACCAAAAAGCAATAATCGTGTAAAAATTGTTTCCTGTGTTCACGAACGCACATAATGATAACGAGGCGATAAGTGCAAAAACTGCGGCGACATCGGGAGTCAAACCGTAAAAACCACCTGGTGCGTACGACAGGCGACATTGCTACCCACTGCGCCAACTGACCACATTCGGCTGGGTGGCAGCAGGGCGTCACGAACTTCGCACTTACCCGTCCACACGCCTTTTTTGGACCACAGAAGAGCATTCCGAAAAAATAACTACAATTTTGGACTGCCCACACGGTCCCCTGCATCCTGACAGACAATGGTCGTGTTTTGGTTCTATGTATTGTGACCTCTTTTGTTGTCTGTTAATTTATATGCATGTAAATAGCAGCAGCATTATGGCTCCATCACACAATCTAGTGTATGAAACGAGTGTACAGCACACTCTCTAATTATAACATCCCACAAATTTTCAGCTTGACTGGATAAGCTTGAAAATTAAGTTTAATGTCAAGTGTGTTTTTCAAATGTAGTCACTTTTTTATGATAGTGCAAATGTGAATTTCTAATAAAAAAAACTTTTGAAAATTAATGTGGTAGAACACTCGTGTCATTTGTCATCGTATTATTTTAAAGATGTCTAGTTCTAAACTGAACTTTTCACTTCAAAATAAAAGAGGGACTAGTTTAAATACTATAGGGTGCAGCTTTCAAATTCGGACACACTAAATTTTCCCTTTTCAAACAATTCTATAACGACCAAAACAAAATAGGATAGATAATTCCTTTACACACAAGCAGATAGATATGTCACGAGTGAAATTACTCAATATCCTCCGTCGGTCGCAACGACCGCCTTCCCGTACAATTTCGCAGTTTGGGCTAATTGACTTTCGCAAAGCGGGAAATAATTTGATAATGATAATCTGATATCTTTCTTTCGGAAAATCGAAAATGGGATTATGTAGGATGCAGTAGCACGTTAAGTTGCACCTTCTTTCGCAGCAATCAGTTTGACAATCTGCAACTCCGAAGGTGGTCTGTCTATCTCTAGACACAGCAGACCTACATATTTATACTTGAAAGAAATATCAGTTACGACTTCTTAAATTTATTCCTCTGTGTGAAAACATATTTTGAGAAAGCGGATACTGGCCTTGAATTTCAATTTTTTTATTTAATTTTTTAATGATTATCTCTATTTCCAAGCGCCTCATGCCAATGTTTCTACTGGCGCCCTCTTAGGCGCCTTTTATACTTGCGCCGTAGCGCGGCGCGGCGTTATAGTCGGCATGGCTATCGATTTTTCGCTCCGCGAGGCGGCGCCGCATCGCTTTTATACTCCGCCGCCGCAAAACACCACACTTGACGGAATTTTGGGTTACGGTATCCGGTGAATCGCGCCGCTGAGGGGAAGGGCGCGGCGCGGCGCGATCAGCCGCGGCAGACTCGGCGTAGGGTGGGAGATTTCACCTCTTCGACCAAACTTCTCCTATCACGAATCACGAATTTGGTGAAGCTGGTCACGAATTTGACATCGTTTTTTGAAGTTACGGGCGATTACGGTAGGTTCGGTTGATTAGGGAGTTCGGGCGAAATCGGTGACCACGACCTTAGCCCGAACCTTCTGTAACCTAGGAACAGAATAGAGACCTGTAGACATTCACGAAGCTTCATATATCACGCTAAAGATATGCTTAGTGCACAGTGACCCTAGAATGGCCACACGAGAAAGAATTTTGAGTGATTCTTGACGATGGGTACGTTCCAGCAGTTTTACTTTTGGACCCGCACATGTCGTAAAATAAGGAATGGTTTAGTGCCGTTTGCATTGCAGGGGACTCGAATCAATACCACACTCACCAGTTTCAACCGTAGGCTGAGCGAACGACTTCGACTCCAGGCTTAAGAGAGGATTCGTCGCTCCTCACAGGAATCCCACGACAAACATTAGCCAGATGCATTCCGCTGATCGGCCATACGAATCTTTTCTGTTTTGGTTCCTCAGTGACTCATGGACCGTCTCCTCCGTCGTCCTTTGTGGCGCACGGAACGCAGTACGTAGAAGTTGGTCGCCGCGCGTCGCTGACGCTCCCCTTTCTAATTGCAATCGCGCAGCGGCGCGACTGGCCGCGCCGCGCCCCGAATTGACGCGCCCCTGCGCGACGGGAGTATAAAAGGCGCCTTAGGCCTCTGTTATACTCCCGCGGGAGCATCCGCGGAACGTCCGCGGACCAATGGTGCACGGCGGAGGCGGGCGTGGCGATTGGCCAGGTGAGGAGTCTCGGCGCGATTCCCGCCCTTCGGATGCTCCCCCGGGAGTATAACTCAGGCCTTAGTGTTCCTTTATTCCGACCTTGCCCAAGTTTCGGTATAGCTCTGAAGCGGCATTTCAGACATACAAGTCACAAAGATTTATGACAATTGGATTGGGATTTCCTGTAATAGAAGGTAGCTTAGAATCTTCAGTCATTAGAAGACGTTTTGCATGTTTCATAAATATTTAGAAGTACCCGATTTTTTTCTTGATGAGTAGTCAAAAATTGCCTATTGGATTAATAATTTTAAACAAGCTTTCAGAGTTCTAAAAATCTGGAAAGATCGTGGAGCTAAAATGTTAAACAAGAGGTACTTTCAAAGTATGAAAACCGCGTAAACTCCTGGTGCGACATAACACCTAAAAAAGTAGTTAATGTGAAAATTACTTTTTTATCTTGATTTCTTGGAATTTAAAATACCATAAACCATAAAATAAAAAGGTCACAAAAGAAAATTGAAATATTTGTTGCTCGCACATGTAAAGACGCATAGCAGTGCTCAAGCGTTGAAGATCTTTATCTCCATGCAGTTAGCAGTACATAAATCGAAGCGTCCTCACAAACCTGGTAGTACTCCCACGGGTGGTCCAGTTCCGTGAGGTATTTGAAGCATTTGTAAACGTTCTCCAGAATGCCGAAGGATCCCCATATAGATTTGCTTCCAATCTGTAAGGCAGACTTTCATTTCGAGCCTTACTGCCAAATCAAGGGTGATTGACATTAATGTTAGGATTCCAAACAATCTCTATTTATATCACCATGTGGAGTAAGCTTTAGTTATAAACAGGTTATGAATTTATATATACACGACCTACGGCTACAAAAGGTGCCTTATAATTTAAGCAGTGGTAAGGTTTTAGGCGTATCACCCACATCCACGTTCTTAGCCTTTCTTAAACAGCACTGAAGCATAAATCCTGTGAATTCGGTATTGAAATCGCTTCCTGTACGCGTTCAATGTGTCTGACCCTCTTGGTTGATAAAGCAAATCTCTTTAAGGAGTTGCATAAGGAGCTGCAAACGAAGAATGGATGAGCGAGATCATGCGCAAGGCATGACTGAACCCGCATTTTTTGTGAAAATTTTATACGTAAAATTGCGCGTAAAAAATATGGCCAGTACTAATCCTCAGAGACGGAACTAAAAATTCGGTTCTCATGTTATTTCCCAATCAAGAAAGGTCTCTTCTTTGAAGCAGTCTCCCTAATTTTTGGCAGTAGATGGATGACGTCACAATTGATCAAGTTTTCGTGCCACGCATAGATACGAGCATTTGATCGGAGGTCAAATTGAGCGGTGGTACACGGATAATTGCACAGCCCTCCATACTTCATGGTTCTTTAGTGTGCCTTAAATCTCAAAGATGTACATAAATAAACATCGTACTATAGTGTAAGGTGGCTAGCCCGTTTTAGCAACACTACAAAATTTTTCCTGCTGCTCAACGCTTTATTGATATTCCTCGGTAGTCAAAATTGTTGCTCAAAATGAAAGAGTAGTCTGTGAAAGCGGTAAAATGGCAATTACACCGCTGCGACTCAGACAGTTGCTTAAAAGACACAACGCTAAACGGAAGGATGGTGGAAAAATTGAAGGAAATTGAATTCGTCTTTGTTAAACACACTTACAAACGTGTGAATATTTGCGAAGCACTTTGGTAGCTTTGTAATGAATTCCTTGAAGATTGAGCTTGCTCCCTGGTCGACCATTATGCAATATGCGTTCTGCGGGTGGTAAAAAATACTGAGTTCCAGCATGACCTGAATATTTGCCTTGACACTTAAAGTTAGCCAGCTAACACAAAAAAATAGTCGAAGAGCTACAACCTGCACAATATCCTTGTAAACTAGAAGACCGTAGGATAGTGGATAGTTGGCTTCCTCCTCTGACAGCGGTGTCTTCTCAAATACAAAGTACTGACGTATAGTGGTACACCTGTAGTACATCTCAGTGAAGGGTCAGAACAATGTCATGGCGAAGCCTCAATCTGACGAAACGAAACGTACACGTCCTCCGAGTCGAACAAATCTTTCTCAATGTTAGCGTAGTGGAACGTCCAGTGCCTATACTTCGTGATTTCCTTCCCTCCATGTAGAACAGCTGGGCAGTTCAGTTTAATATTCTCTATAGATGTAGTGGGAACGTATCTAAACAGTTAATGCGTAACGAATCGATGGTAAGTGAAAGGTGATGAAAGACGGAATGCAAAAGTTCTTACACATTTGTCAAATCGCGCTTCTTCACAATGCCTCGAGCAGTTACGTACAGTGCCAGTATCAGGTAGAGCAGTGCGCATTTGTTTGTGAACATCAACTGCTTGAGACTCCTTCTGCTGAGGTACTGATGGAGTATGAGAGTGGCTCCGGAAACAGAAGGGAGATTTAATCGAAGTGTTTCCATGAGGGCAACCTGGAACCAATGGCTCGACGACGACGACGACGAGAGATTTCCTATATCAGAATATCGCATCTTTCCATGTCTCCGCGTACACCTGCGGTCTATTTCAATCTCTAGCACAATGACGTTTCGAGACTAATCATACACCGGAGATCCACGAATGAGAACCGGTGTTCAGAAACCTAGACACTACCTTAACCGACTGAAAATGCGACTCGCGTTGCACATCAAGGAGGAGAGGACACTTCGCTCCACACGTTACAACACCAGAAACACTGCGACTCAAAAGAATTCGTCGAAGTTTGGACCTGCTCACACACTGATTTTGGCAGACACTTGCTGGATGACAGTTGTACGTGTCTGAATTCAACGAAATGTCAAATGACAAGACCCCACAGACGAATAGCATCTATTCTTTGCGAACGTGAAATGCCGCCGTCCTTGTGTCTTTTAAACGAGATGAACCTACTGCGCTATTCTGACACGCGACATGGTAAGATGCTTGATCAAGAAAGGTCGTACATGTGGGAGTAGTCTTAAAGAGAGCAGACATCCTCATTTCAATAACTAACTAGCGATTTCGTGATCGGATCCTTAAATGTTGCTCCAAGAAATGGGTGATGTCAGCTTCAAGACTCTTGTTTCGGTGGTGGCCAGTTTGCTTCGAAAAGTAGTGCCGAATTTCGCATGAAAATCTTGTATATGAAATTGCATATGCAGTGAGCCCCACATGAAAAAGACCAAAAGAAATCCTTGCACTCGTATCATTATCAAGCTGATTTTTTGAACATTACTAGTGTAACAATCGAAGTTTATGCAAAATCTTTTCGCAAATTCGAGAAGAGTATTTCAAAACACAATGAACCCAGCGGACGAGTAATTTGCCAGAGATCTCGCCACTCATAACACTTTACCGATCTTACTGAATGTTTCATCAATCCATCCTTGTCGGAGGGGGGCACATAATTAAAATCATGGAAAAAATTGACTTGGGATTCACGAAGTCGCTTCAAAAAGACAAAATGCTACCCAAAAAACAAGCAACAACGAAAAACAAAAAGCAAACACGAAACCACCTCGGATGTAAAGACGTTCCGGCGGGCAATGCGTATTCAAGCACAGCGGATCGCGGCCTGATATGTTATAGCCGGGACGTATCACGGTTCGAAAACCTGACCGCCGCCTGACATGTTATACTAAGAGATCCGTCGTGGTGAGGGGCTCACATAGCTTTACAAAATGACGAAATTTTTCGTTTTCGTTGTAATTTTTTGTGAATTTTATCAGCTCGGACATTTTGTCCTATAGAACCAGATCCGTGAGTCCCTTGTCAATCTGTCACATAATTTTTAGTTATCTGCACCCCGTTCCAGATCTATCCTACTTGAGAGGGGGCAGCGCTAAGGTTACACTTGCATTCAGCACCCATGACTCGACACCCACTCTCTGAGTTCGCGTGGGTACCAGAGAGTCAAAGGGCAGTCAGTAGCTGAAGCTCTGCAACAAACACAAAGGAGGATGGAGAGGAATGACACCACTTGCTCCCCTTCGACTAGGATAGATCTAATGCCCCCTGTGGTAAGCATTGCTAGCAATCTTACAAGGGAAGGGTCTGAAGCGTATGTCTGAACGGGGGGAGCGAGTCATATAGGGAGAATCCTCACCCCTCAGTTGGTTTGAAAATGTGTTTATTTTTTGCCAAGTCGCTAAACCCATGGAGTAGGGGGTCACAACGGGATACGGCGCAGCACGCGTTTGGGGGTCTTGAACGCCCGCGATGCGTCTGCAGACAGTGGCTCGGAGCGCAGGTTGGTAGAGGGTTGACTCGTGCGATGGAGTTCAGGGGTTTGGCTCCTCTGCGCTGCTGCGGTTTTGCATTTGTACTGATTGGTTGAGATTTGGGGGATTCTGACGTCTATACCATTCCCAGACGTTTTCTGCGCATTTTTCCAGCTGTACGCTGTGGTATTCAGCATGGTGATAAATGTTCAGCAGCAGTGATACACAGGTGCAAAGTACCTGTGTAGTGAATCGCGGTGTCTTCCTCTATGGTTATGAGCACGCACCCGAAATCCAATTGAAGACGTATCCTTTCCTCCGAAACAAGAGTTCCACCCGAAAACGTTATCACATGCCCACTGCTTGCCTCTCCATGTCCATCAGTTGATCTTGCGGATCCCAATCTTCCTCTTCTTCTTCCACCACTTCCAGCTGTTCGTCTTCGTCAGCTTCAAGTTGACGTGCTTCGAAGTCCTTGAGTATGCTGGCCATCCATTCGGCCAGCTTGATTTCTTCCCTCAAAGATTCCTGGTCTAAAGGCGGGCCGTACTTCAGCGTGAGCAGGTTGATCACCACTCGACCGTAGGCGGACATTGTTGGCGTTAGATTCTAGAAAACCTTCAGCAAACCTTAGCTTTCCAGGTGACAGGCAGACATGAGGGAAAGAGTGTATCGATGCCCTTTAGCTTAATTTGCGGGATCCGCACATTTGAACCACCTCCGACGTCACAACGTGGTCTCCTTTGAAAATCCGAGCAGGATGGATTTTTACGAGGTCATTGGTCCATGTATGGAAACAAACTGTGAGGAGGCTGTAGCTTTTATACGCTGCCCGTATTGTGCCCAGTGTTGCTTTGTACCTGTGTATCACTGGTGTTCAACATTTATACATCTCCATGTTGAATACCACAGCGTACAGCTGAAAGTGCGCAGAAACCTCTGAAAATAGTACAGACATCAGAATCCCCCAAATCTCAACCAATCAGTTGAAATGCAAAAGTGCAGCAACGCAGAGGAGCCAAACCCCTTGACCTCTCTCGCATGAGCCAACCCTCCACCCACCTGCGCTCCGAGCCACTGGCTGCAGAAGCATCGCGGTCGTACAAGACCCCCAAACGCGTGCTGCGCCGTATCCCATTGTGGCTCCCTACTCCTTGGGTTTAACGAATTGGCAAAAAATAAACACATTTTTAAACCAATTGAGGGATGAGGATTCTCCCTATATGACTCGCTCCCCCCGTTCAGACATACAGTTCAGACCCTTTCCTTGTTAAAGTGCCTACAGAATTCTGATCTGGAAATGGTCTTTAGTGTTCCAGGCCAGGCCCAACATTCTTAATGATAAAGATAAGCATGCTCCGGGTAAGGAATTTTGATTCCCGGTTCAAACACTCATGAAACTAACTAGAACTTTGAGGCCTTATACTATTCGGTAGTACATCGTTTCATGAAAAGGAAAAAGAATCAATTTCATTTATCACACTGTTCCGACATCAAAATGCGCCATCGATTTGAAAACAACACAATCTCAACAAAATAAGGCGGCGCATAGTTAATCACTTTCTTCAGCCTTTTGTTTACCGTTCAAGATGTGAATGAAGGCAGTGCAGAACAACCAACTAGTGATGGATCACCATTTCCGTTCCGTCTTCCGGCCCAAAGAAGCGGAACACGGAACGGAAGGGAAGGTTTAAAAATGGCCGAAAACCGGAATTCGGAGCTCGAAAACGGAAATTCTGCACATCCCTGATATACAGGGTGTCTCAAAAAATGTATACACTGTCTGAAAGGTGATAACTTTGCACACTATAGTGATGCCAAAGACGTTGAAGACTCATATGAAAGAATAAGAAAATAGAAAATTTTCTGATCTATGAGCAGTGTGGAATGCGCCATGCGCTCGCCTGATGTTTTGCATTTTACACTCGATTGATTGTGTTTCGCTTAAATACTTGTTATAGTTTCTTCACAAAGTAGCCATTTCAAATTATTTGTGTTTCTTTTTAACATGTTTTTTAAAATTTAAAAAAAAACGCTAACCTGCGAAAAGTGCAGGTTATCCCGAAAAATGCAGGCAATCCACTAAAGGTTCTACCATTGTTGCTAATGAAGCTTTTGAAGAGGTTTGCGGCTTATATGAAGGCACGGAGAAGCGAAATTTTTGTGGCGTGCAAGTAGTTAAAATTGCGCCATACCCCCGCCTGAAACCTTCCATTTTAGACTCGAGTGATTTGCACGGCCTGAATGCTTGTTAAAATCTTGTTGCTACTTGATCCAGATTAACCTGTGCTGTGCTCCTTTTAACGTTTTAAACTTGAAATCTACGCGATAGGCACGTGAAGTACGATTTTCTTGCTTATACAATTTAAATGGGAGCAGAAGCCCCATTTTCCAAAACGGATTCTGTGGGCTGATAAAGCAACATTCAATCTGAATGCAGAGATTATTCGGCACAACTACATACAGCTACTGGGCGACGTAAAACGCTAAAAGAAGCACAGCAAGGTTAATATGGCCAAGTAGTAACAAGATTGTAACAAGCATTCAGCCCATAGACAACCAATCGGGTCTGAAATGCAAGGTTTCAGACGGAGGCATGACGCAATCTTGACTGATTGCACGCCACAGAAATCTCGTTGCCCTGTGCTTTCACAATTGTCTCAAACATCTACAAAAGCTTCGCTAACAGCAGTGTTAGAACCTTTCAAATAGTACCTGCATTTTTTAGGACACCCTGCATCTCTCGCAAACCATGATGTGCTCTTAAGCTCTAAACCATGAAAGAATCACAAATCAATCGAAAGGGCCACTTTGTGTAGAAATTACAATAAGTATTCAAGCGAAGCACGATCAATCGAGTGTAAAATGCAAAATTTCAGACGAGTGCTTTTTTTTGAGACTCCCTGTACAGTGTTCCACTGTCCTTCAGTCTAGTGTGTGGGCGATGCGACTGGCAGCGTCCTACGTAGCGAACATAGGTAAATTTTGCATTTCAAATTCGCATCTTCTATCAGAGTGGTAAGAAAGTCACGAGGTGTTCGACACCTTTTTCTTCTTTGTTTTTCTTTACTCAGCATACCTTGGGGTTCACTCAACAATATAATCACTATCGATGGTCTTTGCAGTGTGCATCCTAATTGGCAGATCACCGATTGCTTTCTCCCAGAACTGAGGAGTCTGGGGAGTCAAAGAATTCGCTGACCACCTTTTCAACCCCTTCAATTTGGGTGATTTCGTTCTTTACCGGGAATATCCTGAGGGGACGAAATGTGTGATTGTCAGACGGGCAATATCAACGGAATAGGGTGGGTAAGAAACCGTGTCTCAACAGAGCTCCTCCAATTTCTCACGTTTCTTTAGCTACATGTGGTCTACCGGCCGGACTCAGCACTTTTCCGTAGCTGAGGGAACTGGAAGGAACTGATGTCTGTTGGACGTGTGCATCCCAACCTCGTTGCAAGTCTGCGGGTGCTAACATCAGGATCCTCTTTGACAGCGTCCACCAGATCGCAGTCCCAGTACCAGAGGTCACAATCGGACGATGTCTTCGATGTCTAGCCGACGAATCTACTGGATGTTGCAAATGTGCGGGCGTTCTGCACTGGATTGTATCACCATCTCTTTCGAACGAAAGTGCAATTCAGCCACAAGCTGAAGAACAATATCAGTCATCGCACGACACGGAGTAGAGTTGCCCTTTCTTACTCTAAATCGAGATACATACAACCGACTGATCAACGAAGACCGTAGAGAAGACTACGCTTCTCAAGGGACCACAGTTCTGTGAAAGACTCGACTTATAGCCCCGAGCAACGATCTAGACCACATATCGAGCACAACTTAGGAGCTGATTTATAAAAAAACATTTGAGAATAGTTCTGAATGCAACACACCTGGAGCGGATGGTCCAATGTCGGCTGCAGATGAGCCTTGCAAGAGGATCGTTAGCGCTATAGATGAAGGAAGTTGTTTGAAGCAGCACAGAGTTGACCTTTTCGAAGAAGTGTCGACCTCCGTGAACACAGTACTCCACTGTCAGCATTGCTGAGAGAGAAGGGGATGTCCTTTTCCCGCAGTGAGATGGAATCGACAGAGGATGGAATTCTAGATTCTAGACGAAGCTCTTCCGTTCCCTTACACCCGTACCAAGCCCCAGTATTCCAAATGGTGAACGACCGCTTTCGATACAGCCTGCAGAAGTTTGATTCGCGATCAAGAGCAAGACAGCGAAGAGTGGTACAGCCTTTGGGGTTCAACCTCCTGGCTCAAGGACGTTCGCTGCACATTATCGTCGTATGTGGTTTATTGCTCCAGAAGAGAGGGATCACCAGTGGATGGACTCGCGTACCGTCCTTTTCTCAAGAACAGCAACAGAGAAGGTCTTCGAATTTACTGTCCACATGCCTGCTGTTAGACCTTTACAAGCTCTTCACGAAGAATATTCTTGTACGCATATCAATGACCCTGGCTGAAGCACATCCTGCACAGCAGATTGGGATTCAGAAGGGATTCAGCTGAATGAGCACTCTCCAGACCGTCTCGAAGGTCACTACGGTTTGACGGGAACACCTTCTGCTCCTTGTTCTCACCTTCAACTACAAGAAGACTTTTGAAGCGTTCAAGCGAATACAGTTCTGTCTGTGTTCACTGATCAAGTAGTGGACGCGTCGTACGTGTGAAGCCTAGAAAACTGGGAGTGGATCAACTGGCACATACACCGTGTCGCCGAAGCTGTTTACCGCAGTGCTACAGAGGATGAAGTTGCTCAAGTAGTACGAAGAGGGCATAGTGTGGATCGGAGGCCTCTCGAATCTTCGATTTGCTGACCACATCGTAAACCTCTCAGGTTTTACCCCTGAAGTAGGGGTATAATTAAATCAGAGAAACGGATTGGACCGCGAATCTGAAGTGGCTGCTTGAAACTCCAAAAAGGGACAGTTTTTGAAGGACGTCTACCGCGAGAGAAAAGGATTTCATTTGGAAGGAAAGCAGTCAGCATCAAACCGGACTTCCTCTGACATTGACCCTGAAGAATGTCCCATCTTCGATAACCAGTGAATTTTTGTGGAGCTCTAAATGCTGATCGTCGGAAACATAACGAAGCAACAGGAAGAAAGATGGGCGAAAAGAGCACTGAAGTGGATCTCGAAGGACGTCAAACACCCTCGTGATAAACCGCCACTCACGTGAGCCGACAAGTTTGTCGCACGGCTGACCCAGCTGATTCCAACTGGGAAGAAACGAAGCTTCTGACCAGCATCACCAAGTTCGAGAGGCAATAACATTCTTGTTGACAACAGTACGAGAACTAAACGAATGGAAGCGAAGCTGTGGTCCGCACGACTAGTGAAGTCAAGTCATCTAAGTCTATAAGTAAGTAAGTTGAACAATTAATGGGGCAGCAAATTTTATAGATTGCTAGCTCGGGAGTAAAAAAGCACTTTAGATGTGTCCTTATTTAAAAATCCAAAGGATCAATTAGAGGCGGATTCTCACAATCTTTCATAGAAATCTCCTGCACTTGATTTTTTTACGGTCAGTAAAGATTTTATCAAATATTCCCCGTCACGAGCGACTGGAGAAACATTACGAGGTGAATTTTTCCTACGCCACCTGTGAATTGTTGTGCTTCTTTAAAATTCGATTTATCAATTGTTACAACTCTTGAATTTTTTGGGGAGCCATGTTCGACCTTCTTGAACTGATATTTGTCACTAATTTTCATCCTGCTTCTGTGGTTTGAAATGGGCGTCTTTCGCGTATTGTCGTTAGTTAGTTTATTTTGAAACACGTCATCGTTTCAGACTTTATGGATGGGCACTGACTACGCATGAAATAGCAGGACTTTTGTTGCCGTTTTTACTCTGGAGACCATTAAGAAGGACTTTGAAATAATAATCCATGCCAGGTATGCACAGGCACTAAGATAATGATGAAATAAAACTCGTCGGTGCGCCGCACACTTCTCTAGAATCCGAAAGAAGGTTGGCTAAAACCTTGCCATGGACTTTAATTAGGGGCCAATTACGAATTTGAAGCTATTTTTTGGTAGTGCCGAAGCTCATTCAATCCGGTCTAACTTTGGTGAGGGAGTTTATCTAGAAACCACTGCAAATAGTTTCCGAGAAGCATGCTAATCTACGCTAATCGAAACATTCTCTAGAATCTATATGAAGTAGTGCTCATTTTTTCACCAACGTAATTAACGCCAACTGTCCTGGTATTTTCAGGGAGTCCTCATCAACTCTTACTTCCACGATGTTTAACAAATCGAAGAAAGTGCCTAAGGTGCCTAAGAATGTGTCATTGTAATCGAGTTTCAAAATATGCAGCATTTTGATTCATTTGGAAACTGTAGAAAGGTGGTTTTCCTTGAAGTCATTAGACCTTGAGAGGAAATGGATTTCGGGAGTCAATATGCAGCGCTGGTCACTTGTTGTGACCGGTCATGATGTTTCATGCACTTCGGAGCTGCGTACAGCTGGCGTCGGTAATTAATCTGTCGGCCTTTTTCCACGGTCTTCGATGTCAAAAGGCTAAGTAATAGAGAACTTGCGAGAAAAACATATTTGACGGACAGCAGAACGACAAGCGCATGAACATTTTGCAGAGGTCAGGCACTCACAAACAATCTGCGAAAATGAAGAATTACCGTGGTCTCGTAAGATAAATGCGATCTTGTCTCGAATAACAGTGGCGGTTGTTTCGAGGAAATTATGGGAATGACAGCTGGAAGTCCATCCATTTTTCTGCCACTCTTGTTCACAGCGTTCATAGTTGTCGCTGTACACGCATGATTAACAATTGGACTTATAAAAACAGCAGTTTCTTCTGCTCCCAGAAATACATCTTCTTCCAGTTCTGCGACACAGTGGGCTTGTCACGAGTGCGCTTCGCGCTACTTTTCTGCAACATTGAGGCCACCGCAGGGAATCCCTGATTTTCTGACCGCTTCCTCGATCATTAGGAGCACCATCTGTATGCGACGTCAAATTGACTTTTGATTTCATTTGCTCTCGCGTCCTGCTTTGTTTTCATTTCGCTGATATATTCTCGTGGGCTGTCTATGAAGACGCGCGTTAAAGAAGGCAGCAAGACTTGTACTATTCGTTGCTTGTTAATTAATTATTGTTATTTTTAGTATGAACGGTTTAATTACTCATCTTGAATGTATGCTGTGGAATAATGATACTTTAGCTTGGTGACTGCATTGTTGGTATTTTCTAGATGAATTCTGGTGAGCTCCCATCCACATTATGTTTTAAGTTTGCATTTCAAATTCAAATAAAAATAATAAAATAATAAAAACTTTCTTAAGCTGGCACTACCCTCTCTGAGGCTAGCTACCTGAGATGCATTCTTTTACAAGCTCTATAACACTATCTTCCACTCCGCTGTGAGAGCCAAAATGCATTTGTTCGCAAGCCTCGATCTTATCGAAGCGTCAGCTCGAAACGAATTCTCATTATGTCGAACCTAGCCTGCTCTATTTAATGTAGAGGTTGTTTCCGCGCTAGCGGCGATACGTTCTGAAAGTGCAGTAGTCGACCCCGAACTGCGGCGCCTTCGCTTGGAAGCTGTGAATCTGGTCTTTTTTTATGCATCTACTATGTAGTGCCAGAATAACATAAGAATGCAGCAAGACAAGAAATTCCAATGGAGGAATGTCTTGACGATAAGTAAAGTATCATGATTTATCAACTTATCATCAAGCTAGGTGACAGGATAAATGTTACTAGGAACATTATTGTAAATCATTAGAGGCACAATTTGGCATAACCGCTGCAGTCATATATGGAGTCTGCTCCCGTTGAGCCTCCCATGTGGACAATGTATGTTTCAGTAATATGAATAACGAATTGATAGAATTGAGGTTCTTGACAAACCTTCGACTGAAGAAGCTAAATTACCGCTTATAGAATGCTAGCTAATCGTCATAATTTCCTTTTCCTAACTTTTTTCTGGAGCACAAAATTTTCTTGCTAAATCAGATTTGAAAACATGCGTACGAACAAATCGTATATTTTCTTAATCGCGAAAGATGTCTTGGGTAGCAAGTATACATTTCTCGAGCAAGGTCGCGAGGGCATGCCATACCTAGAAGTGTATATGTACTATATTGTAGGTTGTCCGAAGAGTTTTCAGCGTTTTCTGTTACTATTTTCATTCGTCTATTATTAAGTAAAAATTCAACTTGCATTAATGCTACTTTCCGTACAGAAATTTCCGGTTCTTGAAGGGCTTATTAAAGTATGTCGAAGGAGCAATTCCAAACGATATTTTACTTTAACGTTCAAAATGGGAAAATCCGCAGCCGAGACAGCTCGAAAAATCAATCAAGTGTGGAGGCCTAACAGTGTTGGAGAAAGCACTGTGCGCCAGTGGTTCAGTAAATTGCGGACCGGAGATTTCAGCCTCGAAGGTGATCCCCGTAGTGATCGATCTAGAGCAACCCTGGGAGTTGAAGGAATTGGTGAAAGCTGGACCACACCAAACAGCTCGTGGAATCGCGGAAGAGCTAGGCGTCAGTAAAACTGTCGTTGCGGATACTTTGAAACGCCTTGGGAAGGTGAAAAAGCTCGAAGAGTGGGTGCCCCACGAGTTGAGTGATCGGCAAAAATGTCGCAATTCGAGATCTGTTATCCTGTACTTTTATGCAACAAAAGTGACCCGTTTTTGGATCGAATCATCACTTGTGATGAAAGGTGGATTCTGTGTGGTAACAGAAAACGTTCCGGACAGTGGCTGGACGCCGTCGAACACCCTAGGCATTTTCCAAAAGCGAACCTCGATCAAGAAAAGGTAGCAGCCACTGAGTGGTGGTGGCCGGTGTGATCCATTACAACTTTTTGGCACCAGGCCAAACGATGACAGCAGAGACCTACTGTAAGGAAATCGACGAAATGCACCGAAAATTGCGTTAATTTCAGCAAGCATTGGTCAACAGAAGAGGCCCGATTCTTCTGCACGATAACGCCCGCACACACATTTCACAAACCATTATTCAAAAATTGAACGAATTAAGGGCTGAAGTTCTGCCTCACCCATCATACTTTCCAGACCTCTCGCCAACCGACCACCATCTTTTCAAACGCTTTAGAACTTCCTGCTGGTAAAAACTTCACCAATCAGGACCACGCCGAAACAGCTTTCGTGGATATTTGTGGAATCTCGAGCACCTATTTTTTTCGCTGGTGGAATAAGTCGACCGGTGGCCTGTTGGCAAATGTGTACTGATTCGAACGGTGCTTAGTTCGACTAAATCCGATAAGATTTGAGAAAGTTATGGTAGTCCCAAGTGAAGCACTCAGAACGCTGAGAACTTTCCGGGCATCTTATTAGAAGCCACTCAGCAGAAATTGTAAAAAATGGGTTTTTTCTATGTGATTCTAGGTGACAAGATGAGTGCCTGGTCACAGTTAGACATATGATTCAAACTAAAAACGATCGGGTTGAAAAAGTTTACTAAAATGTTTAAAAAGAAGGCTGTTTGGTTTCTAGCTACATTTATCCTTTCGGACTGAAAGAGTGTGCCTAAGACAAGATCGTTCTAAACGTTTCCTAACCGCTGGCAAGAATTCTCAACAAATTCTTCATAGGTAATTTCGAAAAACCAATATTAGTATAGCCATGTCAACTGCAAAGGCCATTAGAGCATCTGCTCATTGAGAGTTCCCGATCTTCGACCATGTAGCCGTTAATTCTCTGAACATTCATTATTAATATTCAATAAAAAATTAGCAGGGAGATTGGATCATCAAAGAACCTACGTTATACTGCAAGTTCACTTAGTTTATTATGTTGAAGCGGATCTACCATCTTTTCGCTTAAAAAATTAACTGATTCGTATGAAGAAGAAATTAAATAACATCCGCACTGAATGAGACGCCCCGAAAAGAATAGTGTCGCAAAAAGGGTAGATGTCTGCCCCGGCGAACAGCGTTTTCGAGTCAAGTGCTTCGCGTTTATGATTTACTCCGTACACTGCACGCAGACATCTAGATATGGCCGATGAATCGCGGAGGTCGGCGAAACGATCAGTGTTTGCGACAGAAGACCTCATAGTGCAGAGAACATTCGACTGCCGGTCGGGAGGAAGTTCCAGCCTCACGCTCGAAACGTCCTCGACAGGCCTACAGAGTGAGGTCAAAATATTGGCACTTTTTTCGTAGCTTTCAACAGTACGAATTCATTAGTTTTCTCGTTAACCGCGTTTATGAACTATACGTCCTTAAGAGGAAATTCAGCTCACAAAAAACAGGCGTCACCCACCAAGCATGGTGTGCCGTCGGAACTCTATGGAAAACGGCCACTATCTCAGCTGATGGAAACAACTGAAAAGGTGGAGTAAGTGATTTCTCGAAGCAATCCTACGTACAAAAAAGAAACAAGTTTCAAGGTTAGGGTTTGAAGGTTGTCGCTTTCTCTTTCAGAGTTAGTTCAGAGTGTCTCATTTTAGTACTTTGTACTTCATTGATGGTTTTTAGGCAATTGCTTTCTAAACTAATGCTTTTTGGAGCTAATTCTGTCGTAGAGCAATAGGATTTAAGAAAGAAACCTCTCAGGCATGAAAATCGGACATTTCTGCACTCAAATATGGAATAAATGTTTGAAATTTTAGAAGACTTCTTATGCATTTTATATGAACTTAAAACCACAACTTTACTCCTCGTAAAGTTACCAAAAATCTCTATCAAGTCGCGACGTATTAAGTATAAGCAAAAACAGCAGCAAAATGGGGGAAACTATCAGTCTGTTCCAATACAATCCGGAGCGAAGGCATCCATTACCTACATAGAGACGGGTTTGCAGACATCGCCATCTTCTTCTTCTTCTTCTTCTTCTTCTTCTTCTTCTTCTTCTTCTTCTTCTTCTTCTTCTTCTTCTTCTTCTTCTCCTGAGCGTTTAGTCCCGAGCAGTCGCAGGGTCCGCTGTTCTTGTGATCTGTCGCCACCTCTTCCTATCAAGGGCGTCATCTGCCGTGGCGCCGACTTCGCCGAGATCTCTCTTGATGACGTCCTTCCACCTTTTCCTTGGGGCTCCTCTCGGACGCTTTCCGGGTGCCTCGAAATCTAGGGCCAACCTTACGGGGTGATTCTCTGGCCTTCTGAGGACGTGTCCATACCACCTTAGGCGCTGCTCCCTCATCTTCAGCTGGATCGGGGCTGTCTTCATCACTGCCCTAACATCCTCGTTTCGCACCCTGTCCCGACGGGTCCATCCACATGCCCACCTCAGCATCCTCATCTCCGCCGCGTGCAGTTGCCGCTCCTGCGCCTTACCCAGGGCCCAGCACTCACTGCCGTAGAGGAGGGCAGGTCTCACAACTGTTCTATAGAGCTTGCCTTTGAGCGTCCTGGAGCATCTACGGTCGCAGAGGATCCCCGTGGACTCCCTCCACTTGAGCCGGGCTGCGTTTATCCGTCCCCTGACCCCCTGGTCCACACTTCCTTCCTCGGATAGGTCACTTCCGAGGTAGCGGAATTCTTCCACCTTCTCGATCGTTTCCCCTTTGCAGTCTAGGATCGATCCAGCGCACTGCTCAGAGTTTGCAGACATCGACATGTGTTGCTGATATTTCTTCAGTGATGCGTAGTTGTTGTTGAAGTACTCTGAAGTGGAACATTTTTAGTCCCAAATATCCGACAACTAATGCGTCAGCCAAATGAAGCGCCAAATTTCAAGTTGACACAATATGGTTCACCGACAAGTGATATTGAAACGCAGCAACGGTGTTGTGAATACCCAACTAGGGTTTACATCTATAAATGTGTAGTATTATTACATCATAATATAGAACAATTAGGAATGAATGATAAGTTAACAATATAAGATAAGCATCGTTGCATAACATCCACAGGTATGACCTAACGATACCGCAAGAAGGTAAATAAGATAATGCACAAATACTACACTCTAGCCGCGGTACACCCTTTTAAGTCTAGCGGTTATCAACCTGAGCTGAGCAATATATGTCATGCTTCTATGCTCCTCCCCTAGAAATTCCCTATATAAACTGCTGTGAATTATTGTTTGTGTTGTGCTCTGATAGTTGTAAAGTAATAAACACTTATTACAATTCGCTACAGACGCATCCGTTGGTGAACCACCAAATTGGTGCATCGACCGTGGTTTCAAACCCACGCCAATTGCCTCTGGTTGATAGCTCAGCTCAGGTTGATAACCGCTAGTCTTAAAAGGGTGTACCGCGGCTAGAGTGTAGTATTTGTGCATTATCTTATTTACCTTCTTGCGGTATCGTTAGGTCATACCTGTGGATGCTATGCAACGATGCTTATCTTATATTTTTAACCTAAACGTGTTATCATTCATTCCTATTTGTTCTATATTATGATGTAATAACACTACACATTTGTAGATGTAAACCCTAGTTGGGTATTCACAACAAGCAACGGTTCCCACAAGGGACGTCTGTGAACTTATCCATCCATTTTCCAAAATACAAATTTTGTCCCGAGGGCATGTAACAAGGGGGCACAGCGTAAAAGTTTGTTCTTGCTGCGGAATGGAAAAAGTGATGGAGATGGAAAAAAAGATGGAAAAAAATTTGTAGCCTAGTAACTCATGAACGGGAGGCTGGGGGTACGTATCCTTCCCCATTCAACTAGTGCTGATCGTTTTGCCGCGCTAACGTTAAACCGAATTCGTGTAAGCTTTTCCATTTAAACCCAAATGTGAGCCAGAATTTCTTTAGCACACGGTTAACTCGATGATCTTCAGTCCTCTTGAGCTCACTGCAACCTGAAGTGGGTTTACTAGGCCATAATTTTTAAAGCATTTTTGGACCACCCAATGGTCCCAGCAAAATCAAACTTCACCACCGTGCTCCATGTTAGATGTTAGCCCTACAAGGCTATACAGGCCTCGTTGAGATTCGTAGGTTTAAGTCCACACTTGTCCCTTGCCAGGCGTTATGTTTGAGTGGCGGAAATGGACACCGTCTCTGGATTCTCCACCCTTCAAATAGTAGCAACTCGTTTTCCACTTTTGCGAGGTCGTTGACCCTACCGAGTAAGGGGTCCGATAGTGTTCTGTGGAATCGCACAGTCGCTCAAGGCATTACTTTCCAAACATCGGATATTCAAAAAAGCCAAAATACTGCATACCAAGAAATAGAACGCTCTACCCGGCCCATGAAGCAGTGTTTTGCAGTTTGAAGATTTAGTGCTTAGAAACTATTGCCTTGTGCGACTGTGGGTTTCCTCCCTAAGTCGGTGAGTTGAAAGAGTTAGCGAGAACGGAACACATTTTCTACTATAACAAAGAACGAGATTCTCGTAATTCATTTTCGCCGTCCAGACATGTGCAAGAGATACATTACTGATAAGAAAATGATATTAACTTACCACTATACTCCAGTGCAAAATTATAGGTTCGCCCTCCGATTTGTCCATTAGTAACCGAGGAACCCCCTGCCGAGGCACAATGATGTTACCATCGTACTCCACACTATCGAAAAAGCTTCATAGAAACATTATAAGCAGCATACCTTATCCGTGCTGTTTACCATGAAATTTTATTGAAGAAGTACCGAATAGAAGCCGGTGCAAAATATAGGTTCAATTGAGGAAATTTCCCACGCGCACCGTTCTCCCGCGCAAAATTCGGTATAAATAGGTCAATAATGTAACGAAAAGCATAACTTTTATCAATCGATGCAATGGAAGAGAACCACAAGCTTTCTACATGCTCATGTCGATGCTTTTCATGCGGACGGCCGTTCAAATAGGAAGACCGCAGCTCAATTAGGAAGGTCGTTGAACTTCATCAATGGCTATCTGAAGGATACGGAAGCCAACAAGAAAAAATCGAAGGCTGACCGTCCGAGGAAGCTGTCTGCAAGAGATGAGATCCGTCTGCTCCGGACGGCTTCCTACAGCACCCAGTCCGTGGAGGACCTCCGACAGCATCTGGACCTCCCTATCTCGGACATTTGGGTTCGACGAGCTGAACCAAATAGCAACACGAGCCACGCGGTCGCGAGGCTCGAGCTGCTATTGGGGGAACCGCTGTTGCTATCCGGGAGAAGCCTGTCAACTGAGGGGCGGCTCCTGTTGCTATCCTGTTGCAAGTACCAGTTGCGTTCGGTTGCTAGACGGTTGCAGGATAATCGTTCCTTCGGTCCGATAACCGTGCCTTCGTATTCCCGATACTTGGGTAGCCATATATCCATGAATATCCAGCTCGTACGTAATACGTACATATTTATGTGTATACATAAAAATACATAAACACATATATACATCTATGCATATACACATGTGTACGCATGCGTATGTTTGTACTTGCATATATGTGTATATACATGCATTTGTATACATGTGCACATACCATTTATTCACATGTGTGTACACGCATATATACAGATTTATATACATTATATATGTGTAAATATACAAATATGCGTATATAAATATGCATGTGTATATGCATGTATACACACATACACGTACATATACATATATGTATACATGTATATATGTATATATATATACATATATGTGTATATGCACATATGTGTACGCACATACATTTGCATATACATGACATATATGCGTGTATACAACTGTGTATACAGCGCATCTCAAAAAACTGTATACACTGTTTGAAAGGTGATAACTTTGCACAGGAAAGGTAATGAAAAAGTTAAAGGCTCATATGAAATCCAAAGAAAATAGAAGTTTTCTGGCATGTGAGCGGTATGGAATGCGCCATGCACTTGTCTGAAATTGTCTGTCTGAAATTTTGCATTTTACACTCGATTGATTGTGTTTCGATTTAACACTTATTATAATTTATTCAGAAGGTGACCGTATCGATGGATTTGTGCTTCTTTTAATGTTCAGAAGTTGAAAGCACATTAATGCATGCGAAAAATGCAGGGTGTCCCTTAAAAGTGAAATTACTGTTTGAAAGGTTCTGGCATTGCTGCTAGTGAAGCTTTTTATGATGTTTGAGACTCATATGAAAGTAGAGAGTAATGAGATTTCTGTGACTTGTAAACAGTCAAGATTGCGTCATGCCCCGCCTGAAACCTTGCATTTCATCCTCGATTGATTGAGCATGGGCTGAATGCTTGTTACAATCTTGTTACTACTTGGCCACGTTAACCTTGCTGCGCTTCTTTTAACGTTTCCATCGCCCAGTAGCTATAGCTATGCCGGTTAGCCTCTCCATTCAGCTTGAATGTTGCTCCATCAGTCCACAGAATCCGTCTTTGAAAATGGAGCTCCTGAGGCATGTTTAAATTGTGCGATCAATAAACACGCATGCTTCGTATCTTTCTCGTAATTGTCAAGTTCTAAACGTTAAAAGAAACAAATTACAGGTTGGTAAGGCCAAGTAATAACAAGGTTTTATCAAGCATTCAGCCCATGCACAATCAATCAGGTTGGAAATACAGGATTTCAGGCGGGAGCATGGCGCAATTTCGACTGTTTGCGCGTCGTAGAAATCCCGTTCCAAGGTAAAGTGTTGCTAAAAAATCCCCCTCTAAAGTTGGAGGTCGAAAATCTCTATTAATTTCCGGACAACCGCAAGCATTCAAGCGAAACATAACCAATCGAGTGTAAAATGCAAAATTTCGGACGAGTGCCTGCCGCATTCCTTACCGCTCATATACCAGAAAATTTCTGTTTTCTTAGGATTTTATATGAGCCCTTAACTTCTTCAGTACCTTTACTGTGAGCAAGGGTATCACCTTTCAAACAGAGTATACATTTTTTGAGACACCCTTTGTATATTACTCTATATATTTATTTAATTTATATATATTTTTTTTGAAATAAGAATTGATTTAGTACGAAACTAAAAAAAAAATTGCAGCATTGGTGTGTTCTCCACCACGATGAACTGAGGTAGGCCATATCTGATGTAGTTGCACGTGCAATTGCCTTCCTATCAAAGCGAATATTCACTGAGTAAACGGTGACCCCCTCCCTCCAACATTGACCCTATTTGCGTCAAATTCTCTAACACTTCCAAAAACAAATGCAATCATTACCTGATGTGGACTGTTAGACTGCCCCACACACGTTCCACACTTGCTGTAGACCGTCCCACGCTCCCCGAGTTCTTCGACACCTTCACAGTTACATTCCTTATTTCACGGCTGAAATCACGCGAGCATGCCTCTTAAAAGCTTCATTAAAAACTTAAACTTCATATGCAATAAATATAAATGTCTATTGTCTAGACTAGATGGCGGCTGCAGTATTGATTGCGCCAAGACCGCTTCGATAAGCTTCACGAGCGCGAGAGTATGCATAGAGACGGGGCGCGGGATGCATCAAGCGCGCTACTCACTGCGCCCGAATAGCAACAGTGTGTTGCGAGCCTCCAACAGGATTGCAACAGAATAGCAACCGCAGTTTTTGTTGGCAAGTTGCCATTCTGTTGAAGGGGCGTGGCTGAGAAGAGACTGTTCGGCTCGTCGAACCCGAATGTCCGATATCGAAATGTACGGTACTACGAAGCTTGATTCGCTGCACACACATTGTTCATCAAGTTATGAAGCGTACCCCTCGTTTGACAAACTGCCACAAGGCCGCCAGGCTCAATTTCAATCGTGAGCACGTGAGCACGAATTGGAAGAAGGTGAGGTGAGACTGCATCTAGTTTTACCTGGAAGCAGAAGTGCGCTTTCAATTTTCAGTTGGTATTCTCCGACGAAAAGAATTGGAATCTTGATGGATCCGATGGATACAGACACTACTGGAGAGACCTGAGGAAGGAGGAGCGAGTATTCTCCAGGCGCAACTTTGGAAGTCTTATGATTTGGGCCGCGTTTTCTGGATACGGACCTGTTTCCTTGGAGTTCTTCTCGTGTAGAATGAACAGCGAAGACTACCAGAAATTGTTCGGAGATCACCTTCTGCCATATTTCAGAAGATTTCGTATGCACAACCTTATTTTTCAATAAGACAATGCTTCCATACGCGTATCACAGTCAACTACAGATTGGCTTAACTCGAACAGAATTCAACTTTTTGAGTGGCCATGTTGTTCTCCAGATCTCAACCCGATAGAGAACTTGTGGGACATTCTCGTCCACAAAGTGTACAAAAATGGAACCACTTACACTGCGGCTTCTGATCTGAAGAACGTCATATTTGATGATAGGACCATTGTAGAGCAAACTCTCATCGATAACTTTATCAGGAGTATGCCAGATAGAATTTGCGATGTTGTTTACAAGAAAGGTGATAGGGAAAAGTACTAATCTTACTTTGTCCATAAGTACTTTTGTGATTAATCAGATTTTTTATGAAGTGAACCTATATTTTGCACCGGTCTCCATTCGTTAAAATTTCAACAAAAATTCGTGGCATCCCGCACTAATATGATATGCTGCTCACAATTTTTCTATAGAGGTTTTCGATAGTGAGATTGTAGAGCAAACTCTCATCATGGTAACATTATTGAGCTCTGGCAATGGGTTCTTCAGGTACTAATGGACAAATCGGGGGGGGGGGGGGTGAACCTATAATTTTGCACCGGCGTGTATATCCCCGTGCACACTAATGGTATGCTCATGGATTAAGTCTCGCTGTCTCAGTCCGATAGCGTCGACTGAGAAGCTTTAAAACGATACCGTTCGCTTCAGCGTTTAAGAATGTGAAGAGAGTTCCTTGTTCCTATACATCCTCTGGAGTGGTGGAACTATTCGGGACAGCCGTGAACTACTCCACATAGGCTGCGTGCGCAACTACTTCACATGACGGAGGAGAAAGCAGATTGGGGAGGAAGTAGCTGATCCTGAACGATGACCGCTCAGACGATGAACTGTGCCTTGCTGGCTTTTATGCCATGTTTTGTGTCACTGTGGTATTGATTATGTGCGGGCAGTGATTTTCCGTGTCTGGTGAAGTTTTGAAGTTCGTTGCATTGAAAGCTAGATGATAACCATTGTAAAGCCTCGTTTGTTTAGCAAACGACGCAGAATAGGGTATCGGTAGTATTTTGGCACAAGCTTTTCGAGAGCTAACCAAGGAGGTAACAAGTGGCTCGCAGGCATTTTCGATACACCAGATCGTTTCGTTATCAACTCTTTGTCGCCAGAATATTAGAGCATTCCATCTGCTCTCATCACACGCATTGTGACGCACAACGATGAAAGCAGCCGTTTCTGCACGAGGAAATTGATGTATTTCCTTGCAATTAACACGAGAACGCTTTCAAATAATTTATTAGTCGAAAAAAACGAGACCTATCTAACGACGATTATGCAGTGTTTAACGGTTGCTTGGAATCGTTGAGACAATAGGAAATCGAGTTAACAATTCAAATCGAGAGCAAGACAACCGTTGACATTTCTGGTGAGCATGTACTGACATCCAGCTCGTATTGGCGGCTTAACAACAGCTGGACAAGGTTTCGGATTACAGTACCCATCAAGGCAATTCATATCGGATGGACACGGAAGTTGAGAGCAACCTGAAGCACAATGTAAGGAAGGAAAAGTCTGTGGGTGAATTAATACTTTATCTAGAAAGGTTTTTATAGTGAAACGTTTCCGGTCTTTGCACACATATTTGAAGCCTTGCGTCGTAAAATCCTTCTGGCGTAGATTCAAGCAGCAAAAAAGGTGTCAGAAACTACCACGATATCGGGTGGTCGCACCGCGCGACGCGACAACGTGGACTCTGCTCTCCTTTCCTGAGTGTACTACTTTAGGTAACGACATTCGCATGCGTGCCCTCGACCTGGGCCGGATTCGTCAACAGTTAAACCCGTGGGTATGCGGGGTATAAGGGGTGGAGATAAGATAGAAATCAGGTAGAGATAAGGCAAGAGTCAGAGACGCAGGCTTCATCGTGGATATCTCTACCTCCTATACCCACGGATTAGTCGTTGATGAATCCAGCCCCTGGAGACCCATACCCTCACAGCGCTCTGTATCACGGCTACATTCTGCGTGAGTCCCATCGCGCAGGGCGCGCGCGTCGGCGGAGTGGCGTCCTACCCCCGCACTGGCCTCTCGAGCAAGCCCAGGGGTTGGGGATGGGCGGGCCAGGGGGACGAGACGATAGAACGCTCTGCCCCCGCGCGCGTCAATTTTGAAGCGTGGCGCGATTGATGCGCCGCCGTCCGAGAGCCGCCACCCGCTAGTCGTCGCGCCGCGCCGCGCCCGTTCATACTGCAGCCCGAACCACCGAATACTGTGCCCCAAAAATTGCGTCAAGCGAGGTGTTCTACGTCGGCGAAAGTATACATGCTATGCGGTGTCGACGATTGGAGCGAAAAATCGATCTATACGCGCCGCAAGGCGGCGAAAATAGAAACTAGGTCTGAAGTACAGTATTCTGATGCGATACTAGAAACAGATGTCAACTTCGCGATAAGCACATCAAATAACTGCCATATCCGAGGTGTACGGGAAACTGATAATTATGGTCCAAAAGCTTTATTTACTCGCACCTACCTACCGTAGTCGGCCGAAATTTCAAAACGGATGTCAGATTCGTTATCACCACCCCAAGTAATGCACTTGTGCGACTTTTAGGCGAGACTTCTTCTTTGACATCACCCACCTCGACTTTTGAGTGGTGAAAATACAATAGTGCTGAATAATTCAGTCTTTTATTCGTTTAGCGGTTTTACAGACAACTGGCTGAAGTTCTATAGTGTGCGTATCCCGCCATTGTTATTGTAATATCTTCTTCTGTTATGGCCTTTTACCCTCACCTTTCTACTTGAAAGACGAGACGTGCATGCGTTCCTATTCTTTTTGTTTGGTTTCATTGGGTGGGGGTGGGAGGGTTTATGGATCTTATCTTATGTAAAAGGACGGCTAGGAAATAAAATCTTTTTACCACCTACAACCCTCTGTTTATTTGTAAAATCGCATAGTAAGGAAATTAATAGATGATCAAACATAAGTAGCTACTAGCACTGATAAAACTCGACAGTGGTGAAAATTCAAGGAGACAGGACGAAGAGGAACGAAAATATGTAAGTATTTATTCCTGTGGCCGGCGCTCTGCTTCGAGGCATAAAATCTGCCTCTTTTCATCATACGCTTCACATCCGTGGTGAGTACTCAGGTAGGTAGGTATACACTTGCAGAAATTGCGTGTTTCACAAAAGTACCCATGGGAACGGAGAGGTGGCGTATTTGTTGTCGTTGGAATGCACTCCCTCGCCCCTTCACACGTTTTTATGCAACGGTACTCTTATAACGATCAAGATGGACGAGATTCACTGCTATGTGTGCCAAGGTTCGGAAACAAATTGCACTGCTTAAGCGCTGGTTTAAATCTGCGAAAACTAAAGTAATGAGCGGGTTAGTGTTTGCCATATTTAGAACCAGCTGAATCGCGTCGGTTATCAGGAACTACATCTAACTTCTATAATAAATATTCTTTTATGCAACTTCTTGAGCTCAAGATCAAGAAGTTGCATAAAAAAAAACTCGAGAGTGCTCATTTGTGAAACCACTGGTTAGTCCAACAACATGTCCACGCATACATAGGCACTACAAAGAAAATTAGTGTTGAAGAACAACTAACCCTACTTTGGAAACGTGGCAGTCGTCACAGCTTCTCTCAAAAGGGAGCCTGATCATGCAGCCAAAAACAAGTTGTTACGAGCTGAAGGTGCAATGTTTAGTCAATAGAATGGTGGCTCTGAGCACCAATTTATAGCACACTTTGCAAAAGAGTTCAAGTTGTTTTAGCTGAAACGGTTTTTCTTGTAACAAGAGCTCATTCCTCTCAAATTTGGCTTCTCCAGAAGGAACCGGAAAGTTGTTGCAGCAAACAGTTTCATCTGAAGGGTAGGCAATACGAAAAATCCCCAGCTTTTAATTTTTCCTTTTTTATTTTATCTCGAAAAGGGCATAAAAAATGTTAAAATACTCTACGATGTGTCAGAAAAGCAAGGCTAATTCTAAGCAACACTAGTCCTTAAGTGGTGTTAGACCCAAGTTTATTTTTTATCGAATGGAATACAAGGATGACAAAAAATGAAAAGAGAAATTCAATAACTTGAAATGCTATTAAAGAAGATGTTAAATCCCTCGTTGTTAAATTCGTTGGGTGTAATTCGCGTTATCGCAGATCAGAATTCCTTACAGAGGTCAGGAAGTGGTAATCCGATCCTAAAAAATTTCGCTCGTGACGATGAGTAAAGCCTAAAGGGTTTCGTTGCGCAGCTCTTCCAACGATCCAGCGTACAACGGAAAGGCTAGGCTTTGCTTTGAAAATACATGGTCGTCGAGAAGATCATGAAGGGAAGCGACTTCGAGAACAGTATCTGTTCTGTATGTTACTGCTACTGCCACTGATGCCATACTGTAAGGTGCTTTTTTCAGCTTTCACGTTAAGCTGGAACTCTTTCATACACGAGAGCTTTCCCTATCCAACATCCAAATGTTTCTTATGAGCTTTCTACATTATTAAGACAGACAATTTCTTACATAATAGCCATTCTACTGCTAAAAAAGCTTGTCTATTTATAACGGTTTTTTTATAACAAACATTTCAAATGCGTCTCCTAGATGAGGCTAAAAATCGTTTGCCCAGTGTTCCGATGCACGCCTTCCACATTTCTACTGCAGAGGGCAAGATTTTCTTCCTTATTCCTCCTATTGTTTCCAAAATGGGATATTGAACAGGAAACAGCTCATAATTCTATAGAAAAACACGAAACGGAGAAGAACAACTCACGATCCATTTGATAGACCATGCACTGGCTTCGAGGGACACAAGCGGTGTCGGTCACAGTGGCCTGCACGTAGCCTTGACTGCACACGCACGTCGGAATACAGGACAAGCTGAAGGTTGACGGATAGCAAAGCATTGTAACAACCCTGCTGGAAACTGAGAAGTTCGAACGTGAAACACCCGGCTGACATTCCAATCATAATCATGGGCGGCAAAACAGTTGCCTGCTCTATTCTGCTTCATAGCTTCGTAACGACAGCACTTCTATTTGAATCATCTGGCTTTATTGTCGAGTAACAGTCAAATTTTCTGCTAGCAAAACACAACACACCACGTGCAGATTTAACTTAATGTTGCTAATAGTATTAGGGTGTCAAGAAAGCATTAGGTTGTCCCATAAGTCTTCGCCGTCTTTTCAACGATTCACTGCAGATCTCGCCGGCGGTTTCTTGCATAGCGCTGCATAGCTTTCGAAAGAGAATGAATTGCTCTATCGGAGCATGTATTGCATTTCTTTTTCATCATGAATTTTGTCAATTTTTAGGTCGTTGAAGTGAAAAGTGAAAAAGTGAAAAAGTAGCCATTTGCGCACTTGTTCTTTTCGCTTAGGTTTGTAATTTTTTGCGCAGTTTTTTTATAGCATTTGGAAGACAATTGATTTTTAGGCCATCAAATTGAGAATTCCGACCTTTCCGTCCGAATTTTTCCCAAAACTCTGGTTCAGTGGTTGGACTTTTTTGCTTGGTGTTATATGTCGTTTGGAAGAGGATGTCTTGCTAGCAGTAACACATATTCTTGTATTACAGAACATTTTCTTCCAGACGCTATAAAAAACTGCGCAAAAAATTACAAACCTAAGCGGAGAGAACAAGTGCGCAAATGGCTACTTTTTCACTTTTCACTTTTCACTTCAACGACCTAAAAATTAACAAAATTCATGATGAAAAAAGAAACCCAAAACATGTTCTGATAGAGCAAATCATTCTCTTTCGAAAGCTTTGCAGCGCTATGCAAGAGATCGCGGGCGAAATCTGCACTGAATCGTTGAAAAAAAAAACGGCGAAGACTTATGGGACATCCTAATATCCGCAGAAATACGACAATTTTTGCAAAATATCACAATTTTATCAACATTTTATTAATAATTTTTATCTACATCGACTACCCTCCGCCAACGTTCTACAGGACCTCGATTCCTCTGGCGTGAAAAGGCGACTTGGAGGCGAGAAAAGCTCGGAGGTCATTTTCGAGGTGGTCACGATCTTCATCACGCTTCCCTTCCAGACGATGCTGAAGTGATCGAAAAAGGTTCTGGTCACTTGGTTGGGTCCAGATCTGAGCTGTACGGTGGGTTCAGTAGAACCTCCCATCCGAGTGCCAGAATTCTCTAGGAAGTTGTCTTCGCGATGTGTGGGTGCGCGTTATCGTGCAGAAGCGAACTTTATCGAGCCTGAGCTGTTCCTTGCGCATGTTGTCGGCCAGTCTCTGCAGTTGGGTAGCGTAGGCCTCGGCAGTGACAGTGGTGCTGTCAGGCAGCAGCTCGAAATCATACCCTCAGCATGACTTTCCTCGCACGAATTTCGCCTTTTACGAAAGATTTTGGGACCATGCACGTTTTCGAGCGTGGTTGACGTAAAGGACCCATTTTTCATCTCCAGTGACGACGGTGTCCTGCCGGTTGAAGGTGCGACTTCGGGAGAACAGCTGAGTGCATTCGTCCAGACGGGTAGACAGTAGACATGGGTAGACAGCTCGGCCACCGTACAGTGAAATAGGCAAAGAAGACGGAGCTGGATATGTTATGCAGATACAGGATAGTGTCCTTATCTAGCACTTATGTTGAAATCTTCAGAACATTCTAGAAAAAAATCTGGAGTACCGGCAAAATTTTCTGCAGATACTTTCTTGATACCCGATTACACAAGACGATTAGGGTTGAAACACTGGTGCACAGCTGGTACCCTAGGTGAATCTTGTTTGACAATTTCAGCGGATTTGAATTGATAGAGCCAAAATCGTTATCAAAACGTTGCGCTGCCCTTGATGCTCTTTGTTTAGCTTCATTTTATTTGCTCAGTCTAGGACGAACGTTGAGCTCTCCCATCACCAAGGCGGATACGATCTGTGCCAAACCTGTGGTCCAAGCTGGATTGAATCATTCTGTTTCCTCGTGACCTTTCTTTGAAAAGCATTGGTTCTACAATATTTTGTAGGTTAGCTTCGTGCAAGCAAGTCAAACTACCCAATTCCTCCTCTATATCATTCTTCGATCTAATTTTTATACATGAATTATAAATAGTACTTCACCCATCAGCTAAAAATTATTTTTAAACCAACGATCATTTTTTGCGCTGCTTAACAGCAGGATTCGAAAATCTTCGCCGCATTTTCTATTTTTCAAGGCGGCTACAGCCTTTTAATAAAACTGCAGCAGTTTTAAAACATATATGACACTCCTCATTGCTTTTCGTCGCGTTTCAGCGGGATGAATGCCCACCACTCACTCCTCGCCGCTCTCAATCATTCTTCATATTCTTATTCTAATAAAAAAATGCGTGGATTCTATCGGATAGACAATTAGCACGGTGCGCATAACATCGAAAATAGATTAAGAGAGTTTTTCTCTTTCTCTTGCACTAAGCTCTTTGGAAAAACGACCCCGACATCCAAATTCTGCCCTAAGCCACTTGATGGTTGCTGTTATTATATCTCGTCTGGCTTTGTAAATATTGATTGCTGGCGCGGAAAACGAAAAATGATGAAAAACGAAAAATTTCGAATGCGAAATCTACATAGCAGCACCTTTTGACACACTTTCGTTTTTGCGATAATCTGTGCTTCCGTTGCTTTGCGGAGCCTACCCTCTGCTGTGACTCAGTCGCCAAGAATCAGAAGAAAACCTTACGCGAACTTCTCTGCAAGTGACGGACATGAAGAAAGCAGTACAGGTGGCAACGATACATGTTTGGACTTCAAAGCAGGAATGCAAAAAGGGGCACACCTTGAGGGAGAAGCCTCGTGAGCCTAGCCTATAAGTAAACCGCTTGCGCGTGAACTCATCCATTCCAGGACTTTTAAATTTGCAGTTCCTCTTGCGTCGGTAAACTTCCATTTGTCCTTACCTTTTTTAAACTAACTCGCATCAAATTTCGATCCCATACTTGTACTCAGCACCCCTTTCAGGTATCACACAAGACTTGTCCCATTGAAAAATCTGGTAGCATTTTCGCGAACTGCTCTTGTATGAGCAACAAAATATTGATCAAGTAAACAGTTTTTACTCGATTGAAGATAAAGTGGCTGAATACTACCTGCAACCGTTGCCACTGCTCGTACACGTCTCAGGACAGGGTGAAGAACAAGCACTATAATAGGAATTGGCTCCGCAAGTGACTCCTGACGTAGTGTCTGAATGCCTGAATGGCCTGCATATTCCTAAAAGATTAATTTTTGATTACTACTCTTTTCGTGTTGGTGACATTGGTGGATATGCCTTCAAATTCGGATTTCCTATGAGCTGTGCAATCGGTTTTTTATCATATCAACTGCATATCTAAAATTAAACTGATACTCCTTTCTAAAAACGCTATTCTTTTTAAGTTGTTACAGGATGTTTTGTTACGATCAAAACTCTGAGTGCTGACGGACCTCGAGGATATCGCGGATGTTACGTGCGGTCAAACAGCGCCGGTGGTGTAAGGCGAACATCGCTGCCCGGAAAGCAGAAGATGCGGGTTCGAGTCCCGCCTGGCGCAAGAGTTTTGATCGCAACAAAACATCCTGTAACAACTTATAGGCTCTATATCAGCCGCTCCAGGCTTAAACTAATGTGTTCAAGCTATTCTTTTTATTTCGACCAAATATCAAGGAAAAAATTTAGTAAGAGCAATGCATTGTGTATGAAACCCAATTATAGGGCAAGCCTTTCATTCGAAGCGAGACGAAAATTCCTTCAGTGGGAGAAGAGTTGAAATGCTACAAAGTATAGGCAGGGATTTTAGTGGATGCGAAATCTACAGAAAGTCTTTGAAAACCTCAGAATCATCCATATCTTCTTAATTTCTTCTTTTTTTGTTTCTTTTTTTTTTGAAATTGTGACGTGCAGAACCGAGTGATCTATAATTGTGAAACACATCGAAGGGTTTCTCAAAACGTATGTATGACATTGATGTTTGAGAACATGGAGTTGTGCATCGCACTACACATCTTCGACTCCTGTATGCATATGTGTAAACTAGCATAGACTTGCCCCACCCCATTCAGATATTAGTGTTCGAATTGTTGTGTATTTCTTTCAGCCGTTTCATAACAGGCTAGTTCTTATGATATGTGTTCACGAGATTCTCATAGACCCTCTCGAGGTCTTGCACTCAGTGTTCTTGCCAGCTCTTCCTAGTTTTGCCTTTTATGTACCTTTCCTTAATGATAACGTCAAATATTGTTATAATATTTAGTCAAAACTACCTGTGTTGGAATCGCATTCATATCCTTGGGGACACATTACCCTATCGCACGGATTGGCTTGAGTTGGTGGCATCGGACGAAATTGTCTGCATATTCCTGAAAAAATAATGTGTGTAAAGTAAGATTTTTTCGATTTGTCAGATCAGATCCAAATCGATTTCAACGTTGTTGGAGCCGAAACCAGCCTATACTCTTGAAATGCGAATAGTATGCCATTCACTTCTTCAAATCTGACTGACACACATATGGAAATTGTGAAGTACTAAACTGACTATGTATAATGCAGGCGACAGGCCCTTGTGTGCAAAACGAAATTCTAATTTTCAGCCAGTAGTTCGTAACATCACTAACCCCTGACATGTGTGCACCATCTAGTCGAGAACATGTGTAGGTAGAAAGCATGGATGCAAGGCATACGAACAGAATCGGCTTGCTACCAGCTCGACCTGAGTGCGACACAGAGCAGAGGTGAAAGCTGAACCATTGAAGCTGAATGGTGTGGGCTGGACATAGCCGTTGTTCTATCGCTCTCAAGTGCATTCCTCTCTCAAAATCCTGACTCGAGTCTGTTGTCGTGATGGATAGCATGGATTTCTTGTGAGTGGTTCGACAAGGTTCGAATCCTGCTCGCGGCACCTTTTCTGAGTCTTCACAAAACTTCTGTTTTACATGGGAGTTGTGCGGGCGGTGACAATGGAGTGGACAAACAACCAAGTTATATGTTATTCACGTCTATACCTACACGAAATATGAAACGTTGACTTTTAGCGAACCATGTCTAATCTCCATAGTAGTTCTACATGGAGTTCCTCCCAGGTACAGAAGTATTAGCAACCGCATGAGTACCGAGGGAGCTCTTTTATACGGTATCCATTTCTTTCCATGCCTTCTGACATTCGCATGGTGGTGCTGATTTCAGAGTGTGGCTCCCCATCGAAAAAAGAGAAGGAACCAGCAGCAAGGATTGTAACCTACTGAGGTCGCTTGCAGAGGATTAGTTGAAAGACATATACGAGAAAGATACTGAAGAAATCTGGATACTAGTTTAGGCGTAGAATTGACTACAGGGTCCCATACGAGAGTGTTTAGCATTATAAGAGTGGAAGAGTAGTAGAATAACTTCAGTTTGCTCAAATTTAATGTCTCATGTTATGTGTAGGTACAAGGCTGTGTAACATGCAATCTGGTTATTTGTGTCTTACACCGCCCGTCACCGTCTGCACGACTCTTTCTTAAGCATAAGTTCTGCAAAGATGCAAAAAAGATGCCGCGAACAGGTTTCAAAGCTCTCAACCTACCAACGAAGAGACGTCTACAGTATCCAATAGGCCAACCGGTAGACGCACCAACAAGAGAAGAATGAACATTGGTGACAGCAGGTCGGCTACGTCCAACGAGCACCACCCGCTTCCAGGGTGCAGGTTTCACTAGTTAGCTCTAATCGCAGTCGCACTCGGGTCGAGATATGTACTTGCATTTCACTATCTCCAACAGGGAGACGATTCCACCCATGGGCATCGCACCTCATCTATGGTTCAGTTCTATTGGTTGTGTAGGCCGACACCTTACGTTCATAGTTCAGTGGTTTCTGTTGAGCTCGCGCAAAGAGCCTCGAAAATGCATATACTAATTTTCAGGCTTTAAATTATGGCAGCTGCGAGGGGTTTTCATACAGTGGTGCTCGCTATTTCACTCACCTATCTTTTGGTTAGTTTAGTTGAGTTTTGTTCTATCTTCTGCTTAACATATAATCCTTAGTACATATCTACATGTTTTAAAAGGCCTAGCCCCCTTACTAGTGAGGTGGTCTCGATTATCCTGGTACACAAACACTGTTACGTGGGAAAACACTTATCATCAACATCACTATAAATGTTCAAAAAATAGTGGGACCCTCGCATACTTCTCACACTCGCCGGGCTCTGCGAGTACGCGTCGGCTTCCGCGGACGCCGTAGCACTATCTCGATACTTATTACATCAAGTCATCAACCATGCGTGGGATCTTCGAAGGCCGACCTGTCACATTGCCCTGTCGCCTGCTTTCCATTATCTGTGTTTAGCTTAGCCCACAAAGCGAACAGTTTCGAGTGGCACCAGGTGGAGGAACGGACATCGCCACCTGACTACGGCTCTAGCACTGGTAGCAGAAATGTTGAGTTATTCAGCCAATTTTCGCAAGGAATGGCAAGGATTACGACGAATTCGCTCAAGCACATTTTGATAATTTACGGAGTTACAGTAGTCGAATTCCTAACTCTCATTCCTCTCCGACAAACTCCGAAGCTCCTTGTTGAACCGTTTTATGGCGTCATACACTGTTCGTCGAGAACATTGAAAACTTTGGAGATTAAACCAGCGGTGCGACCAGAAAGGTGCAAGTTGATGATAGCGTGTCGTTTCGGGTTAGTCTGTGCCATTGGCGCTCTGTAAGCATCCATGATCCCAGACTTGGAATGCACTTGGGCACAATATAAATGTATAATATATACATTCCAATATAAAGTCTAAAATCCAGTTCTGCTAGTGTCGACTGTGCCATACACTGTGCGGGTGACTTATGCGCTCCCTGTATATAGTAGGACACTTTGAAGTGTAGCAGCATATTTTTGGCATAAAAACAGTGCTCCGAAAATCACTTCCTACAAGGTAGGTCACGCTGAGAATCTTTCTGGGAATTTCATGGCCTTAGCTCGTAAGATTCGTTCCCTACCATTTTTAACGCGGAGGCAATTCTGTGCACAGATTTCAAGTGGCCCTTTAATAAGATAAATGTTGCGTTCCGACCGGAAAATAAAAGCTGTTTAAAAGATTGGATCACGGGCCTAAATCGCTTCGAAATCAAGAAAAACTCGAAACTGAACAGTGTACCTGTATTTGAGTCACATTGAGTTCCCTGAGGACAAAGGACACCTTCGCATGGATCAGAAGATAGAGGAGGGAGCGGCCGGAACGGCCTGCATATTCCTAAAAAGACTTCGTAGAAGAGTTAAAAAACAGTGAAATCTGATATTCTCAACACTCATGGCTTACACAGGATGGGTCATTAATACTGCAACAAAACTTGGAGACTTTGTTAAGACTTTCCAATTGCCATTCAATAAGATATGCCCCGTTTGGCGAAGGTCTCTCAGAGACTACATCAGCTGTGGTCTTGTATAAAGTATTTCGGGTTTTTCTCAAGAAGAGCTGTTGCGGTAGTGTTGTTCAAATGCTAATTTTGTCCGATTCTTTGAACTCGCTTTCTCTACTATAGCACTTTTTCAGCACGGCACAGAAGCCTAATATTGCTGTTCATTCAAAGAATGTACGATGAATGGAAAAAAGCAATACCTGAAGCACTTACCTAGCTACAAATTCTTCGTTCGACTACACACATCTTCGTACAGTCTTTGAAATAACTTAATCAAGGATGAACGGAAAGTGTGGTTTCCCAAAATACCCAGGTGAAGGACTTGCCCATGTTGCTCTCAGTCCTTTTCGTACTCAAATACTTGCTAGATATTAAGAATTGACGTTCTGCGTACTCGATAAGGGTATATAGGGGTACTGGACACAACAAGTACTCAAAAAGCTGGTACATCTCGGAAATCGCATTGCTGGCGCGCGCGAACATGCAGCGGGAGTGCGGGAACGCTCCTTTGCCCCTTCCGTAGTCGCCGCAGCCAATCATGTTCCACGTCTGTGCAGCTAAGCCGGTGCCTGGTTGGCTGCCGCGTTATGGTAGGAGCGACAGCGCATTCCCGCACCCTCGCGGTATCGAAAAATTGAGTACATCCTTGTGTTCAGTAAGCGCCTTGTTGACATTTTAGAATAGAACATAACTAATGACATTGTACAACTCAGGATTTGATCAAAGAATGCCCGCAGTGAATTCCACCATATAGTATAATAGAACCGTTGTATGGTTCTGTGAATATTTTTTAAAAATACCTTACATCACTAAGATAAAAGTGAGCAAAAATACCGAATGTGAATGTTCAAAACGCGTTTAGTCAAGGAACTATCAGATCTTTGTTTAAATCTACAGTTTATTGGTTGGCATTTTTTTCTCATTGTAGCATAAGCTGTAGCACCCGTTCCTGCGTGGTTTTTATGAATTTTCCTTTCCTTTATGCTGGCATGAAAAAGGGCTAAATGTGTGGCATCAGATCACCTGGTGAGACAATGTACATAATGTTCGAAGTTTGTAAAAGGCTAAGTGAAAGAAATTCATTTGCAGACGAGCAGGAAGGCATACCCGTATTCGAGTCGCACTGCGTTCCTTGAGGGCAGAGCACTGCTTGACAGTTATCCGCTGGAATTATTGGGTATGGCCGAAACTGCCGACAGATTCCTAAAGGAACGCCTTTTGTTCGTCTGTGGAATGAATTTGAAGCGCACTGAATGTTAATTGCCTGTATTTGAATCACACTGCGTTCCCTGAGGACAAACCACTCCTGAGCAGAGATCAGTTTGACGGCGGGTTCGACTGGGTAATCTAAAAACGGAGAAAAATGAAAAACCACTACTGTTGTGCATATGCCTTCAATTTACCTGAAATTTCTACATGTTCCTGTATTGCTGTCACACATATATCCGGATGGACAACTGACCCCTGCACATAAATTAGCCGAAGCCTAAAATCACTCTTAGCATTGAACGGCGCAATTTTGCAACAAAATTCGTCATTAAACTCCGGGAGAAGAGTTAATGTTCTGACCTCATCGTTGTATTTCCCAGGAAATCGAAATATACGGCAAGACCCTGAAACTCATAAATCACCGTTCATCGCATTTTCGCACAGGTTTCTGGGATTCTGTCCCGACGGTGAGCTTACCTGTATTGGAGTCACACATGGTGCCTAGAGGGCAGTTGCCACATGACAGTTGCGGCAGATCCGCATTCGCCTGACGGAACCGACGACATATTCCAGTGTTTTCATCACACTGGTATCCAGCACTACAGGCCGGACAAGAAATTGTCAACACGTCCCGTAGCAGCACCATCTGAGCAAGGAAAATTTGATATTCATCAAAGCGGAAGATAATAAGGAATTCTAAGTCAACTTGTTCGTTAAACGCTTTTATTTCAGATACAACTCACCTATATACCTAAAGAAGAAGCAATGTCAAGCGAAAACAGGTGCCTTCAGGTAATTCCAAGTGTCGTTTATAAAGTTCTACGGCGAGTCTATGGGGTGATGAAGCGCAGTGCGTGCCAACCGATTATTGTCCGGAGAGTGAACGTCAGGTGAGCAATGGATTTGTTAAGCTGGAAATCTTCACCAAGGGGTAGATCTTTTAACGACAAAGTTAACAAACTACTAGACGTCTCATCATAAAAAGCAATTATTATGCTTATTGCGCGACATCGTTCCGGAAACTGATCCTTCACCTGATTGTTTACATGCTACACTTTCAAATTCTATTCGTGACTTAGGAGTTGTGTATTCTGACCACTAAATCTTGATGAATATATTGTTCTTCCTTTTTCTTATTACGCACAAATAAACAAACAAACAAATGGATAATAAATATTGAAAGAAACTGCTGCTGCAGTTCGTGCTAAGTCAAACTGTATGTTACGAGCTTTCGAGACTCGCAATAGGACGTCATTATTCAAACTGTTTTCTAATTCTGTGAGACCTTTTTCGGAGTACTGTACTCTTCTAAGACAATAAAAAAGAAGTATCGTTCACATAGAAAGTGCACAAAAGAGGTTTATAAAACAAGTAGAAAACTGATTAGGAATGCTTTATTCGATGCCTCTTACGCGATTCTTCCTCCCTAGATAGAAGGGACACTTGTATAGTTAACTACAAAAAAAATTTAATGAAAAGGCTAAATATTTTGTTCAAATAAACATATAGCAGCTTTTCCAGCAA
This sequence comes from Heligmosomoides polygyrus polygyrus, assembly GCA_947396885.1. Classification (NCBI taxonomy): domain Eukaryota; kingdom Metazoa; phylum Nematoda; class Chromadorea; order Rhabditida; family Heligmosomidae; genus Heligmosomoides; species Heligmosomoides polygyrus. Next base: position 27,330,253 of record OX377206.1, read on the forward strand.
ATGAAAAATCAAACCACTTTGAGAAAAGTACCACTTTCCACTTTATGCAAGTCATGTAAGAAATCGCTTCTGCTGCTCTTCAAAGATCCAGCTTTTGTTGCAATCTTTTGTGCTCGTCCGATTTTGTACTTTTGACTTAGAAATGTTCTATGATCTACACAGATGAGGATGCGGGAAAATCTGCGATCATATTATGTACGATCTTATGCGCATACATAAATTCGCGGATCCTTCAACACTTTGGCACCGTTATTATTTTAATTATTTATTACATGAGAAACCCATGTTTACAGTGGTATTGTACATCAGTAAAAAACCGTTGTTCCGATTTTCGCTCGAAACCAAATGAATTATTAAGACAGAGACAAACAGGGTCACAATGTCTGAAATCAGTTGAGACTAGATCTCGTGGTCGTCTCCAGATCCGATATAGTGTCAATGGATTTTCTGAGCTTCAGCTCAAGGAAGGTCACGTTCCTTCGATCATGTGAAGAGCACTCTGAAGCGATTGAAACCCATGGATATCTGATCGAGGTACTGATAGCCGTACGGGCTCCGTTGAAAATGAATGGAGTCGTTTGCAAGTTTTGCACAGCGGATGTCGGTGAAACACAGTGCTTTCGTAAACGGTCATCTAAACAGTTTGCGAATTTTTCGCCTAACTATGGAGCAGCAGGGCCATTCGGAGCAAGCAAGGGGAAGTCGTGGCTGCGTGGAAATAATTGTCGAATAAATTGAAGGGCGGAAGCATACCCATTATGTGTTATGTAGTGTAGTCCACAGGATGTGATAAGGCGAAATTTTCCTCATGGAATTTTTTCCTCTATCCCGGTAATAAACCAGGTACGTGGCGAAATCCCAACTAGTCTTCGTGATACACATTGATGATAGCATAGTCTTAGGTTAGATTTTCTGGACCGATAGTGACCAATTTAACTAATCCATCCATTGTTAGAGAGGCGAATCGCATACCGCTTGAAATAGGATCGAGGTTAGGATCCTCTCTCGAAGCGCTTCACTCTCCCATACCCGCTGCAACAGCTTCTGCCTAACTTCACTCAAAATACAGGCTTAAAATTTAGTGACCTTAATAAAGGGCATTTATCATTTGCGAGGAGCATAATTATGTAACAGCAGCACATGCTCAGTGCTATGATCTTACAACTGTCAATGTTCTGCGTCCTCTTTAGAGCGTATTGGGCTCTTAAGTCTACATATCTCCTCGTGGCCAGCATTGGTGCACTTTCATTCCGAAATGGCCAAATTTCTTGATATTGATCGCCGAACCGTATCAATGTAGCATGTAAGACTTTTTGAAGCGTTTTTCGTCTTAAATATCTTATTAGTGAAGCTGCACTACAGCTCAAGAAAGTTGATCGTTTTCCGCACACCTGCAATGCACCAACGAGCGGGGACAAATTCGCATTTCATTTTCGTTAGGTGATATACCATTGTGCAATGTATAGTCTTAAATAAACGTGACTAGTACTACAAGAACAGATCTACAACACTACAATTAACGCAATGATTCAACTATGAGCAGAAGAGAACAGGGTAGAGAGGTGGTTTGTAAAAGCGGAGTCAGAGCGCCGCTGGAGCTGAGTTTCAAGACAAGTTTTTTTTTTAACGAAAATTCTTTCATCGCCAAGCAATTTCAAAAAAAGCAAAGTAGCCAAATGACTTGGACCAGATTTGGAAAATCGATTCAATACAAGGATGGGCTGCGCTTAGCATGTAGTTATTCGTCTCTCATGACCATATAAGGATGGCTCCCCCTATCCGGCTTTTCTTGTAAAAAGTGTGAATTCAGTAACAGCAGCAAAGCACAAAAATTGAAGACTATAGATATCTTCGAACCCATCCCGCCGTTTGGAAGCTCAATGCATATCCCAACAGAGCCGCGTTTCTAACAGCAGAAATGAATCGCACCTGTAAACGTGTAGCCATGAGATTCCTCCATGTGTGGTTTTTTGGCCGCTCTTTATGAACGGCTTTAGAGAAAAGGTTCCGCACTAAACAGCATGAAAACAGCACGATTTTGTATATTCTTCAAAACAAATTGCCGTAAGAGGTGCTGCGATGCAACCTGCAATTTCATTGAAACGATATCATGGCTCCCTCGTCAAGCCAGAAGTATGCACACTGCTATAAACAATATTGTTCCGTTGTAACGTATAAGTAAGTGGTGTTTTATGTTTTATGATTATCAAATCTGTTTATCTTGACCGGTTTTGTATGTTTACGGTTCTGTTACAATACTTACGACTAGCCTATATGCATTTTGTAAGTTTGAATTGTAAGTGCAGAAAATCCAAAAGTATTTTACGATTAACGGTCATTGACCATTTTACTATTAACGGATATCGAACCTCTGATCACATGCTATGTTTCAGTTTTTAGCTTTCTCAAAAGATGGGTAAATTATGCCGCTGTTTTCACTTTCTAAGGACCGCTAATTTGTGTGGAACTCCCAATCAAACAGAACAATGACCAGAGACCTAGCTATGCGCTCGCGGTCCTCTAACAATTTCTTCTTCCTACACCCCTTTGCCATTAAGCTGAGTTCTGCCCTTACGTCCCTTTTCCTGCATCTGGAGTTTTTCAAAGCAGCTACACATTGCACTGAGACACGCTACGCACAAAGCACAGTGCTTTTATCAGAGTGCCATCTGCACAGCTTTGCTGAGTGAGCGATCCTCACTAGCTACGCGGCTGCACTCACTGGCTGTAAAGTGTGGAGAAGGCTTTAAAGTGATCTACGCTCCGCCGTGTTGCTGAATGCTGTTCAGCTAGTAACATCCCGAAATATGGTCCCTGCTGACGAAAAGTGCACGAATGCGGAGTTCTGGAGCGTATCCGGTCCTTCTTGAACAAAACCTCACCCCTCTGGAGAAAGGTGAGAAGCAACACTAGTGAATGTCAGGAGCGCAATAAGCATCCTGAAGAATGGTTATTTTATGTGTGGTAAACTCCATGTCCTCTTGTCTTGGAAGCTAAGCATTGGTGTTAGCAACGTTTATAATCATCAGTTTGGTTACAAAAGTGTCCAATTTGACGTGAAAATAATACGATTCCAACTCAGAGGCCTAAAAACGGTTCGAACAGTTGAAGATGACGAGACGTCGAAACGTCAAGGCAATAAAAATTCCACCTAACAACCTCGTGGCAGAAAAGTTTTGTAAAAGTTATTTTGTGGTTTAAAAGCGTGGATAAAGGGTGGCGATGTCCACTCCTCCACGTGGTGCCACTGGAAACTGCTCGCTCTGCGAGCTAAGCTAATCACGGACATTCGAATGCAGGCGACAGGCCCTGTGACACTCCGGCCTACGAAGACCCATGTCACATCACATGGTGTAGGAATAGTCATGTTTTTCGAGATTGTGCTACGGCGTCCGCAGGAGCCGACGCGCACTCGCAGAGCCCGGCGAGTGTGGAAAGTACGCGAGGGTCCCTGATGCGAGGACGGCATCGGGGGGCAACTGAGCTAGTCCGAAAGTCCCGTAACGTAAGCAGGACCCGCGTAGCAACGCTAAATGTGGGTACGTTGACGGGGCGCTCGTGCGAGTTGGATGAAGCACTGCAGCAAAGAATAGTTGATTTCTGTGCGGTGCAGGAGACGAGGTGATCCTGCAGCAAATCAAGGGACATAGGACGTGGCTTCAAGGGCGTTCTATGTGGAAGTCCCAGGACCACCAGTGGTGTCGGAATAATCGTCTCCGGACGATTTCGTGACTCGACTGTAAGCGTCGAGCGCTTTGACGATCGATTGAGGAAGATCGTTGTCGCCGCTATGGAGCGACTCTATCACTTCTTCTCTGCGTATGCTCCGCAGACTGGCTGCTCCGATCAGGCCAAGGATGAGTTTTGGAGCCTGCTTGATGAGAAGACAGCAGATATACCGCCGAAAGATGTCACCATAGTCGCTGGGAGCTCAAATAGAGTTTGTCCTTGTGAGAGATCGCGACCGGAGCATTGTCACAGAAGATCGTGCCGTATGAGACGGTCGCCCCACAGCTTAGACCGCTGATTTGCACCATAAAGATCGCCCCTCCGAGGCTGAAGCAGGTCGAGCGATGTGGAGCTGCAAGAATCAAGTGGTGGCGAATGAAAGAGAAGGAAGCAGCTATGATTTCCCGCGTACGGTTGCCGACAGTCACAACTGTCGACGAAACTTGGAAGAGAGCAACCGACACGATACGTCAAGTTGCAAGATTGGAACTCGGCACTACGAAGCCTGGACGACGCAAAGTCGGCAAGCAGACATGGCTGTGGACAGATGACGTGAAAGCAAAAGTGCAAGGAAAGAAGGCGCTTTATCACGTGTTTCTCAGCGACAAAACAGCCGATAACTGACGGAAGTACCAAGAAGGCTGCGAGCAACGATACTCACTCGCAGGCCTGCGTGCGGTCGCGGCGCGTCGGTGCTGCCTGCGTCTCCTCTAGCCGCAGCAAGAACGCGTACGAGTTGTCCGATGCGCCCAGCGTGCTAGAGAGCAAATGTACGTTTCAGCGTAACAACTGAATGATTTCAGCTAGCGCAACAGAATGAAAACAATGGATTCGACGCAGTCTTGTGTATCTCATCCTGCCCAATGAAAAATACTAGGATTTCCGAATGCTCGGGAGTAGTGTGAGGCCTAAATTACGTCAAGTGATTGAAGGAGAGAACACTAGTGAAATTCAGTTCCGAGTTTGGACTAAGTATAGTCAAGACACAGTTGTAATTTTTTAAATGATAGAATAAAAGGAGCATTTTGTGCTGTGTTTTCTCCACAGATAGATTTTGTGCAAAACAGTTTCTATATACAACTATAGTAGATAAACTACACCACCGCACTGTCTACTGAGATTACAGGGTTCCTACTGTTATGAGATCTGTTTTATTTCTACATTATACGAAGGAAATTTCATGGGCTTCAGGTGAAGATCCAAAATCCCCACACATTATATTTTGAAATTTGGACCTGTAGCCAAGCCAGGTTATCGTCGAGAATTGTTAAACCATGAAATGTCGAGCTCTCGTCTATTGGTTAATGGTTACTGGATAGATATTTCAATCATATTGGAACTTTGAGCCAATGAGAATAAAAGAGAGATGATTGTGATGGTTATGAATTCATAGAAACCTTCAAGTCACAAAAAATTATCAAATGCAACTTCCATAGGTTCGACAATCCTTTATGCATTCGGCCTTTGGCCACACAATATATTTTCTAAAGGTGTAACTATTGCAGCCAAGCACTCGAAACGTCCTCGACCTACTCTTCAAAGGAATAATCTAATGTATTAATAATTGAAGATTTTCTCACCTTTAGTAATATGCAAATCTGAACCTAAGAACAAAGGTTTGTCTCTCTAATGTCTTCCTCAGTAACCCATCATCATCCAGTTTTTGCTCTTGGATGTTTCTGATCACTCAATTTTTACCGGTTCCCCTCCACACTCAATTGACTTTGACTTTGTTTAGTACCACTCGATTGAAGAGCTCTAACACACTCGCACATTACTCCATTCTACCAGCCCACTTTCAGAGACGCCGCTATTCTCCCACTCTTGCACCCCGCACTGCATCCGTTGCAATGCACACTAGTCCACGTCCCTCAGCTCCGGCGAGTTCCCTCGAAACTCGTCCTCCCCACCAGTGAGAGAGTGAGGGCTCCGCCCGCGGCGACGCACGCGCGCGCGACCGCACGCGTCAAAATGAGTATCGCTGCCGCCACCCTACCGAGAAGCAAGGAAAGCTGCAAAGAAGGCCGTGGCTGTTGCAAAAGCCACTCATTATAGTGATGTCAACCAACAGCTCGCGTCGCGCGATGGTGAGCGGTATTTGTACAGATTTGCTAAAACCCGCCATCGCCAAACCGAGAATATTGAAAAGTTCTTTGGCATCAATGATGAGAGCGGCCATCTTCTGGCAGACCGCAAAAACGCGCTGATGCGATGGCGTGATTACTTTGAGAAAATTTCCACCATGGAATTTCCTCACCCGGCCATCCCTTCTGTGGGTTCTGTTCCCGGTCCCGTTCACAAGATCACCGTGGAGGAAGCAGAAGCGGCTCTGAAGAAGATGAAGCCATGCATGGCAACAGGACCGGATGACCTGGCAGCCGATGTTTGGAAGTCGAAGCTCTGGTACCCTCCTGAGTGGTTGACTGAGTTCTTAAACCAGGTAGTAAAGGAGAAGAAAGTACCGGAGTGTTGGCGCAACAGTACGACGATTCCGATTTGGTAGAAGAAGGGCAGTCCTGCAGACTGCTCCAATTACCGTCTGATTCGCTTGCTTTCGCACAGCATGAAGATCTTCGAGCGAATCCTCGACAGACGAATTCGTGAAATCGTCAAGCTCTCCGACAACCAGTGCGGCTTTGTGTCTGGTTGTGGGACCATTGATACACGCCGCCCGACTTCTGGTGGAGAAGCATCGCGAGAAACAGAAGCCGGTGCATATAGCCCTTCTCGACTTGGAGAAGGCTTTCGACCGCGTACCGCGTGAGGTTATATGGTACGCCTTACGACAACACAACGTACCTGAGGAACTCATAGAGTGGGTGCGGATGCTCTACTCTTGCCCAAAGAGTAGAGTGCAAGCTGCAGCTTGAACTTCAATGGAGTTTCCCATCTCTGTTGGGGTGCACTAGTTTTCTGCGCTTTCTCCACTCCTTTTTGTTGTCGTCATGGATGCCATTACGAGAGACCTTCAGAAGCCTGTTCCATGGACCCTGCTTTATGCTGATGACGTAGTGCTCGCTAGCGAAGATAACAATGAACTCGAGCGGCAGGTGCAAGCTTGGTGCGACCGCCTGGCGATGTTCGGACTCAAATTGAACGTCAAGAAGACCGAGTACCTAACGACTGACGTAAGCGAGTCCGGCTCCATTAAGATTGACGGCACTGAGCTTGCACGCACTTCGGTGTTTAAATACCAGGGATCAGCAATAGCGTCTGACGGCGGTCTGATGGTTGAAGTGAACTCACGCGTGAGTGCAGCTTCGTCCAAGTGGCGTTCGCTGACTGATGTGCTCTGCGATAGGAAGATACCAGAGCAACTGAAGTCGAAGATTTCGTGCGGCCGGTAGCGATGTACGGCGCTGAGTGTTGGTCTGTGACCAAGGAAGTTGAAACGCGCCTCAGCGTCATGGAGACGAAGATGCTGCGCTGGACGGCTGAAGTCACGCGCATGGACCGCATCCGAAATGAAGCTATTCGGCAGAAGTTCGGTGTCGCGCCGATAGCCGACAAGGTGCGCGAAGCTCGCTTGCGATGGTACGGCCACGTTCTGCGTGGGAAAGAAGACAGCGCCCGCAAGATAGGCCTTGAGTTGGAAGTGTCAGGAAAGCGGCCTAGAGGAAGCCCGACGAAGCGTTGGTCCGATACGTTACACATGGACATGAAAGTAACTGGCGTCCACCCTGATGAAGCACAGGATCGAGAAAGGTGGCGTCACGACACCAGAAGAGCGGACCCTGCTACGAAGCTGGACAAATGCTGAAGAAGAAGAGGAAGAAAAGCGTGGATAAAGACTATTTTAAGGCCGATCAATTTATTACAATACTGGGAGGATTATGGCGGGTTGTAACGCATTCGGAGGAGGAATCGACTCTCACGTGCGTCCGATTCCAGGTTTATGGCTCGGTTTCTCCCCAACGCCAACCAAACCCTCTATCCTTCCGGGATCGCAGATTTGGTACCAGTAGTGATGGTAATCTCTGGGAAGGATAAAACACAGATATTGTTTGGCCACCGCAAGTCATTCTAAGGGTGAAGACGCGTTCAAATTGCCTCCGCGACATCTTGTACAAGTAGAATGCGTGGCATATCTCAAAATGGAAGACCGCCCATTAACCTTAAATTATAGCACAATCTGTAGACTCTGTAGACAATTTTTGAATGATCCCGTTAAATCAGGTAAAATATTATGAAGGAGACCCTGAAGAACTTGTACCATCATTATATCGTTCGTTACATAATGTCTCCATTGCGCTTAGGAATTAAAGTCAGCTAACAAAAAAAAAAGAAGCTAAAGAGGTAGAAAGCAGAAAATGCACAACTTACAAACAGAAGAGTGAACATGACGACGTCAGTGCTGCACAACGTCAGCAAGGAGTGCGAGAGTGCCAGTGTTTGCCCTTCCGGCTGAACTCGAAGCTGGTTGATTGACTCACCCCTGGGCGCTCACTCTCAAAATCAACCAGTTGTCTCTTCTCATTTGTAAAAGAACCCCTTCAAATAAGAGAAATACATTAAACGGGTTCAGCCTTTGTTATGGAGCATGCCAAAGAGAAGGCCAGAGAAAGTCAATCCCCCAAACCATGAAATAGAGCAGCGATGAGGTAGTGAGGCAAAGTGTAAGCGCAAACAGAGGAACCGAACGCGCAAACTCGAAAGTTTGATTTCTGCTTTTGTGTGCGATGCATGTAGACACTTCGCGATCAAATAATGGTATTGTGCTCAGACGAAAAACCAGCTAAGACTTTGCTACCGCTCGTGCATTTGATTTGTAACTTCCCATCAGCCCATTCTAAAGCAACCTTTGAACTTCTTTATAGGATTTTACTACGAACTATGCCAGCAGCATGTCATCAAATTCCAAAATTTATTCCTTAATTTGCGTACATAGAAGATTTTCGGCAGGTCGAGAATGCTTTAGGTCTTCACCAAATCACCTTTTCTTGTTAGCCATGACCCGGTCTGCATTATGCATAATTACCTTTTAAAATTTTTTTTGACACTTTTTGATTAGAAAACAGCGCTTACGTCTGTATGCGGTCATGTGTAGAAAATCGCGAAATAATTGCGTTTGGCAGTGGAAGATGAGTGAATCAATGAAGTTTTGCTGAACCCCAAAGAAACTTCGAGAAGGTTCAATTTTAGTACAAGAATGCTACGGAAACCTTAAAATAAGATATCCAAAAAAACAGACAAACGAATTTATAGATGAGGCCTTGGAAGTGTAGGTGGTCGTTCCTGTGCGTCAATATAAAATGTGGTTAAGAGGCCTTCCCTCAACATTTGGCTGAAATACCCCTTAGCCGGTGAAGCGTAGTAGTCGTATTTTCACCGTTTTCATTTTTTTTATTTTTTAAGCTTATGTCTGCTTATTTGTTCAAGCATATACATTCCGGGCTAAGCTCACAGCTCTACCGGGACGTGGGTTACGTACGCTCCATGTGACACCGTGTCCATTCCCCTGCACTTCGTTTGGAGCAACATCGCTTCGTCGTTGTTATCGAAGGAATCCCAGTTGTTATACATGCCTTGCACCTTGGAGGTGTGCTTATTCATAAGGGCTGAATCACCGCATCGGTCTCCTTCTTCATGCATTTCTTCGAAATGAAATTCGCTTCCGCTACTCGTTCTCCTCTAGCACTCATTCACTGGATTTTGCAAGTTCCATTGAAGATCGTAGATTGCGGCCGCAGAGAATTCAAAGCGTTCGGTAATTTCACCTTCACATGCATGCAGTTCATATTTCTTCTCTCGCTTTCCAATGAATGTCTTATGAATTTCACACCGTTAGGCCAGAAAGAAAGGTTCAACTACATACTTTTGTGCGTTTTAATTTGCGCATTTTGCATTTTGAGATTATAAAAAGCTTTTTGTGTTTTGCCTTGTAATTTTAAGCAAATGTAACAGCAGTATGCTGGAAATCAATGGGGTGAAAGTTTCGTGCTCTGTATGAATGCTGTGTCTTTGAAAGAGGAAAAGCAAACTCAAATATAACGCAATGCATGTTAAAGCAAAAATTGAAATTTGTCACAAGTTTGCCAATAATAGTGGATGACTGAAAGCACTGATTGCAAAGGTTTTCAGCTGAAAGCAGAAGCTGAACTGTAAAAGATCCGACATTTCAACAAGAATCACTCTTATATATAGAGTCTACTACTACTTATATGTACATAGGCGGACGCGTTCTACAACAACGACTTCATGGCTCTCATCCAATGCCAACAGCTCGTACCGTGCTGCCCATTACGATTCTTGTTGGGTTTCTGTGCATTGCTTTAGGATGTGTTCTGAGAGCAGCCAACTGCCAAGGTAAAGAGACTTTCAAGCTTAAATTTGGGTTTTTCTTGAAAGAAATTAGTCTACTAGCTTTTACGCTGGTTTGTTTGAAGTCTAGAATACTTCACAGAGCTTGAAGAGAATGATTGTGTGCTTATAGTATGTCGCAAGGTGATGAAATCGACAAGGGGCGGTGTTGATCCTCTCCCTTTTTGGAGTACACCTCGCAGAGGACGAACGGTCTACCCCCTCGTCCACCTCCCAACCCCCTGGCCTTGCTTGAAAATCCAGCAGTTGCCTTACGAGATAGTGGAGACGCAAACAATTGCCAGTTTAAACGGCGGGGGTGGAACGCCACCCCGCCCACCACACATTCTTCCTCTATGAGATATTGTGGAGGTAATTTGGATGCATACATATAGATACATTCCTATAGAAGGACTTAATGAGGATAAGCGACGTAAAAACAGTGTTGTATCACTACCAGACAAGGCTGATACCAGTTCTTCGACTCCTGACTGATGGAGGTCTTAGTAGCCCTAGTTCGAATCCGTACCAATACCCTTTACTCCGGGTCCAGGCAATAGGCGAAGCCTCATCCGACTGCGCTACCACGCGCCCACCGATGGTATTGTAAAGCGCAAGAACGCAATTTCAGGATCTTTATTATCAGTTCGATGATGATTTTACAATTTTAGCAAACGCACTGTGCTCAAACACGGCTCTTACTTTCAGTGCTCTTTCATCAAATTACTTACGCAAATGCATCCAGATCACTTGACGCAGTTGAATTCGAACTGACACAGCCATGGAAGGTATTCTTTCCATTTTTAAGGTTTTGCTCGGTCACGAGAACCACAAAATGTTTTGTTAGATCTAGCATTCAGGAAATGTTTAACATTTGATGGATTATTTTCGCTTATTGGAAACGTTCAGTGTGAGTAGCATGTTGCTGAAAATAATCTCATCCCAAAGTACGCATGTGTGTATAAATCGACTTATTCCGCGAGGGGATAGAACGGCAAGTTAACGGAATGGCACTACTTCAACTAATAATGGTGAATCCCTTATTCGGCTCATGAGAGGAGAGAAACACCGCGCGATGTCTCCAAAACGAATGTTCTAGAGCAAATCAGATGTGAGATGTCCCTCTAATTAGCAAACGTTTTGCCTTTTCTTTCAGTCCCATGAATGAGCCACAAGTTATGCAAACGGAACACGTGGACATGTAGAATACTTGCAGAAGTTCAAACTAGTTAAACTAGTAACTAGTTTAGCTTCGGAGCCTTTGTTCAAGGCAGTGGAAGAATAAAATGCCTTGACTAAATGTTCAATTTCTCTTCTACGTTATTCGTCAAGCTTTTGGGCGCGTGTAGCGCACTCAGAGAAGGTGCCGGCTGTCGCGTACACCGATAGCGCAGGCAGGCTCCAGGTTCGGATTTTCGCCAAGGCCAACCAACCCTTCCATCCCTCCGGGTCGATTTGTACCAGACTTATCTGGGAAGGATTGAGCGCTGACTTGTTCATCGGCTGGTCACCGCAAGTCATTGTTTTACTAGATACGCATTCAAATCGCCTCCACAACATCACGTAGGAGTAGAATGCGTAGCGCATCCCAAAAAAATTGAGTAACGTCCTTTATCATTATCTATCAAGCTTTTGGAAGCGAGCTAAAGTTTTGATGTGATCACTATAGACAAAGTGCAAAGTTTCGCGCTGTTCAATCACTTTGGCTTGAAGTTTCGAACGTCCAACTTCCACGGTATATCGTGAAGAAGTATAAATATGCGTTTTGCTCATAAATGACGTCTTACGATTGTCAGTCTTCTCATACGACCGTTGACTAGAGTCGGTTGAAAGCAACGGTTCACCACAATAGGAATCGAACATATAGGTTCACGCTGGGGCAGGACATGTCAGTTGCCCACATCTTTGGCAAATCAGAAACTAGCATTACTGCGCAATGCAAGTTAAATGTTTACTTAATAATAGACGGATGAAGAACAGTAACACAGGACACTGTGAACTTTCCGGACAACCTATTATACAACTTCAGCTTTCACGACACAATTTTATTGGCCTCAACATTTTTTATTTTTTTTATTTTTATTTTTTGTTTATTTTACTAATTTAAAAATAAGCTAAGACTTTTTTATAAGGTATTATATATTGATAAAAAAATTTTTTATATGCGCTTTCTAAAGGTGTACATAAAATTTAGTTCATTTATTTAAAAAATGATTAGGTTTTTAATTTCAGATGCCTAAACACGATTTCTGTTCAATTTTTGATGATGTCGGGGAGCTTCTTTTTGGTTCAACCACTAGGCAAACATCGTCTGTTATCATAAAGTTTCCATTTCTCACCGCAAGTCACAATCCTTTCAAGAAACGGATCGTTGGCAAAAGATGGGCCAACGATATCTCAAAACGACGATTTTCTGACTTTCGGTCAACTCAGCTCTTTGGCCTTTCCAATATGCTTCAAATGGCGAACAAGTGTAGAGTGATCGACGTCGAGGTCCTCGGCAATATCTCACGTGGTCTTGCGCGGATCAGCTTCGTCTGTCGCCCTCAACGAATCACTACCAACGGCCACCGTGTGGTTCGTCTTCGAAGCTGATGCTGCCGGTACGAGACTTTTGGAACCAACATTGTAGTGTGGAATTGTTTAATGTGGTGTTGAACTCAACTGTGTATTGTAGTGTGCATTCGTTGATCCTCCCTGGCCCCATACCTCGATGAGATTTCGAGCGGTTTGAGCAAATGTACAGCCCGGTTTCAAATCGTAGAAGTAAATTTGACGAGAATCGTGTTTAGACATTGGAAAAAAGACATGATCGCGGATGTGCTACTGGTATAAGACTGAATGAAAACTCAATCTTATCCACTATAATATAATGCTCATATATGTGCCTTATTGGGTGCTCTGCGATAAGACAATACCTGAGCACCTTAAATCAAAGGTGCATAGGACAGTCGTCCGCCCAGTAGACTTACGCTGCTGAGTGCTGGCCCGTAAGGAAGGAAATTGAAATCCGCCTCAGAGTAATGAAGACGAAGATGCTAAGGTGGACGGCCGAAGTAACGCGATTGGACCGCGTTCGCAACGACACTGTACTACGAAGGTTCGGATAGCCGACAAGTTGCGCGAAGCTCGTCTGCGATAGCATAGCTACGTCCTTCGCGCTCACGACGGGGGGGGGGGGGGGGCAAAACCTTTAAGTCTCTGGAAAACGGCCCAGAAGACGATCTAAGCAACGTTGGCTTGATATGTTGCATGTGGGCTTAAAGGTAGATGTGTCCATCCCGCGCAAGGGTTTGATCCGGAGAAATGGCGTCACCACACCAGAAGAGCGAACCCCGTCAGCAAGCGGGACAAACGCTATTGAAAATGATGATGGTGTGTGCCCGATGAACCAACCTCAAAAACCTCCGTGCCAGGGGACGTTGGCACTTTTAGGCTGATTCCATGTATGAAGTTATTGCTGTGTTTGAGATGTACTACCTTTTGAGCCGAAAGTCTTATCCCTTTTCAGCAATGCACGATTACGTGTCCTGATAATCTCACTGCTGAACACGCTACGGATTTGGGATCAACTCATCGGTGACATAATGTATACTGAAGTATAAAATATTGCTGAAAGGGACTCAAATTGTCTACGATCCTTTCGAAAAGTCTGATTTATCCTAGATGACGCAAGAAACAAGTTGCACACTCTCCCTCCCCCCCCCCCCCGTACAGCATTCTAAAGGAAAGTTTCTAACAGACAGTTTGAAGCACTAACCTTATGAAGAGAATTTTTCACTAAATACAAACAGCAAATGAACTCAGTATCATAGTTTTCGTTCTTTACCTGTCCTTGGACAAAAACCAATCACACCCAGAGTTGTCAGATGACTAAGCTGAGCTCCTCCTGATTCCATCTCCGGTATTGGATTTTAAGTATTAAGCAATGGTAATGAGTAAAAAGGTAAGGTGACAAAACACGGTGTTACTCAGTCCCTTTTAGAGTGAGCCACACATTCCACCTTTACGGGATGTCGTGGAGTCGATTTGAGAGCTAGTTTTGCCATGAAATAAGTTGGGGTGGCCAGTCGGTTAGCAACTCAGCGCTTCATCCTTCTCAGACAAGTCTGGTACCATAACCCCACATCACTGACCCCGGAGGGATGGAAGGCTTCGTTGTCCTAGTGGAAATCCGAACTACGAACATCATGTGCACGCAGCAGCCTCCGACTGCGCTACCCAGCTCCTAATAAAGAGTATTAAATAATAATAAGACCGGCAGAAGCGTAGAACGAAATATCTAACGTTTTCATCCATCGCATCTTCTTGCGGGAGGACATTTAAAGTGAAAAGGTTAAGCACGGTGTTCGTTGCAGCAGTAGAAGGAAACCTAACCTTGCTTCAGTTAGGGCATTGCTGTCAGTTATAGAAAGGACGGACGGTGAAATGCGTTTCCTGGACATCCACTACATTAAAGGGTAAAATAAGGACGTCGGTATTCAAACAATTTTTGGGATACGCCATGCATTCTACATGCTTCTGCGGGATATCGTGAGGGAAATTTTGAACGCCTACCACCAAGCAACAACGTAACAAGATATTATGGCGCCCAGCGCTACAGTATCTTATAGAATAAGCTTACATTTAAGATAAGTCACAAAATGGTAAAAGAGCCGTTATGGTAAAAGAAAAAGGACGAAATATATGAAAGTAAAAGAGATAGATAAAAGAACGTAGTAGGTGTAGATGTTGCAGAAGCGGCCAGCGTAGTGGTAGCGCAGCAAAGTAATCCAACAATGCAGACATGAGTGAAACAAGCAGTAAAACCAAAGTCCTTTTAAGAGTAGAGTTGACCAGCTCCCCTTTGCTCTCTGTTTCATGTGACAGTCAGCTCTCCGTACAAACGAAACCTGGCTAGAGTTAGCCGGTTAACGTTACAGTTCCGTAAACTCAGCATTAGTCAACCTTCTTCATGTGGATGAGAAAAATAGATCACAGTACTATCTGTCGCCACTTTCTTTTACACTCTACTCTCTCCTACCTGCAAATAACAATTCCATTTCAGGGCAAGGTCTACTTCTACTATCGCCTCCACCATTTCTTTAAAGTCCATCGACGTATGCAGAGAAACGTGTGTCGAGAGCAACTTATTGGATTGCATCCCTACAAATGTCGATTTGTTGGTGACTTTGAAAGGATCGCTGCTGCGTGAAAGTTCCTTAATACTAGAGACCTTTTCCAGAGTGCTCACGTTAGCAGATCGCTATATGTCGAAAAATCTGGCAATGAAACGTTGTACTACGCACCTATGGGAGCTCTACCAGCAGCCATGTTCAACGGTATTGTCTAGCCTATTTAAGAAGTAACTGAGTGTTATGTCTGTTATTGTGTTGCTAGTGCACACTCTGATCC
Source organism: Heligmosomoides polygyrus polygyrus (assembly GCA_947396885.1). Classification (NCBI taxonomy): domain Eukaryota; kingdom Metazoa; phylum Nematoda; class Chromadorea; order Rhabditida; family Heligmosomidae; genus Heligmosomoides; species Heligmosomoides polygyrus. The sequence continues at coordinate 27,345,676 of OX377206.1, forward strand.
TGTGAGCCAATCAGGTTTAAGGCAGCTCGTCCCTTATTCACGCATGTCAAACGAATTAGGACAGCTTATCAGCCGTATTTCAGATGTGTTCACTTTGAGATACTTGAGAACAGGGGCAATTGTTCCTCTCACGACAGATGGGATCACCACTCCTGAAGAAGAATTGTATTATTCCTACCATGCTCATCTCGCTCCCAATCAGTCTTGGTGCCAACACGAAATAGTAAGTATTACATACTTCAAAGTGCATTGCAGGTAGTTATTCACCGTTGTATTCACTCTGTAAACAAAAAAAAAACACGAAAGAAACCTAAAATCAAAACTACGGTAGGAAACTACTTGCTTCTATCCATTAGGATAAGTTATTCCATTGACGTTGTGTGTGGTGTGTGGTGTGTGGTTTCACATAAGCACGGAACGCGCTTCGATAGCTTCGATAGTATTTGAAATAAGAAGAACACAATGGAAGTGGCCTGATTTTTGTTACAGATGGAAAATTTTGGAAGCTACCTGTTTATTTCTATGTTCTCACGTTATATAATAAACAGTTGAAATTGCAGTTCAAAGATACAATCAAACCCCATCGATGGAAGAAGCACATATGCGAAATGGGAGGCTATAAAAATCTCGACTTCATCGTTTGGATGCGACCGGTATCCAACAGCAACTTCAAGAAGCTCCACAGGACTCTTGAGAATGTTGGAGCATTTAAAGACGGACTTCCGCAAGGAGTTTATCGCCTTGAAATTGAGAACAGTATGTTTTTATCCTTAATCCACCTATAAAATGTAATGCTAAAGAAATAACAACAGCTAACATTGTTTTATTTTTTCACATTTTCTCAACTACCTTCATTTCCATAAATGTCCCTCTTTGTAGTGGCGACAGCACGGGCTCCCTCATCTCCGAATCCGAAATTTTGGGTTGGGCAAAAGTATCGTCTGTTTTGCTGTTGTGTTGTTGTTTTAATCTTCTTATGCTTTTCCATCCATGACTAGATTGAAATTTTTAGCTCCGTCCATATCGAGAAAGGCGTGCAAATTTAAGCCGATATAAAACCTCTGGGGGCGTTCGGAGACGGTGCCAGCTGTCGCGTGCACCGCGTGGGTCGGTGAATTGGTACGAGACATATATGGGAAGGATAAAGTGCTGACTTGTCCACAGCAAGCCATTGTATGGCGAAATGCGCATTCAAATCGCCTCCACGACGTCCCGTAGAAGTAGAATGCGTGGCGCAACCCAAAAAGGACTGAGCAACCTCCTCCTTTATCCTTTTTATTATAAAATTTTTTCTTGAAAACTAAAGATTTTAAACTACTTTTGGTGCCAATATGAAAGCTCAATTCTGCTGTCATGGAGCTCTATAACTTGGATCTAGGAACTGGGAGACCGAAATTAGATCAAAATTAGTGCACTGCATTGGGTGGAAATTTTGTTATAAAACAGTGAAGTGCTGGTATGGGGCACTTTAAACTAGAAAGTTAGATCTCCGAAGACAAATAACGTTTTGCTCAGTATAGACGACATTCTATGGATAAAAGCAAAGCCCAACAGATCTATCACCAATTTTGAACCAGATCTTATGTATCCTATGATAAAAAGATTTGATTCTAGCTAGGCAGGGAAAGGACCTCTCTATACCATCATGGACTTCGGCTGCAACTTCACCGTTATGGGCCTTTGTGAAAAAACGAGAGATTTATTAGTTGCCGTAATCTCCTATCTAACTCCAAGCAGATCAGAATACCAACGGTAACTGCCGGTTTTATTCTCTCCACCGAAGAAACGGCATATTCCCTCGTAAAATCATATCCATGTCTTAACGCGCGGTGCCTGCTCAACAAGATAAAAAGGTTTGAGCGACACAACTTATAATTAAGAAACAATTCTCTTTTGTGCAGTGTTGCGCTTCACCAAACTTCTGAGCCGTTTTCCAGATTTTGACGTTTCCTACCATCCACTAGCTGCCAAGTCCTTCGAAATACTGCGTCCATCATGGTACGGTGCTAAAGACAGTTTTCTGCATATTTGCTGTTTCGTTTCCGGCACTTTCTACGTGGTCGTTGGCTTGGGATTGACCATAAAGCACTTGTGGAATGGTGATGTTTGTGCATGTTGATAAAACTGTCAGATACCACTGTTAGATAGTGTTCAACTGTGAGAAGTGGAAGCTTTGAAGACGTGTCCTACTTACGGTGATTGCAGTTGCTTTCATTCTCATGCTAAAGCAAAAAATGTACAAAAATGTAATCAGGAGTAACTGTGAATCTCAGGATGTTTGAAACTTTATGACGTTTCTTCAAAAAGCTTTTTTTCATAAAACATTTGAAACCTTTCACAGCTCTCCTCCATCTAAGGCCGTAGGAGGCGAGACCTCTCTCAAAATTCTGCTCTCTTCGCTGCACAGTGTACTGGACACCTGCTGTCCTAAGGTTTTTACCTGCATCGCAACTTGTGTGGGCAAAAGCTCAGAAACGACATTCGATGACACAAAGGTGTGACGGAGATTCGCTTACAGCGTTGCAGACATATTAATCGTCACAAAACACATTGTGCATCTCGATATCTTGGCTTTACGGCTCAGAAATTCCAGTTATCATTACGGATATACCAAGATTCGACGAGAGTCGATCATACGATACTTATCCTTCTTCAGCGTTTGCCCCGCTTCGCCACGCTGTCTGATATTCTGTTACCGTGACGCCATCTTTTACGATTATGCGCTTGATCAGGGTGGACAGCAGTTAATTTCATGTCCGTGTTTAGTGTGTCAGACAAACGTTGCTTCGGGCGCCCCTAAGCTGCTTCTAACTTGGGGTCTATCTTGTAGACGCAAACTTCCTTCCCACAAAGAACGAGTCCATACCATTGTAAGCGAGCTTCGCGCATCTTGTCAGCTATCGGCGTGACTCCAAACCTCTACCGAATAGCATCACTTCGGATGTGGCCCATGCCCGTGAATCCTGCTATCGTCTCCATGAGGCTGGAGAGCGCTTCATCTTCTTTGGTCGCAGTTCAACACTCAGCGCTGTTCCTCGCTACTGACCGCAAGACTGCTCTATGGATTTTTGACTTCAAACGCCCTGATGTCTTCCTATCACAAAGTATCAGCCAAAGAGCGCCATTTGTACCAATCTACGCTCATGTTTGGGTTTACTTCAACCATCAGACCGCCGTCAGACACCATTTCTGCTTTCTTGAAGTACTTGAAGACCGAAGTGCGTGCAGCTCAATGCCGTTAATCATAATGGAGCCGGACTCGTTTACGTCATTCGTTAGGTTTTTTTTTTGACGTTACATTTGAGTCCGGACATCGCTAGGCGGTCGCACTAAATTTTATCCATGACGACAAAAAAGAGGAGTGGGGACAACGCAGAACCCGGGTGCACCCCAAAAGAGATGGAAAATCCATTGTGGTTCCAGCTGCAGCTTGCATTCTACTCTTTTGGCAAGAGTAGAGCATCCGCACCCACTCTATGAGTTCCTCAGGTACGTTGTGTTGTCGCAAGGCGTACCATATAACCTCAAACGGTACGCGGACAAAGGCGTTCTCCAAGTCGAGAAAGGCTATATGCACGGGCTTCTGTTTCTCGTGGGGCAAGCGATTCCAGGCGCCCCGGCTCGGTGGTTTCCGCCCAGGCCAACCAATCCTTATTGTTGCTGTTGTTGTTTTTGTGGCTCTTATTTTTTATTTATATTTATATTTACATTTTTATATTTATCTAATTACTAAATTTATTTTTTACTTTTTATTTACATTTATACTTTTATTTTTTTTATTTTTAGTCTTTATAGTTTTACTTTTTACTTTTTAAACTTTTATTTGTATAGTTTTTTTAGCTTTAGTAGTTTTATTTTTTATTCTTCAACTTTTATTTTATAGTTTAATTTTTTATTATTTTATTTTATTTATATTTATGTTTGTATTTTATTTTTAATTATTTTTACATTTATTTTTTAATTATATTTATATTTACATTTTTTGCTTTTATTTAGTTTTGAATAAGAATAAGCAACGTACCTACCTTCGCACCTGGAGCAGAAGAGGCGAGAGCAGGTGCTCGGTGTCGTCGAAGTCGTCTGCAAGCGAAGTCATCAAATTAGGTCAAGCCGGGAATCGTCTCCTCACCTACCTGCCTTGATAAAGAACGCTTGGCCGGGTGTCACGACACCGCGTCGTCCGCGAGCCATATAGCCAAGGAATGAGGTCGGCATGTGCTGGGGGCCATGTACAGTGGATCGCCGGAGCCCCGAGAAAAGGCCTCAGCTCGGAGGTCGGGTCCGCTGACCCAACGACAGCCGACGGCACCCGCTGCTTTTCGAATTCTCGCCTTTGGGCGCTTGCAGTTAAAACTCTGGTTCACGACTACATTTCTAGTCGTGCAAAAAGCATTTGCTACTGGACAAATGGATCTTCTGGTTGAATAATTAGGTCGCATGATGATTGCGAAATGTTCTGTTTTCTGGCATTTTAGGCTTTTCTCTTTTCTGATTTCTGTTTTCTGACGAAAGCGATTATCTGTTTTCTGTTTTCTGGGAAGATTTTCAAAATTTCAGCCCATCCCTGTTGAGGACTACACATATGTGCCTGAGATTAGTTCTACAAACTTCAGAAATTAATAAGTAGGACCGCTCGTTCACGAAAAATCAACGTCGTGTGGGAGGCCGGGCCTTAAATCATATTTATTCACACTGCCAATCCATCGATCAAGCCCGATTATTGGTAATTATTGGTAGGCTTCTCGACAATCTAACAACGTCTGTCAAGCTACTGGCACAGCCTATTACATGGGTCGTTATTTGTTCACCCTTGACCGTTCGATTTCTCGATAACGTGATTATGGGTGCTGGACGGGGTTTACGGAAATGAGCAGGATCGATAAACACTTCAATACGTCGACGACTTCATCTCTGTGGATGACGAGATAACATGAAAACCTGTGAAAGCACCCAAATCGCTTTATCGTAGTGATATCATTGACGTCTGGCGCGAAGCTCCGGCCAGAAATGTATTGAGAGTTTAAGACAAAGGCCAGAAGTAGGCAATCATACAGTAGTAAAAGTGATATTAACCATACGGACCACTCGTCACATGAAATTATTTGAAAATTTAAAACAAAACTGGAAGTATTCAGAAGACACAGATGGATCCATCAAAGATTGATCGACATTGAGTGGACACACAGTATCATGAAAATGATGAATGCTAAACAAGGATGTTGTTCGGATAACAAGCAATCTGCTCATTTTCTCAGCTATGTCAATACGATGCGTTCACGATGTAACGTCTCGGCGCTGGAGAAACGATGGCTAAAATACGTTTTCACTGGTTCACAGCTTCGGAGACCTGTGTTAATGCTTAGCTAAGCATATACGTATGCCTGGATTAATTTCGGAAGAGAATTTGCTAAATATGTACAACCCTGCCTTCTCTATCCTTAGCCTTTTTTCTCTGTCTGCCCTGATTGCATATGCTGAGTTCATCGCTGAAATATGCGCACGGTTGCTGTCTGCGATTTCCTTTCCGATAACTGTTTTCCCACCTCTTGCTTCGCTAGCGAACACCTAATAGTGTTATCTGAAACCGCATGACCCTTTGATAATAGCATTGGTGCCATGTTGTCCATCGCCTTCAGTGTTCTCTCCGGACTACTACTCACTTCAGCCAAGTATCAGGTATATTCTACATAGCATTGATCGGAATGGAAAAAATTCCTTTCAAAACCTGAAGACAGCAACAGACTCACCTTCAAATTTTGCCAGGGCCAAAGCGTTAAATGTTTGAAACTAAACTTCTATTCAGAAGAAACGATTTCATTTGTGATGGTGTAATTGATTCATTATGCCACTATTCGTTCAATAGTGAAACTGCGAGGTGTATGCAGCGTGCTGAGAACATTTTCCAGCCCACCTGGCCATCCATCGACTCTCGACCGCTTCCCCAGTGGTATGATGATGTAAAGTTTGGAATTTTCTGTCACTGGGGAGTTTACTCAGTGCCGGCGTACAGGTAAATCTCGTTGATTTTCCGGTCTTGCCTCCCATGCAGTTGTCAAATTCAGATCGGAATGGATGTGGTGGTACTGGAAAGGCGACAACCCCGACAAGGATGTGCTTAACTATATCAGCAAGAATTACAAGCCCGGGACTACTTACGCTGATTTCGCGAAAGACGTTGGTTTTCACATTTTGCGTGTTCCTGGTTCGGAAAAAATAGAGCGCGGGCTGTAGACAGAATCTCACATTTGATATAGAAATTTGCCTACGGGGTTCTACGTGGACGGCTCATGTATGTGTTTTCCAGAACGAAGAGAACTATGTGATCTTCCTCCGATTAATGCTTCTTTCTGGCTCTGAGAAAAGCTAATGATGAACATTTACTTGACATTCTGCATTCATTCATGCAACAAATTTCATTTGTTTGTTGGCGCAGTGCGGATGGGGAACGGATTCTTAGGACAATGAGTTTCTCTTGCCCTTTTTCTTACTAGAGTTTATTCCAGCGCAATCCTATGTTCCGAATGGGTCATAGCTAGGAAAATGAAATATTCTATCCGGGTTGTATGTCGATAATGCAAATGTAGAGAAATGCTAGGTAGGTAAGCAACTAACAAACGACCGTAGCGAATTTAGAAAGACCACATTCTCTAAGAGCTTTTCAAAGGAATTCAGAGCCAGCTCAACGAGTAAAAATGCAGAACCCAGGCAGCTTCTCATCGTTGGCTTCTAAATTTCCGTTCTATCTGTTAAGCTTCTCTTGGTCTGTGGAAGAGGACTAGCTTTCCATCACCACCAGCGTCTCTCGAAACCGTCGACTATTGAAATAATCGGTTGACAGCAAATTGTTTTTACCACTGAAATCGGTTGCAAAACCCATTTGCAGGATGACATATTCGCCTCTCACTTTTTGAAAATATTCCCAACAATTGGTAGGTGCTGAATCTTGAGAGTGTTTTTTGCCACTGCCTTTTACCTACATATTTCTCTGCAAGCAGCTAATCATCGTCTCGATAACTTCGCCGTGTAAATCTAGGGAAGATGGAGCGGTCAGTAGGTGAACGAATCAAATCTTCTTGCTCTTCTACTTCTTCTTCTTCTTCTTCTTCTTCTTCAGCGTTTGTCCCGCTTTCTTGCGGGTCCGCTTTCCTGGAATTGTGGAGCCACTTTTCCCGGTCGAACGCCTGATCAGGGTGTAACCTAGCCATCTTCAAGTCCTGATGCAGCGTATCAAGCCAGTTCTGCTTTGGTCTCCCTCGTGGCCGCTTCCCGGCACCCCGAAGTTAAGGCTAGTCTTTCGGACAGTCACACCGTTTGCGCGAAGAACATGGCCGTACAACAAATTAAATATTTAAATAAATTTTAAATATTCAAATAAAATTATTTTATTCTAATTGTTTGTATTCTTTGACTTCCAGCAAACAGGAAACATTTTTGATGAGATTCTTACTTTTCTTAGAATCGTTCCATAGATACCCTAAAAAAATTAGAGTCCCACAAGTTCTTCAGTCTTCACAACACTATCTCTTCTCATACCATTACCTCATGCCGTAGTCGGTTGTCTTGCTCCCAACATTTCATGTGAAGCCGTAAATTTAAAGATACATGCATACAAAAGGAAACAGTTGAAAGTAACGGTTTTGTTTTCATTTCGAGATAATCCTTAATACCTGGCCAGAGTCTAAAGACCTTAACTGCATGATGTTTGTAGCGAAATTCTAATGGAATTGGCCGTATGGACCAGAAAATGCTTTCAGTTCACTGCAGAACTGTTCGATGCAAAGGAGTTCGCAGATATCGTCAAGTCTTCTGGAGCAAAGTGAGTCTACTATAGAAGATCGTAAAAAAGAAAACCGGTTTCATTTCAACGTTGTTGTTCGTTAAAACGAAAAACGTTGAAAAAATATTCTGGATCAAATAGCTGGGCAAAGCGCAACGTCTATTGAATCCCTCTTCCGATTTTTCCCTCACATGTTCAATTGGCCCTAGTCAAAGCCTACGGTGATCAGCTTGCTTTGCAGGTACTTTGTTCTAACGAGTAAACATCATGAAGGTTTCACAATGTGGCCCAGCAAAACCAGCTGGAACTGGAACTCAGTGGACATTGGACCGAAACGTGACATCGTCGGTAAGGTTCACATACAATTTTCTTCGCTAGCAACCTTAACTGAAAGTAGACAGAACTATTCAAGCTTCAGTATTTGTGCGAGATCTTATTCTAATCTTTTGCTGTGCATACGAACGCATGCTCCCGTGCAACTTTCAAAGACAGTGCAGAACACACATTTGCCTGAGCTTTGCTAGAACACGAAAAGGCGAAATCTTAGCTCTGTACTTTTGATAGGTTTCACTTGTCCGTTTAAACTGTGCTCCCACCTCACCAGGAAACTGTTTCAATGGTAGGTCGTAACGATCCGAATGTTCTCCATGGGCAAAATCGCCTCTCACTGGCAAACAACAAACTGCAATTATTTCGACCCGAATGTAAATCTGCGCTGAGTTTGGTGCAACGGAAATTGGGCCGTTGGCGGCGTTACCCCTCTGCCTAACTGCAGAGGGCGGGTTCACGTAGGCTGGAACTAGCATTGACGGACTGGCAGTGTTGGTGCAGTGGATAAGGGAGCGGCGTCGGGAGACGAAGTGGCATGAGCATCGACTCTCCTGTGGTGCAACATATTGGTAGTTCCTAAAAAAAAGATCGGCCACAATCAACCAAAGCACTGTGTGTAGAATTGCAAAGAAAAAAGATTCCTGAAAGGAAACCAGGCTCACAGGTAGTATCTTTCCTTCACGTCTCCAGAGATGGAAAAGTTTTTTTCGCAAAGCATAGCCTGAAAAGTTATTCAAGGAGCTGACCACTTATGTAAGGTCTGTTTTTGAAGTTCCAAGTGATTGCGGTGGGTTACTGCAGATTTGGGTGAGCAAAGGTGAGTGAATTTACCCATCATACTTCTCGTAACCCACCTTAATCAATCAAAAGTGAACCTCCTACAAATGGTAAGCGCATTAAGCCACCACTCTGGGCGAATTCGATGAACATGACCCCACCACCCATACAATAGGTGGGCAATCAGTGGCTTAAATTTCAACTCCACTAGGCGCCATGGAGGGTCGAACCAGAAACCATTTCATCTTTCCACGCTGGTCCTCAATCCACCGCGTCTGGTGGCGCTGTGGATAGAGGAGCGGCGTAGCTGTAGGGCAGTCTTGGAAGATCAAAGAGACCACATCCATAATCATACCAAGATTCATTGAAAGTCGAACCTGAGCACTGCTTCTGTAGTCTTCACCGTTACGAAATATTTTTTAAAATTTCACGCTAGAAAACTCTTGCTCTTCCAAATGCGACTCCATTCTACCATCGTATATAGAAGATGTTGTCGGTGAGACAGCAATGAGCTAATTATTACAAGCTCCAGCAGCTCGTACAAGAAACAAATCCAGAAACTGTTGAGAGCATGCTCTTTCTGTGCGTAATCCCAAAGTAAGTATTGCTCACAAGGAAAGGTTCCCAACCCAAAGTGAGCTTTTGCGATACTATTTTGATAGGATGTGGGCTCTGTGAGCGGAGTTCAGAACCACAATTAGTTTTTGATGAGCGCTTTTTTAAACACCTGAAAAGAAGGTCTGAAAGCATGCGCGCAGCTATTACCCCGTGAGACTGTTTCGGCAGTGCAGTTGGTAAGAGTGCCGCCTCATGGAAGCACGCTGGCGGGGTTTTGTGTTCGAGTCCGCGTACTGCCGATATTCTTGCACATATTAGTTTGCTGTTATTACGCTTTCTCATGATCAGAGGAGTCAATTTTAGACCATCAATGCTTAAAACAAACCAAGGCAGTCTATTCACACCTTCATGTGTGCTCGTTACTCAACAACGCCTCTTTGCACCAGCGCCAGGCGCTATCACACCATACCACCAATAATATGGTCACTGCACACAAATGCGCGTTCCTTACGGTTGAATATTGCGAACCCGGGCCGGTGCATATTATGCACTACATAAGTCTGCTAAAAATGTCGTTGTCACCTGAACATGTTGTCGGCTGACTACCTTCCACTCTCACACCGGATTTCACTTCTCCGACAGAAGAGAGACTGCGGTTGCGGTTGCTATAAAAGGACTCCTCATAGACGCCATATATGGAGATATCAACTGTCAGGAAGAAGAGGCAGTTCAGGTTAGAGGAAGTACAGTAAAAGTGAGACCTTTCTACACGTATCATCCGGTTGTAGTTGGCTTCATGGGTGCGTTTCAATGAGGAGGTGAATTTCGACTGGACACCTGATGAGACTGTGAGGAGGAAGACAACAGTGAACAATCATCGTTAGATAAATCAGTCCTCTTTGACGGCAAGCCCGTTGCGGAAGAAGAGGTCCTGAGAAGGAGCATCTTGTGATTTCCCACAGCACTGATTGTAGAACGGTTATCGCTTGTACAGTTGCAGCAGGTCCTTATTTTCTATCGTTGGGCAGAGGACGGATGTCGCTCTTTTTCGCTGCGGAGTGCCGTGTCTGTCATACGCTTGGGTAGCAGCTGGATACGTCAATGTTCACCCAGCACCCCTTTCTACACCCACAGATTACGCGTTCAACGAAGGAAGTGGTCATTCCTTGCTAGGGAGAAGCAGGGAGAAGATTTTTCCGCGCTGGCTTTTGTGTCAGATGATGTTGGTGTGACACGCGCTTGTGTCTTACATGTTTCATAGTTTTGTACCATAGCTGTTGACTAAAAGGGAAGAGCAATAAGACCTTTTATTTCCAAATGATAATGATATGGTGCAGATACGCTGCGTTGAAAAACTAGCACATATGGAGGCGCAAATAGACAGTTTTTGCTTGTTTTAAGCATTGGTGGTCTAAAATTGACTCCTGTTATTAGGAGAAAGCGTAATAACAACAAAATGTTATGCGCAAAAACACCGGCAGTACGCGGGCTCGAACTCAAAACTTCGCCGACGGGCTACTATTAGGCGGCACTTCTCCCGACCGCGCCGCCGAGGCACATCTCGTGCTGTGTCGTAGGGGTTAGTATGTTATGTATCTAATAACAAATGTTTAGGCGAAGTGAAGGAGGCTTTCAAAGGTACCGACGTTCACTTTGGACTCTACTACTCATTGTTTGAATGGTTTCATCCGATGTTTCTTGACGACGGCAAATACAACACCTCAGTCTACGTCGATGTAAGCAAAATTTGAGCCCACTAATAGTTATCGTTTCATGACATCATGTGAGATTTCCTCGTTGTTAAGCGTGAAAAACGTGTTCCACGTTGCTCAGCTCCAAGTAAATAAGAAGCTTGTAATTCTGTGTGGAAAAATCACGACCACCTCATAAACCGTTAAAAATATCTGTTCAAAAGGAGTACGCGTGAATTATGAAGCTCCTCTCCCACAGATATGTAATGTCCAAGATTGGTGGAGAAATCCATTAGAACAGGATTTTTCCACAAACGGTACTGCAGAAAAAGAAATAACCTTCAACATTTTACTCACAGCTTTCATAAAGCATTCTGAAATTATGAATAGTGTTGAGGATTGTCATTTTTACAACACCTATGTTTCACAATTATGTAAGTAACGTACATAAAGAGCGAGAAATATGATCTCAAAATGACCCGAAGCGATTAACGATTATTCCTCGCGAGTTTCGAGGAGTTTTAAAATGCTTGCAAACAAAACTAGCAAATACGCAGTCGTTCATTCGACAGCGAAACAATATTAGGCCACACGATCATATCTAGTCAGGCTGTAACTGCCTCCAAGAGGTTTACGGTAGAACAATGAATAAAAGGAAAAAGGATAAAGGACGGCGTTACTCAATCCTTTCTGGGATGCGCCAGCGCATTCTACTTCTACGGGATGTCGTGGAGGCGACATGAATGCGTATTTGGCCATACAATGACTTGCGGTGGCCAGCCGATGAACAAGTCAGTGCTCTATCCTTCCCAGACAAGTCTGGTACCAATTCACCGACCCCGGAGGGATGGAAGGCTTGGTTGGCCTAGGCGGAAAATCCGAACCAGGAACCTGGTATCGGGTGCACGCGACAGTCGCGCCTCCTCCGACTGCGCTACACGCGCCCTTAACGTTGAATAATAATTAATAAATAAACAGTCATAAAATAAAAATAGATGATAATGAATAATAACAATTTTATTATAAATAAGTAGTAGCTAGTAATTGTAGTTACTGTGCATGTGATCAGTTCCCTGAGTTGCAAACATTTTACAGCTATTGGAGATTCATAACGAATTCGATCAAGTTAAGAAATCTTCGCTCCAAAAATTACTCCGCGTCCTTGCTTTAATACTAAATAATGTAGAGTAGGTAGTAAATAGTAGGTACTACATACTAAATAATGTAGAATAGGTTTTGTAAGGCATAGTCAGCTTCAACACACAATGAAATTCAAGAAAGTGTCGTTTTTCTTTTAGCAAGTATCGTTCCCCCAGTTGATTGAAATTGTGAACCGATATAAACCCGACATCATATGGAGCGACGGAGATTGGGGAAAAACTGAGGAGTACTGGAGAAGTAAGGAGTTCCTGGCGTGGTTATACAATACCAGGTGTGTTGCTTTCGCTTATTTACATTAATTTGTGTTTAATGCTGATTTTACAAGTGCTCATATTTACCCTACACCTTAAACACGTTTGTTTGAAACAAGGTGCTCGATTACATCTAACATTTCGAGAATCGTATTGTCAATTAAAACGTTATAACAAGTAACCAGATCAACACTTCTGTTGCATTTAGCCCGGTAAAAGACAATGTCGTTGTGAATGATCGCTGGGGAGGCGACTCTATGGGGAAGCATGGCGGTTTCATGACGTATTCTGACCACTACGATCCAGGTTCGTGCCTCGTCGGCTTCCCTTTGTTCCCCTCAAAAGGCTGTTTCGAACGCTTCCTTGTCGAGCAGCTTATGTCCAAGATACGTTCACGAGAACGAGAAGCTTCTCTCTGTTGTCGATTCTAAGACATTTCAGGACAACTTCTTAGTAGGAAATGGGAGAATTGCATGACGCTGGACAAATCGTCATGGGGAAACAGGAGGTCAATGAAGGTGCAGAATATTTATACCTCTTAATAGATGTCCAACATAATTGGCCTTTCCGTTACTTTTTTATATATAGTACATCATTATCATCGAATTCCTTACAACATTAAACCAAAGACACGATTTCTAAAATGAGAAAAATTTTGCGAACTCACCTTTGAAACACACACAAAAGTATGTTAGAAACGCTTTATGTAGCTTTACTACAAAGTTATTATTGTAATGTTAAGACCGTAGGAGGCAGGCATTTTATCAAGTAGCTCAGCCTGTTGGAGCACAGACCTTGTGTGGCACCACAAGCCGACTGTGTGCTTGTTCCTCAGTCGGACCAACCAAGACTTCCGTCCTTTCGTTTCAGCGAAATGGTTCCGTATTAAAGAGATTAATCAGCCCCTCTAAAACTGCATGGCCATCAAAAGGTAGACGAACGAGCGGAATATTGCTGGTTAGAGAGCATGAAGATGTATGGATCAGCATAGCTTCTCGGTGTGTTGCTCGTGGCGCACATTTTGAATGCTTCATGACTAGGCCTATGTTTAACAGCCATTTATGAGGTTTTCTAACAAGGAAAGGTTCCTAACTCATGGTAGGCTCTTGCGGTGAGCTTTTTTGCAGGATGTAGGGCCGTGTGAGCGGTGTCCAGAATCACAGTTAGTTTTTGCTGCGCATTTTTTAAAGACCTGAAGAAGAGGTGTGAAAACGTGTGTGCAACACTTAGCAACTCCTAGGTCACCCCAGGAGATGAGCCGCGGTGGCGCAGTTGATGGGAGTGCCGTTTCCTAGAATCCCACCGACGGACTTTTGAGTTCGAGTCCACGTACTGCCAATATTTTTGCACATATTAGTTTGTTGTTATTACGCTTTCTCATGATCACAGAAGACAAATCTACACCATCAGTTCTTACAACAAACAAGGGCTGTCCGTTTACGCCTTGATATGTGCTAGTTTTTTTTCGTGGGTCGCAGTTGCTTACGTCGATGTTCACCCAGGACTCTTTTTTGCACCCACGGATTACGCGTTCAACGAATATGGAGTGCTCATTCCTTGCCAAGGAGAGGATTGTTCCTCACTGGCTTTGTAATATGCTGCTGGTGTGACACGCGCTTGTGTTTTACTTGTGCCACAGTTTTGTACCATAGCTGTTGACTAAAAAGGAAGAGCAATAGGACCTTTTATTTCCAAATGATAATGATATGGTGCAGATACGCTATCGCGATCAGCGCGATGTAAAGCGCTGGCTCCGCCTACTGGTGCTTTTCGCTCATTGTTGCCGCGCTGAGCGGCGGTTTACTGGAGATAAAGAGATTCCCACTGAACCACCCTTGTTCCTAACCGTGCTTGAAGGCACAGCTGGTGCATCGGCCACACGAACTAAGTGTGGGGCCGTTATCTACTTCCTGCCATTCGGCCGAAGTAGATAACCAGGCAAGTGATCAGGCTACGGCCCATCACGTCTCCGGTTCAGGCGATTCTGAACGCACCAGAAAAACAAGGAACACAAGCAAACAGCAGACTGTTCATGTCGCTGTACTTCCGTAAATCAGCGCTTACACGCGCATGCCATCACCTACAGGCGCAACTCAGAACATTCGAGTCGTTCACGTCTGAGACAAAGTATCCCCAATGTATCGAAGAAAAACGCGGTTTGTGCATAAAACTGTCAGGCTCACTGCAAAACGCTATTGCCCTGATAGAGTCCTCAAAATCTACGGTGTTATCGGTTCTTGACAGTATTGAGAAAGAATACCTAGATGTGAAGAAGCCCGAGAGAAAGGAATTTCTTGAAGAAATGCAATCAATCGCGAAAGAGATTTCCTATGACGCGATTCTCGAGGAGGCCGATCAGATGCTTTCCGCGCTGAGAACGCGGCTCGTCGAGACGCATTATGAGCTCAAGGTGTTACAGAGAAACATATCGGCAGCAACGACTTTCGAAGCAGAACGCGAAGTTCCAGGGCAAGAACGAGATCCTACCGGACAGAACCTTTCAGCATTATGCAACACAACTCAATTCCCCGCTGCCACGGCAGGTGAAAGGACTGCAACAAGCGACGGTCCAGCCGATACGCTAGCAGGTGACCTGATACAGTCAGATCCTGTCACTACCGCGCCAGGCCAGCAGACAACTCAGTCACTGATGCCCCCTAGAGTTGCCGTACCAAAGTTCGATGGAAAATCAGATTTCGCAGAATACTGGGCGCTATACGAAACAATGGTGCATAACAACAAAGCAGTGAATGTGATGGAAAAAATGATACTTTCAAAAGAAAGTCTCGTAGGGCAAGCAGCTATGGTCATCAAAGGTATTAAGCTCGTCCCAGAAAACTATCAATGGATGGTCAATACTCTTAGAAAGAAATATGACATCACGACCGCACGAGCGCGTATCATCCGACGGCTAGTCGAGCTGTCTCCGGCAAAAGACAACATAGGGGAGTGTGAAGTAATTTTCGATGAAATGCGCGACCTTGTTCATGAAATGGTGTCCTCAGGATACAACATAATTGAAACGCACGACCCAATGTGGATTGAAACGATTCTTCAAAAACTTCCCCGAAGCGTGGTTGAAGAATTTCTTAAGGAAAATACAGAACGAGACACCTATACTGTCGGAGAAACCCTGGATCGCGTAGAAACGATAATAGGTCGATTCAAGTATGTGTCGGAAAGGTTAAGCAGCACTAACGACAGAAAGGATCGCGATAAAAACCGCGATTACTCGTGTCAGCGCAGAAAACCCGATCACTCTCCTCAGCACACGCACAGACCAAAAAACTGCGTATTTTGTGACAAGCCCAACCACAGACCATACCAATGCCGTAGCGTAGCAGACGTTAGCGCGCGTAGGCGAAAGGTAGTGGAACTCAATCTATGCTGGAAATGTTTTGCCAACGACCATAGCAGTAACAACTGCTCAAGGGCAAATTGTCCACGATGCGGAAGGGCTCATGACAGTTCACTTTGCAACCAGAATGTAACAGCGCAGCAACACACGATGTCGCCACGCCAATCCAGACCAACGCAAAGTCAGACCTACGCGCACGTAGCGCAACAGAGCCCACCTGTACATCCCGCTCGCGACACTGCGCCATCCACGCCGCATGCGCCAAACAACACCCAGACAACTGGCTCTGAAATGTGTACCCCGTTGTTTAGCGGCCATGCATCGACCGAGGCTCAGCAGACAGCAAACTTCTCGGAACAAATCGTGTTAATGACGGCGGAGGGATTGATATGGAACACTCGCAATGAGGCATATGAAAGAGCACTATTCTTTTTTGACACTGGTGCCCAAGCAAGCCTCATAGAAGAAGGTGTCGCTGAAAAGTTAGCCCTCTCAGTACATCGCTCTGAAATGTGTTCATTGACAGGTATAGGAGGTGTGAGTGAGACTTTCACGTCTTACCATGTGGACATGAGAGTGCTTACAGCTCATGGCAGAGAACTGCACTTCACACTACGAACAAAACCGAGGTTAGTGAGCGGCTTTCATTCAGTCACTCTTCCCGCTATGTACATTCATTTCATGGAAGAAAATAACCTATGCCTGTCAAATTCAAGAATGCGAGGGGAGTATCAAATTCCTCAAGTCCTCATGGAAATTGACTTGTACAGCTCCTTTGTGTACGAAAACGGTTCCTTCCAGATGCCCTCGGGATTAAGGGTTTTGAGAACAATTTTCGGGATGGCCGCATATGGGCGAGGAATGTTGAAGAGAGCAATATCTAGGGACTTCGATGGCCAAATGGTGTGTAACACAATAGTCGTCGAAGAAGGAAAGGAATCCGAAATGGTTAGAAAGATGTTTGAGCTTGAAAGCCTTGGAATTGCTACGGAGGAAGGGGCAAATGATGAAGTTACGTTCAGATACCAAGCGAGCTACGCACAATCGATTCAGTTCAAAGATAAATGCGTTACTGCACCTTTTCCTCTGAAGGACAACTTTGTCCACTTCAGCGACAATCGCAGTGTAGCGTTCAAACGCTTAGTGGCACAAATCAAACATTTGAACGCACACCCGGAACAAAAGAAATGGTACACAACCATAATCGAGCAATACCTGAGAGACGACGTTATTGAAGAAGTCGAAGGGAACGTCCCAAATTCAGTAGGGACATACTACATGCCCCACTCAGGGGTGTGGAAAGAGCATAAATCGACTCCTTTAAGGATCGTTTTTGATGCATCGTCACACCAACGAGGACGATTATCTCTAAACGACATACTATTCACGGGAGCTTCCTTCGTGAATAAGATACACGACATAATCGTCGCAAGCCGAGAACCTCCTATCATCCTTGTCGCGGATATTCAAGCCGCATTTACACGAATCCCACAGAGATCTGTGTAGATTTTTATGGCTTAGAGAACCAGACAAACCCTTGTCCGCGTCGAATATGGTGGAGTACCGGTGGAAACGCGTCCCTTTTGGAACGACAGCATCCCCAAGTATGCTGAATATGGTGATTTCTGCCTACTTGACGGCGGTGAGTTCCCCTCTAGCGAATGAAATTCAACGTTATCTCTACGTTGACAACGTCTTCATGACAGCGTGGACGGACGAGGAAGCAGTTAACAAATACAAGGCCTCAAAGCAAATATTTGCTGCAATTGGAATGAACCTAAGATCATACGTAAGCAACTCCGCCTTCGTAAATTCTCAGATTGCAGAGGCCGACAGAGCCCCGTACAGTCCGATGAAGTTCCTTGGGGTCACTTACAATCCAATAACAGACAGCCTTTCCTTTAAAACGGATGCATGTTTTAGCGTGAAGGTCATGAGGGATACGTTACGTCAGCACCACTCAGTGTACGATCCAATAGGTATTGGTGCTCCACTACTTGTTCGACAAAAATGTCTCCTACGTTCTGTTATTGAAAAAACGAAAGACTGGAATTCTCCTCTGGACAAGGAAACCGTGACAGAATGGGATTTGATTTCCAAAGATGTTGCCAACGCCCACATAGAGATCCCACGTGCAATCAGTCAGTCAGTAACGAAAGTAATGCGCAGAGAGCTACGGGTTTTTGCAGATGCCAGCAGCAAAGCCATGGCGGTGTGCGCTTACATGAAGTTGGACGAAAAATCAGTTTCTACCCTTTTAAGCGGGAAGACCAAACTAGCTCCCAAGAGAAGGCTGCTGTCTATTCCGCGCTTAGAACTCCTAGCTATCCTTTTAGCTGCGCGGTTAGCGGAATCGATTAAAAAAGCGCTACCTAGTGGCGTCACCAGTATAAATGTGGTCAGCGACAGCTTAATCGCCCTTAGCTGGATCAAATCGTCGCGAAGGCTACCGCTCTTTATAACTAATCAAAAAGACAGCATAAACGTCATTTTCAACAGACTTGCAGCACTCGGACACAAAGTATTCCTCTTTCACGTTACAAGTGAGAAAAATCCTGCGGACGCAGGCACCCGAGGAGTTGACAGCGCTCAACTTCAATCTACTGATTGGGTTGGAGGACCGCAGTGGTTACTGACTGACCAAGAGGAAGTTCTAAAAAACATAAACTCCATCGATCTGCCAATATGTGAGGACACATGTGAACAACAAAAGGCAGTTATCTGTACGGAAATCCTAGTAGGGAAGTTTGCAAGGCGTTTGAAAGACCGACTTCAACCGACAACTAGTGCCCCAGAGCATACAGCTCTGTCTCAGTTTGACCCGGATGTCAACATCACGGCTAAAGACAGCAGCCGAACATGTTCTATTAAAACTCGAACATGAAAGTGTCAACCTAGGTGATCTTCAGAGCCGTCACCGCGATAAGCGCATAATGAGAGACGAAACAGGAATAATTCGGTGTTTGTCACGGCTGGACAATGCCAGCTTGCCGTTTGATACTCGAAATCCTATTTACATCGCACCTCTTTCAGAGCTGATGCGATTAATCTTAGTCGACTTGCATAGAAGCAACGCTCATTGTGGAAAAAGCCATTTGTTGGCTTTAGCTCGACAGCGGTTCTGGATGATTCACCCATCCAAGATCGTGGGTGAAATTCTAAAAAACTGCGTTATATGTCGCAGAGCTCATGCCCTTCCCTTCCATACACCAGATATGAGTCCACTACCCTCAGATCGCGTCTGTCGCACGAAGCCTTTCGAGAACACCGGTTGCGACCTCCTTGGTCCCTACACATTGCAGGACCGCTCCAAAGCTTATGTCTGTTTGTATACCTGTCTAACGTCACGAGCAATTCATTTGGAAATAGTCGAAAACCTCTCCGCGCGGGCGTTTCTTGACAGCTTCGTGCGATTCTCATCAAGGAGAGGAATTCCTAAGCTAGTAAGAACTGACTGCGGCTCCAACTTTAAGCTGGGTCAAAGAGTGATCGACTCACTGTTTTCTGAAAACGCAGGCGCGAATGGTTCTCTTTATTCGTACTGTGCCGATAACAGAATCACGTGGTACTTCAATCCCCCAGGGGCACCCTGGATGGGAGGAGTATGGGAGAGATTAGTAGGTTCCGTAAAGGTTGCTCTACAGAAAAGTGTTGGACGCCGAAGACTACATTTTACTGAGATGGTCACGGTTGCTACGCGAATAGAAGCAATATTAAATACGAGACCACTTACAGCTGTGAGCACGTCCGACATCAACACAATACCGTTGAGACCCATAGTCTTTCTTCAAGCAACCTATGCTTCTCACTACCGGCAACAGTTCAAGATATCGATTCAGACGATGATTCATCGTATGAGCCAGAGCAGTTGCAAACGGTCTCTCAAGTGAGGGAGGCGCTTGCCTTTTCAGAACGAATAGCTGACAAATTTTGGAACATATGGAATACAGAATATTTAACCATGCTCAGAGACCTGCATAAGGCAAGATTCCAAAACAAGAGGCATGCAGCCAAGTCCGTACCAGAAGAAGGCGAGATCGTCCTAATAGAACGCGAGATGATACCCAGAGGACACTGGGCCGTAGGGAAAATTGTAAAACTCATCATAAGTGCTGATGGCAAGGTTCGCTCAGCGTCTGTAAAATTGCCGCACAACAATACGCCAATCCAAAGACCAATAGGCAAACTGTATCCATTAGAAATACGAGCTACAGCAGCGCCACAGCGAAAACAAAATGTCAACGGGGCGCCAGATGAAACGTCGCCAGCCGCACAGGAGTTGCGGGCCGCAGCGCAGCCCTCAAGCGCAACCTCACCGGCGCCGCGGCGCCGACATGGCATTCCAGGTGAAGCAAAAACAAAGGCATACGAGGCGATTAAACGACACAAAGGCAAACGGACGGCGATCAAGCTATTGACATGCAAACAGATGAGAGTCTGAGACATCGACGATCTCACAGTTTTTCAGTCCATACATACCTCATGTCATCGCTACTTTTGACAGGGTGTTTAGCACAGCCGGTACACGAAAGCATTGCATGTGAAAATGGACAGGTATCTATACGTCCTATGGCAGATTCCTTCGAGCTATGCATAGCAGGCATATGCAGCAATGTGAAAGGTAATAGGACAACCTTGCAATTTGGGTTACCTGTATCGCCTATCTCTGAATCCATCCATGTAATGGTGCGATACAATGACAGCATGGTAGCTAAATCTTGCCAACCACCACCATTCTGTGAATACAGTTCTGCGTTCTTGTCTAAAAGACTGTTGGCAAATGCTCACTGCTGGCCAGAAGGAGCCTTAGCCTCAGCTGTCGTCATTGTCTACTCTTTGATACTGGCAGTTCTTTTAACGCTGTGGATCGCATCTAAACTGGTTGCTAGGCGCCCATCTGCTCGGATGCAAGATGAGACATCCATTGAGCTTCACTCGCTTGCTCCGCAAACAGAAAACACACATTTTTCTCTAAAAACTTTCACTCCCGCACATGTGCCATTGGTAGCATCAGCTCTAGTGTTGTCATTATGCCTGCAGTCCACGTCCATGTCTGCATGTCAGCAAGGTCACATTCGACACTCAGCAGAACTTATCTGCGAGGATCGACACAGCTGTCACTACCAGTATGACAATGAACTCCTATTCAATAGTGCCCAGACAGTGCTATGCCTACAACTTCGCCACGGCAACATTAGTGTAGGATACATCAAGCTACGACGCAAAACCGTCAAAATGGTCTGTAGCAAAGATTCACTCTTCTGGACAAGGGACACTTACCAGCACGTGGAATACATAACCCGCTGCCGTGGGATGGGGTCGTGTAAAGGCGATTACTATGAAAACGTTGCTCCTAATGAAATCATACCTGAGCTAAACAATTCCCAGGCTTATCCAGGGTATACGGCTTGCTCCCTTCAGTGTAGTGGCTTCGACTGCGTGTGCCTGATACCCGTAAGAGCTTGCACCTTCTACCGAGTGTTCTATATACCGTCCTCCACAAAGGCCTATGAAATCTTCCAGTGTGCTAGTTGGTTGTTCTCAGTCACTTTCGACGTAGCAACAAAAATATACAATGTCGAAGAACACAAAGAATTTACACTGTCTCCATACATTGCGCATTCATTTGGGGGATTCGAATTCACAGTGATTTCATTACAGCGCACCCAAATTCGCTATCATCAGAGATTCGCACAATCGGCCGGTGAAACGTTCATGCTACCACCTCATTTCACTTTTCCAGTTCAATGCTCCAACGAAAGTGAAGCGAAGCTGAACTTTGCCAAGTGCGAGAATATGCAGTTCTGTAACTGCGACGTTACCGGACATCGACCAATGTGTCACTGCCAACACAATCAATTGGCCTCTCTAAGACGTGGTCATGACTATCTTCTACCACTATCAACACCTGCCGTAGACGTATATGAGGGAGAAGAATCTGTTGTGATCGAAACGTCCGACACTGAAACCGTCGTGGCTATTTCATCCGAACAGTACGTAGAAACCGCACATCTAAACATCAATGAGCCATGTCGCTTAACCGCTGGGTCCCTTGAAGGGTGCTACAGGTGCGCACAAGGAAGTCGATTCCAACTGTTCTGTCATACGTCCATACCATCTTGGACTACTGTTCAGTGTGCGCATCATATCCGTTCAGTAGAATGTGGTCCTAAGAATGTAAGCACCATAGTCAAGTTGACATTCAACAGCGCCATTATTAGATCGGAGTGCTTTACGGTCTGCGGTGGGAAAAATGTATCGGTACCTATCTCAGGTATTCTATATTACCATCCCAAAATGATACCACATAGTGCGCCATCGTTCAACCACTTGGCACACCAACCCCAGATCGACTGGTTAAACGACCTTGATATCCCAGACTTCTCCCCACTTCTCTTGGTCATTCGGAATCACTGGAAACTAGCAATTGCCGCCGCAGGTACACTGGCGCTCTCTCTGCTCCTCACTTACATGTTTGGACCAGTAGTGATCATGTTGTTTTTCCAAGCAGTGGGAAGGATGACTGCGATCATTCTACGCATACTTATTGTAAGTGTGCAGTTGGCGATCACTTTCTCTATAGGAATTGTGAGAATCTTGCTTTCCTTACGTCATTCTTCTCGACGCTGATCTAGAATCATTACACCACATAGACAACATAGCTTTATCATTCCCCCCGTGAGCATGGACGACATCGACCGCGAGCTCCATAGGATGGAGATGGAACGCCAAGTATCCCTCGATGCCCTGGTCCAGTCCGTCGCCATCATCTCGACTCCGTGCTCACTAAGGTCAATCAGCTGCAAGAGGACATGCGTATCATTTTGGAGCGTTCTACTCCCACGTCTAACTGTATTTTCTGCCCCGTAGAGGAAAATGTGGACAGGCACCACACAGCACGCTGCCATCGCTATCCGGATCCGGTAGCCCGCGCCATGCGAGTATCGGAACTGCATCTTTGTGGGCGCTGCTTACGTCCCGAGCATGGAAGAAACTGTGTGGTCAGTTGCACGATATGTCGCGGCGAGCACAATACCGTGCTATGTTCGCTTGACCCGGCCCTCCAGCCAAGCGTCGCCATAACTGAGTCGTCGACAGATCCTCTACGTGGTCGTCAGCCGTCGACTATTCTCCATATTCGAGCCTTCTACTGCCTTCTTCGTCGTCCCGTCCCTGTCCTCCTTGTCGCCGTCTCCTGTTCGCCCTCCCCCCCTCCGTCTGCCTGCCTTCTTCACAAGCCCCCTACCTCGACCGTCTCCGCTGCACCCACACGTATTCCGTGCTGCGTCCGTCGTCTGGTCGGCTGCTGTCAGCCTCTTATTCCGTAGCTCGTCAGCTCCACGTCACCGTATCATCCGCTGCGTCTGTCTTCCGGTCGCCTCGTTGTCAATCTCCTATTCCGAGGCTCGCACTCCTACCTGGATCGATCTTGTCCGCTGAATCCGGCCTTCGACCTCGGCAGTTCTATTTCGTCGTATGCGGTGGCGCCGAACGAACGAGAGGAAGACGGTTGCGGTTACTAACGTTCACACGCCCAAGGATAAAGAAGACGGAGACTAGACGGAGATCGTAATAGAATGTTCTTTACATTTCTTAGATTGGCAGATTTGTAGTTTTACCTTTCCCATTTCGCTGCATTCGGTAGACTATCATATGGTGTTGACCTATAGTCACTTACGTTTGTCATTATTTTTCGCGGAGTCTGGCAGATTTATATTGGGTATCCTTATATAGTCGTTTATGCTTGTCGCGCGCGGAGTATCGCGATCAGCGCGATGTAAAGCACTGGCTCCGCCTACTGGTGCTTTTCGCTCATTGTTGCCGCGCTGAGCGGCGGTTTACTGGAGATAAAGAGATTCCCACTGAACCACCCTTGTTCCTAACCGTGCTTGAAGGCACATACGCTGCGTTGAAAAACTAGAACATATGAAGGCGCAAATAGACAGCCTTGGCTTGTCATAAGCATTGATGGTCTAAAATTGACTCCTGTGATTATGAGAAAGCGTAATAACAACAAACTGGTATGTGCAAACGTGTTGACAGTACACGGACTCGAACTCAAAACCCACCGGTATGCTTCTATGAGGCGGCACCTACCGCCACCTAGGCACGTCTCGTGAGGTGTCACAGGGGTAGCTGAGTGTTGCGCACACGTTTTTACATCTCTTTTCCGGTCTACATCCTGTCAAAATAGCATAGCAAGGGCTCACTTTGAGATGGGAACATTCCCTTGCAAGTAGTTTCTGATCTCTGACTCAACTATTATATTACACACCACCTCGCTTACAAATAAAATGCATGACGTAGTGAAGAAGAATTCCCTGACGCCGAAGTTCTTTTTACTCTCTAGGCCGCTGAAGAATTCTGCTTCAATGCCTTGCACTTTCAACACTGAATTCAATTAAGCTTC
This sequence comes from Heligmosomoides polygyrus polygyrus, assembly GCA_947396885.1. Lineage (NCBI taxonomy): Eukaryota > Metazoa > Nematoda > Chromadorea > Rhabditida > Heligmosomidae > Heligmosomoides > Heligmosomoides polygyrus. The sequence goes on from OX377206.1 coordinate 27,369,989, forward strand.
GATATTTCTAATTATTTATTATAATTATTCTAATCTTCTGGTAAACCCGTAATTTTTGGTGTTCTAGAGCACTGACGTCCAGACTGTGTACGAGTTAATAGTGCAGTTGGCAAGGACAATTTCCTGCGGCGGGAATTTGCTGTTGAACGTCGGTCCTGATATGCACGGGAAGATTCCGGCGATATTTGAAGACCGCCTTCGTGAGCTTGGGAAGTGAGCGCACTTTGCAATTTACTTCCCATCGATGAACGTCACTTTGAAGATATGCAGATCTGCAAAGTGCAGTGCTCAACACCTCTGGATTTATAAACTTTGAAAAACTCGTCGCTGGAGAGGTCTGACAATTTTGCCAAATGCCAGTGATGAACGCTTCTTGCATTTTATGTTATGACTTCCTCCTTCACATTTTCTTCTTTACTCTATTTCTTTTTTAGGCATACTTATTCTCCAGAACAATTTTTGAGCAGAAACCGTCGAAAAAAAGTTGTGCTCTTCAACAAAAAATTTGTGGAAAATTTAGTGAAAGCGACCTGTACGACTTTGAAAAAAAAACTCGCCGTCGGTGAAGTTTGGCAAATTGGCCAAATGCCAGTAATGAATAATTATTGCAGTGGAATATGTAGGTACGTCTCCGGTCACGAAGCCTTCACGGAACTCTGTTTTCTCCGACGAAATATCATCCCCATATAACAGCATCCGTTTTTTTATGATTTCATATATGCTTCGCCTTGGTATGTGATGCTTTCCTCGCACTTGAAGGTTCTTCGTCAATTTTTAGCTCTAACCGACTGCCACTTTCGTCCAAAATTACGTCCATTCTTGCCTTCTCCATTTTGTTCTCACGGCCGGTCCCGCTTGTGCCTCGTATCAGTGTTTCGCTTTATGCTTTGTTGGACATTGTCTTCTTGACCTTGAGCCTAATTTCGATCTAATTCCGACTCTGAGCCTCTGTCCTGGGGGCCATAAAGCTCCGTGACACGAAAACCTTGTCTTTCTGCTGTCACGGAAAGTGGTGGGACCTAATAGATTACACGTATAGATTGTATGGCATGTCACAGTCTAGAGCTTCATATGCCATCATTCTTGTTTACAGGACTGGGGACTAGGTCAATTGTGTGCATGCGCTCTGCATTTCAGACGCGACTTTTACGTTCTGCTCAAAAAGGTCGACAAACTTATACTTGTTGTGCGCTACACTCTTTTTCATAACGAGATTTGAAGGACAGTGTGAACTTCAACTCGGTTCACCATAGGAGCACTTGTCAACGAGGAGCACAGCTTCCTTACAAAGGCGGTTCTTCTCTCAGTCGGAACAACAGTTCCCATGCTACGAAAAACCTCTGGTCTACCTAAATGAAAATATCTCATACGCTGTGTGCTCTTGAAAATTCGAGACCCCTCTGAAGCGTTGAAAAGTAGTAGTCCTTTTCAAACCTAAATATTAGGTTGAAAAAAGTCTTTTCATTTTTTTCAAATATTTATTACTTCGCAACTACAAGGTCAAATCAATTGAGATAATCTCCATTTTGGTCCACTACACATTCCCAAAAACTGGGTAATTTTTTAATTCCTCTGGCGTAAAGGACAGCAGTTCTGGAGTAGTATCATTGCTGAATCCAATTTTTGAGGTCTTCATCCGTATCAAAATAATTCTCTCAAATTTCTTGCTTCAGAGCACGGAAGAGATGGTAGTCGGTAGGGACGAGGTCAGGGCTATATGGTGGAGGTGGCATTACCTCCTAGCCCAACTCCTTTATTGTTTCTCTTGTGAGTCTTGCAACATGTCGCTTTGCATTGTCATGCAGGAGCATAACGTTTACTTCTCAGGCCTCTTCTTGGAGAGCTGCAGCGACTTCGTGGAGTTGGCCACTTTATGTGGCAGCAGTGAGTGTCTCTCCACTTCTGGAAGTTTCCCAGTAAATCTCTCCTCTGATATCCCACCAAATACTCAAGAGGATCTTCCTTTCGTGAACATTGGACTTGAGATCAGACTCAAGGTTCCCCCCTTTTTGTACCCATTGTCTTTTTCTTCGGAAGTTGGCATACAGTATCCAGTACTCATCTCTTGTCACATTCCGAGGCAGAAACGATTTTCTTTGGTATCTGGACAGAAAAGAAGCAACGATGGAGAGCCGTTGACCTTTTTGAGTGTCTGACAGGGCAGGTGGAATCCAGCTCCAAATTTCCATGCAAAGCCAATACCGTTCAGATGGATTCCCACTATCCTATGGGACACTTCGAGCTTCTCTGCCAGTTGACGTGTCGTGCCAACTATCGGTAAGAAGATGGAGTAGTTCAGTGTCCTACAATTCCTTCCTGGACTTGCTTTGTCCTCGAGTGAATAATTTCCCTTCAAAAACTTTCCGAACCGTTCATAATAGGTGCGGTGAGTCGTAGATCCCAAGCCATATATATCGTTAATTTGGTCGGCTGCCTGACGTGCTGAAGACCCTTTAATGAATTCATGAAGAATGGCGAGTCGAAAATGGCCAGGAGGTAGATCTGGCATTGAGTCCGTAAGATTGGATAGATAACGAAGCAGAAGGAGGGTCTTGACCTATGTTCGCGTGCGAACGATAGACAAGTGTGATAGGATTATGAAATCAGCAATCAATATTGGCTAGCGCGTTTACAAGGAGCGCGGGAAAAAATTTCGAAGTGTGAAGAAAAGAAAGAAGAGTGTGAAGAACTTTTTTCCAACCTAATATGGCTGCCCTCTGAACTAGTTTCTTACCTGCAGCGGGACGATTTGTGAGTGAATTCTAACGAATAGCGCAAAGCTCTCAACGAGAGTTCGAAAAAACCAAATTCGTATAAGTCAAAAATCTAGAAGTGCACAAGAAATGCGGAAAATGCTATCCATTTGGTAGGCAAATACTTTCGCTAACTTACAAGTGGTTAATATAGGGTATGTGCATACAAATTTGTTGGATGTGCAGGAGAACGCATGCACGACAATGCCAGTCGCACTCGGAGAATATGCAGTTCTTACCTACACATCCCAGTTAGTAGTGAGCACAGGATGTCTTGTCTCAAAATTCCGTCTTCTGTCGTTTTCTGAAAACCAGTAGTTACTGTTCCACAACGTGAACGCTGAAGTAGGCAGGTCCTAGTTCGGCAGCTTGGACGCAACAGTTGCTTTGCTGCCGCCTCCTCCGGACTAGAGCCAACATGAATTTAAGCGGAGTGATGAAACGCGGAGTTGACCAGAGATCGGTCCCTGGAAAGGCTCTTTGGACTAAACGTGGGATGGAAAACGAAATCAACCGATGTATCAGCAATCGGGGACTCATGATCTCTGTACTGTAGCATATTGTACACGAAGGAAAAAAACATTCGGATTTGAACATCCATATGTAGTTTGTTAGCATTGGAAACCATTCAGATATTCGGGAAAGATGAGACGACAACTATACCCTTCACCAGGTAGGCCTTCACTCATGACTAAGGAAAACTGAACATCTGATTTAAAAAGTACTCAGTCAAAAAAATTAGAAAGTTCTGGAAAAAATCGGGAGAGTCAATTCTTCGACTGTTTCCAGATTCATCAATGCCAACTCCGAGGCTGTTTACGGTACGAAGCCGTGGATTCACCAAAATGACACCGGAAATGTTTGGTAAGTAGTGAGCCTTATTTACTTTCACCACGTATTTTACCGAGAACATAATCTTTACTTAGGTACACATCAAGACTACGTTCAAAAAAGCGAGGTAACAGCGATCGATTGCACAATCCGCAGGTGGAAGGAGATACAGTGATATACGCATGGATACTCGAGAAGCCTAAAGCAGACATCAAACTGGAGCGCGTGCAATCAACGAAAAATGTAGGTCTCACCCGCGGTACACATTTACATAGCGTGAGTAACGCCACTGTTAAATGCACAAAACGCCGTTTTTCATGGCTAACCTTTCATGTCAGGCCCAACGCTTCAATGCTGCTATCTCATCAGAGGCCATGGTATCACTTTTAGAAATGTTCACTGTTCCACCATCCACCAGCACATGATCTTTTGACAAAGTGAGCATTCAGGTGAAAAGGGCGTACAATTCCAAGGAGGCTTGGATGTTTCTGTGCTGTGGTATATGGTAATGGTTTATGGTCGAACAGCTTCTACTGTATCTGCGTAGTGTATGCGAAATCAATCTCCCTTTTCGGCTTATCGGACTGGTAAATTCCGTCGGATACCCATAACCACCCACTGATACTCATTTATTCCAATCGTTCAATAACTTGAAATTTTTCTTATATTACCACAACAGTAGTGATAATTTCCACTGTTTTCTTATCCACCTAATTTTTCTTCTATTTATTTTTAAGCGAAAAAATACAAACTTCTATTCTATTTTTTTCTCCTTGCAGCGAATTATTTTGATGCGTGCTATCGCCTGTATCACCTGTCATCCCGTTGACTATCGAGTTGCCTGCCGACCGTCGAGCATCACGTCCATGTCTTTCTATTCTAGTTTACGCATAACGTTTTTGAGGGTTTCGCTGAAGAGCTTCGTGGACATGGTATCCCCCTTGCAGAACCCCTCTCCACACGTTGACAGTGATGTCGACGTAGAATGGTGAGATCTTGGTCGTGAATCCACTGTACAGCTCTCGAAAGACTCTGATGTACTGAGTAGGAACGCCCTGAGTGAGCAGGGCTTCGAGGACCGCTTCAGTCTCGACGGAGTCGAATGCCTTCTTCAGGTCGATGAACGTAAGGCACAGCGGCAACTAGTACTCTCGCGACACTTCGATGAGCTTCGTAATGGTGTGTATGTGGTCGATCGTGCTGAACCCTCTCCGAAATCCTGCTTGTTCGCATGGCTGTCCTTCGTCCAGCGTTCTGCTGGTCCTATTCGGGATGACTCGAGTGAACAGCTTGTAGACTACGGACAGCAGCCAGATCGGGCGATAGTTGCCAATGTCGTGCACGTCTCTCTTCTTGTACAGCAAGGCGGTCTTGCTGGTCTTCCACTGAGATGGAACCTTGCTCTCCGACAGGTAGCGTGTGAAGAGCCGTGCCAAGGTGTTGATGGGCGCTGACGGGAGGTTCTTCAGGTATTCGGGTCTGGTCTTGTCGGGACCTGGTGCTCTACGCTTGTTCACCGACGAGCTGGCGAGTCGGCTCCTGGAAGATAGAACAGAGGGTGCGACGCATCCATCCTGCGGAAGATGGCGTGGGGAGAGGTGGGCGTGGCTATCGAAGAGAGCGGAATAGAAGTCGTGGATGACCTTCTCCATGGTCCTTCAGGAGGAGGTGAGGGTTTTATCAGGGCATCGGAGAGCGCTCGTCTTGGTCTTGAAGTTGGGAAACTTCCGGCGATCATTGCGGATGCTCACTCCAGCTTCAGCCAACATTTCCGCCCTTCTCTCCTTAAGATCCTTCTTTATCACCGCTCTCCATAGCTTCGCAAGCTCGGACATCAGTTAGTAGTTGCCTAGTGCTCGTGCTGCTCCACAGTGAGGTGTAAGGGCTCCGGTCAATAGTCATTCTGGGACTCCTCTTTTTGAATTTTGCGGCCTTCTCCCTTGAATCGAAAAATGGAACCTTGCATGAAGGAAGCTGCGGTCCGAATTCCATATAGAACTTGGAGGCAACGAAGGCGTCGGTCAGGCAATGGGTGCTATAGAAAGGAATAACTGCTCTTGCATAAATCAACCAATACGCAAACATGATGAGGTGACGTTTCTATCACGTTGGAGCACAAGGTAGTGGTTGCGTCCAAATTGGATTAGTGGTGAAAGACGCTACCCTTCTCCTGGTACTCTCTGGTTTTCATTTTATACTAGTCTGCAGTTGTTTTTAACTAATGTGCTGCAATCAGTGCGACTGCTTTTCTGAACCTCCATTAATTCTGATTTTCTAAAATTCAACAAATGCTGCAAAATGCTTAATGGAGCGACTAGCTCCTGGCTGTTCGGTTGGGCCAAAATATTGTCTACGGATTCCTCTTTCTCATGTGCAATAAATGTAGCCTTTAGTAGCAAATTTATTTGTGAAACAACAAGCATCTTGGTGAAAGTAATGTTTAATTTCATGTTCAACCCTGGATGTGCTAAACGTTGAAATTTTACTCAGTTGGATACGGTAACACAATAAGTATCTTCCCTTGGAATGAAAAACCCTCTCCAGGCTCTTCAATTACAGTACCGGCATGTATTTTGGTCATTGGCCGGAAAGAACGCTCTAGCCAACTTGCGCCGCTTTTGAGCGTTTCAAAGCTGGCTTTTTAATAACTTTTTTAATATCAACTTGCGAGAAGAAACGCCTATTCCTTTCAGACTGGTTTCGTCGATTTCCTTGCTGCTACCTATAATCGTAGCTGGTCACTCAACCTGTGCGTTTTTTTTCGGCTAACGACGAACATGCCCGGTACTGTAGCACAACAACTTGAATAGCTAGCTCGCAACATTGGCTAACATCGTCCTCTTGATGCGCTTCAGTGACGTCGCTCTTCTTCTTTTCAGCACCCAAATGATCATGTACTCAGCATGGGCTCCTCTTCCAAAATGCCTAGCACCACTTTTCTTCGTAATGTGCTCTCACATTGGAAGCGTAGTACTGATAGCCTTCTACTCTGGCCGGACGGGAGTTGGGTCGTGTCCCGGTGCCGCGATCTGCCCAGCTACGGCCCAAGAATACAAAAGTGGGCAGAAGCACCAGAAGCACCTGCCCAGCGCGCAGCACTTGGTCATCTCGGTCATCCGGTCATCCTTTTTGAAGGCAACACGTCTGCGCTGTGATAGCATGACAAACCTGCCCAAATTAACGAGGACACGTCATAACTGGCGAGAAATGCTCTTCAAGCCAATTCTAGTATTTCGTGGTGGATAGGCAGCGGGAGTTTAGAAGTATTGGGTTGTTCTCTAATTACCTGATGTGTTTTTTCTTGCCACAGATGGCGTGAACTGTGTATTCTTATGTTGTAGTGAGTTGCGTGGCTTATAATATATATTTAATACATGATCTTAAAAGTGAGGTTTTAGAGTATCTTCTTTCAGAAACTGAGCGTCTCTAGTAAAAATAATTCAGTGAAAAAATTACGTTGAAAATCGATAATCGATGAGAGCATTATCGGCAGATTTTATTGTTTTACTCCCGAAAGGGCAAAAATGCGGTGCAAGCTCGAAAGAAATAACGTGAAGTTTACGGTGAGCACTACCTTACTGAACGCCAGTGCCAGCTTTGGTTTACTCGCCTTCGGTGTAGAAATTTTAATGCTCAAGGTGCACCACATACTGGCCGTACAACCACTACTGATGACCACGAAATAAAGTCGTCAATCAAAACTAGCCGGGGCATGAGGATTCAAGAGATGGCAGAGAAACTTGGCATATCGAATTCTACCGTTTGCTTGCACTTACAACAGCTTGGTTGCGTAAACAAGCTGGATGTTTGGGTTCCTCACGAATTAAAGGAACTCCACCTCACTACTCGCCAAAAGCATTATTATATACAAGGTGTAGTCTACTTGCAAGAAACCAAACTATTCACTCGAATGTCTACTGTCGTCAAATGTCGAAATTGAACGGAAAAGCAAGAAACTGGACTGAAATGACCACTCACAAAGACGTAATTTTGCATCACGATAACGCTAGACCCCACACCTCTCTGTTTCCAGTCAACAATTTATAGAGCTCAGTTGGGAACCGGTGCCATTAGCAAAGTCAGATTACAAAGTGTCCCGTCCTCTGCAAAACCGTTTGATTAGTAAAACTTTTGATTTCAATCAAGCTGCTAAAAATGAGTCGCAAAAATTCTTCGCTTCTAAAGACCAAGGCTGCTTCGAACGTGGAATTTTTCAACTTACCGAAAGATGGCAAAAGGTCGCTCAACAAAATGGTCAGTGAGTGTATCATTGACTAATGCAAGTTGTTAATATAAATGTCTTCAAAACTTGGAAGGATTGATCATAAAGATCCTAAATCTGAAAGGAGAAGATCAGGTTGTTAGTGTAGCAGGTGAATAAATCGAGGTAGAAATTAGCACACAAAAACTACCTCTTAGGTCTAAATGAGATCCTCAAGATGATGCTCTAAAGCTTGAACGACATACGATTCTAATACTGCTTTGAATTCTTGTTGACCTACGTCATTCTAAAGGTTGTCTTTGTCAACTACAACGAAAAATGTGAACTGGTGATACGGAAATTCGGGAATTAATCTCTCTCTATTGTTAATAAAACTAAAAGTACTATTGCTAGCTTTATCATGCTTGGGTCCTACAATACAACCACTGAGGTAACTTCTGCCTAATATCCACTCTTCTCAGACTGTTGTCACCTTCCTTGGAACCAGTGTGTCATACTCACCTGGTGCAATGCCATCGCTGGTCATACCATCGAATGCTATTCCATGGAAGGAACTTTGTCGTGTCGACGTCATGGTCTTAAAAATTGAACGAGCCGCCACTGAGCACGTACGTTACCGCTGGATTTAACTGCTGGAAGCATATGATCTCCTTTGCTTTCAGCATTATCCACACATCCACGGTCGTCACAAGAAAATGAGAACTGTGACGAGCTCGAGCACTCAGAACGCTCAGGATCTACGATGGGCCTACGACGCATTTTAGTGCAGGGGATAAATAAGCATTCCATCTATACATGAACCTTGGTACACAGAAGCAATTTGAACAAGCAAAGTGTTGTGATGACACATTGTTGTATAGATGGTGAAAAAAATAATCCATGGGGGTATTACCGATGTAGTTGCAACTTAATCTTGAAGGCTGAGACCTTGCTGATTTTTTTACTGTTGCTTCGGTCGTTCGCAACCAGGATTCTAGGATTCCCTTCTGTGTAATCGGCGAGATTTTATAGGTGTGCCCTAAGCTTACCTTACTAGTACTCTGGAACGCTTGTCAAGTACATTTACAGCAATTTCCTCGAAGTTACTAGTTTCTGCATTTGACACTGTTATAGTTTGTAAGCCAACAAATTAGTTGGCTAGAAGACGGGATTTTGTACTTGAATTAGGAGCCTCGAATTGGGACGAACGCGACGAATGGTGCCTCTTCCGACTGCACAATCACGCGGCCCGTACTTAGCTGAACGTAGTTACTGCAATCAGTCAAGAGCCAGAATATGAACTTCCAGTTGAGTGAGCAGGATGAGTTTACATTTTTTGGAAACTGCTCGGGCTGGATATGATTCATGGCGCGATTGCGACGAACGCGTTTTTGCTTATGTCCTCATGGACGCCTTAGAAAACCTGTTATTATTCTTGATCTTCCAGGAGGAGTACACATGTTTCGCTTTACTAGCAAAAATCTAGTCAAAACCTCATCAAAGAGGTCTATGAGTTCCTCATACGGCAACTTATTGTGAGAAATCTTGGGCGTAAGCTTTCTCCGAAATAGGCTCAAACCTTCTGACGTCGCACTGCAGTTGCGGCGCAACAGCAGCCATATGGTGCCTTTTCAAAAACCCCTTCAAATTCACACAAATCGCATAAAAGAATGCTAGGCGACCAACTTTCAAAAGCTTGACGATTGATTCGAAGACGAACAAAATGTTCCTGCAGTATTGGAAAGTGAGTTAAACTCCGCATACCTACGCAGGCTAGCCATACATAGTTGAGATAATTATCAGAAGTAGTATTTGACTAACGACTGGATATTACATTGCTTAGAAGAACAGATATTTGTTTCCTTGGCGCTACTGGATCAACTTCATTGTAAACTCTGGTAGTCAGAGGAAGCGCCGGATGTCTTGGGCCTGACTCCAGGTTCTTGGATCGGGTTCCACCTAAGCCAAGCTAGCCTCCATCTATCTGGCAAGAGGGACCCATGAACTTCCCAAAGATTTTCAACCTGACCTATATGGTCTTGTAGAGCATCGGACGAGGATCACAGAACTGTGATTCGTTTTTGCTACGGGCTAATGTGGTGGTATAAAATTTGCAAAAAATCGTATCGCTTCAGAGGGGCTGAGAAGACAAAAGAGGCACCAGGAATGGCCCTGTCGTGCCCAGAACCTACAAAAAAGCTTGGAGCTCAAATTAAAGTTTTATTATAGGAATATGATAATTTCCGACGTTTCCTAGACGAAGCTGCAGTGTGCATTCAGGTGATTCATTCGCAACGGTATAGGCAGTGACTGTATGACCGAGATGCTAGCGAGGCGGTTTTGTGGAAGAGGGGTCAAGCGTTCGATTCCGAACCGCATGGAACCGGCATGGACAGCACGAGGTGTCCATGCGGTTTGCTGTGTGGAGTTCTCTCATTTTTGCAAATAAAGAGCACATTTTGTCTTCGGTAGGCTACTTCCTTCGCTTCCTAACCTCGCTTTCAACCTGTTGTCAGATGTGGAAGAAGCTAGTTTTGTCGTGTGGGGTGACGTCGAGCGTCCATTGAACCACGCTTGTCTCGTTGAAGAAGCTCTCGTCCGATGCTGTCCCCATATGACCGCTTTCGAATGTTCTCAATTAGTTTTGGAAGTGTTTCTCGCTGTCACTTCATTTGCAAACAGTATCGACAAGTATTGATTTGACCCATCATCAAGATATGCTCATCGTTCGTCGGATTTCCTTATAAATTGCTTTTTATTCTTCTCCCAACTTTCAATATTTCAGCTAAGTTTTACCAAGCACAGCCTATTTTATCCAACTCTTGTGATAGGACGCCTTGCTGTGTATTTCTTCCTCATCACTCTCGTATGCACTTACGGGAGACGGGTTGGAGGCCGCTGACGGCCGCGCGTCCGCTTCGCTATCCACTCGGCCACCCCGTCACCGACGCCGCCGTTGCAAATGAATCACTTGAATGCACACTGCAGCTTAGTCTAGGAAGCGTAGGAAATTATCGTACTACTATAATCTAACTCTAATTTGAGCTCCAAACCTTTTGTAAGTCATTGTAACCTTAACCTTTTGTAAGTGTAAGTTCAGAGCACAAGAGGGTCATTCCAGGTGTCACTTTTGACTTATCATCTCGCCCTGAAGCGGCACAATTTTTGCCATTTTCGGACCACCCAGTGGCCAGCAGCAAAAACTAAACACAGTTCTGTGATCCTCGTCCGATGCTCTACAAGACCATGTAGGTCACGTTGAGAATCTTTGAGGGAAGTTCATGAGCCTCCCTTGTGAGGTCTGCGAGTTGTGACCAGACTTGTCTGATAAAGATAAAAGGCTGACTTTCCTTCGGTTTGCTACAGAATTTCATGCATAGACTAAGAATGAACACACTGACATTGCCTTCAAGATGTCTGTTGATGTAAAATGTGTGGCGCATCCCACATAAGAATTTCCTAAGGCCGACTTGAATCAATATTCCTTATACAGGCCCACAGTGGACAACTGAATAAGTCAGATATTTAGACCTTCCACTTCGAAGGGATAGAAGTCGTGGCTAAACTGAGACCAAGACTCAGTTCTTCATCAGAGGTCTCGTCGTTCTGCAGCATACGATTGGTATAGGAGCGGCACTCATTTTCTAGAGGCTTGCAAGCCTTGGGCGTTTTGCAAAGTTTGGAAACCAGTTGATTCCTTTCTCTTTGAAGCAGCCTATCCTAACTGACTGTTGTCATGTGTTAAGATGCCGATAGAAAGGCATTTTCTTGCACTTCAAAAGTTATTGTTTCTTGTAAACTTTTTATTCCATATCCATAATGGTGGTGTTGAAGCTTACCCAATATCTTATTCATTTTCTTGGTTTTAAATTTCATTTTGCATGAGTATTAGGTCGTGTATCCTATCCGGGATTGTCTTCAAGAAGAGGATGCCTGTCATTTTATTTAGTTGGACCCAAATGCGAACTGAATTGGTATAGATTTACCAAACCATTTCAAATGCAAGGCGTCCAGAGCCTTCTCAGCTTTAAATAACGACTTAAAGGCGAGCTATTCCGAACCATTCCCGTAACCAAAATGACATGAAAAGCTGAACACGATCAACATTTGTGTAATTTTGCAGGAGCTATCAAAGAGTCAAAATGCAACAGCACCTTCAGTGTTCCTCAAAAAACGCTAAATCCTTTTTTGCGGATATTACGCCTCACTCACGGAAAATGTTCGTGAACCGGAAAAACCTCGACCATTAAATTCTCCACAGCCCCTAAGAAACTCTCTTTCACAAACCTACCACTAACGAACTATGTACCACTCAACCGACAAACTCGTTAATAACGGAGAACTCAACAGACAAACAAGTACAGATACTTCCTTCATCAACTTGATTCCCTCCAAAATTTCTAATTTTCACGCCAACAGTACCAAAAGTGCCACTTGTCTCTCTTGGATCGGTACGTCCTCCTCTTGAGCTTTTCTGCGCTATTGACAACTTTAGGGACACTCGTTGCCTATTCATTCCATAAGAGGGGGAAAAGCAAACTCCAATGTCCTTCGGAGTTAACTTCCTATTACAAGGTGGTGTTTACCCACACCTGAACAATGTTTTCAGACTCATAATCATGTGCTGCACATAATGTACTCTAAAGTTGTCAGATGGATGTCTAGTTGCGATCAAAACTCTTGCGCCAGGCGGGACTCGAACCCGCACATTCTGCTTTCCGGGCAGCGATGTTCGTCTTACACCACCGGCGCTGTTTGGTCGAACTGAACATCCACGATATCTTCCTAGCAAGTACTCACCTATCAGCACCCACCCGTTATCGGGATGAGCCGGCCGCTGAAAAAAAAATCAGTACTCTAAAGTTTTAGGTTGCTTTTGTCAAAAAGCTTCTGAATAACTTCGTGAAACGGCACGGCTATTCAAACTTCAGGTTCTCTTCAGAGTTTTGCTTCTCTGCTTCTCTCAGACTTTTACAAGCGAGTAACCATGATTACTGCTTGGAAGTTTAATAGAGTAAGGTGCAGAAATCGAGCACACGTTATTTGTAAAATTTATTCAAAAGACACCTAAACTACTACGTGAGTGAACATCGCCACAAAATAATATATAGGCCTCATTCCACTTTCGTTGCGTAAAATCTTTGTCAGATCTCGTTTCGCAATCAACGTTTTTCCCGTCATGCCTAAACCACTAAAGAAGTCATCAAACTCTCGTCGAATGACAGTGAAGTGCATGGTGTGATCTCATCACCGAACGTACTGTAATAGTCTCTCTAGCCATTCTTCGAAAGCGGTGTGCGTGGTAGTCGAATGACGCTTCGGCTGACGCGTGCTCTTTGAATCGATTTCGGCTCGGATCCCGTCCAGAACAAACAGGCCTTCCATCCTTGCGGGATAAGTAAATTGGCGCTAGATGTGCCTGGGAAGGAAAAAACAAACACTGGCTTCTCCATTGGGTGGCTACCGAACGTTTGTGGGCCAAGACCGAATACGCATTCAAATTCCTCCTTCCACTGAGATGGAACCTTGCTCTCCGACAGGTAGCGTGTGAAGAGCCGTGCCAAGGTGTTGATGGGCGCTGACGGGAGGTTCTTCAGGTATTCGGGTCTGGTCTTGTCGGGACCTGGTGCTCTACGCTTGTTCACCGACGAGCTGGCGAGTCGGCTCCTGGAAGATAGAACAGAGGGTGCGACGCATCCATCCTGCGGAAGATGGCGTGGGGAGAGGTGGGCGTGGCTATCGAAGAGAGCGGAATAGAAGTCGTGGATGACCTTCTCCATGGTCCTTCAGGAGGAGGTGAGGGTTTTATCAGGGCATCGGAGAGCGCTCGTCTTGGTCTTGAAGTTGGGAAACTTCCGGCGATCATTGCGGATGCTCACTCCAGCTTCAGCCAACATTTCCGCCCTTCTCTCCTTAAGATCCTTCTTTATCACCGCTCTCCATAGCTTCGCAAGCTCGGACATCAGTTAGTAGTTGCCTAGTGCTCGTGCTGCTCCACAGTGAGGTGTAAGGGCTCCGGTCAATAGTCATTCTGGGACTCCTCTTTTTGAATTTTGCGGCCTTCTCCCTTGAATCGAAAAATGGAACCTTGCATGAAGGAAGCTGCGGTCCGAATTCCATATAGAACTTGGAGGCAACGAAGGCGTCGGTCAGGCAATGGGTGCTATAGAAAGGAATAACTGCTCTTGCATAAATCAACCAATACGCAAACATGATGAGGTGACGTTTCTATCACGTTGGAGCACAAGGTAGTGGTTGCGTCCAAATTGGATTAGTGGTGAAAGACGCTACCCTTCTCCTGGTACTCTCTGGTTTTCATTTTATACTAGTCTGCAGTTGTTTTTAACTAATGTGCTGCAATCAGTGCGACTGCTTTTCTGAACCTCCATTAATTCTGATTTTCTAAAATTCAACAAATGCTGCAAAATGCTTAATGGAGCGACTAGCTCCTGGCTGTTCGGTTGGGCCAAAATATTGTCTACGGATTCCTCTTTCTCATGTGCAATAAATGTAGCCTTTAGTAGCAAATTTATTTGTGAAACAACAAGCATCTTGGTGAAAGTAATGTTTAATTTCATGTTCAACCCTGGATGTGCTAAACGTTGAAATTTTACTCAGTTGGATACGGTAACACAATAAGTATCTTCCCTTGGAATGAAAAACCCTCTCCAGGCTCTTCAATTACAGTACCGGCATGTATTTTGGTCATTGGCCGGAAAGAACGCTCTAGCCAACTTGCGCCGCTTTTGAGCGTTTCAAAGCTGGCTTTTTAATAACTTTTTTAATATCAACTTGCGAGAAGAAACGCCTATTCCTTTCAGACTGGTTTCGTCGATTTCCTTGCTGCTACCTATAATCGTAGCTGGTCACTCAACCTGTGCGTTTTTTTTCGGCTAACGACGAACATGCCCGGTACTGTAGCACAACAACTTGAATAGCTAGCTCGCAACATTGGCTAACATCGTCCTCTTGATGCGCTTCAGTGACGTCGCTCTTCTTCTTTTCAGCACCCAAATGATCATGTACTCAGCATGGGCTCCTCTTCCAAAATGCCTAGCACCACTTTTCTTCGTAATGTGCTCTCACATTGGAAGCGTAGTACTGATAGCCTTCTACTCTGGCCGGACGGGAGTTGGGTCGTGTCCCGGTGCCGCGATCTGCCCAGCTACGGCCCAAGAATACAAAAGTGGGCAGAAGCACCAGAAGCACCTGCCCAGCGCGCAGCACTTGGTCATCTCGGTCATCCGGTCATCCTTTTTGAAGGCAACACGTCTGCGCTGTGATAGCATGACAAACCTGCCCAAATTAACGAGGACACGTCATAACTGGCGAGAAATGCTCTTCAAGCCAATTCTAGTATTTCGTGGTGGATAGGCAGCGGGAGTTTAGAAGTATTGGGTTGTTCTCTAATTACCTGATGTGTTTTTTCTTGCCACAGATGGCGTGAACTGTGTATTCTTATGTTGTAGTGAGTTGCGTGGCTTATAATATATATTTAATACATGATCTTAAAAGTGAGGTTTTAGAGTATCTTCTTTCAGAAACTGAGCGTCTCTAGTAAAAATAATTCAGTGAAAAAATTACGTTGAAAATCGATAATCGATGAGAGCATTATCGGCAGATTTTATTGTTTTACTCCCGAAAGGGCAAAAATGCGGTGCAAGCTCGAAAGAAATAACGTGAAGTTTACGGTGAGCACTACCTTACTGAACGCCAGTGCCAGCTTTGGTTTACTCGCCTTCGGTGTAGAAATTTTAATGCTCAAGGTGCACCACATACTGGCCGTACAACCACTACTGATGACCACGAAATAAAGTCGTCAATCAAAACTAGCCGGGGCATGAGGATTCAAGAGATGGCAGAGAAACTTGGCATATCGAATTCTACCGTTTGCTTGCACTTACAACAGCTTGGTTGCGTAAACAAGCTGGATGTTTGGGTTCCTCACGAATTAAAGGAACTCCACCTCACTACTCGCCAAAAGCATTATTATATACAAGGTGTAGTCTACTTGCAAGAAACCAAACTATTCACTCGAATGTCTACTGTCGTCAAATGTCGAAATTGAACGGAAAAGCAAGAAACTGGACTGAAATGACCACTCACAAAGACGTAATTTTGCATCACGATAACGCTAGACCCCACACCTCTCTGTTTCCAGTCAACAATTTATAGAGCTCAGTTGGGAACCGGTGCCATTAGCAAAGTCAGATTACAAAGTGTCCCGTCCTCTGCAAAACCGTTTGATTAGTAAAACTTTTGATTTCAATCAAGCTGCTAAAAATGAGTCGCAAAAATTCTTCGCTTCTAAAGACCAAGGCTGCTTCGAACGTGGAATTTTTCAACTTACCGAAAGATGGCAAAAGGTCGCTCAACAAAATGGTCAGTGAGTGTATCATTGACTAATGCAAGTTGTTAATATAAATGTCTTCAAAACTTGGAAGGATTGATCATAAAGATCCTAAATCTGAAAGGAGAAGATCAGGTTGTTAGTGTAGCAGGTGAATAAATCGAGGTAGAAATTAGCACACAAAAACTACCTCTTAGGTCTAAATGAGATCCTCAAGATGATGCTCTAAAGCTTGAACGACATACGATTCTAATACTGCTTTGAATTCTTGTTGACCTACGTCATTCTAAAGGTTGTCTTTGTCAACTACAACGAAAAATGTGAACTGGTGATACGGAAATTCGGGAATTAATCTCTCTCTATTGTTAATAAAACTAAAAGTACTATTGCTAGCTTTATCATGCTTGGGTCCTACAATACAACCACTGAGGTAACTTCTGCCTAATATCCACTCTTCTCAGACTGTTGTCACCTTCCTTGGAACCAGTGTGTCATACTCACCTGGTGCAATGCCATCGCTGGTCATACCATCGAATGCTATTCCATGGAAGGAACTTTGTCGTGTCGACGTCATGGTCTTAAAAATTGAACGAGCCGCCACTGAGCACGTACGTTACCGCTGGATTTAACTGCTGGAAGCATATGATCTCCTTTGCTTTCAGCATTATCCACACATCCACGGTCGTCACAAGAAAATGAGAACTGTGACGAGCTCGAGCACTCAGAACGCTCAGGATCTACGATGGGCCTACGACGCATTTTAGTGCAGGGGATAAATAAGCATTCCATCTATACATGAACCTTGGTACACAGAAGCAATTTGAACAAGCAAAGTGTTGTGATGACACATTGTTGTATAGATGGTGAAAAAAATAATCCATGGGGGTATTACCGATGTAGTTGCAACTTAATCTTGAAGGCTGAGACCTTGCTGATTTTTTTACTGTTGCTTCGGTCGTTCGCAACCAGGATTCTAGGATTCCCTTCTGTGTAATCGGCGAGATTTTATAGGTGTGCCCTAAGCTTACCTTACTAGTACTCTGGAACGCTTGTCAAGTACATTTACAGCAATTTCCTCGAAGTTACTAGTTTCTGCATTTGACACTGTTATAGTTTGTAAGCCAACAAATTAGTTGGCTAGAAGACGGGATTTTGTACTTGAATTAGGAGCCTCGAATTGGGACGAACGCGACGAATGGTGCCTCTTCCGACTGCACAATCACGCGGCCCGTACTTAGCTGAACGTAGTTACTGCAATCAGTCAAGAGCCAGAATATGAACTTCCAGTTGAGTGAGCAGGATGAGTTTACATTTTTTGGAAACTGCTCGGGCTGGATATGATTCATGGCGCGATTGCGACGAACGCGTTTTTGCTTATGTCCTCATGGACGCCTTAGAAAACCTGTTATTATTCTTGATCTTCCAGGAGGAGTACACATGTTTCGCTTTACTAGCAAAAATCTAGTCAAAACCTCATCAAAGAGGTCTATGAGTTCCTCATACGGCAACTTATTGTGAGAAATCTTGGGCGTAAGCTTTCTCCGAAATAGGCTCAAACCTTCTGACGTCGCACTGCAGTTGCGGCGCAACAGCAGCCATATGGTGCCTTTTCAAAAACCCCTTCAAATTCACACAAATCGCATAAAAGAATGCTAGGCGACCAACTTTCAAAAGCTTGACGATTGATTCGAAGACGAACAAAATGTTCCTGCAGTATTGGAAAGTGAGTTAAACTCCGCATACCTACGCAGGCTAGCCATACATAGTTGAGATAATTATCAGAAGTAGTATTTGACTAACGACTGGATATTACATTGCTTAGAAGAACAGATATTTGTTTCCTTGGCGCTACTGGATCAACTTCATTGTAAACTCTGGTAGTCAGAGGAAGCGCCGGATGTCTTGGGCCTGACTCCAGGTTCTTGGATCGGGTTCCACCTAAGCCAAGCTAGCCTCCATCTATCTGGCAAGAGGGACCCATGAACTTCCCAAAGATTTTCAACCTGACCTATATGGTCTTGTAGAGCATCGGACGAGGATCACAGAACTGTGATTCGTTTTTGCTACGGGCTAATGTGGTGGTATAAAATTTGCAAAAAATCGTATCGCTTCAGAGGGGCTGAGAAGACAAAAGAGGCACCAGGAATGGCCCTGTCGTGCCCAGAACCTACAAAAAAGCTTGGAGCTCAAATTAAAGTTTTATTATAGGAATATGATAATTTCCGACGTTTCCTAGACGAAGCTGCAGTGTGCATTCAGGTGATTCATTCGCAACGGTATAGGCAGTGACTGTATGACCGAGATGCTAGCGAGGCGGTTTTGTGGAAGAGGGGTCAAGCGTTCGATTCCGAACCGCATGGAACCGGCATGGACAGCACGAGGTGTCCATGCGGTTTGCTGTGTGGAGTTCTCTCATTTTTGCAAATAAAGAGCACATTTTGTCTTCGGTAGGCTACTTCCTTCGCTTCCTAACCTCGCTTTCAACCTGTTGTCAGATGTGGAAGAAGCTAGTTTTGTCGTGTGGGGTGACGTCGAGCGTCCATTGAACCACGCTTGTCTCGTTGAAGAAGCTCTCGTCCGATGCTGTCCCCATATGACCGCTTTCGAATGTTCTCAATTAGTTTTGGAAGTGTTTCTCGCTGTCACTTCATTTGCAAACAGTATCGACAAGTATTGATTTGACCCATCATCAAGATATGCTCATCGTTCGTCGGATTTCCTTATAAATTGCTTTTTATTCTTCTCCCAACTTTCAATATTTCAGCTAAGTTTTACCAAGCACAGCCTATTTTATCCAACTCTTGTGATAGGACGCCTTGCTGTGTATTTCTTCCTCATCACTCTCGTATGCACTTACGGGAGACGGGTTGGAGGCCGCTGACGGCCGCGCGTCCGCTTCGCTATCCACTCGGCCACCCCGTCACCGACGCCGCCGTTGCAAATGAATCACTTGAATGCACACTGCAGCTTAGTCTAGGAAGCGTAGGAAATTATCGTACTACTATAATCTAACTCTAATTTGAGCTCCAAACCTTTTGTAAGTCATTGTAACCTTAACCTTTTGTAAGTGTAAGTTCAGAGCACAAGAGGGTCATTCCAGGTGTCACTTTTGACTTATCATCTCGCCCTGAAGCGGCACAATTTTTGCCATTTTCGGACCACCCAGTGGCCAGCAGCAAAAACTAAACACAGTTCTGTGATCCTCGTCCGATGCTCTACAAGACCATGTAGGTCACGTTGAGAATCTTTGAGGGAAGTTCATGAGCCTCCCTTGTGAGGTCTGCGAGTTGTGACCAGACTTGTCTGATAAAGATAAAAGGCTGACTTTCCTTCGGTTTGCTACAGAATTTCATGCATAGACTAAGAATGAACACACTGACATTGCCTTCAAGATGTCTGTTGATGTAAAATGTGTGGCGCATCCCACATAAGAATTTCCTAAGGCCGACTTGAATCAATATTCCTTATACAGGCCCACAGTGGACAACTGAATAAGTCAGATATTTAGACCTTCCACTTCGAAGGGATAGAAGTCGTGGCTAAACTGAGACCAAGACTCAGTTCTTCATCAGAGGTCTCGTCGTTCTGCAGCATACGATTGGTATAGGAGCGGCACTCATTTTCTAGAGGCTTGCAAGCCTTGGGCGTTTTGCAAAGTTTGGAAACCAGTTGATTCCTTTCTCTTTGAAGCAGCCTATCCTAACTGACTGTTGTCATGTGTTAAGATGCCGATAGAAAGGCATTTTCTTGCACTTCAAAAGTTATTGTTTCTTGTAAACTTTTTATTCCATATCCATAATGGTGGTGTTGAAGCTTACCCAATATCTTATTCATTTTCTTGGTTTTAAATTTCATTTTGCATGAGTATTAGGTCGTGTATCCTATCCGGGATTGTCTTCAAGAAGAGGATGCCTGTCATTTTATTTAGTTGGACCCAAATGCGAACTGAATTGGTATAGATTTACCAAACCATTTCAAATGCAAGGCGTCCAGAGCCTTCTCAGCTTTAAATAACGACTTAAAGGCGAGCTATTCCGAACCATTCCCGTAACCAAAATGACATGAAAAGCTGAACACGATCAACATTTGTGTAATTTTGCAGGAGCTATCAAAGAGTCAAAATGCAACAGCACCTTCAGTGTTCCTCAAAAAACGCTAAATCCTTTTTTGCGGATATTACGCCTCACTCACGGAAAATGTTCGTGAACCGGAAAAACCTCGACCATTAAATTCTCCACAGCCCCTAAGAAACTCTCTTTCACAAACCTACCACTAACGAACTATGTACCACTCAACCGACAAACTCGTTAATAACGGAGAACTCAACAGACAAACAAGTACAGATACTTCCTTCATCAACTTGATTCCCTCCAAAATTTCTAATTTTCACGCCAACAGTACCAAAAGTGCCACTTGTCTCTCTTGGATCGGTACGTCCTCCTCTTGAGCTTTTCTGCGCTATTGACAACTTTAGGGACACTCGTTGCCTATTCATTCCATAAGAGGGGGAAAAGCAAACTCCAATGTCCTTCGGAGTTAACTTCCTATTACAAGGTGGTGTTTACCCACACCTGAACAATGTTTTCAGACTCATAATCATGTGCTGCACATAATGTACTCTAAAGTTGTCAGATGGATGTCTAGTTGCGATCAAAACTCTTGCGCCAGGCGGGACTCGAACCCGCACATTCTGCTTTCCGGGCAGCGATGTTCGTCTTACACCACCGGCGCTGTTTGGTCGAACTGAACATCCACGATATCTTCCTAGCAAGTACTCACCTATCAGCACCCACCCGTTATCGGGATGAGCCGGCCGCTGAAAAAAAAATCAGTACTCTAAAGTTTTAGGTTGCTTTTGTCAAAAAGCTTCTGAATAACTTCGTGAAACGGCACGGCTATTCAAACTTCAGGTTCTCTTCAGAGTTTTGCTTCTCTGCTTCTCTCAGACTTTTACAAGCGAGTAACCATGATTACTGCTTGGAAGTTTAATAGAGTAAGGTGCAGAAATCGAGCACACGTTATTTGTAAAATTTATTCAAAAGACACCTAAACTACTACGTGAGTGAACATCGCCACAAAATAATATATAGGCCTCATTCCACTTTCGTTGCGTAAAATCTTTGTCAGATCTCGTTTCGCAATCAACGTTTTTCCCGTCATGCCTAAACCACTAAAGAAGTCATCAAACTCTCGTCGAATGACAGTGAAGTGCATGGTGTGATCTCATCACCGAACGTACTGTAATAGTCTCTCTAGCCATTCTTCGAAAGCGGTGTGCGTGGTAGTCGAATGACGCTTCGGCTGACGCGTGCTCTTTGAATCGATTTCGGCTCGGATCCCGTCCAGAACAAACAGGCCTTCCATCCTTGCGGGATAAGTAAATTGGCGCTAGATGTGCCTGGGAAGGAAAAAACAAACACTGGCTTCTCCATTGGGTGGCTACCGAACGTTTGTGGGCCAAGACCGAATACGCATTCAAATTCCTTCCACGGCAACCACTAGGGGCAGTGCATCCCAAACCTAAATTGACTAACGCCATTCTTCCTTCTTTATACTTTTTCCATCCAAAAACGGCTATCGTACTTTGCTGTAGATAGAGGGATTCTATCCTCCTTGAGTTTAAAGCATTGACCCCAATCACGTGAATGATTGCCTCATTCCACTTTCGTTGCGCAAAATCTTTGTCAGATCTCGTTTCGCAATCAACGTTTTTCCCGTCCTGCCTAAACCACTAGAGAAGTCATCAAACTCTCGTCGAATTTTCCCGCCGCAGATCCGTCCTTTTGATAACGCGGCACTGAGTCAGCCGGTCCCCTGCGTGAGCTTCGAGTCTGTCCTTTTTCGCCTGGTAGAGGAGAGACTGGAGGGTCATTCAGTCGTCATTCGGGGTGCTTATCGGCCGGCTAGCGAACGCGGACACAATCCTGCAATGAAACGCCACCACCGCTGAACAACGGTCCGCTTTCGCGACCCGTGTGCTGCAGCGAACGAGCGGAACTCGTTCTCTCCACACCATAGCTGGCGACAATTACACGTTCATTGTAGGCGACAAATTGACACAGAATGCCACACTCCGCTGCGCACGTTACGATACGCGTCGCGACGCGTGCGACACGCGTTAACGCACGTCCGTGACGGTGCCGGGGAAACGGCCGACCGCTAAGTGCCGTGTGTGACCAGCTCCGATAATTATGATGTATCGATCGACCTTTTTTGTAACTCCGAGCACAATTTGCATCCGCTCCACCCACGCTCACCGTTATTATCGTGTACACGGTTCGCGTATGAGCAGCGCGTAGCACCAGACCGCGTCGATCTGATAAGGTAATGGCGCGGATGGACCCTGTCGTTCTGTCCTCGTGTTAGTCACTACTACAAATGCACTCTAATCATCAAATAGTATCCCATTTCATGGACAGTGTGCCAGGCTAAATCGACCTCTTGAATGTTAGTCCGAAAAAAGCCCCTACTTGAAAGATGCTGAGCCATTGCGGAAATTTGCCGTAAATGGTCCTCTAAATAGGGTAGGTAATGGGTCCATTAGCTGGGTTTAAAGCCACATAAACCAGTTGTTTTTACAGCTCGCGATCGTCTCAAGCAAGTAAAAGTGCCTTTTAAACTTACCGAATTTTTACCTTCCCAACGACATTGACCAACACTTCCCAGTTTACATGGGGCTTACACACATGTACTGCTAACAGCCAACACTCGTGTGCAGGTAATTAGTCGTCTGAAAACCGGTTACTAATCAACATCAAACATCAAACAGCATGAAACTGTTTCTTGAACAACTTATGAAAACTAGACACTGGACAGAAGCTACGCATTTCGTTTTTTGTACTGGAGGATGTATTCTAAGTAAGTAATTTGTTTTCACACTCACTAGAACTAATCAGCCCATTTTTCCTATGCTTTCCTGTCGAAACAGAATTAATTGCCGTAGATCGATCTGCCTCACAGCGTGATCGTTGCTCCAAATTCTTGCTCAAGGTTAGCCGATCAAGGGAGTCACGCGAATATTATGGCCGATGAACAAGCACCACAACAGGAACAGACGGATACGGATAGGTTACTAAGGACAATGATAAAGGGAATAAAAGTCGGTGCTAATCAATCCTTTTGTAGAACACGACACACATTCTACTTCTTTCGAATATCACGGAGGCAATATGGATCTGTATTTTGCCTAAACATTAACTTCCGACGGCTAGCCCATGAACAAGTGAGTGTTTGCTGTCTTATATGAAGTCAAGACTTTAACTTTTATACCAGCGCGTTACCCAGGAGGATGCAATGCTTGGTTGAACTGGGTGGAACCCGAACCGTGAACCGTTTCGGCGTGCGCTTCGCGCATACTACAGCCGGCATCTCCTCCGATAGCGTTATTACGAGCTGCAGGACATTATTATTGTTGGAACACGATTTGAGTAGTTTCACAGTAGCTTCACGAGTCCAGTGCAAGTGCAATGAGTGGGCGTTAGACCCCTGCTCTAGTCTTTGGCAGGAAATTGATCACTCTAGCGGTCTTGAAAACGGACAGCCCTTCAATTCATAATTCTAACGAGAATGGCGGATCTTTAGTAATTCCCGACAAGGCCTGCTTTGTATTCAGCATTAAAGGCGGCTCAGATGGGCCTCGGGACGCGCATCTAAGCCTCTCTGCCTATGAGTGCGCAGCCTAAGTGATAGATTGGAGGCCAAAGAAACGGTAATAATTCATACGTGGCACGAGCGGCCCTGATGGCTATATTGGATGCAGGAATCTGAATGGAATTCGTGATTATGAATTTGATGTCAACCCGGCTATGCGGTACTACCATTTCTCAACACTAGTTACTGGAAAGTGGAAGACGATGCTTGTTCCGCGACTGTTGAAGAAGTACGTCAACTTGTCCGCATTTCGATGCATGGTCGCATACAAGTCTCTGACTAACAAACAAATCATGCCTAGCCACGTAGTGTGGGTAATATTAGGGGGGGCCAAAAGTAATGAGACACCCCACGCCGTGTCCATATATCTCGTGGCTGGAGTCTGGTTTCGTGCTTGTTGTATTTCTATGTTTGTATGCTACTTAATGAAGCGCATCTGAAAAGTTACCACTTCCGCCCTTTCCAGAAGCATGCCAAAAACCCCAGCCTGTCTCATGCCGAAACCGCAGTCTGACGACTCGACCTGTGTCGCGTAAATCTCCCCCAATTCCCAACCCCGAGCAGCCTGGGCTCAGTATTCAAGCAAGATGATAAGTACGTCTTCTACCTTAACCCTGCCAAGCAGCGAGTCTGGGTGAGGCCTGGTGAATTGTTACCGACCTTCGTTCGGCGAGATGTTCACGGCGAGAAGCATCTTTGGAGCTTTTGGGTCTGCGCCCATGGTTCGGTTTACCGGAGGCTGTTTCCCAAGAGCACCACGATGAACTCCAAGGCCATGGTGAACGAAATGGAGGAGATGGGCCGGCGACTCGCTCTTATTCATTCGCAGCGCTTCAAGAAGGTTCTCCTCTTCGACTACGCCGCACCCCATCGGGAACAAGTAACCACGGATAAGCTTGGCCAGCTGGGCTACGTTCACATGCCTCACCCACCGTATTCGCTGGACATCTGTCCATGCAACTACCACTACTACTTGAGCCTACAGGACTTCCTAGTTGGAAGGGATACAAGAACCCAAGCAGTCCTTGACAGCCATATCGAGCTGTTGATCAACACCAGGCTGAAGCATTTCTGGAAGGATGGGATCAGGAAGTTGGCTGAGCGATGGCAGCAAGGTCCTTGCCCTTAATGGCAAATACACTCCTCAGCATCGTTGAGTTGTAATTGAGTTATGAGGAGATAAAGATTTTTTTTTCATTTTGTCTCATTACTTTTGGCCCCCCCCCCTAATAGTTGTTCTTCTCCGTTAAATTCAGGGGTGTGGGTAAATGCAATTCGACATTTCGTAAATCTTAAACCATATTTACGAAAAACCGTCGCACATCGCAAATCATGAATCGTATATCGTAAGAGGTACCTGACGATTAGTGCAGTACAACTGAATTTTTGCAGGTTTTTCGCTTTTTTGAAGCCATGGTTCATGTCTCCAAAGTGAGACATGGACCATGGCTTCAAAACGTTCTTCAAGACCGATTTCAAATATATTTACTTATGGATCTTCACTCCAGCATCGACGAACACCAGTGGCGTCCTTCCATCTGAGGTTATCGCACCCCAATCCATAAAAGAGCTTGAATGTGCAGTCTTCCCAATAACTTTTCCTCTAGAAATGACCTGCTTCTTATCTGCTGCGAGAATCCAATTGTATTGTGGATTCAAAATAGGAATTATTGTCAAAATTTTCTCGCCACTGAAGGCGATGCTCCGGTGCGTGCCACCTGCGAAGTGCGTCAAATGTATCCTGCATCTCTTCATCCGCACGTCCTTCATTTGGAGTGAGAGGAAATCTGCCGTCTGCTCTTGGTAAGGGCGAAGTCCTAGCTTCCCTCTGACAATGTTTCTCACAAAGGTAGCGCTGATGCCTATCTCTTTCGTCACATTCCTCATTGAGCGGTGAGGAATTTTTCCTACGAATATTTTCACGGTATGAGACGTTGCAATAGAAACCTTTCCACCTCGTCCTTTCCTGTCCGATGTACATTCGAGCTCCCCGAACCATTCAATCGTGTTTAGGACCAATCGCTGGAAATACAGAAAGAAGATGAGCAATTTTCTTCCACTCATGACCATGCTGGTGCAAAGAACGTACACAAAACGCATCGTGTAGCATAGAATAAACAAATCGCAAAATAATAGCACTTAAACTTTTGGAAAAATGTAGCTCGTAGTTCAATTCCGCAAATTTTCGCCGAGACCCATAAATAATGCGCACCCCGTACAGTACCTGAAAAGCACATTTGTAACAATGTCAAAAGCCAGCATGAGCAGTGAACTGATGTGATGAAAACGGTTCTAGTGTTTCAATCCACAGTTGCACGAATGCGGAAAGGTGTCCTGGTCTTGCAGCGATTATGCGAGCGATTGAATAATAGTGTGAGGTTTATAGTGTTCTGCAACTCTACATCAGACTTCGTCATTAAAGTGATTTCTGAATTGTTCCGTCGTTAAATTTACCACAACAGATGCGAGAATGTAATCCGGAGGTAGACCACAAATCCACTTTTTCTTCTCCATGAGCCAGAACAACAATCATTTTTGAATTTCGAGCAGGTTTCCTGCTCTTTCAAGCGTATGTCTGAAAGGAGTTGCTTCTCTTTTAAAATTTTGAGAGCCCTTTGCCCTACTCATTGCGTGTTTTTTTGTTTGTTTCTCTAACGTGTGCCCACGTTAGAGAAACAAACATGTCCACCACGTAATAAATTATTATTATACTATATTCTAAACATCAATACAACATGTATGTGCTGCGATTGTTTGCTGTATTGGTTAAGAATATAATCTTCGTATTTGCAGCTGAACCTACGAAAGCGGAACGAGGATTGCATAAGAAATAGTTTGAAGTAAGAACTAGAGGACAAGAAACTGGGTATTGGTTGCTGACGGAGCTCACAAGAAAAACATCTAGACGAAGTTTAAGTAAAATCGGCGATCCAGCACCGTCACCAACTTGATCTCGTTTCCAAGTAGCCCTTGTTCTCCTACATTTGTTATTACCCTTTGACTGTTCCCTTCTATAAATATCCCGTCTGGCACCTACTTCTTTAACCTTTCGCGTCAATGTCGGACAGTACTGTCAGACGCTTATTTGGGGCATCAGGCAAGCGATTTCATACGAAACCGTGACCGCTTTTCCTAGAACAATTCTTTCCTTTCGTACATTATGCAATGACCGATTGAATGGCGATGCATGTATTCTTCCGCTTCGTTTTGTCTATGAAGAGCTTTACTTAAAAAATCAAATTCAAAAACGGGAAAGCAAAAAACGCATTGTCGCGAAGAGGTTAAGGCTTCAGAAAAATGCGGATTTCTAAACGGTTGGCTCGGGGAAGCTTTGCATGAGATACTGTCACTTGGTTTATACATCGACGCATTTGGCCAGCTCCTGGGGTCTGGCAAAGCTGGTTTTCTCTTAGGATATTGTTTTATTGTATTACTATTATTGTTTATTACTGTATTGGGAGTCTAATGGTAAGAGGAAATTTTCTTCAAGCCTCGTGAGTTTTTCAAAACTGTTACATATCTGAGAGTATGTAGCCCAGACAGCAGCAGGCACTGACTTGGCGCGTATCACGAATGGGTTTTAGATTCGATTCGCCCTCAGACCAACCAATTCTCCATCCATGACCACCTCGAGCGTGCGTTATGCTGGAAACAGTAGAATCTGAGAAGAAAGATATACTGACATTTCAACCTCCGGAATGGTGCCCTTCATTCCCTGGCTCAGATTCGAACCGCCTCCACATTGTAGGTAGAAATAGGATACGTGCTGGATCCTGGAAAGGGTTTGAATGGCACTGACCACCATCCTTTACGCTTGTGAGCGCGACAGTCAACCATTCCGGGGATACTTGACCGCTTTCCCGCCATCGACGCCAACTCTCAAATTTTCATTGCTTATTTCTCCTGGCGCTAGAAGTTTTGATCGCAACAAAACATCGTTATGACAGCTTTCATTGCTTATGTTTTTGTTTCAAATTGAACGCTGCACGCAGCCGGAAAAGGCGCAGATTGTCGCACACACCTCGTTTCGAGGTTCTGAGTTCTGGCCTCGCCCAATCCAAACAAGTTTTCCATACCTCCTAGGTAGGTGAATTAGTTCCGGACTTGACTGAGAAGGATAAACCACTGCTTTCTACACCGGGCGGCCTTACGTTTTTCAGGCACATTGCTTTCGCCCACCAGTTTGATAGAAGAATTTTTTGAGGAAAGGCAGCGTAAAAGCTCTTCTTTTTAAGAATGGTCTGTAACTTGAAGGCATTCGTGCAGTAGCGTGCTCTTCTTCGCGCACTTTGCCTTCACGGAGTTGTTGCCCTCATGTGATTTCTCACAAGGTTTTGCCTCGTGGTCAATTCAGATCCCTTTTTCGCGCCCCACCTGATTCACTCTCAGACAATTACGGCTAGTCGAGGGTCGAGTATGTAGGGCGATGGCCGAGTTCACAGACATACACACATTCGCACCATATACACACACATACATACATACATGCACACACATACAGACAAACACACATGGAGAGTTCTGCCCTTGTTACGCGAAGGTAAGTCTGGCGCTTCGATGTGCTCCGCTTTTACGGCCACAGATACATAGAGTTGGATGAAGTTACAGCGCAGTGAGAAGAGGAGAACAGTAGCCGTTCGTTCGTGTTTACCTTCACCCAATGTCTGACTAAGAAACAGAAATCAGTGGCTTGTTCGAAGATGGCATGAAAATGTCTCCCTCTTTATCTCCTCATCTCGACACTTTCAAACTTCTCTTTTTGTGTTTTTTTCAACAGGCCGAAGCGCACTGAGGCGGAAATCGCCACAGTTTTCGAACGTGTGCGTTGTTGTGCACACGGAAAATGACAGCGTTACGGTTTGTTCGACCTTTAACCACACAAAGTCAACTTCACCCAACTGCTGCAGCATATGACGAAGTGCAACTGTAGTCTCTTGGAAGCTATTTCTTCATAGCTTTTTTCTGCTTCAAGGGGTCCGTAAGACCTAAGAGTACGCTACCGTAACTCCGCTGCACTTTATAAGCAAGAACCTATGTAATTACAACGAAGTAGGCTAACTATGATTTAGCTTCATCAAACTGCTTCTTAGCATGCTCTGCCTTGAACAATAGCAGACCTTCACTGCGGTATCTATTTTCATAAAGAAGTACATACAAAGGACATCCTAAGCTTACCATGGAAACAGTAGCACACCCAACAGATACGGATCACAGTACATTTCGACATAGACCAATCCATACATACAAAATGGAATTTTCTCGCTAGTTCACAACAGCTCCTATTTTGCGATAAGGTTATAGTACAAGTCCACATGAAATCGATACATTCAACATTGATGACTAGAGTGATTTCTTCAGCCGAAACCAGCTAAAATCATCCATCAAAAGTGGACTACAGAAACTAAAAACTCCAAAGAAAATTGATTAAGTGACTTTCAGCTAATCTGCAATCATATGTATGAGCACTGGAATTTGTAAAATTCACTGACAAATTTAATAAGTCTTGAACACTTCATGTACGAGAGTATTATGAGTCCTTTAACCTCAGTACAAAGACTATGTATAAAGACACGTGGCAGTGGAGTCGGTGAAGGCGCCGGCTGTCGTGTGCACGCCGATTAAAGGTTCTTAGCTCAGGTTCCGCCTAGGCAAACCATGGCTTCCATCCCTCCCGGTTTGGAGAGCCGGTATCAGATTTGTTTGGGAGTGATGAAACACTCAGTTATTCATGGGCTGGTCATTTCAAGTCACTGTATGGGCCTAATACGCCTTTAATCTGCTGAAAGGATACCCTTAAATGAATAACGCATAGCGCATCCCAAACAGCGTTTTATTAACGCCGTCATTTAGCCTTATTATCACGATGACTATGATGGCGATAAACAAAATTCGGTTGTTCTGAAGACGGTCGAAAATCAGATAACTACTTCTTCGAGTAGCTCTAACCTTATGTGACGGCAAATTACGCGCTTCATCGCTATGCGCAGATTTCGTCCGTCGCTAGCAACTATGAATAGCGACCGAGGCGACAGTGACACTTTGTAGCGAATGCTGTGCTCAAATCAGTTTGTATTTTTTCTACATGCGACCAGTCGCTAAAGTCAAAGACTATGAGCAAGTCGGAACAGTTCCAGAGCTGTCGCTTATACTGTCGCTAGGGCCTGTCCATAGTCCATAATCTACAATGGGAGCAACTCTGATCCACACTGTAAAGCGCACACCTATTAGAACCCAGCGGTCACCGTTCATGGTTGCCAGCGACGGACGAGACCTGACACTTAGCATTGAAATGCGTAATTTGCCGTCACTTAAGGTCGGAAGAGCTCGGAATTTATTCATGTGGTCGTTTAATTCAATGTATTAATCAGGAAGTATCGCTAATCGGCTACCGCTTGTTAGACTGACGTGAGAGTGAACGGGTCGCCTAGATGGCATTTATGCGTTTTCCCAACCAGGGGTGTGCATTTACCGGTTAACGATTTACCGGTTTAGCGGATTTACCGGCATTTTCGCGATAAATTCTTTTAACGAAAATTTCTGGTAAATTCCCAAATTTACCGGAAAATTTAACGACTTTTTTCATAAAAAATCAAGTTCCTATCTATCGAATGG
Source organism: Heligmosomoides polygyrus polygyrus (assembly GCA_947396885.1). Classification (NCBI taxonomy): domain Eukaryota; kingdom Metazoa; phylum Nematoda; class Chromadorea; order Rhabditida; family Heligmosomidae; genus Heligmosomoides; species Heligmosomoides polygyrus. The sequence goes on from OX377206.1 coordinate 27,400,386, forward strand.
AGAAGGAAACATACTACCGATCTCAGTTTGAAAGTGATTGCTTCTATCTTCTCCGATAACTTGCTAATAGCGTTCGCGGTCTCAACCTCATTAAAACATCCATGCCCACATCAGGAGGCGGAGATGGTGCACTCCAGTGTGAAGGCGCGCTCCACTGGAATAGTACCTCGCGCTGACATTCCCCACACGACATAAGACAATTTGGACTAGAGGTATTGAAGCTCTCAGAATAGGCGATCGCTAGAAGAAACGAGAAGATACGCTCATATCTTGTTTATTGTAATTTAGTCCAAGATGTAAGGCATTGGGATGTGCTCCGCCAGCCTACCTGTTCTTCTGGTGGATTCTTAAGCTGCCTTCCCGTATAAGAAGAGAAAGAAATTCGCTATCATGTCATATTTCTTGCTGTCTTGTTGCTGTTGTGTTGCTTTTCCTTAAGTGTCTGTCTTTGGTCCAAAGTACAGCTTAACAGTTCAAAAAAGTAGTAGTGTAAGGTGTAGATCATTCTTTCATCGAATGAAATGATGATAATTGTGATATTTTCAAAAAGCGGTTAGAATGTTAATCCGAAAGAAGTGTAGCAGTATTGGATCGAATGTCGAATGTTCCAGATATGTTTTTGTAGAGTTTTAATTACTCTTCATTTTTTAAAGCACTCACAATATGGATCATTATACTGGTGCATTGTTAGGCTTCCGCTTGCTTTGTTTGCTTTAGGATGACGTATGCATGACAAAATGAAGATGATGTGGTTTCTCTGAACGTGATGATGTTTCGGTGGAGAGCTTGACGCTTTTTTCTACATTACCGCCGCTTAAAACCAGTTGTTTTTAAGGGAATGTTAAATTTTAAAAATTAATGGATTTACCGAATTTGCCGGAATTTACCGGCGAGTTTCCGCGTTAAAAATGTGCGGTAAAAAATTTACCGGCGGCAGGTCAGCGCACACCCCTGTTCGCAACGTTCTTCCAGATTCTCATGCCGATTAACAGAACGTCCGTACTGTTTACAGTGTTATTGCCCATAGCCCAGACATACCGCAGACATGTAGAGTGACTGCTTCAGTCGAAGTCCTGAAAATTGACGCAATCAGGAACTTCACTGAACTTCAGTGAACTTCTTCCGAAGCAGATCCATTGTGAGTTAAGTACACTACGCTCCACACTCGCTCCTTTCGCGGACTATGAATAGGGCCTCCAAGGGCGAAGTCGACATCAAACCATGTTGATCTGCTGTGCGATTGGATTGCTCAGTAGCTAGTTAGTTATAATAAGGTCAAAGGGCAGTGCGGGGTTACCGTGGGGAAGGGGCTGGTGAGAATCAGAATAGCATGCTATGGTACGTATGTGTAGTCCATAGCAGGTGTGTGCCTAACTACGGTCTGCCATTTTACGACTTGCAGCGATTTTGGATGATCTCTACGGTTTCGATTTGCCGCATTTTGGGGCACAAATCGTGAAATTGTGAAAACGCTATCTTCGATCCATGAACAACAGCCTCTACCGAATGACGTCCATTGCGTATTGCCACTTCCCCTGAACTTCGTTTCTCCATGTTCTGATGTGGCGCGTTAGTAGAAAAAACCACCTTGTGCAGGTGGTTCGATTTCGACGAATCCCTCGGCTTACCGTACTTTTCCATCTCTCTATCATTGCAGGGCACGTGTAGCGCAGTCGGAGGAGGTGCCGGCTGTCGCGTGTATCCGCTACCAGGTTCCTAATTCGGGATTCCCACCCAGGTCAACTACATAAGCCTCCCACCCCTCTGGGGTTAGTGAATTGGTGCCAGACTTGTCTGGGAAGGATAAAGCGCTGAATTTTTCATCGGCTGGCCATCGCAAGTTCAAATTGCCTCCACGACCCCGTAGAAGTAGAATGCCTGGCGCCTCCTTATAGGGATTGAGTAACGCCGTTCTTTTACCTCTTTTCATTGCGAGGGCCATATCATAACTGTCTTCGATGAACACTGTAAGCACTGTATAAAGCTGTTTTCGAGTTGAAGGAGGGCAATTAATAATCAACCCTGACCATGAGATTGAAATCCCTCCTTCTTACCGATCGTACATCCGCACGAGCTCGCTCATTCCAAACGTCAGACGTGAAGAGGTGCGACCTCTGTTTCCTGCAAGCTGAGTCCTGAGTCCTGGTCCAACACAACCTGTTCCACCTTTTACACTACAGTAGGTGCCCCTCCAGAGCTAGTTCACTTCGGTGCCAGAAGACTGGGGGCATTAAGCTATATATCAAATGAATCTTGACGTAGTAAGAACTCGGCTGCTCAAAGTCCGTCAGGACCGAAATACGTTTGAATGTGTTTTTGTCAAAGCTGATTCGACAAGATCGACCGCTGTTTTCGCAATGTGTCAGCCACATGTAAGCCACACTATTGTCAGATGGCTTAAGTGCTCTAGTGATCGATAGCGGGTGATGTATTCCGCTCAGGAGTCAGATCGGTACGTCAGCTCAATGTGCTGCTTTCGGTGTTTCTTCTGTCCAGAATACTGAAGAGGTGCACTATGGATGCGCCCCTATTCTGATGATGACTCTATGAGACTGGTGATAATAGAGCCTCCCAGTCTTCCGCCCCCCCCCCCCCGTAATACCAAATGAAAGGTTGTATCAACGTCTATTTAGAAAGATAAGCCATGAACCACAGCGAGATCAGCCGATGTGTCAGCTTTCGATGATTCTTGGTGTAGTCAGTTTACACATAGAAGTGCTCTTGATAAGCTGTTAACGAAGGTCGTCAGCCTTGCTCTGTCCTGCACCCTCCTTCGGATTTCATCAAAGCAAGAAACGTCGGAAATAATAGTTTCACTGCTACAGCCCCGCGGAGCTCGATCTCTTCTTACAGAATACATGGACGTTTCAACAAAATAAGTTCGTTTCGCCAGTGCCGCTGTCTCCGCTGATTTTTATAAACTGCTCGTAGGTGATGAAAAGCACTACAGTCCATGCTTACAATCCTGCACATACGACTAACAATCTTAGAAAGATGTCTACCACCATAAAGTATTAGAACTTTCATTGCAAGCGGAACCACAGAAAATCCTCCGTGACACAAGGACACCATTTTCTGCTGTTCCTTTGGGAATCGACTGAAGAAAAAAATTCGGATCACCGCCAAAGTTTTTGTGAACGTAGAGTTGGTTTCTAAATTAGGAGTCTGTTGTTCGTGCTCTTCACACGAGAGCCATTTGCGCCATGTTCCTCCGGCTTATGCTCACCCATCGAAGCAGTTCTACACGCTGAAGTGGTGCACACGGAAGGGGGAGGGGCAGCGCTGTAAACGTTTCCACGATTGTACCTCTCGTCTTCTCAGAAGGATGCGAAACAAAACGGGCAAATCTACGCCGAAGTACATCTGGTGCACATCTTAAGAAGACATCCCAATGTCAGGTACATGGCCTGTTATAAGTGTCAGGCCGCCATATATTTACCAACTTGAAAACGCCGAAGTCAGATGCAATTCAGTTCAAAAGAAATCGCCGTGTAGAAGAGCGAGAAGACTACCATATGGCGACCCCAGTTCTCTGAAGGAAGGCAGCAGGGTGGCGGAGAACAATGCGAATAAATAAACCAACAGGATCTGTTTCTCGAAACGACGTTGGTGGGAAACAATGGAGCCGGAGCAGCGAACTCGTGCTGAGTGGAAACGATTTGCATTTTTGCAGCTGTTCTAACGACTTACTCATCGCTTCATAAAGCCTTTCTGACGCAGTCCACTCGCGATTTCGTCGGCACTTTCGGGCGGTGTGTGATGGCCGTTCCTGCTCTATTCACGCTGTTTTTACGCTGACTCATTGGCGAGCGGTGTCGATGTTTCGAAAACTCGCTTTGAATGTGAAAGTGGAAATCCTCAGCAGCCGAAACATTTCATCACACCAGGTGCTGTTGCATCAGCGTTATAAACGTGGACGGCATTGGGCTTTTCGGCTTTTCGTCGTTGGTGGAAGCGTTTATCAAAGTGCATGTTGACATGCGATTTTCCGTGACGTTTAATTGTGGCACTTTGTAACAGCAGTGCATCTGAAGTCAGGCCGTTGAGTGGATCGTTAGCCGGAGTGCGTTCGTGTCTCTTGCTTTACTATTCATAAGCGTTTGATGATCAGGGGTGGCCCGAAAAACACGCCGGTGTCGAGCCACACGCTCCGGGACCAGCGTAAGTCTCGCTCTTTGGCGGCTCTGATTGATTCATCAATGTTTGTGTTGATATGGGAGACAAGGCTTCGAAAAGCCAACCCCCATCGGATGACTCCCTTCACTGCGCTTTCTTTCACACCGTAACTCGTCGTCCACACCCGTTACTTATCGTGCTCGTAGTGTCTCACGAAACACGTAGTGAAAGGAATCGTCCCTCGCCGTGATCCAAACGACTATTCTGCTCCTCGTGTTTCCTTAATAATACGTCGACCCGGCAGTATCCGCCTCTTCGTTTCCCTTAATCTGTAATGGTCGCAACTCTTTTAAAATTTGACCACTTTAGAGAAGTTGAGACTATTGCTTGTGACAAATCCTTTCGTCAACAACATTACTTTAGCTACGCACATGAGTTATTATGGAAGTTCACTTCATTGCCCTGATCTCTTGCGATTTTTTTTATTTTTGCGCTTTCTCTCTAAATTCTCTTCTTTGCACACAACAAGCACGTTTTTTCGACAAGTACATGACCTCTTAGTTCCATTTGCATCCTCATTCGAGGATATCTTAGGTGATGCAATATTTCACGCCTACAATAAATTTCTTCATTCTTCTCAGAGCGCGAAAATATGTAGTCCCCCCGATTCATGTGGATGATGCAAACACTCGTGCAATGTATGTAGGTTGGAAGAGATCATCTGGACGTGACTTGTTCGTATGCCTTCTGCTATCGTCTATTCCAGTGTTCTTCAATTTCAAGCTGCAAGTTTTTCTTGCCAATCTTATAAGAATAACAATAGTAAAATTTATGGCGCAGTTTATTGCGGTCGCAGATGTCGCGTGATTCCAGAATTGATCCAAGGTCGGGTTACGCTGTGGCAAACCTAACCTTCTCTTACTTCGAGTTCTGTGAGTTGGTAGCAGATTGTCTAGGAGGGGTACGTGATGATTGTCCAGTGAATTACCAATTGGCAGTCCGCCGCAGGTCGTTGTCCAGTGAGTTACCAATTGGCAGCCCGCCGCAGGTCGTTTCATATACTGGGCAGGTAAATATGTATTTATTCAAGTTGCCTCCGCGATATTCCGTAGCATTAGAACGCGTGGCGCGTCACAGAACAAGACTGATTAACGCTTGAACTTATCATTCAATGTTATTTGACCTCAATGAGCACCATCTTGTGTGCCTAGCAGAAAGGAAATTATGAAAACCTTCATGAGTTATTTTACACAATGGAACTTGTATTGAATCTAGGCCTTAAGTGCAAGTTCCCCTATGCATAGAGAAACCCATGGATGATTCCATACGCCACTCTGTCAAGGATGGTGCCAACATTTTAGTCTTTTTTTAAATAAGTGCAGTGTTAAGGGAGGGTACCTGACCAACAGCTTCGAACTCGAACTTCACAGTGCATTAGTGCAACATGCTCCAACGAGCGATTGAGCAGAAAACATGCCGCTAAAGGCCCCGCACACTTCTACGGCGTTGCCGCTGCCCTATCCTTAAGGCCCCCGCAGACTTAAGGCCGCCACAGACTTCTGCGGCGCCGCTCGGCGGCGCCGCTGCCCTATGCTTAACCATGGGGCAGAGACGCAGAGCTCGCCTCCAGCGGCGCCGCTCAGCGGCGCCGCTGGCCGGCCGGCGGCACCGGCGGCGTCGCTGGCGGAAATGACTTGAATCATTCCACCCGGCGGCGCCGCTCCAGCGTCTGTCTGTCTGCGCTCTGCGCTCTGCCCTTTCGCGGCGGGATCCAGAGCGGAGACGGTCGATGCGGGCGCGCGATCGTCATCGGGGCGCGTTATTGTTAAGCACCAGTCGGTCCCCACTAGAAACAGTACAGTACCTCGCCGTCACCGCTCCCACTGATGATGAGTCAAGCCGCTGAGCGGCGCCGCAGAAGTCTGTGGCGGCCTTTATGCGGCGTTGCCGCTGCCCTATGCTAAAGGCCCCCGCAGACTTCTGCGGCGTTGCCGCTGCCCTATGCTTAACCATGGGGCAGAGACGCAGAGCTCGCCGCCAGCGGCGCCGCCAACGGCACCGGCGGCGTCGCTGGCGGAAATGACTTGAATCATTCCACCCGGCGGCGCCGCTACAGCGTCTGTCTGTCTGCGCTCTGCGCTCTGCGCTCTGCCCTTTCGCGGCGGGATCCAGAGCGGAGACGGACGCGATCGTCATCGGGGCGCGTTATTGTTAAGCACCAGTCGGTCCGGACTAGAAACAGTACAGTACCTCGCCGTCACCGCTCCCACTGATGATGAGTCAAGCCGCTGAGCGGCGCCGCTCGGCGGCACCGGCGGCGTCGCCCAGCGGCACCGCTGAGCGGCGCCGCCGAGCGGCGCCGCAGAAGTCTGTGGCGGCCTTTATGCGGCGTTGCCGCTGCCCTATGCTAAAGGCCCCCGCAGACTTCTGCGGCGTTGCCGCTGCCCTATGCTTAACCATGGGGCAGAGACGCAGAGCTCGCCGCCAGCGGCGCCGCCAACGGCACCGGCGGCGTCGCTGGCGGAAATGACTTGAATCATTCCACCCGGCGGCGCCGCTACAGCGTCTGTCTGTCTGCGCTCTGCGCTCTGCGCTCTGCCCTTTCGCGGCGGGATCCAGAGCGGAGACGGACGCGATCGTCATCGGGGCGCGTTATTGTTAAGCACCAGTCGGTCCGGACTAGAAACAGTACAGTACCTCGCCGTCACCGCTCCCACTGATGATGAGTCAAGCCGCTGAGCGGCGCCGCTCAGCGATTTCGCCGTCCGCCGCCCGCCGCTCGCCGCAGAAGTCTGCGGGGGCCTTTAACTCATTCGCGACAATGTCCACACATATGAGTGGACAGCGAAGAGGGCGCGACGGACGGTGTCCACTCATATGTGTGGACGGGAATTTTTTGGGAAGAACTTCTTTTTTTGATGTTTTTGTTCGATTTTCCTTTCAAATTCCCAAATTATAGTAACAAACCAATGTCCAGATCTTCTTCCAAAGATCGATTGAAATTTACTTACAGAAAGTAACATCTCGCGAGGGACGATGTCCACACAAATGTGCGGGCACCCGCGCGCGCCAACAAGGCAGCGGGCCGTCGCGCGCATTGTGCGCGAGAACACTCTTGTCGCGAATGTGTTAACCATAGGGCAGGGACACAGAGCGCGACGCCGGCGGCGTCCCTTCACCATAGCGGCGAGCGGCGTTGCCGAAGAAGTGTGTGGGAGCCTTAACTCTTCGAGTTCAGGGACTCGGCAAAAACGAAAGATACTTGTCAACTAATCGGAGGATGGAGATTCTCGCAATGGTATCCATTTTCGCTGTTCTTGCATACGCTTCTGACTTTAATATCGTTTGTCCTTGAATATTAACCGAAAACCTGAGCCACACGTTTTAAGACTTACCTACATAAAGCACAACACACCAATAGAAGGAACATACATAGACATGAAGAACATTCAGTTGGGATTTATGAGACGTACAGGAGGGAGCCCCAGAAGAAGACCGCGAGCGTTGACCATCCATCGCCTATCAGGACCGCTATTATAACTTAAGTGAATAGACTACAGATTAAGAGACTATCACGACTTGAAGTTAATTTCATACAAGTGAGAGAAGGCCTCCGGAGTTCCGAGCTCGGTCGACGTTCGGAGATCATAGAGGCTGTCGCCAAGTCGTCGAGAATTAGGTGGGCCGGCTACGTAATGCGCTTCACAGACACCCGCTCGACGAGAGCCGTCACTACATGGATTCCATGGGATGTGCAGAGAACACCAGGACGCCCACCATCGCGTTGGTTGGACTTCTTCGTGAAAGCACTGAACGATCGATATGACGCTTTTCGTGTCATTTTAGCGAGGAGGATCCATTGGAGCACTTTGGCACGTGACAGGGAGGAATGGAGACGCTGCTGGCGCCCGCTCGAGCATCTCGTTGATCAACGGGACGACAGGTGATACAGGTGACGCATACAAGATGGGGGAAGGGAGGAAGTAAGGAACGTTTCATACGTTTGATTTACATGAGGAGTGACCGCTGTCGCCCACATGGCGGAGGCCGCTGTCTATACCCACAAAGGAGGCAGCCGCTGTCCTTACCAGCTTTCGGTATTCCTATTTCCACGGAAATCCAAAGGCATCATTAGTCTTGAAACTGATGGCGAATGGTATTAGGTTTCCTGCCGCCAAAGCTGCTTACTCTTGATAGTGTCACCACATGATCCTTCCCTGCCATCTCGAGGAATGCGCCTAACTAGTCGGAATTTCAAAATTTGCTACAAGGGTCAGTTTTTCAGAAGTCTGTAAGGTGCAATCCTAGTTGGAGGGGGCCGCATCTTAGCGTCCGAACGAAGATAAACGCGATAAATAAGCAATAGTGCATCAAAACAAGCAAACTACGCCAGTTCAGAGAGTGATAATGACTTCGATGGAATTTCTCATACGAGGAAAACGTTTCTTCCCAACGTTCTTTTCAACCAACAATTTCTACCGAAAATGGTATGTGCTAGATCTCCATTGCTTCCGGATCTTTCAGACACCTGATATGCGCCATTCGACGGCGTTGATGTATATCAGATCCCCTCAGACACTGGGAGAGGTCACCTGCAGGTGAAAAATGGGTGAACTAGCATTGCATCTGTGAGTGACCTGCCCCATCGCGAAAGCTTGACCCAATCGATTGCACGGGGGGGGGCGTGTGAAACTGTAGTTCACCTACATATCGCGTTGCGTATCACGCGAGCGGCGAAATGACCGGTAGTAGACCGCTCACTGAAACTCCGTCCCAAAATAGCCCCAACAGGTCACCTGTGACGTCAAAATACGTCATTTCCACCTGCAGGTCACCTCTCCCAGTGTCTGAGCCAGTAGAGAACTCGTCCGAAATCGGGAGGCGATATTAAGGCGATCTCTTCAGAACTATGTCCCTTACTTCTCCGCGGCGCCAGCTGCAGTTCGCTGGACGTTAGAGTAAGGTTCTAGAGTCTCCCAAAACTCGTTCGCAGCTTTTTTCCTTGTACGTTTCATGGTGAGTCAATCAAACTGCCCGAATGCTAGTAGTCTCCGAATTTCTAGCTGGGAAATGCGTCCTGAAAATCGTTCTTCATCCAAGCGAACTTGAAAAATAGCAAAATGTGTACCACTTATTGTGCAAGCAATATGTAAAAAGACATCGATATTTTTTTAAGCAGATAAACACAAATAGAACTAAAATTCATGCTGGGAGGCCTGAAATGAAATCAGTCAGTCTTCCGTGTACGAAGTGGGTTCGTATTACGGACACTGTAGTATACTTCTTAACCATTTCCAAGTGTCCGGCCTCAAGCCACTAATCCTGTATACCCTCAGTCATTTCTACATAGGTCGTTTTCATTTCTTTAATGAATTTGTTTTCCATGGAGTGAGTCAGCGGACCCTGCGACTGCACGGCACTAAACGCTCAGGAGAAGAAGAAGAAGAGTTTTCCATGGAGTGAGCGCATTCTATGCTTACGCTGAACACATTCACATTGTTAGGATGCCACCTCCTCCATCCGACTGTAATCAAGCACGATCAGAGGAGGTTAATTTTAGACCAGTGCGTAGCGCACCGCAGCGGAAAGCTGTTTCTCCACAATACAGTATATCAATCTGTTTCGCAAGAGCAGTGCTTCATTCTGGCTGGACTCTGACAGAGTACCTGGATTAAGGCATCTGTTTAGTACTGCTGCCCTTTGGATGAAGCTCCCTAACTCGCTCGTATGATCACATCAATAACCGTGGAAGCAGCCGCGTGCAGCTAGTTGCCACAGAGTCCTGTTATCGACACCAGCCATTGTTTCCTAGCATTCGGTGTCGACAGTTTACCGACGTTGTCCGCAATCCTCACACGGCACCCTTCCATCGCCGCGAACGTAGAATTTCTGTAAGGCCTTTCGCTAAGTTTTCAGCAGTTCGCGCATGTAAATGTGTTCAGAGATTGAATATGTACAGAGCTGTTAGGGTCATTTTGTTTCAGGCTTGCACTAGACTGCAGCAGAAAGTTTTTTTTGCGTATAGTTCTGTTCCGGTTGATCATATTTTTTGTTTCTTCGTATTTTCTGGAATAGGTGCCTGTCTGGTAGCTGCCTCACGTTTTCATTATGTTGCATGTGTTCCATTTCAACTATTCCTTAAACGTGCGTATAACGTGTACCCCCCCCCCCTTATTGGGATTGTACTCTGCAACACATGCTGAGAAGCGCACTAAAACACCATCATAACTCATTACTAACCTAAAATAGGATCTGTCTTAGTCGGAGGGGCATCACTAGAAAAGCGAAACTAACGTGTCGTGTCGAGATAGGGGTCCATCTGGTATTCTCACTTAAATTATAGAACAAATTAAATGCATGCAGTATAAAGCATAGACATAATAACCTTATGTATTCTAGTCCTCGATCGAATTGGTACTCAAAAGTGGGATCCTACTTGGGGGGGGGGGGAGGTGAGCAACGTGGTACAATGAAACAAAACCTGGAATAAATTCTGTGTTTGTAAAACATTAAATGATATAGGCAGTCTTGGCAAGTTTACCCAGGGGGGGGGGAGGTCCTTCGGTGCCCCCCCCCCTCCCCCCTGGCAAACTTTCCAAGATTTGCACTGGGAATTACACGGAAATATCATTTCGTACGCCAGTTCACGATGTTTTTTGTAAACCAGCTTGCTTCCAGCCTACCCGCCTTTTCAATGAGTCAGGGTGGTCTGCCCCCCCCCCCCCTCCATCACCTTCACGCCCTCCACTAGGATAGATGCCTTAAAATGTCACACTGGAAAACGAGATGAAGCACTGCGAACGTTGAAATCTATGCTAGCCGGGAGGGGGGGGGGGGGGGCAGTAGCACTTCACTCCAAAAACCGCTTTCCAAATTGAGGATAAGCTATTTTACAAAGACGATATACTGCTCTAGCCTACGAGAGGACCTTTCCTCGGTGAAATCCTAAGGGGACCGACCACAATCGGGCCAATTGCTTACCTCTCCTGTACCTCACCGCCGCTCCCTTGAAATTTTCTGTGCGCCTTGTTGTCACGAGACGGCCTCTGGGCTCTTGAAAAGAAGGAATTCATAGTACGTTTGTAGTGACGTCACCACGTTGTCCCTCCACCCCAAAAGTTATCTGCAATGTACACACATTGTGACGGGTGAAACTTGTTGCAACAACTACTACTAGCTACTTCGGCCGCTTGTTGTTTCTACTCGCCTCACCTGCCACCTTCTTGTCTTTTTCCTGTTATTTAAAATTATTCGGGTTTAAAGTTGTCAACTATGGATGTGGTCTTCACCGTGTTTAGAAGTTGAGCAGGTATATCTTTATATCTCGAGATTATGCCTCAATTTTTTGAGACATTTTATGTTTACTGTGGGCTCGCCATTCTATTTGCTACTTGCTTTGAAAAAAATGTCACACAGTAAACAATATCTGAAACCGGCGTATACATAAAAGAAAACAGGAGAAACGATTATGATGCAGTTACTAGTTTTCCCGAATTAGAGTGGACTTGAACATCACGTGATCCCACGAAGGTTGTTCTATTCCTTACAAGAAGTTCGTTAGTTGCGGCGGACAACTCGCAGCTGCCGTTGCAAGTTCATCACCGTGTTCCGTAATGTTTTTGGAGCTTTACAAGTTTCCCACGGGCCTAATTGTATGAACGGTGGGCAAATTGCTTATCATCTTTTGGGATTCTGTGTCATACTATGTATTAGAGGAGGCCCTTAATTACACTTCTAACTAGTAGGGTTCCACGCTGTTTTGCGATTGGTTGCGCTTTGATACTGTTCGAAATGTTGGCGTTTACTCTTTAATTAATTTCCTAAACGAACTAGAATGTTTTCCTTTTTTATGCTAAAAACTGACTACCAGTTAGCAAAGCGAAGGCACGGCTCACAGCCTTCGGCTTTCCTTTGAACGGGGTGCACTTTTGCGGTAACAAGGTCAACGATCTTTTTATGCTTTATCATAGACTAACACTTTTTAAACCTTACAGTTGTCGAACGATACCGATGTGCTGTAAAGTGTATAAGAAGACTGTTTGGAATCCTTTCAGATATAACACAATATTTTTACAGGGCGAAAAGCCTGGTTGTGTTTATGCGGACAGCGTTATTCAGGAGAGCCTTCCATCTTCCAAGTAAGGATTGAAGGTGAGTTCATTCTTTAAACCTTAAAATAAACGATTTGAGTATATCTGTGTATTCTTTATATTGCATTTAAGCATTTTTTTTTCAATATTAGGATTGGACGAGTGATTTCCTCCTCTAATAAGCAGCTGTAGTGAAGCATTGCTGCTAGTAGTGTAATTATGTCTGGTGGCAAGTTATTGGCGGTAGTTACATTTTGCTTCCAAAACGTCTACCTGTTTCGCAATGTTGCCCTGTTGGGTGAATCCGATTGCATAGATTGTTATCAGACACTTTGGCAAATATGGTTTCGTTCTGCTGTTGCTAGATGCACTGCGGACCCATGTAAGAGATAACCAAGTGCAGCTGCCTTTGGCTTGAGCATCTAAACGTGAAAAGTAGGGAGAACATGTTTTATGTGAAGAACTGACTGCAATATTTTGTCCGCCGAACTGTATTAGTCAGGTGATTTACACGGTTAATTATATAAATTTCCATTATATCAAATGGGTATTGTTGTGTCAGTAGGAGACACCAGTTCAGCGTATTAATTTGAGCTGTTTTTATGGCCTGGAATTTCGAGAAGCATTTTGTGAAACTATATTCCAACACAACATGTCACTTTAGAGAACAATGTTCTCAATTAAAATCAAGTTAAGAGACAATACACGTAGAAGTAGGTGTAATTTGTCCCTGAAAAATCGTTTACACAGAAACGTCGATCGAAACAAATTCTATAGTAGTTCGTAGTGTCTCGCCATGAGTAATATATACAGTGGGATGCTTCATTACTAATACTGTAAGAGCGATAGGGTATTACGAAACATTGCTTGCCATTAGGATATTACTCCTCGGTGAATAGGACCTTTTTTGGAATTCCTTTCACATTCTACAGCATATGCTATTTTTGTAGTTCAGTCGTGCACTTGTATGCTGAAGTATCGAGTAGTACATCCCGAGCACTGTATAACCTAAAGTGGCCTTAGAGCTTTTTCTACATCAGAAATAAGAATCTGTCGCCTCATAAGAATATTAGCTTCATCTCTGAAAGGAAGCATGACGACCGAGAATATGGTTAATTGCGTTGCTTGATGGTTTGATGAATTCTGTTCGTCAATATACATGTCTCTTTGTCTGCCGAGTGTCTCCTGGGAAAACACAAACGGTGTATGTAGAGAGCGTATTTGTCGACGTGAATGGTGTTTTGCAGTAGCGATCGAACGCCTCCATCTCAAAGGGCAATCTAGCCGACATACGGCGTCTTGATGTAAACAGAATCCTCGGGCTTATTTGATGTGTTCCGGGATTTGTTTCATTGCGGAGGCCAACGAAATGGCAACATCTTCGCGGCGACGACGACTCAACCAAACTGCTTTCATGCCGATGATGCGTGTTAGTCGTCCCATTTCGTGTTCCTAGCACACGCTTTCATTTCAGGCGCAATTCCTCACAAATACTTGTGTTGAACAAAATGAGGTTTTCGAGACATCTGCTGTCTGCTCCAATAGATGATCCCCGAAGCTCGCCTAAAGACGGTTGGCCAGTATGCGGGTGTGAGAGGAACCGGCGAGTGTGATGGAGAGCGAGGAGAGGAAGGAAATTTGCAATGCACAAGTGAAAAGCCATCTCATTTGCTGTCGTGCTAATTTAATTATCCGGCGATGTCTCGATAATTTTTATGGGAAAGAGAAAATTGAAGAGGTCTTGAGAAAAAGATCCAATTGTTTGCTAGCTGTGGGAACTGCGAATAGTGAGGTGGGAAGAGATAGGTTCCTGTCCGCCAATCGAACTATCTTCTAGATCGAAATCGAGTTCTCACACAGTGACTAACGTCTACATCTAGCTAAGAGCGCTGTTTCATAAGGTGGTTTTAAAGTTCCTCACCAGCTACTGCGCTACGGTGGACCGCTCACTTTTATTTTCTCACCCCGATGAGTCCACCTAGAGCCAGCTCACTGCGCAGCTCAGGCGATATATATTGGCGAATGTATGGTGTGGTCGGGAGGGTGGTACTCAATGGAAGACACCCCATAATCTATGCATATCTGGTTATTGGTCAACGTTCTGTCCGTTTCGCAAGAACTTGAACCTGTCAGCATATCTCAGACCTGGGTGATGGTTTATCAGTTCAGTGTTGGTTGCTCATGATAAACCTCAAGGAAACAACAGGAAGACATACGCCGTAGCTTACAATTAATACCTCATTGTTACTTAAGGAAAAACTCAATTATATAGTGGTAAGAAGATGTTATTCTGAAGATCTAGAAGACGTGTAGGATGAGTTTGGTATTATGCTGGTCCATACACAATTCAATCATGTTTTTTTGAGCGCACCTAGGTTTGTCGCATAATGTACACCAAACAGCAACAGTTGTATAACAAACCGTTATATAATCATCTCTCAGCGTGATTTGCTTTACTGGCCATTATGCACCATCTCTTTCTTGTCTTCAGGCGTTTCTGATCTAACTCGAAACTTTTGAAGTCAGTGTTGACCCATCTCATTGACACGTTGTCTTCTTCTGTTTCTAGTTTTTGCAGTTTTAATTGGAATTTTTGATTTTCGATGGACCTACAAACCACGAGGTGAGATATACGGGAAACCGTAGTATCCGTTCCGCAAAAAAGTAATAGATCGAGCATGTTGAGTTTTTTTCCTAAAAATGTGAACATGGAGAGAGCCTGTTTCTCACATTAGAGAAAGAAATATTTTTATAATAATATTTTGTGCGAATTTGTTAACTGCACTGTGCTGTGCCTTTTCCGTCGGCATTCGTTAGATATTGGACCTACACAAGGGGAGCCGAAGTAGGTCCTCCACTGCGCAACATCCTTTGTTACATGGCTGACCTTCACACTACATCGTTGACACCGAAAAAGAACCAAGCGGATGTCTACGGAGGGATTCTATTGTTGCTGAGAGCCTAATGAGTGCCATCATCGGCACGTAACCCGACGGTCCACGGTGTACCCGTTCAGTGACCCAACTGACCCAGCGTCTTATTTTGGCATCAATTAACGCTTCCTCTGCATCGAAACGGAAACACGTCGACGTCCTTTGAAGATCAATGAGATGCGTGCAGAATTAAAGGCTATGTTAATCTTCTTTTGTTGCTATACCCTATCATTCTTTTCGCGCGATTGCATCGATGAACTTCGTGATTACCCAGAAGAAAGACTTGGTGAGTGTTCATAATAAACGTTTTATTATTCATGGTTTGCCATACAAGGCTGGTACCAGTTTGCCAATCCTGGAAGAACCACACATGCATACGTGTGTGCGGAACCAAACTCAAAACGAAACTGTTTACATGAAAGCGAGGAACTAAATAAATGTCAATGTTCGGAGGCTGCAGTACAAATAATACTGATTAGTTACGTTTTAGATTGTTTCGTAATAGTTTCGTAGACGTTGGACGTGTACCTGTGTCATCAACATTGATGTTCAGATTTAAGTTAAGCTCTTATTTTGTTCGGTTATTGGTTGGGTTATAAATATAGGGACCTGGCGAAGATTAAGGAATTTTTCAATGCAGAAAGGTGAACTATGTACCTTTGGTTCTTTATTTCTCTCATTTGAAATAAAGTCTGAACATAGTACCTGTCTTGCTTAAGTGTAAATCCTTTTTTTTTCGAGGCTTGATATCACACTGAAACCAACCAAAAAATACTCTTTTTAGCCGTGATAAAATTTTACATTCTGGAAGGGTATTCAAGGGTTTCTATATCGTGCTGAGGTTCTGTTCCAAAGCGGTAAGTTTTGTTGAGGGTTAAGAGGTGATTTTTTTGTGGGATGAGTATTTTTTTAAAGTGGGGTTTTGTTTGGTGTGTATGTAATGATGGAGATCAGAGTTGGATGTTTGTGACAAACATGCACTTGGGCATTAACAGATTTTGACGTACTAGCAGGGGTTTTTGTTATCCTACTTTATTTACAAGTCTTGATCATGTGTCTCTCTGTTCAGTTTTCAATTGAAAGTACTCATACTTCATCACGTTGGTAGTTGCGTACATTCTCCATCAAACTATCTGCCACTGTTTCGTTCATTTCTATTCACTTGAAATTATTTGTTGCAATGGCGTTTGCAGTGAGGAATCTGCTACGCAAATATTTTGAAGTAGTCGTTGAATTTTCTATGCGACAAAGCAGTCGAAGGGGCCGTGGTTTCGAAGAAATTGTCGGAGCTGTAAATAAATTACTTTTGTGTTGGAAAACAGACTATAATTCGGAATTCCCTCCTGCGACTGGATACCATTCTTTTTGTCCCTTTCTTTTGCCCTTTTGTAGCAATCTAGTAACATACTACTTGCACGAATTCTTGTTTCAAGGCAACTCTAATTTCCTGTCTGTCTGCAAGAAGTTCATCCTAGTTTCAAATCCAACTACTCGTTCCCCACAGGCTTCAAGTCAAAGCGCTGAAATCACACCAGCATCACAAAGTGTACGGTACCGTAACCGAGGTACATGAACCGAAGATAATGGTTTGATCGAGTGGCTCGATCTGAACTCTTTCATGCGTTTATCCAAATATGGCTGCGAATTTGTCGTGCTATAGATTTGTCACGCTGGATTGTTGGAGCGATTTGCGTTGACGTTGGGCCTGACGGCCGGCTGGCGACGACACTCGCTGCGGTCGGTCAGGCAGCCAGCCGGTCGGTCGGTCGCAATTTGCCAACATTGCTATGTTAATTGTTTTTTGTTCATTGACTCGACGATCTTCTAAATGAGGCAGGCGGTTGTGGTGCTTGAGGGAGAGATGAAACGCTGGAGAAGAGACTGAGAATCAACGACTGCGTGCCGGCGAGTGATGAGGTCCAAAGAGGAGGACGACGACGATTCACGTCGCAGTCGGGGCACAATGAGATAGTTACTGCCAGATTTATGACCTGTGTGTTGCGGGCATAGGGAGCGGGGACAGATACACACATAAAGGCATTGTTTACCAAACATCCGCCATGTCAATCCGTCAATTGTGCGCACCGAAATTCGGAATCGTTCTCCTCTCCGGAGCACATTTATCTACTGAACAGCGCCGTTCGCCCGAAATGTTTAGCCATCAAGTGTGCGGAACGATTCTGTGTCTCTAAATGTCGCTCGTTGTTTCCGTCAGAATGCTCTTCCATCTGGCTTTCTTGCGTACTCGCTTTGGAGCATTATCCTACAAGATCTTTGAGACGAGCTATAAGCCACAGTTTTCAATCAAGCAAGGCTCATTGGGGTCTACCACGTCCGCTACAGGTGGCGCCGCTGGTCTGCCATACCGAACTACGGACTCAGACAGCGGTCTCGAGAGGCGATGCGACAGTACAGAAGTTCCAGTGTTTTCTAGGGATTCCGATAAGACTCCCACTGAGGTCTGGTCTCCGCTATCGACTAGGATGACTTGCAGTAGACAGCGACAGATGACTTGGTTATGACGCGCTTTCTTTTGATGTGAACGCAGCTCGCGGTCATGTCGTGGAAGACTGTTTGTACACCTGCCGTGGTGTGTTTGTACCCAGGTGTGTTTCCAACAGAGACTGGGTATTGGATTAGCCCCATTTATTTGATTTGTGGAGGCTTTCAGAGCCACATGAATTAGTATGCAGCCGCCCGAGACGCACGGAATATGAAATGTCGCGACTCTTTGTCATGACTGACTAGATCCACAAGGAAAATAATGTCGAAGCGACGAGTGTGGTCACCATTTAGGACGAGATCTCACAGAGCAATTCAGTGGTTCCTTATTGGTGACTTGCACAAAGAGCTGTATATTTAATAGGGTACACATTCCAACTAGACCACAAATTGCTCACTTTTTCCCTTCCATTTCATGGTTCAGCGAGGATCAAAAATGATCGTGTTTAACAGTGTAGTATTGTGCATTCCTTGGGTATCCAGCGAACTGCGCGCACTATGTGTTTAAGAGTGCTTCAACGAGTGTGCACTAATTCTAAGGGAGAAACAATTGTTTTGCTTGACCAGTCTGTATTCGTAGAAAACCACAAAAAAAAATCCCAAAACCAAACCACGCATTAGCACGTTGAGTTCTTAATCGTCATACATGGTGCTAGTTTTCGAGCAAGAGGGAGAGATGTTTTCTGCCGCGTATTGCAGGCCCGAGTGATGTGCTTATATATGACTCAACACCCTTACGGAAGGAAAGTTTAGAGAAGAGAACAAGGGGAGAATGCAGCGAAGGCTGAAAGTGGTTTGTAGAAGTATTGTTGTTTTATTCTACATTTGACCGGGTTCAGCTGCATTTCGTATCTTACATTGTGGCTGCTCGACTTAAATTTATAGCATTTCAATTAACTTTTGTTTTTCGGACAAGTGGACGCGAACTTCCTCAGAGAAATGCTATTTTATAATAGTAGGGTGCTTGACTCGCATTAGGCCAACAGCTGTTTTGGCATATTATGTGAGAGGTTTCGTACACTCATCGTGGAGTGTCGTAGAAATTTTCGCCGCAGTTGCTTCAGAAATGTCCGAGCAATAATTGTTGGTCCCTTCAAAGCGTGCGGAGAGACCTATCTAAGCTTCCTCCGCCTGACCCGAGCATACACGCATACGCAATTCCCACTCAAGTTTCGCAGGTAGTGACTGCTTTAAATTGTTGCAGTTTCACTGTTTACCATGTTCGGCTCCATATAACCTTTGCGTAGGCTGGAGATCTTTAGTAGTTACATCGGCGGCTATTATGTCGCTTTATGTGTTGTGGGTAAGCCTTTTCGCTTCTGCCTAGTGCTTTTGGAGCAAATCGTCGTCAGGATTGGACTATTGATCCTCTTTTGGCATTCATTTTTTATTGCTGAAGGCTAGAAATATTAATTGTTTCTGTAAACATGGCCATATTTAATCACTTCTTGTATGTACTTATCTTTGTTCCGTACCTGCTTTTTGTCACAGTTGTCTAATTGTGCTCATGGTTTGGAGATCTCGATTTTTACTTCAGTTCCACTACTGAAGTAGGACTGTTGCAGGTAATCCCAAATCTGTCCTGCCTGTACACTCCTACATGATCAGTGTGATTTTGAAACCTAGACTGAACAACCAGTTTGCCACAGTAGCAAATACATAGTCGCATTTCGGGCAGCTGTTTTATAGCGTGTTATGCTTTTTTATATGATAATTGATGTAGAGATTCACTTGGCCGTGCTGTGGAACATTTGCGAAGTTGTTTTGTGAAGGAGTGGCTAAAAGGGCTCAATGAACGTGAATTAGAAACTGGAAGAATGTCTTCGTGTATTTTGAGGCACCCTAGGACGGTTTAGTTATGCGTGAGAGGATTTATCATTAGCAGTTTCTGTTTGTGGTTATTCAGGAGATTTAGCTTTAATGAGATAGTATTTAATACGTTTTGCATGTTCTTGTATCTAAACAGTTTTTTTTCGCAACAACAACTGAAAGGAACGTGGCCTGCATCTGATTGAACATATATGTAGACTAATTCTTTTTGGTGTAGCGTTCACCCTTGCAGCGACGTGAAACTGTAGCCATAGGTGCTACAATGTCTTCCTTTAAATTCTCTATTGCTCTCTTCTTGTTTTCTCTAGTACTGAGTTATCTCTAGATGTGGTGGACGCTGACGTCATCGTCAAAGGGTATTGACGTGAGTTTCGCAGCTACTTAGCACTGGAGCGTTGTTCATTATCTAAGCAGCGCAATTGTTGGAAAGTAAAACGCGTTCAGAGCGGACATGCTACTGGAATTTATCTGTTAGGCTCTCTTTCAGCAACGATTCCCACGGAGACTTTATAAGGGAAACCCGCGGTTTTCAAAGTGGGGCTGGATGTATGTGTATGTGTTGAGAGTTTCATCGTTGAATGGTAGCTTCGTATCGCAGTACTCACTTGCTACGTATTCACTACACTATGGTTGTTATCCAACGAAGATCACCCCTCGCATGTCTTATCGACACCGCTTCTCTGCGCGCAAGCCATTTGAAATTCGCACTATCTACCTCATTTATCCATTCTTCTCCCGCAGTAATTGCATATATGAAGTACGCCATATGTCATAGCGCTGCGGTGGCCCTCTGAGCTCTCCAATTGTTATCCAATTCTGTAGCGTAAGGCTTTGCGTGCTCCTGGCTCTAGCGATTAGCGTCTCCATTGTCGTTGCTCCGTCATTGTCTTGGTCCAAATGAGTTCCTTTCGTGTTTGACAGCATCTTGCTGTTGTATTTATCCGAGCATATCCAGATTATAAATGGTATAATTTATTACTGATTTAACTCACCGAAGCGGAAAGAGACCGTGCGGCTTCTTCATGCCGTCGCCGCTTTTGTTCAGGATTAGTCGCTGACAACGTGAGGAAGGATTAGCGTGAAATGAAGAGTTCCCTTCTGGGTTTTTGTGTGCTATATGTTCGGAATGGTAGGGAACATGACATATGAATCGGTGGCATTTATGTTTTTTCAATACTTCGGACGACTATTTGCGCAGGCTTGGGGCCGATTGAAGGTCACTTTGTGCACATGCCTAGTGTGTCGCCGTATTTGGTCGCGATTGTCTCGCACCTCACCATTCAACATTGACTAATGATTGTTTGCATTGCGTTGATCAGTGAGCGTTAGCAGAGTAGCAGGCTAGACGTAACAGCGCAGGATTAATGATACTGCTGCGGCCACAGCAGCAGTTTACGGCTTTGCGGTGGTTGTATTGTAAAAGACAATTGGAAACAGCTGTGAGCATCTAAGCATGGAAAGAGTGCGAACATAACATCGATTTCGAGCAACTGAAGCGTCTCGAATAGCTACACTGCTTGTGTGTCGAGAAGCGGCTGCATGCTTCTGGTTTAAGCACTAGACTCTGGAGAATGTGGACTCATCAAGAATGTTCGTATATTCATTGCATACAAGTGCAGTTATCTCATTTAACCCCCCCCCCCCCCCCACCTTTCAATTTAGGAGACTGGGTCTCCCTATCGCGTCAGGATTTACCAGTTCTGAATGGTTCTGTTAAGTTTCATAATGCAAGAAACTTCGAGTGCATGGAAGTGGAAGGCTAGCTCAGAACAAAGGCAATGGAAGTGTCTAGTGTGTCTGCATTCAGAACGCAATGTTACATCGGAATCCATTCGAATACGTCGTTTAACCGGATTTCTTACTGTCTCTGTCCTTTTTGGGTAAATGCTTGTTATTACTTAGTCGCCAGGCGTGAAGTGGACCAGTGGTCTGCTTCGTTTTAATTGACTAATGTGTCGATTCCCACGTATTCTTATATGCATCTACAATATTACATCGCTTTTCTTCAGTCACTCAGCGCAAGCCCTTTCTTGTTGAAAGGGCTTGCGCTGTGTGTTATGTCGTATATATATATATATATATATATATATATATATATATATATATATATATATATATATATATATTGAGATGAAGTTGGGCGCTTTTATTTCCATTCGGTTAATTACAACGTGTGTCACGATTCCTTTTTGATATACCATTTCAAGCTGAAATATTGTTGTCTGACCGTTATTCTACCACTGCGCTATTCACAGGCGCTGACAGAATCCACGTGGAGCATTCTTCTTGCATTAGTGGCTGTCTACCGATGGTTGTCACCATTCCGTTAGCATGTAATTTGTTCTAAATGTTTAAGCGGCATTGCTTTAAGGACTGAAGATAGGAAGGAGCGTGTTCCCTTCGGAGTAGAAATAGAAGGTTACGAACTAAGCAGCAGATCCTCCGTCCACATCCTGTTAGCGCTATATATGATGCATTCTATAAACGTCATTTTTGCGGAAGATTCTATCCTCCTGATGTGTTTTCAACCTTCTTCCGACAGCTTTTGGTTACTGCTTGATCATGCATTACACTTGTATGTTTTCAAGTAAGACCCTTGTGTTTCAGAACATGTACATAGTACGTGTTTGCAACTTAGACATGACTGTTTTTCGTTGGGATTTTCTACATTATTCCTGAAATTTGTCGTGATGGGAAGCTAGCTGATTGAAATGACGAATGAAATGAATGACTTAGCCGTCCACATATAGCTCTTTCAGTATAGATTTTTGGTGTTCAAATGCTGCAGTTGTGAATCTACTTGTTTTAGTTGGGCCGTTACACACGTGCAGTGTCTAGGATCTGAACAACATTTGATATCCTCATAACTGATTCACAGTTGGAGGAATATGGTATTTCTGTATGTGAAACCGCTCGGTTGAAGACAAGTGGCTGTTAATTTTGTGTGGAATGCGCAGCTGCAATGCCGACTGACAGGCAGCTGTGATTGACGATCCTCAATTTTTGCATTTTCTTCCCGTGACTGTCACCATCTGCTTGCAGGAGTGCTGCGGCTTCCAAAATAACTACAGACGAAAAAT
This sequence comes from Heligmosomoides polygyrus polygyrus, assembly GCA_947396885.1. NCBI lineage: Eukaryota > Metazoa > Nematoda > Chromadorea > Rhabditida > Heligmosomidae > Heligmosomoides > Heligmosomoides polygyrus. The sequence goes on from OX377206.1 coordinate 27,422,937, forward strand.
TTGAACCACTCAGACTTGAAAACTTTATGTGAAAGAGTGGGTAATTTATAGGATTGCGATATTTTTTCTCAGTGGGAGTTTCGTGGTGTTTCTGCTTCAAGTAGAACGATGGTATCTTAAGACTGGTACTTGATTAAGGGAGTATGGACGACATTTACGTACAACGTCTGAGTTCTTCTTATGAGATCTGCTTCATAGTCCACATTGGATGGTTGTCTCTATGAAAGTCATAGACCTCCGTAGAGCTGTGTCCTGGCGGCCTCCTATTCGAGGCCGTCGACCTTCTTCTTTTCCTGCTAGTCTTCCTGCTACATCATCGTTATTGCTGCTTTTAATCATCTGTCCGACTTGTACCTCATTGTTTCTGCTCATTCTGAAGAGATTAGCCTGGCTGACCTCGACGAAATGTTTACGTATTAATGTGGATTAGCGAGTGTTCGAATGGTGCAACAGTCGATTCACCAGTGGCTCGGCGGCTGGTGCGGGTGCCTGACTTTGGCCGTCGCGTCCGAGGTAAGTGCGACGTCGTCGCAGCGGCCGACGACGGCGACGACGATCTGGAAGCGATTGTCTGCCCGTATGCGTCGCTGAGTGGCTTAGCTCTACATGGACACATAACAGGCGCACACACGTTTGCCCGCTCGCTACCTCCTCACATGCACTTTGCCCCCCCCCCCCCCGTCCCCTTACTAGCCGAATTATTACTCAATTTCCTCTTCGCTCACAGTCCTTTACGCCAAATATCGCGCGAGTGTGGCCTTATTCACATATACACACATCGACTTACTTCACATGCATCAGCGCTTCAGTAATAAGTGTACCCAGCCACCGTACGTCGTCCCGTCGCTGTTGTAAACAGAGCTCGAATTCGCAAAAGCAACGATTTAAGTGCTAATGTATGCAAGCGGACGACCAATGGGGTGTTGCCGAGTAAGCACCAAATTGACATTCTGATGGATTCGGCGAGTATTTTTCGAATCTTCTTTGTTTGGCTCCGTCCCTTTTATTCCCGCTGTATTTCCGTCTTCTTCGCATACGCCCACCCTTTTTTCAACAAGCTTTCTCCCGGTTTCGCATTTAAAAATCAAAGAAAAATAGATTAGCGTGCTATGCTTTCGCCGTGCAGGAGCTCTGATTTAACATACTTTCACCAAGAGATCATACTCTTAAGCTTTAATAGAGTACTATAGGCTGATCCCGTTTTAGCTATTGACTTGTTTTCAAGACGTCTTCAACAACAGTGTACATATTTTACTTATACTATAATAATGAAGTTGTGGCTGCTTTTGTTGTCTAGTTGTTTTTATGTGTGTATGGTTTGGACAAGTGTGGCGTAGTCAGTAGGAGATGTCACCTCGAGTCGATCTCAGATCTGCTTCAGATTGATAACATTCATCTCTTCTAGGTTGTTGAATTAGTATCAGGCTTGTCTCGGAACAGTAAAATACTATTGGTTCTATCTGCTGGACACTGAAACGCATTGTATGGGTCATATTCGCATTCAAAAGTCCTAGAAGTGGGGTGCGTGGCGCTTCCGACAAGAATTAGGTAATAACGATTTTTATCATTTCATCTTTACTCTATTTATGATTTGTTTTCGCCCATATAAATAAAAGCGGCTGTAATATAATACATTGTAAGCTACGATTGATAGCTTCGCATCCTTGGAGAGGAGAACCGAGCTCTGTCAGTGTTCTGTTGATTCGAAAAAATTTCTTATTTTTCCTTCATATCGAGCTACCTGTGCATGACTTGCAACGCTTTTTTGTTGTCTGCTGTGTCCTCGGATTCATTCTTCCTGGAAATGGAAATGGATTGGGTTGAATCCTAAAGCCCAGAAAGAAATGTCTCATTTGGCGTAATTCTGGCATAAAATGCACCCGTTCACTTCGTGTTCCTTCAATCAACGCAAAATGCAGGGCAAAATTGAGTAACCGATGTAAAGAACGCAACGAGTTGCTGCATTCGACTTCCTTCCGGGACTCGAATTTCTTCCTAAAATGAGAACTTGAGTGCTTAAAGAAATTCACCCTGGTATGGTGGCTCCACACCAAGTTTCTTACTAAGAATCAGTTTTTTTATTCGCATCAGTTTTCTCGAAAAGCTTGCATTTTCCGCATCCAGCTGCATGAGCCCTACCAACTTGCGAATCTGTGTCAACCCTCGTGTTTCATGCTGAGCGGTTGTGTCGAAGTTTATACGGCTGCCAATCAACGGAGCGAGGAACCATGAATGGATAACGATTCGCTGTCGCGGCTTAGTGGTCCCGTCCGGTGCTCACCTTGACATTGTGCACATCGCTCTCGTGATGTTGTTTTTTCTGCTTTGCCTTTCCTAGATTCGAACGCACCTGTCTGAGCACTAATTGTTGCCTCAGTTACAACCTGGATCAGCAGCGGCAGCGAGAGCGGGAGCAGCAGCAGCAGGAGCAGCAGTCGTCGACTAGGATAATCATTGTGGGCAATATGCATTTTTATGAACACGGACTTTTTACTGCGGCCAGTGGCAAATGGTGCAATATGGGGCGGTAATTGTCCGGCAATAATGCCTTGAACATGTGGTGGCGCAAAAGGTATAATACGAATACAATTTCTCCTCTGCTTCCATCCAGATCTCTAACTTCTTAAGGAGCTGCACTAAGCTGATTCCGAGGCATCTGCCGCTTTCTACTCTTGAATTCAAGTAGTCATAACTCTGCACTAAACTAACCATTAAAGGGAACTCTCATCGAAAATCTGCCCTATTAGAGCTTATTATTTGTTGGATGTTGTTTTAGCACACTCTTTTTTTCATATTTCCTAGTTGGATATCTATTGAACACTACGGAGTGGTTACGCTTCTCCGGATCCACCTAGCGCATGATTTCAGCGTTTGGGAATTTTCCCAGAGATCCGAAAATATGGAAGTGTACATCTTATTCCTAACATTCCTGAATATTGAGCTAAACCGCACCTATCGCTACTGAATCGCTCAAACTCTTTAGAGCGTGGCGTGTGAATCTTGCAGCGGTTGGATGGGCTTGCTCTTGTCCATATTTTCTGCCATCGTATTCATGCTGTAGCCCAGAAATCGTTCCTTTTCAGGAAAGTGCTCGTTTGTTTTCCAAGAGAAGGCAGACCGCAGATGCCTATGGCAGCGTTGCGTGTTGAGGATTTTACTGTTGTGACCAAGGGAACTATTACACTTCTTTCCTAACAGACGAGTGCTGCCGGACATGGTGCATTTGGTGCATTTGGAAACCCCATGTCATTTGAAAGCCTGGCTAAATTGGTGAATATCATCTCGATTTGGTTCCTTCCTCTTCTATAGCTTTAACTCTGAGGACGTTCAAGACTATGACGTTCAATTGAATTTGATTCTGATTAGTCCGTTTTCGAGAAGGCAGACATGAAGTCTAAGAAAAGAAAAACCGGGCTCTTGCTCATTCACCAAAGTTGCCTTATAATTTGCCGTATTTTAACTAGGCAGCACGTTACATATTCGACATGTTTCAAAGCGCTTTTTACTCTCAACCTGACGCTACTCAAAATCGCCGAACTTATCGCGGAGGAAGAAATCTTATGATATTCAGTTGATATCCAGATCGTTAAACGGCACACACCTTCGATGCCACCTAATCTGTAGAGCTCGCAACAAGTCCGTTTGAACTGCTCTGTGCTCGGTGTGTTTCTTCTAACGTCATGTCCAGGTGCAGGATTTTTTGTAGTTTTGTGTCACGAAATACATATTGCTCGAGTCTACGATTTGCACCTATGTGTAACAAAAGATCGCTTGAGGAGGGTGTTTGCTATAGGACAGCATCGGCGTAAGTTGTGGCTTATCGCGTTACTACAGTGTCAAGTGGTTTTTGTCCGCCGTTCCTAGGACAATGTCCCGTAGTTCAGCTGTGTTTGATCTCAGGCCTTCTTCGGTCAGCTTGACACCCGATCCCCTGTTTCCGAAGGGTAGGCATTCTCTAAAAATTGACTGCAGAATAATATCACTATACGATCGACCAGTCTGTATTAACGGAAACGAGAAAAGCATGATATGGGTGGTTTATACAATTGAGCAAGGTGAGGACGTCAAAATGCGGGGGTTTGACATGGAAGCTCCATCGTGACAAACCCTAAACGCTAACAGGATGCCTACAAAGGACTCAAAATTCCGGGGTTTTATAAAGGGAGAAGCTGTAGAGTTACTATGTGGAAGCAGAAATAGTGGTATATTAATCCATGATAAGTATACTGAACTTGAAGGGAAGTATTTAAGATTGGCGACAAGCTACGCAGTTAAAGTGCTCAGTGATATTCACTTTCTGAGCCTTAAGCCAAATTACATTACTCATTTCGTGAGATTGGAATGGCGTGTCCATCTATTCCTCAAATATGGAAAGAATTCCTGCCTCGCGTTCAGTTCTTTCATTAAGGGTTTCTTTTTTGTTATTATTTTTACACTGTGGCGGGCGTACTATTATTGCCAGTGGGAATGCATGTAACGAAAATCTGTGCTCCATTGTGAGCTATTTCGTGTAGTTTTGCCTCTGATGCACTATTTCAGTGGCAGCGGTTGGCTGTATTCGTGTTCTACCCTTTCCACTTACGCTTTAACACACTTAATCCGATTTTCGCATTTGCTTCTCATAATTTCAATAATTCCGGGTTTAAATCAGTTTGACACGGCTGCAAGAAAAGAGCTCGTTATTAATGAGATGCTTGGCTCTACTTTTTTTTACTGCATCGTTAGCAGAGAATCCTGTTTCTTCCCACTAGCGCTGTCAGCAGGATGCACTGTAAGAGCTAAGCAAACTTCTCTGTTATTCTCGAAGCTTACGAGGGTGATTCAGGGGTTTCGTGTAAAAACATCATCACTGAGGAGGGTGTTGCCTGGAAATTTGATGATTTTCTTCGAGCAGTATGATAAGATAAGGGGTATATAGGCAGCCCCAAAAACCATTTTCACTGTTTTCACTAGTCAAAAAAGCCTTGTCTCTTTAGCCGCAAGGAAGATCTTTTGCCTACTTTAAAAAGCAACAAAATAGAAATTTACCGTCATTTGATGGTGGGATCACTCCATGCGATTGTTCGACATGAAGCGTTGTTTAATTGGTTGACAGTAGAAATGACCATGACATGGAGTTTTCACTTTCTTGCTTCCGGAAAGCCTATTTTATTGAGCAGCGCTTTCGACTAGAATTACACCTATTTTCTTCATATCAGGAAAGTGTTTTCTGAATTCAGGCATGAAATTTTGGTAGCAATAGGAAGTCATGAGTTGCATCACGATCAGGTAGCCGTCTACAAAGCGACCGTGAATCGCATCGTTCATGCCATGCTGGCGTCATCGGCACTATCGGTTTTGAGAATACGGTTGCTGGTGAGCATGAGCATGTTTGAATTCATTGTACCGAGAATTTTCTATTTTGATAAAACATGATGTGGGTATTCATTTCTTAGATTTGTCTTGATGCGTTGCTCTTCCGCTGCGGTTTAATAAGCATTCTTATGTGATGAAATTGCTGCTCATACTGAAGCCATATGCACAAAAGTGATGCATCCATCTATCAGTCAAGCGAAATCCCTCCATCAAGATTGAGTGCATTACAATTTAGTGTTTGAGAATTTTGAGTTTTCAGCTATCTCATTAAGCAAGAAAACAAGATTGTAGTGTCTGTAGCATTTTAAAATAGGTAAACCTGCTTTGGACTTTGCAGTGCAATGGGGTATGAAATTAAATGCCATTTTAGCAGAGGAACCGTTCAAGCAGTGCAAGTGCCTGCTTTGAGACATCCTCTGTGTGGGCCCATAAGGAGGCTAAGTAGTTGTGTTTGTGTTTTAGCAGTCTTCATACTTTCTACAGCGCCAAATGCATCTCTGAGTGTTCCAGTGCGACGAACGTTAGCATTTCTGGAAGACTTTTTCCTACGTAGTGAATCTGTTGGACAGCTGGCTGATCAATTCGGCTCCATGCCTTTATGCTGCAATTGATACATAGCTCGCCATAATTATGTTCCATGTGCAGAGGATCTTTTCTTATGCGCTATACAATATGGAATTCATAGTAACGTAGAGCAGCCTAAGTGCGTGCTACACGTTGTCATTAGCATTTACGGTGGCTTCGCGTAAATCTCCTTGACTACAGTTTTAGTAGTACATCTGACTGAGCAACGTGCACCAATAAATGGAATCGGGCGAGAAAAACGTGAAGGGGGCGAGGATCACATCACGGATTCCTTCGCTGGGAGAATCGCTGTTTTAGAGATTACCCTTGAGTGCGGTGGTAAATTTCTAATACCGCTTTTTCGAAGACAGACTACGTTATGAACGTGCGAAACCACGGCGACATTTAGCGACAATGGCGGCGCGTGGGAGAGCGCTGAGCAGAGGTTTCTTCTTGCGTTGAATTTCAGTTAATGTAAGCCGTAATCCCAATGTTGTTTACGGAATATATATCTACTGCGCTGCCCACCAGCAGTAAGCCATCTAGCCAGCCGGCCAGACGGCTACGTCTCACTTTCCTGAGTAACGACTCCAGCCATCGTAGGCAGGAGCTGGTGAACGTGGTTGTAACACTGGGCGAGAATCTCGTCAATATGTTTGCGCTTTCTAAGGCCCTATAATGGCCGCTGCGTTGGCGTAGTGGTTTGTTTGCATCTTCTTTTGCCCAATAAGTGTTCTCGGCTTTGCCAAGATGGATTACTGAGCGCGGCAGATGGCGTTTGTCTTCGCTCCAGCATCGCAGGCAGAGCGAGCGAGTGAGCGAGAGAGGATTTTTAGTCACGCCATATATAGTTTACCTTTATAAATACACAATGATGATTTATGCTTGGCCGAGTATGTTTCGTATTTTAGCTGGAATAGCTAGCTGTCTCGTCTCGTTCGCCGGCTGAACATGCACTTTTTTATTTGTGTGAATGTCCAATTTTAAACATGTGGCCTAACCATCCTATAAGTTGATGAAGGACGCAGGCGGAACCCCTACAAGCTCTAGTCTCATGTTTTCTTTGTTATCCAAGAAATAAATCTCTTTGATATTTCCGTTAGGAAGAATTTCTGAACGAATAAATGACGAACGATGGATTGAATGCTTTCATAGTCTCTAATATTTAATACGTTGAGATATGATTATTTTTAATTGTTTTCGAGTGAAAATTTATTTATTTAGTTATTTCTGCTAATGGAAGTACAAATAAAACATATGATATGTATCGGCGACGACGTTTGAGGCTAACGATGGTTTTCTTTTAAATGCAGACATCAGAGATGTGTTGATAGGCATCTAAGGTCGTGCCTCTGTTATGCAAAATGTTGCCTGATTACAGGTCATTTTGTTCAACACTGAAATTTTTTATGGGTATTTTCTCCTTGTCGGCGTTGTTGTTCTAACTTTCATTCGGACGTGGATGGTGTGACATCGTGCTAAGAGATTCACGCTAATGCCTAGTGTTAAGCGGCAGTAGGTATGAGGTTGTTCATCGAATGTGCCATTATCTGCAAAGTGCGGAGTTCTGCTGGAAATGCTCTATAATTAATGGAATTCGTTTCGAATTGTGCCGAAAACTAGAGAAATGCAGTGAAAGAAGGATGATTCTTCAATCATTAATTAATGCTTGAGTGGGAACGTACATCGTCTTCTCGTCCCAAATGTACTGTAACAGTGTTGCTTACTTCGTTGCACCAAATTAGATGTTACATCAGAAATCGTGAGCCCTTTTATAACGCCTAGCTGTTTCAGTGGTTTCTGGACGTTGGTTGGTGACGTTGTGAAGGCAGAAGTGCTATGGTTAGTGATTTCTTTTATCTTCGCGTCGTGCATGTCATTTTGGGAAGGAGTGTGTATAAATGGTAACGTTTCGCTTTACAACTGGAGATTTTTGCAGGCCTGTTTTGTAGGTTAATTACAGCATTAGAGAGGTGGTGCAAGGTGTCCTGTGTTGCTTATGCACCTCGGCGTTACATTGACCTCGATTTCAGTCCGTTGCACTCTAAAGGGAGACGTGGTTAGTGAGAGTAACTACTATTCGTTACCTCTACACGGTTGGAAGAAATTTTGAAAAGAAATAGCCTTCATGGTCGAAGAGGAATCACTAATGATTGACGCCTGATTGATGACAATGATTGATATAATAATGATTAGTACCTATGTTATTGAGTCTCTCAGCCATGTTCTCGGCAGGACTGGGACATTTCCGACGGAGAGTGGTGTTGAGAACTGAACTATTTACTTTCATTCATGTTTCAATACGTTTCTGGTGTTAGTATATGCCTCAATTGTTTTTTTTTTAACGCTAAAACAACGCCTTCAGCAAAAATTCAAATAGGATCGATCGGCTGCTCTCCGGTGGCTGTGTTGAAGACTGGAAAATCATGATATAACCTCAGCTGTTGATGTTCAGGGAACGGTGCACTTCTGCTGTACAAATATTAGCCAGCTTATCCTTGTATTCAAGCGTTTGGGCCGAATCACTTTGGACATGATAACAGCTCATCTAGCGTAATCTCAGCGTTCCAATCGGTGTACTGTCAATTTTGGCAGCGGTTTTCGTACTTTCCGGCTTCTCTATTCACAAAGGTCAAAACATCTACCAAACGTGACCTTTTCAATTAAACTAAAGCTACTGTATATGACATATCTCTGATCATGGAAGCAACAGGTTTTCAGCTGTGAGGCACTATGCAGCTAGAGGTCATGAACTGCTGGTAAACATCCTCTTGTACACAGTTAGATTTCTTCTATGAAAGTTCTATTGGAGACCCGAGATGTAACATTGTGAAGGCAATATGCTTGTAAATTAAGCACAGTAAAATACAACTTCCGAATCCTATGACTGGATGAACCTCTTTTTTCCTGAGGCGGCTTGTCATAACATTTTTTCGATACCTCAAAACTTGGGATAATTTATGGTAAAATCGTTTCGACTTTGTTTCTGTCTAGACAGTCGTCTATTCTAAGCAAGGCTTTCCGTCATTCCGCATTCGATTTAATTTCGATTTATTTCTGCCTTAGTGCTTCTGAGATTCAACCCTCCAAAAAAAAAACCAGCCTTTTTCAGCTCTCACGAAAAAGTATTTCAACTCTTCAACTTTTACATGACGTCTTAAATATTTTATACAATCTTAAAATAACGTTTTTCTGTGTAACGGTAACAAAATCTTTTGTCAAGTAGTGCTCCAAATTAAATAAATAGGTTTGGGAACATTTGAACATTAAAAGGCGGAAATTTCGGTCTGACCCGTTAACTATGTTGTTTTCAACCCAGATATTTTCGTTTTTTGAAATGCGGTCCGTAGTTTATAGCAATGCAATGAGTACTCAAACCATTTAGACTTCAATTTGACACTTTTCACTTTGAATTAATTCTAGAAACTCTCCTCCGCACTCTTCTATGCAAGCCTAACCCTTTTAAAATCAAATTCAACATCCCCCAAATAAAAACGTGCTCCTTCCACATTAAGCAAGCGACTATCCAAACAGGTGGAATAATTTTGCTCAAGGAAAACTTATTATGAAGTTGAGGTTTTAATTCACCTGCCCAATATATGAAACTGTTGTAAAGAACACACATATCCTCACCTTGATGCTTCATGTAAGCATCATTCACATTCAATCAAATAAATATTGCGGCGAACATCTCGAGTACATGGCGTGATATCGTCTTTTAATACACCAAATGATTGCTGCCTTATTCCGCTTTAAAACAACGTTTGATTTATTTTTTCTCGAAAGATAAAAATTTTGTAAAAAAATAATAGCACTCTTTCGGGCAGCTGATCCAAAAAATTTCAAAGAAAGTAATGCCAAATTTTCCTCCAACAGAAAATTATTCTAACCATCTTGAAGAGTCTATAGTTTAACCTGTAAGAAGCTCGTTTCGATTTGGGGGATGCTCCTTCGATTTCATAAGCATCAAGCTTGTTTGGAAGAGTGCCGAGTTTGAATTCAGAAGTGTCTCCATTTTTACGCAAAAAGTGTCCAATTTAACATAAAATTGATGTATGATAGGTTGATCGGAAAATCTTGCACTTCACAGTGTTGCCTTTTGAATTTGTTAAAACCTGTAGAGGGGGATCTTGTATCGTGAAGTCACAGCATGTTGTCGAACCTTTCCTGAATACTCTATTTAAAGTCTCGCCAATCACGGGTACATGAACGATGGCTTATTTAAGAAACGTCTCTCTACGACCCATTCGTCTATTATGAGCTCCTGCGAGGACTGCTGCCTCCAACATCTGCACTGCGTTCGAGAGCGAGTTTATTCACTGCTCCATAGTGGCTCGTCGATATCAGCGCTTTGAGGCCAGAGATATCCCTTTAGAAAATCGACGGCACTTTGGGAGCCCCTCCCGCTCCTGTTGCGGAAGATGACAACTTTCGGGAAGCCTTCAATCAAGACAGTGTTGTGAGACAGCTAGGATCCTTGGGTATCGCAAGGTTTTTTCGTCATAGGTACATATCACACGACCTGCGGCTCTCGGACAAGGCGGTCAAATTAGTATTGCCGATTCACCGCCACTCCACCCGCACTGAAAGAGCTTTCTCAAGGACATTGTTACTGGTGACGGAATCTGGGTTCTCCAAGTGAATCACACTCGCAATGGCTGCTACTCCGAGAACCGGCTCCAAGGAAGCCGAAAGCTGGGCTGCGCGAATAGAAAGTTCTCTTGTGTTGCTGGTAGGATAGAAGTGATGTTTAACTGAGAACTTCTGGATGACGCGGCCACAATAAGAGCATCTGTCTAGCTACCCAGTTTCAGACCCTGGGCGACGTCATGAACCCAGAACGGGAGCACTACACTCCTACACGATAACGGGTGTTCTCCTGTCGTTAAAGTGATAAAGGATAAAGGATAAAGAACGGCGTTACTCAATCCCTTCTGGGATGCGCCAGCGCATTCTACTTCTACGGGATGTCGTGGAGGCGACATGAATGCGTATTTGGCCATACAATGACTTGCGGTGGCCAGCCGATGAACAAGTCAGCGCTTTATCCTTCCCAGACAAGTCTGGTACCAATTCACCGACCCCAGAGGGATGGAGGGCTTGGTTGGCCTGGGCGGGAAATCCGAACCAGGAACCTGGTATCGGGTGCATGCGACAGTCGCGCCTCCTCCGACTGCGCTACACGCGCCCATCCGTTAAAGTGAGCCGAGAGAAAATTCAGGTGCAAGGCTGGGAAGATCTACTTTACCCTATTGCACTTTCCAGAAATGACTCATTCTGACCACCATTTACTTATTTGTTTAAGCGGCATTCAGAATCGTTGATTTGCATGAGGATTACACCTTTGTCTGAGAGTGTATTTTGCTGCAGTTGTATTTGTTGGTTATTTGTTGCGTTAGTTTTTCGATTAACCTGTTATCACATGTTGTTACAGGTTGTTGAACACGTCCATCCAATGTTCTAAAATTCACTACAATCATTTTGCCATCAGTGAGGCTCGCCTAAATTCTCGGAAATTTGTACAGCTTTCATGCTATTCTAACTATATCCGGGATTTTCAAATGCTTTAAAGGTTGCAATATCAAAACTATTGCGGCGGTCAGCGTCAGCTGCTGCTTGCAAGTGCAGCGTGGGGCTGTGGAAGAAGTGGTGTTAGAGCTTTTGTGGAAGGAGGGAGCATGTCGTTTCCTAGATTGAGGTGACGATGGGCTATATGCGTGATTTGCCGAGGTGCCAAACAAAAAGGAGTCTTCGACACGATTAATTACCTATGCCGCGACCCATCCCTCTTCTCTGCTACTATTACACGTCCTAACTGGGGCAATTCGGTGCTGTTTTGAGGAGGAAGGCGAAGGGGTCACATGCAGACAATGTGAGGTGGGGCGTGGGCGGAGGAGGAGCACAGTCGTAGGAGTCGGAATCTGTACGGCGTCTGAGGAGTGTGTGAGATGTGCTTCCGTTGAAATTTCGAGCACACGCGTCTCCAGGAAACACGTCGGCCTATTCGACGGCGCCGATGTTGCGCACCGGCGACGGCGACACTGCCGTCGCTGCGAGCCGCGGTGGCGGCAACGAATAGGCGAGCGTTAGCGCTCAATCTTTGCGCCGACGATGGCGGCGGCGCCTCAGCGTACCCTCGCTCAGCAGTACCCTTGCCTATGATCAATTGCCTCGTTATGCTGAAGAATTACTTTTCTCAACTGGATTCGTACACGCGCTGTTCATCAGTGAGCATCGTCAAACTGTAGCTGTTCAGCAGAAACCTCCACTATGGGCGGATTTTCCGTTGGGGCACTAGCTAGCGACTGATTCGTGCACCGGTGGATGTATCATGAGTAGTAGCAGGTGTTCACTGGTGGGTGACTCAGTCGGCATCCATAAAGGGCCACTCGTTTGCTATGGTGCAGTGCCGTCGACGGTGATGGTGGTACGGTAGTCGTCGACATTGCATAATGCGATGTTTTTGGTATGTATGAGTGTGGGTGTGTGCGCGGGTTCACTGTCAGTAAATCATGTTCCTATGGTAGTTGTGTGCCCTCTCGATCGGTCCTCATTGTCCCAAACAGAGTAGTTATCCATAATCGACGCTACGGCCAGTTATGCGGCCCCTTCGTCCCGTGTCGGCCCAGCCTGTACCTTTCAGTTCCACTCGACCACTGACTGAAACTGCGAAGCGCGTGTCGAGCGAGGGAGAGTGGCTGCTACTGGGAAAGAATGCATGCCTGAAGTGTCACTGAGGCAGCGTGGTCATTGATGAGTTCATCATCGTAGAGCCACTCCATCCTTGTCATTCTCCTCAGACTCCATATCTTTAGCTCGTTCCCGCTTCTAAAACGGCCTGCGTCGTAGATAGACGCAGATAGAGCGTGAGAAGAGTGCAGAGCATGTTGGAACTCTATTAACTGCACTTTGATAAGCATCACCGAACCGCCGGAATCATCCTAACAAGATATGGTACTTCTTGGTCTGACTCATGTCGGAAGGCGGTCACGGCTTCTGCGGCTTTCATCATCAGGCTTAGGCGTTCAGTAAGATTACAGGGGTTTCAGCATGCTATTCTCCGCTTGTTCATTATAAATTTGAAACGGCGTTTTTTTCAGAAGAAAACCAGGATCTTCTTGGTCATGCATCTTTCCTGGTTAGAAAATATTCGAGATTTATTCCTGTCTACATAAACGTACTAGGTCCAATTTAACATTTTCAAGACAAAGTTTTTGTTACCGACTGCTCCGGTGAACCTTGCAGTTATAAATAATTGGAATGCTTCTTGATGTAAAGGAAAGAATGTAGATTTAGGGAAACTTTGAATTAATTATCAAGTTTGGTAGATGGGCGTATAAGTGCTTGAAAGTGTCCGCACTATTTCCGTGTCAAGATACCAAAGGTGTGTTTAGCCGTTGCCGTACGGGTTTTATCAGTATTCTAACGTGCTTGCGATGTCTTTGGAATGGTTTCGTTTTTAACAAGTGGGAGTTAGTGAGAGTATGAATGAGATTTGGAACGGTAATCTTCTAGACGCTCTTCGCTGGGCACTATAAAACGCTAGAAAATTACAGATTGCGGAGTTGGAATTTTTCGTTACGGTCTCATATGATGGCGTGACGTGACAGCTGCCTCTGTCACTGCGGCAAAAACTGCAAAATTCGGTTGGACGGAGCAATGTGTCGTGGTCAAGAAAAAGCTTCAGAGGGAGGGAAACGGCATGAAACCACCGTCATCGACTCTTTCTTGATCCAAGCGTTCTCGGAAGCATCCGTTTGATCGTAAGCCAGCGTTGCATCGCCAGCAAAATCCGCTCACACCTCGACGGCTATCTAGCTTATGACCCTAGAGGTTTCTGTGTTGCGCTTCCGATGTGAAGCCTGGCATGGTATGCGGTTCAAGGCTAGTCAGCGTGCGACCCTTTCGGTTTTCTGGCATGGTCATTGATGGATTAATAATTTGATAGCAATTGCGACAACGCCAACGACAGCAGCAGTGACTACGACGCACACATCTAGTCCCAATCCTTTAATTGCGAGCTGAGTTGACTCCCGTAACTATTATAACGTGAGCTGCACAGCGGCGCTGCTGATCAAGTCGGGGCGTTTTTCGCGGCTTCCGTCTCGAGACCCTTAACGCGAAACGAGTTTTCTAAAGTAGACTCTTCCGTATGTTCGCTTTTAATTTTTGTTCGAGGGGTCCTCACTCCCTGAATCTTCGAGAGGAGTTTTTTCGCCTCGCAAGCCAGTTAAGAAAGCGGCGGTTTTGCCAGAAATGTCTCCGCCTTCTGACACCTGGAAGCACATTCTGGGAAGATGGGATTATTGTAGAAGAGAGCAGAGAGTCTTGTTCAATAACTTGTTTCCGTGGATCCTATTTGCAACATCCAGTGCATGAGAACTTCTGCATAGTATTAACGTCTTTGAGGGTTTGTTTGGTTATTTATTGAGAAGCTAGTTCTGAATTTGACGAATTTATCATTGTTGGTGCTGCGAATGGAGCCCAGACGAATGGCTGATTAAACTTGCACACGAAGGCGTTCTAAATGCGAATGAGCAGTACATTAGAAATGCTTTGGCAAGTTATTTTCAAGTTTGTTTGGATACTGTAATATATTATAACATAAATGAAAAATAAAATTTTAAATGGATGTATTCAGTTTGGCATAGTTATTTAGCTATTCAATCAACAACAAGGAGGATGGGCACGCATATCCTAGGGATTCGAGATGTGTACTAGGTAGCATCGGTTTGTCTTTTTAGTGTGGGACTTGTGGGACTCTTACAGTCATTTTCCAAGGCCTCCTCAAATTCAGTGTCAGAAAAAGGTTGACAACCAGAAATTATCATTAGGTCGTGCTCTTAGGTGATTGTTACAAAGACTTTATTCACATCTATGACGGCTTGACGAATGCCTTTGGAAGGTGGAGAAGTCTTCATGTCCCATTATGTAGGGTGCTGCGCTACTTCGAAGATAGCTGTTATTCCTGAAGAAACCTCGAATTATTCCAGTCGGACCATCTATCTAGTGTTGAATAGAACCGCTGGGTATATTCATCACATCCCTTGTCATTATGATCCATTATAATCATATTTTATCGAGGAAGGTAAGCGGTTTTTACGGATAGGTGTCAGCTATTTTAATCTGCCTCGTTTTTCGTATCATTGATCAGCTCACCAGTCCTACCTAGGTTTTGTCGCATTGCTCCGCACTTGTTCTCAGAATGTGTACATGGACCACTGTTACGGCTAGAGGATGCATGTATTTATTGTCACGTTTTTGTGTGCTTCGTTAGGAGGAATGTGCGCTCATAGCTAGAGCTGCATACGTGCAGTTCTATCATAAGTGGATGGAGGCTACAATTGCTTCGTGACGTGTCAGTGGTATCATCACTGAATATTGGGAATGCGAAGGACTTTGTTATTGCGATAAATTGATCTGATAAATTGATCTCGATTAGATTGTGAACGAGGATTTCTCGTTCACAATCTCATGGAGATCAATTTTAACAAGTTATTCGACAGCGCTAGAAGGTACACTTCACAACCCTGTGTTTGAGCGATAGCCGTATCTATTATGAGAGTGGAGTAGTTACTCTGCTTATTCTCTGAAAGCAGAAATTTGAAATTGCCTAAAACTCATCGAATGAACTTCTTAATTGTGTACAAAGCAAAGTGCGATAGTGTTGTAACTAAAGATGGATTCGTTTCGAACAGGAATGGTGAGGGGAAATAGTCGACGAACAGCGAAGCCTTGTATTTGACTAACGAGGGCCGATATATCGTTGTGCCTCAGGAGCACGCTTGCACTTAGTCAATTTGACGCGTTCTTTGTGCTGAATTTTGTGTAGTTCTGAAGCCACCTTAGGAGCGACAGCGACCCTATTCAACTATGATTCCTCCATGTGCGTGTGTGTGTGTGGGGGGGGGGGGGGGAACTGTTAAAACCAAATTTGCCGGATTATAGCGGAAGCCTTGGCGGTGAGGGAGGATGAGGATCGTTGTTGTTGGGACTCGCACCAATAAAGGAAGTTGTTATGAATTCCAGTGTACGAAGCGGCGTTGTCGATTACTACACGCGCGCCGGTGTGTCTCAAATATTTTACTGCCCATTGAGAGCGTGAAAAAAATCGCTCACCGCCCCGCCCCTGTGTTCTAACAAACCTCGGTCGTCGGTCACACAGGCCGTGGACCGGGCCGAGGGGGGGGGGGGGCACACACGCAATGTCCGGCGGCGGGCGCAGGCGGACCGCCTTCTTGAAGCGCCACAGCGGCAGTTCGCAGATGCGGCGCCTCGGCACGTCGCATGTTGCTGATCTTGCTGTTGTAGTTCGTGTTACTGTTCATGTCTTCCTATGCCCGCATTGCTACAGTTCTGAACTCGGTGCAATCGGAGCAGCCCTTATCGGCAGTTCACCACTTGCACTGGGGAAAGCCCTTTTCATTCGTGGAGCCACTCCTTCGACTTTGCCTTCTGGATTAATCTCCGTTCAGACAGTCCCCGAGATCTGGTTCCTGCTTCTTTAATGGTTTCTGTAATTTTTCTTCGGCGAACCATTCCCTTTCGATTCCAAGGCGCAAGGAAACACTAGACGGTGTCGGACGTTTTTGCACAGTTTGTTAGTGACTCACGCTCAAGTTGAAAAAAAGATGGACCAGCTGATTGCTCTGAGAACGGAGTCTTGTTTTTCCCATGCGGCGTTTTTTCTTCCACTTCTTCAGCAGCGCCGTCGACGACGACGGCCACTGGTGGCTTGGTGCGCGCGTGCGCAGGCCGACGCGACAAAGTTTTTTCCTTGTTGTGACGTTTCATGAGTGACTGATGACTGAGCACGAAGTTACTGTCTCCCGATACGTGCAGCGGACCACGCTGGCCCATGCAATGATTCCTGAGTGCTAAAATCGTTCTGTATGTTTGTATTCATGCGGTGTATATGCGTGTGTAGGTGTGTGCATTTCCGATTAATACCTGTGACTCCACCCAAAGCGCGATGTTTCGTGACGGCTCTTCGACCTCCAGCCCGGGAACGAAGGTTAAGGGAGGTCTCTGATGAGGCTGAGGCTAAGGGGTCGAGTGACCGGCTCATTAACCAACAGATGTTGCCCCTCGCTGTCGTCGTCTCTTGTCGCAAAACACAGCTGATTGGCTTTTCTCAAATTTCAACGCCTTTGCCGATGCATTCGATGCTAGAAGAATATCAGCACATTAGAATCGAGTCGTGTTTTTGAGAAATGGACGAACGCCCGGAGGTGACTCTTGCTGCTCCAATTTAATCAGATCAAAAATCCGTGAGGCGTCGTCTGTCTATGCGCAGGCACGCATTCTGTGTGTCCGGTGGGAAAATGCGACTGGTTCGAATTGCGTCGTCGACGTCGTGGTCGTCGACGTCCCCCGTCTCCCCGTCTTCCCATTCCCCTCCTCAGCCCCACTCGGCGATCGAATCCTAATTTGCCAATCCAGCAAGTGACAAGTCGCCAAATTTCACTCCGATAAGCAATAGTCACAGCGGAGTGCTGCTGATTGCTTTCTTATACCTCCTGCGCTTATGTCGAGAGCTTTGCATATTCGAGATAATGAAGGCCGCTAATTATAGCAGCAATTCGCCGTTTCGTCGTGGTTCAGTAAGTGTTATGAACAGTAGTTGGTACAAAATCAGCTCCTTCAACTTCCAAATGCACAATTCGAACAATTTCCGGGATGCTTCTCCGTGTCTCGCTTTCATTCGTAGCTAGACACTTGTGCGTTTTACCACATATTAAAGCTAGTGCTTTGTTAAATCGAAAATTTTGTGGCAGAGACGTTTACACGCTTGTTCGTCAAGCTCGCAGATTAGCAACCATCTCCTGATTTCCTTCGTGTTCTCAAGCTAGCTAAATTTTCTGGTTTCCTCTACGATTCCCCAGCTTCTCCTCGTTCTCAGCGACCAGAAGCAGAGCGGTGAGAAGTGCATATTCCGGCTTGCTCCTGAGTCTTGCTCTTTGCGTAGCTGTTCGGTTCTTGTTCTGGGCATCGAGACAGTACGATGGAGTGGCATTTGCGAATTGTGTGCGTACGACGTGGGATCGGAGGGTAAATGTCAAACGTTCTGGAGAGCTAGACGAATCATTACCCTAATGTCACGCGGTGTATTTTAAGGCGTCCTACAAGCGGATGTCGACGTGGACGACGTCCGTCGGGTATTCGTTCTGAAGGCGATGGCGATTACGCGGACACTGAAGTTTGCCGTTTGAGAGTTGAGGGCGAGGCGTCGCGCGGCCACCATTGCCGTCGGCTGCAGCGGCAGCGGCGGCGCCGGCAGCGGCTGCAGCAATAGCGCCGGTCGTCGCTACTATTGAATGGGCAGCTACCTGCTCCGAGAGCAGCGCCCCATATAGATTCCGCAACTAGTATGTACGCACCGGCAGCCAAGGTGCGAGTTGCGCTGCGTTCTCCTCGGCGTGAAGGAGGTATGAGCTCGGAGACGGTGTTGGAGGGAATGCCGCATGTCAACACTGTATTGGTGTCATGCGTGTTTGTCTTCATACGCGGAGTGCTCTCCGAAACTCTACACCGGCATTGGAAATGCATCTCCTCTACTCTCCTCCGTTGACTTCCAAGCTGCCAGCCATCGACTGACTCCGGCGTGTCTCTAAGTTACTCTTCCATCTGTATGTGCACCCGACCAGCTACAGGACATCGCATCTTTGCTGGTCGGCAATTCACCGTTGTTAGGTACGAGGCTACTGTCAAATGGAACATGTTTTCGTGTCACTTGTACAACTAAAGTAGAGAAAACAATGCTGAATAACCTTTTTTTGGTTCTGGTGTGGGGTGGTGTCTAGTATCACTTGTTAGAACAGACCTACTTAAGAAGCTGATTTATGGCTTGCAGTGAAGTGAATGGCATTTGTCGCAAGACCTTGAATCGGCTATAAAGGTGTACTGCTGCCGGTCTTTTTGATCCAAAAGCAAAATTCTTGTTTGAGCATGACCTTCCAAGTTTTCTCGGAATTAGCCACGTAGCGACACTTCTCTCAAATTCTCTGTTGTTGAATGTTTAATGGCAGGCAAGGTTCTCTGAACTGTTCACTTGAAGCGGGTGATGAAGCTTGAACCACTGTATAACCTTAATTTGTTTACACTAGTGATCAGTTTTTCAAAACACCTGGCGGCGTCCATTTCTGAAGTGTGTTGAATGTGTGTTAAGTCTCCGTTGAGCAGTTCTTCGCCCGAGTTCGAATGTTGGGGTTTCTCGTGCGCAGAAGGGCTCAGTTGTACTGGTGTGATTCTGAAGTACAGATATAGTCACCAAGTACTTTTGATTATACTTGCATTTGAGCAAATGTCCACTGAATCCCATTGCTTACGATTAAGCTCTTCTCGCGCTTCCACACAATGCAGTTAGCGTTTGCTTGCCCTATGACTGCCTTTTCCAAGGATATCTGAAAGCACAAGAACATCTGCCTCTCTTCTAACATTTGTGAATGACTCTGCCGTCTCACTTTCTCTTCATTTTATTTAATAATTATTATTTATGTCTTAGTGCATGCTCAACTTCAATCATTCTATTGCTTAAGAGCGATAGAAGTGGTTCTGTTTTCTTGTTCGTTGCCTGATGGCTCTCACATTAATTGTATCTTCTTGAAAACTATTACATAGTGTAGCAATTGAATCGGTGCACTTTTTTCGAAGTCGTCTCCCAAGGTTGTTAGCAACATTGTTCATCTAACGGGTTGTCGTTACCAGTTTCTCTCACAGCTTTTATAGTGCTAGTAAAAAGTCTTCCACTCGGTTGTAGCTAAGAGTAACGCTTTTGGCTCAGTTTTCTTGTGTGAATGATAGAATTTGCAATCATTCTTCATTTCTGCTACTACGAGCTACCAAACTCCATCCTAATAGAGACATTTCTCCTATATTTTAGAAGAACAGTAATCCTGTCAAGCTCCTTAGTTTTTCAAGCCAAAGAAGTTTTGTAGAATTTAGCTTGAACAATAGTGTAGCACCGACTCACTGACTATCACCCAAGGTTTCTAATTTCGCTTTTCCTCTTATTTCGCTTCCGCGGCGCTGGTTGTTGTGCTAAGGACTTTATGCTAATGTCTAGTTGATCAACTACGAGACGCTCTGGTGGGGATTTCCGTTTGATAAACGTCGCCGAGGAAAGTGCAGCGGGCATAGGTGTAATTATAATTGGTTCCACGGATATGGAGACAGACGTATATCTGCGAAATGTCTCCGGCGACGACGACGTCCCAACACGACCGTAATGTGTCTCTTTGAAAGGCGAGTATTACTGTTGCACTCACGCGCGCAGCCAATTTCCCTAATGGCGTCGTGCATAAGTGTGAATAACACCGCCGCTCTATTACGACCGCGCTTTTCCTGGTCTTCGCATGACTTGGTAGTATAGTGGCACTACAAGATGTGCTCGACTCACCAGCAGACACTGTCGCTGCTGTCAGAACTCCGCTCCTGAATCCCTGACCACGTGCCCAAATGCGAATCGAGCAGCTTCAGACAAAAGGTGGGCTAAGTCGGCAGCGATCCGGGCGGCCAACAACGAGCGGTACCGGGCGACCGACCGACCGACCGCAGTCCGCGCACAGTGGGAGATAATTAGCGACAGTGTAGTGCCTGTAATGCAATTTACCTTGACTGCGCAGCGTTTCGGCTGGGCTTGCCAATCAATACCTTTCAACTTTTTCTGCAGTTCTGCGTCACACGTGCAATGCTGTGGAGAGTTGGTTGTTCGGGTTGTTCATGCGACGACGACGGTAACAGCGAGCAGCGAGCTGTCGTCGTCATCGTCGTCCGGTTGTGACGCGTAATAGCGGAGCGTTTCATCCGAAACACACAGCCGTTCGAAGACCCTTCTCCATAGGACCTCCATTTCTTAAGCCGATGGGACAACAGAACCTGAGGAAACGTCGCGTTTTTTGGAGGCTCCATTATTTGCGAATGACACCGCATGGAAACAGAACGCATTTGGACTCTGCGGGTCGAGTCGAATGCTTTCAATTTCAAGTGTCACTCGCAGTTCCACCACCACATTTCGCAGAAGCATTCGACCCTGGGAGCATTGCGCCTCGCACATCGACTCCTTGTTTAACTGGCCTCACCAACAGTAGTGCAGTAAACTATTCTTATCTGTTATTCAAATGAATAGATTGGTTTTGAGAATATTCGCTAGGAGTTCTCCAATGCCGATGATAACTTACACATGTATTCGAGGACCTCATAGAGGGTAGCTGACAAATTTCTTCCAGTTGTGAGCTTTTACCAGTGTTAATGAGTTAGCACTGTGTTACAAATGCATTTGTATTATGTGGAGGAAAATTTAGCAGCTCTACTAAGACTCCCTGATCGCTATAAAAAGAAGGTTTCAAGTTGCTGTATATGGTACTGTGCCGACAAGAGCTGCTCATTTTTCTGAGCCTGACGTTTCAACTGAACCTTCGTCTTCAGATGTGCATGGATCCACCAGAATTGGGGCGTAGCCACCCCGTCGTCCGTCATTCTACCGGCAAGTGCGATTCTTCTTTATGGTGCTTTTCATCACCAAGCTGAAGAATATCAAAAATTTTCAACGCTCAATATAAACTAAAATATTTCAAGATTTGAATATTTGAGATAAATGACAAAAAGGCGCAGTTCTTTTCTCTAGGTAACTTAAAGGGCAACGTCAATTATCGGACCAATATAAGCGTATAACAGCAATTCAATTTAAATATTGGTTCAGAAAGGAGTGCATCTAACTGTTTCAGACGCATCTAATCTGTTTCAGGTTTCTTAAATAAACGTTTTTGAATGTCCTGTTTACATTTTTTCATTTTTACTGTGTTTGACGTGAAATAAGTAGAGTATCTGAGGCTTTGGTTCTGAGTTCTAAATTGGCAAGAGAAGCCAGTTTATCGCACATATAGGAACCACAACACATTCCACTTATTGGTAGGTAAAAATAGGAATGTTGTTAATATGCCATTGCTCACGTTCGGATCTCTTGTGGCCCGCAAAAAGTCCTGTTGGTTCGTTTTATTTATCGGTAGAAGCATATGGCTCTTGTCTTGCCCGAAATAATTCGCAGATAGCGGCTATAGGCACAAACTACATAGGTTCTCCAGCCATGAATAGCTCGAATCAGAAATGAGCCATAGATCCCGTTGGGAGCCTTGCAATAGGTGTAAACTGATCAGAAAGGAAACGTGAAAGTGAGTTATTTGATGCTGTTTTAATAAACATGAAAAGCGACGTCGTTCAGAATGGGCACTGCAGTATGTAATTAGACAAGGTATGTTAAAGAGGAATTGCTCTAAAGTGGAAGCATTGCCCAAGTTTAGTCAATTTGTCAGCTTCAACAGGGTGTGCTGGTGAAGAATGAGAATGCTAAAATGCAGTCCAGGAATAGACGTTATAGCTGAAAGCTGCCCTCGAAGCGCGTCTGAATAAAGGATAGTGGTCGTCTTTATTCAGTTCCTTTGAGGGATCACCACGCATTATCATTTTACGAGATGTATTTAGTGGAGAGAACATGAATGCGTATTTGGCAAGTGAATGACTAGCTGTGCTATCGTTCTTCCCAGACAAATCGGGGGACCATCACACCGATCATGGAGGGAAGTGAGGCTTGGTTGGCTTGGTCGGGATATTCGAACCAAGAACCTTGAATTGATGTGCACGCAGATCGACGAGCACTTCTTTGTGAACTGCCACCCCATCTAAATATAAAATCAGAATTTTAAAGAATAGATCTTCCATGTCCTCCGTCTACTTCCATCTTTAGCTTAATCACTGCTCCCTTCTCTATAATGTGTTCTGTACGATGCCCGAAGAGAACTGCATGAGAATTCCGAGAAGACCGTTCTTTTTTGTGCCGAACCATTTCGGAGGTTTTCCTGCGAAAAACGTTTTCCTTGCACTTGCTGTTCTTTAGCGCATGACCTTTTGTGTGTTGTAACGGAGTACGCTCGCTCAAGTGTAGAGAAAGCGCTTCATAGGAGTCTCGATGTGGAAAATTCACGTATGTGTTCGCATCTTCTGCGTATTCATGTGTCTCTGTGTATGTAGGGATTTGCTGCTGCTGCTGCTGCTTCAGCCGTTGCTGCGTCTCGCGAAGAAGAGCAGTCGTTTCACGCCACATTGCGTGCCTTCATTATCCTATCACGGATTGTACACATAACATACGGTAATTCTGATTGTCGTGCATCACCTGAACCTTTTTTCTGCGTTTGCAGCATTTCAACAAGAAAATCCTATTTCATCACTTCACCATAACCGTAGTCACATAACATAATTCATCAGCTCATTGCGTTTGCTCGCCGCATCTGTTGGTGCTCAGCACGCTTCTGCCGCTCGCTCTCGCTCGACTCGGCTCTCGCGCTCTCGCTCGTCGACATACATGTGCGAGCGATACTGATGCAGTTTCCACTTCGCAAATATTTTGCCTCTGAAACCCGAGACACACTGGGATTTTCTGGGTGGGTCCAAGAGCGGCGACGGCGGCGGCCGCGGAGACGACCATGGGACGAAGGAACCCCACCCAACGCCACCCACCCCAGCTCATTCAGACAATTCGGTCTCATTGATGCACTCACATACTGTGAGGTGGCGGACGAGGCTGTGGTTCCTGCCAACTGCATACGTTACTTCATTCTGTTATCCGCTTAGCACTTAGACTGCTTAATCTTTGATATGGGAAATTTTGGTGCGCTCTTGGATTTTTTTAAACTCAGGTTTGCAGGGATTAGCATGATAATGTGATCCGTCTTCATAGCGTCGGCATCCTTTTGTGTGCTGTTTTGTGGAGACGTGGTCGGCCTTCGCTTTGCATCTGATATTGAACTATTTTTGCTCAGTTATTCCTGGATTATAGGTGAGATAATTGACTTTTGCAACATGTATAGCAGCAAAAAGAATTGAGGACGCTTAATTACTGCTTTTTCTGAATCCTGTTTTATTGGAATCTGAACTTTCTTATTCCAGAAGTACAGACAGGCGTTGTCATTTAAAATGCTTCGTAATTCATTCAAAGTTTCTCCCAAGAATATGCGGGCATAGAGCCCTAACTTAGAAAGATGCTGTAGTACTAAAGTAGTGTACTATGTTCTTATGTTACGCTACTTTGAATTATTTGCTTCTACGAAAACAGGATAGTCTTTGACAAACATTTTCGGCTGCGGTTCTTCGACATTCTTCAGCGCGCATTAGTTTTAGAGTCTTATTTAGGGGGTTACCAGTGTTTACGATTTTTTTACATCGTTGTACAGTGGCGTCGAAAATGCTTCTATTTCTTGGAATGTCACTTTCAATGAGTAGATTATGCTTAAAATCTGTGTTGAAGATGTCGCGAGTTCCTTAGACGAGCATCTTTCATGGACCATTTTTTAGATATCGTTCAAGTACATACGTTAGGTCTAGAAGCAGTTTCTAGGAGAGTTGGAGGCAAGCAGACCTTCAGCAACCTCGATATTCTTCAATGTTTTGCGACATATGCGAGGGACTCGAGGCCTCTCAGAGAGTTACAGTGTAGCCGCCGTCTCGTGGAGGTGTGTTTGGACACCTATGGATGAGTTCGTACGCCATGCGCAGCCGACTCGATGTGTTCCTCCTCGCCTTCTGCTTTCTCTCTCTCCAATCAGAATGCGCGCACAGCGTGCAAGCCTCCTCCCCGGCGCTGTGTTTCACGCTCAAGCGATCGCGCCTAGCCAGTCAACCACACCTTCAAGGGACGGGGGGGGGGGGGGGCTTTTCGCACGTGTATAATGAATATCCTTCCACCATGGTGACCTTGCGGTCTGCCTGCCTACCTCACGCACATACACACAGACATCTACTTTATTGGTGCTTCGTTCGTAGCGTGTCATTGCGTTGTTTTCCATCCACTCTTTTCGAGCTGATTCTCAGTTCATGTTTTAAACGTTTCATGTTGCGCGCACACACAATGTCTTTTGTCGGGCCGCCGTTTTTGCTGATCTCGTTCGGACGTCGCCTGTCTCTCGGCTGCTGCTGCTGTTCATCCATATGCATCGAAGTCCTTAACGTATTCGTTTTGCAGGCCGGTCTGTTCCGCTGAAAGGCTGGCGGCATGCCGCAACAAGAGGAGAACCGGTCCGTTTCTTGGTACAAACTCAAAAACGGCGCAATAATAGCGTGCCGTTTATTTACCTTATTATTGTTGGTGTATGTTCGTTGTTAAAGTAAGGCGCTATGCCGCTGCTACTGCTGCTGAGAGCTGTCGCGCGCTAGGCGAGTAAATGACGGTTGTTCGTGCCTTCATTCGCTCGATGCTGGTTTGGTTAGCAGCCAGCACATGCCGCATAATAATACTGGGGGTCGAAGATGCGGGGCCATCGTCACACATACACACATCGGGTTGCATGCACACCTGTTCGGACCAACGCCCAGTCAACCTGACGTCCTTTCCCAGTTGTGAGGCCACCGCTAAAGAGGGAGCAGGAGCGGAAGAGGACGGTAGGGCTGGTGGCTAGACGATCCGAGGGCCTCTTATGTCAGATCATTCAGTTGTGGTTTCGATGTAGTCATGTTTTTGGCTCTTGAAAAAAGTGGAAAAATTGTTGGAAATTATTGGTCCAATTCCCACTGACGTTGGCTCTGCGTTGTAGATGGAAGCAGTTCTGCATTCTGAAGAAGGAAATTGGGTCTCAACGAGTAATGTATGTGTATGGAATTGCAACTATTATCAATGCCACCTCAGAGTTCAACGGCACGTGAACGCGGAATACCTTACTGCTGTTTCAACTGCTTAACTCTCGTCGATAATACGATGTCAGCCTTCTTAAAATCTAGCGAAAATTCGTTTAATTCTTTATTCATACTGACTCTTTAACTTTTTCGCCTTCTTTGGGGAGGTCGATGAATCTGGATGATAGGAGACGGTGGCGATACCAAAATGTGGGCCCAACCCCGTCGACTCCTGGCATGTTTCCCTGAGAATCAACCCTTGTGTGGTGAATAGTGTTTGAGACAGCAATGTCTGAATGTTCCTCCGACTTTTCTAGACCGTAACAAAGTCGACATCGCCGAAATGTTGACCGAATGAAGTACGTGCACGTGTTTTGATAGGCAGCTGTGAAAGGACTTACGTCCGTTATAACAATCATCATGGGTAGGCTCTACGAAAGTTCTTTTAAAGCGCTCCCGCATATGGAGAAGCTATAGAGCCGTATTGGAGTCGAGGGAAATGCTTGAACTCTTGTACCTCGTTTCGGGTATCATCGACGACTCAGAAAAACACGTAGCCAATTCTAGAGCGCGGCGTTGTTTTGGACTGCAGAGCCGTTTGAAATTTGAGCATTCGATGAGGCGCTCGGGTCTTTTTTTGCGTTTCGCTAGACTTCCCTGCACTTCGGGGCCACAGTCGCTCAAATGTCGCGTTTGGCTCGAGCACTCCTACATGATATCCTTTCTTAGATCAGTTGCAGCACCTGTTTGTTTTCCATACAAAAAGTGCAAAGGTGTGTGGTTTTCAGAAATACGGGTAGCGACGACATGTACCAGGACAAGGTCGTCGCCGCGGATATGCGGGTCCGTCTTCAAACACAACCACGCGACATCACACCGGTGAGGGTTTACTGCTTTGCTCTGTCTGCGTCAGCGATTATTTTGATGCCTATGCTGTGGCAAACTCGCAACGCTGGTCCTTGAAAGGCTCGATTCCGAGAAAGCCGTGGAAAAACGAGGCGCCGGCTAAGTCCCCGGAAGGAATTGATATTTGGCCAGATTGTGCGAGCTAGGTTTGTGAGACGAAAGTGCGAGAGGCGGCAGTGAGGGTTGAGTGGGT
This sequence comes from Heligmosomoides polygyrus polygyrus, assembly GCA_947396885.1. Classification (NCBI taxonomy): domain Eukaryota; kingdom Metazoa; phylum Nematoda; class Chromadorea; order Rhabditida; family Heligmosomidae; genus Heligmosomoides; species Heligmosomoides polygyrus. The sequence goes on from OX377206.1 coordinate 27,449,614, forward strand.
GTTGTCGAGTCGTCTATGCATGTGTGTAGTGTGCATATGTGCGGCCATGCTCCGGGAGGCGTCTCTCACGATCTGATATGGTGCTCCTCTCGGGCACCGGTTGCCTCCATTACGTCGAGGGGAGAAACAGAATTTTCTCCTCGACTGCTTTTCGATCATCGCACGCGACGCGTTGTTGAGTGGAGAGGGAGAGGAGGCCTGGCGGGGAAGTTGCTCATTGTTGTCGCCAGGCTCGGCGACATCTTCGGCAACATGCTCGTTTGCGTCCTTTGACGTGGCAGCAACATTACAGATCATATGACGACGACGTTCGAGGGTTCGCGCCCCGTTGTTGTTTGGAATGCGCAAATGTGCGAAGAAGCGAGCGGGCCGAGCAGCTCTTGTTTTTCCTGAAGTGTTTGCCCTTGCCTTGCCGATCTGACCCCGATCCCCTATCCCTCTGCTTCTCCGAGTTCGTGTGGGGAAGGCTTCTATCTTCGCATCGGGTCCACCTCTGTTTTCGTGGAGGTTTTCATGGCTCGTTTCATGGGGTATTCTCTGCGTTTCCATTAGCGATGCGATACGACGGGAATCAGGGGGAGTTTGCGCAGCGCCGGCTGGGGAAAACATCTACACAATTTCGACCTCGAACTACGTTTTCCAGACGTCTTGCACGTGTTGTTCGGTTGTGAATTGGGAAGGGGAAAAAGACGCAGATGTGTCTTCAAAGACCGTTCGCAACACAGCTCTCTTATGTCGCCGCAACACTTGCGCGTTCTCCCTGCTCCGCTTGTCTGGGAAAGTGGGATCGGGCAACTGAAGGGAGGGAGTTGTTCCCAGAAAATCTCTGCGAAACCAAATACTCTCTCATTGAAGTAGAAGGAAGTGGAATTCGAAACCTATCGAGGCAATATCTATGGAGAGCTTAAGTTTTTGAGCTTGCCATAGAGGACAGGAAATTTGAGATGAAGTAAGGGGTAATTTTCTGGATTCTTTCCCACATAGACGAGGTCGGAATAGGATTCCTACGTGTGCTGAGAAATTCGTGTTTTGGTCCTTTGCTACGTGGATTGTTTTTTGCGGTGGTTTGAACTGTGGTTGAATTGACAGTGATTCTAAGTTTCATACGAGAGATTGCAAGAAATTTACCGGGCAAATATCGACACATATGCACGTTCTAGGCGCTAACTGCGAGCAAACGGAACGAAAACTACCGTTGAACGGGTGTGTGTGTGTGTTTGAACCGCAGAAAAGCGAAAATCATTAATGAATCTGGGGATTCGCTTCGGAAAACCTCCCTATCATTGTTGTGAGCAAGCTACTACCACTGCTTGCACACTATTACGTTTGCACTACTTTCAGTGTGCTCTCAGTTCTCATAGTTCATATTTTTGGTTTCTTCTATTCGAACGCTTTTTTCTTCCTTATTTTAGAAGCACACCATTAAGAAATTTCTCTTTTGCACCACATATTCAGCTTGCTCATCGTTTGGTATGCCATCACCTTCGCGCTTGCTTGCGTTGTCATTGCCTTTTCAAGGTAGGACTCAAGGAATGAAAAAGAACATTAGCTCAAGCTTAGGTGGTTATAGCTACGAATCTGCACATAGTTGCAGTGATGGCACCAAAAGTTGAAGCTCATTAAGCTTGACGGATGCCTTCTTCTGCAATGGATGGATATTAACTAGTCGTTTTGGTAAACAGGATCTTTTTGTAAAACACCGTGGCCAAGTGTGTTCGTTGCAGAACAGGCGTAATATAAACTACGCTGCTAAAATTTTCCTGTTTACTCAATCAGACCCGTGTCCTTGTGCAGACCATCGAAATGAGAAGGAGAATTTCGCAGCGTCCAAGTGCAATTTGGTGACGTCGCGAGTGTTAATTCGAATTATTTTTTGTATTTGAGAATCGTGGCCATTAAGTCACAGTTAACTAATCCGACGAGACATCAATGTTAGGCGGAACGTTGCGGACGATGAGAGCTATCTTCTTCTGGGAGAGGAACATTCGTCATGTCACTCGGTGACTGGTTTCCATCTCGAATAGTCCTAACGTTGATGAGATGGCCTTGTGTGTGAGGAGCATGCCATGCTTCGGTGAATATGCGTGTATCATTGTGGTCAACCCCGAACGAAATGTTATTACCCGCCAGCGAGAATCAGATTGCGGGGATACCGCGGACAATGCAATTCGGTGACGATTTTATACCTTTCATAGACGTCACTTCTAAAGGCGGTGACTGGCTCTATGAAGCCATGGCGCTTTAAACAGCAGTCCATCTTCTACGAGTATGGTTCAAAATTTGAAATCATTTTGAACCCTCTGGAGAAAGAGCGCGTTGGCTTGGGGAAAACAGAATTCATTTCTGCTTTTTGTGCGACCCGACAACGAACGGCCGAAGTGAGCAACGGTTCTCCTGCTTGAAAAAGAGCGAGCCCATTAGAAGTTTCACCTTGTTCATTTTTTGCTATCGCGAGCCGTTTTTCCGACGATCCGTTGACCAGGACCGTCGTCGACCGTGTTTCGGTGCCAAGGTCGCGCGAGGCGATAGAGTTTCTAAAACCTCTTTCTGTTCATCCTGATTTGAAATGGGGTTTTTTCGGCCGAGGCGAAACGCTTCAGATGCGCTTTTCATTGATGAGCCCCATGTACACGCGTGCATTTTTCGGCCATCGCCGCCCTAACACATCGCAACAATGCCAGTGGGAAAATGGCGAGAGCACGGGCTATTTTGAACAGAACTGCTTGACTCATGGTTTATTCTCAGAGGGACGGAGGGGTGGGGAGTGCTTCTGTATTTTGCCTTGCTTACATTTTTTTTCTGAAAAACTGAAAAAATCACTTTCATTGCAACATTTTATATTGCAACATCATTTTTCTCAAATGTAGCTTTGAAATGTGGGTCTAAACGAGCACTTCGATGTTAAACATTCGATGCAGCTATTGACATGTGCTCGAAACTTGCTGTTTCCTCGGAAAACGGACAGATGAACTAGCAGGTATTTCTAAGGGTTATTCCAGGCATTGTCTCGTCGTGTTGAGGAGTTTTGTTCCCGTTGTCGACCACAAAATTCGTCTTTCCGCCATCAACGGTTTCTACTTTCTGTGCTTAGTTTTGCTTAGTTCTTATCGAATAGGAATGTTTTATCTATCCTATGAACATCTTGTGAATAATTTAATAGTTGCTGTTATTCGTCATGTGAGTATTATTCGAAGGGAAATCTGGACGCTCACTTTCTGAGATAGGAGATCGTGAAAAGAAACAACCTACTAACCTTGAGGCAGAAAAAGAAGAGAGCATTAGGAAAATAGTGCAATGAGCAGTGGCCGCCGACAGTTTCTGCTGGTGGCCAAAATTATATTCATCAAATGACCTTGAATACTGTTCTACTCGACTGATATTTTCTTACTGTGCTTTGCTAAGTGTCTGCATGTTTAACCGAGTGCACATTGTAGATTGCTTATTATTACTACCATTCTATTTCAAGGTTGGCCAAAAAAGTGTATAGTCATTGGAATTGTGAAGACAATTATAATGTATTCATAAAATGCACCACGTAAAAGTGGGCCTCGCATAGGTTTTAAGTAGGAAAATGTTTCACTACTAACCACCTTAGCACTAGTATAGACGAGGTCGAGCTGGTTTTCCGAAGGTTTGCCTAATCTGGCACTATGAGGCGTAACAGTTCACATATTCCCATCTACCGACTGGTTGGCTCCGCTGAGGGTTATTACGAATACCGCAGAATTCTATCTTTCCCAAAGGAGCATCTTGAAGATGGGGTAGTAGAACGTATTACTAGTTAGTGCTGAATTATCGGCCGAATTTCAAATCACTCACAAAGCCTGCTGCAAGGAAAGGAAGATAGTGAAACATTGTAGAGGATGAAAATCCGGAAATCGTATAAATGTTTTTCGTTTCGGAAAGAATTTAGATTTTTGGAGTGGAATGTCGTTGGGCACGAACGTAGGAATACCTTTGCAGTTTTCGAAGGTCACTCTTAGGCCCGCTTCCAACGGCGTTTCAATTTGCTTAACATTTGATCATTCTATTCCTCAAATTTACCCAAAAGGAGACGTTTTGTCTGCAAAGGAGACATTTTGTCTCATGAAACCGAGCACTATGAGCGCTCCAGTTTGCTCCTAATTCCTGCAAAACTTCACACATAAACTGATTAATCACCATCAACGCCTGTCTCCCTGTATCATTGAAATGTTGAAGTTTGAGTTTTTATAGCTGCTATGTAATGCTAGCTTGACTAAGAGTGATTAGGCATATGTTCGAGGACCTGTATTCATAATTCCAGAAAAACAAAGCGCTCGATTCGGCGAGCGAATTGGAGCCATTAATGCGTATACTTTCAACGGGTGATCTTGTATAATGGTTTGGGATTGGCGCAGACGGCGTCGTCGCTTCAAAGCGAGGAATTAACGAACAGACAAAGACAAAGCATCCGGCTCCGTTTCACCGATGGGAGTCATGCGTGATGCGGACCACCAGCACAGGCCCTACGCAGATGTGCAGTGCTGTTTGAGTGACACGTAAAGGCGGGTCACTAGCGTGTCGACTGGAAGAAAGAACGTTTACGTCGGTTGTTTTGAGCGGAATTCACTAACATCTGGACAGGGCCACCCATGGTTGACATGCTCTCTGGGAGGCGTCCTGTGAGGCGCCAACGGAAACGGAGAGGAACCGACGGCGTCGATCTGGCGCTAGGAAAACAGAGCGGATGTCTGAGCAGTCCGCTGGATGGTGTCTGTGTGAGGTGGTGTGGTGTACGTATGCGTGCGTGTGTGTGTGCGTGTGGTGTAACCGGAGAGCGAGTTCATTGTGCTTTGCAAGCGACTCGCCGAGGGTATCGCTTACGGTTTTAGACGAGGACTTGTCGTCGAGGTCCCGACAGCCCACATCGACCTCCCGAAACCCTTCTCACTGGCGTCACTGGCTCAAACAGCACCGACCTTTTAACACCCATTTGTCATCGGGTACCCGCTGGGGAATTCCGGATGAAGGTTTTGAAGGCGGAAAATTGTCTATGCTTTCACACTCCACGGCGTCCACCAGTCGCACCATCGCTTAAATAATGACGCGCTTTAGCGGCGTGGCATCAGATTCATGGTTTTGTCTCACGTTTTAGTTGTTTAGCGGTGAGACTTCATTTATGAGATGAGAAGCGAGGAATGGGACTAGTGCGGTTCAGGGAGCTTTCACAGCGCCCGACCTCTTGACATGTCTCCATCAGTGGCTTGGCTGGTTTGCACAGTGTTGTATCTGAGCTGTTGTTGGCTACAGTCTCATAGAGGGATCGCTTTTCACTGGCGAACAGTGCAGTTTATCTTGAATACGCTCCGCACCGCGCCACGGTTTCTTATGGTTTCTTTTGTCGCTCGGGTTTTTTCTGCGTTCGCTACTTCAGGCCATCAGAGAGGTGGGAGCTGTCCTCACCATCACGCGCCATTGTATTTTTCAAACTTCTCAGAATTACAGAAACAGTTGGGGAATTACATATTCTCCCTCATCATCCCCAAAATTACCCCCATTTCCTAGAGGCTGCTTATATGTTTTCTTGCATCGCAGAGCAGAGTTCTTCCATATTCGCAATACAGTAAACGTAGCCTTATCCTATAGCACTGCAGGTTACGTTTGTAATTTCCAATTTATTGGCTTATTTTCAGCGTTCTCTTCCTGTTCCTATCAGCGGTTCGTCATCCAACGGGTTTTACGTCGGCACCGTCAGGGATCCTCGGTGAGTTCTTAATTGCAAGATGATGTTTGTTAGTGGAGGTGAGTCGCCACCGAGACAGAGCTAGGTTCTGTGCGGCCATGGCAGCCGTTCTCTGCATCGTCCAACCTCATATTACCGCATGATTGGGTTTTATTTGTGGACCAACACATCGCCCTCTATCGCTTCCGTCCTCCACGCCACCACCTCTACCCCCGCCTTCCCTAACTGAGCATCTGCCTCCTTTCTTCGTTGTCACGGCTCCACCACCATCATCACCACCACCACACTACTAGTGCTTTCCTGTACATGTCGTGCTTCAATACCACGGGTGATATTGAGCAACGAATATGTGCGGGATGGCGCTCATTAGCGAAGTCATTCCTCCCCTTACCGCCGCCTTCCCCCGCTTCGCTTCCGCCGCCCCGACGGCGTTATCGTTGCCGTTGTCATTGCCGTCGTCGTCATCGTCGTGTTGCCTTCCTTCCTTACTCCACTCCCACCCTCACTGCTCCAGTCTTCGACCCAATTCACCCTTCTATTCCCTCCCCCTCTCTTCGTTGTGTAAAGTGCTTATGGTAATGCTTCTGTGACGACGACAGGACAGCGTTGGCCGACCACAAAAATTGTTTTCAATTTCAGGCGTTACAGTCTGGGTGCCATGATCAGAGCGAATGAGAAGAAGTCGTTTTCGGCTCGAGTCCGCAGAAGGTGCGTCGCCGCTTTACACAAGTAAATCGCTACCACTGATTCAGCTAGCTGATTCCTTCTTTTGCATTATTGCTGTAGCTACGAAACGGAGAGCAAAAAATATTATTCTCATCCAACTTCTGAATGAGCTATTGCGAGCTCTAGCTGCAGAGTGGCTGAACATCTTTAAGGAACCTGAGAAGCATTGCTTGGCTGGATATCTGAGGAACGTTTATTCTCATGACGGTAGTCACGTACGTTAAGCACTATGCTTTTAAACGAGCGTCGGAATGCTATAGGCTGTGCTCAGAAATGTTTACCATCATTATGGTTTTACTAGGTCCTCAAACTAACGAAGCGAGTTATGTGCTAGAGAATTTTTTTTAAAGAATAGGACTTTTGCTAGCTGAATAAAGTGAATGAGAAGTATTTGCGCATACACACGTCTAAGAAATAATTGAACTCTGATGCATTTCGTTAATATTTCAAATATTTGAATTACTGGCACAGGTCTCTGATGTTCTAGATTTATACTGAATAGAATCATATTATAATAAAATGCGTTTCCTTGGGCATCGAATGTGATGTAAGCTACTGGTGGTCAGATTTTAGAAAGTTTTAGAGACCTATTTTCTGCATTTCTAGATGTAGATATGCATAATATTGCCCATTGTCTAATCGTCTACGTTTTACTATTTTTAGCCTCAATAATACTGCATTAAGCAGTTCTTTTTTTTTAAGGTCAAATACAAGCAAATAAAAATAAGTAAATACAAATGGTAAGGTTCGACATTAACTCTTTTCTGCGGAATGTAGGCTAACATAGGCCGACTTTTTTTAGTACTCATGGTTTTCAGATGTATTTTGACAATTGAATAGGTTGAAGGCTGGAGAGCTGATTTCAAATCAGCGGCCCTTGTGTCGATACTAGAGGAGGGAAAGTTGTTGGGACAACCCATGTAGAATTTCTTCTTAAAATCTAAATCTGTATCTGTAAAACTCTACAAAACCTCCAATGTAGATTCTCGTAGGCCAGAAAGTTTAGGTAGCCTTTTTTATGTAATTTTCACCTTCTTCAATTGATGTCTACCAAGGACACCCTAATGATAAATACCAATTAACTGGATTCCGCATGAAGCGATGAATGTATTGCAGACCATTTGGTTGACATGTAACTGCAGCTGAATTCATAAAAGCATCTTCACCGATTTGGCGTTGGCCTCTGCCGCCGCTCAGCAATAGTTAGGGAAACGTGCTGGCGCTCATGGTTGTTCACCATGAGAACCCAAATGCAGTTATGTGGTATTGAATAGTGGAGCGGGGGTTCTCAACGTATTGTGTTATGCGGAAACGGAACTAGATTTGCTTAAAACTCCAAGATCACAAAAGGAAGCTACGCAATAGTGCACCAATTTTCAAATTTCTGGAAAGTACTTATTGCTACATAATAAGCTAAAGGATATCCGAACGCGGATTTTTTCCATCAGTAAATTTAAATTGTTGTGTTAATTCAATAACAGAACCCTTCCGCTCAGTTTTCGATATCTTCGATGGTTACGGTTGTTCTTCATGACTCCCGGGATAATGAAATTATCGTGCTGCCCAAAAAGAGCCGTCACTCTGCATATTCCATGTGAAGAAAATGATGGTGGATGTTAATTTTTCTTACCACGTCTGATTAGCCAATTAACAATGCGAAATAGTGAAAGGACACCGCCTTATTCAGCGAACAATGTTTTACGTAATGCGGGATTCGTGTAAGGAATACAAAGGAGTGCACTTTTCTAGGGTGCCTTCATTATCGATGTCCAGCACGTCGGATAAAGGCCTCAAAGAAGAGTGTGAGGTGGTGGAGAAAGAGAACTGCTGCGATCGCGAGTGTGAGTCAAAGTCGCATCGTCTTTTCTTGGCCGTGGTCTCCCGCGGCAAGATCTCAGCTCATACCGATCTTGTGTTTTAGTCACTACGTTCTTTTTCGATGAGGAGATGCATTTATGGGCCAACGAGTTTGCAAAATCTGACCGTCGGATGATGTCATACGAGAAGTTAGCTTCGCCGAGTAAGTCTACAGTAATGTGAGGAAGGAAACGCATGCCCATCTCTGAGTGAGCTTGAAAGACAGGAGGAGTAAACATGAAGCGGAAGTACAACTTTGAACCGAGTTTGTAATTGAAAATGGCGACGCCAAAGTATCAAAAGTCATATCAGCCTATGCAGGAATTCCATAGTGGCAAATATTGCCGTGCTCAGTCAATTTTTGGTGTGGGGTTTGCCTTTGCGATTAGTTTATAGGACCGCCATTTAGTTGGGAGGAATCTTAAGATGTCAGTGGGACACGAAACCTAGACTCGCCCATGTTACACTGTCATCGGGTGGAATTCAAACTTGCCCTTTATCCATGCAGATCACATGCTGATTGATAATTGCCTCTTTCTGGGTATAGGCTCACTGTGTATTCAGAATGCGTGCACCTAACAAGAGCACGTTTGTAGCGCAGCCAGAGGAGGCGCCGTCTCTCGCGGGCTAATCTCGCCCTTTCATATCTCCTGTTCGGTGAATTTGTAGCATGCTTGTGTGGGGAAGAAGAAGCATAAAGCCTTCTATCGGGCGGGTAATATACATAGAAATAACTTCTTTCTATTTCTCTAAAAAAAATGGAAGCAATGCGCGCTGAAATTATGAAGAGATTATGGCCGACACCTTATCATGGGTAAAGAACGGTGATTTCGTCATTTGAAATTAGGCTCTCGGTATGTTTTATTTTTAGCGGTTGCTAGTTTTGCTGAAAAAGCATCAGCAGTTGTGATGAAGCTAGAGAGTATTTAAAGCAATAGACAAAATATAAAAATAGCTGATCAGCGTCTAAGTATAAAAACCTTAGAGTCCCTCAGGAGATGCTGCTTCTAGGGGGTCTTTGCGAAAAAAAATTGCCAAAACGTTTTAAAATCGGAACGATTGTGTGAGGGATCTCTGCAATTCAGATAGACGCTGTTTGAACGAGGAATAGAATTTGTTGTGTACAAAGATATTCGCGATTATTATCAATTTCTAGTTATGGAAGATGAGCCGATACGTAATTACGAGGATCTGGTTCCAGGAAGGCACCGTCGAAGTGGAAACGAACGCGTACATCCCAATAGTTCGTTACCATTCCTTGATATATATCGTCACTGTAGTCGTTTGCTGCCGAGTTAGGTCCAACGCGGGTAGCACGAGTAAGAGAATGAGACTGGAATTATTAAGAAAAAATCTTCTTCTTTATTCCCGTTTCTTCTGTAGCATGTAATGACAGGCATGTTCCAGACTTGTACACGGCATTCTCCCGTTCGAGAAGAAGGCTCGAACGTGACTTGCCAGCGTGGATCGACACGGACCCGGCCGGAAGGACCGATGAGCTGAAGTATTGGCAGGATAGAATTAACAACGTTTACCAGAACTTCACAAAACCTTTGCCGGTAAGTGACTGTGCAGTTCTCTGGCCAGAGAAGTCGTGATTTTGTGTATCGTTCAAAGAGCTGCTCAAAGTTTCTTAGGATGAAACAAATCGTGTTGTACAAAATATTGAAATAAAATGGCTTTCGGTTTTTGAAATAATCCAACGAAGTGACCATTAGAGGCTTCCGTTGCGCAGTTGTAGACAGAGCAGGCCATTTAAATAAATTAAAAAATGAATTCTTCACCATTCGGAATCCATGCTTGCACTGCACCTTCTCTAAAAATCATTAACAGTAACGGTCTGTGAATGGTTTACTACATAGTCCCGTTCTGTTCTAGCGGGCATAACAGCGTGGACCGTAGAGTGGTATTCCACATCTAAACGGGATAAAATTCACGGTTATGGATCGCGAAGGATTCTATTGTTTTGAGGGAAAGGCACTTGAAAGATGAGCCTATAGTAATAGAAATTCAATATGGAGGAGAAAAATGAGACTGGTATAGGGGTAGGGCAGAGCGTGGAAGGTATGCTAAACAGCTCCAGTGCTGTCTGCTTCCCATTCTTTGGTTTGGATGGGATGCTTCAGAGCAGTAAACGCAACGAATTTCTTGCGAGCATCGGTGTATTTGGTGTCGTCGGGAAGAGGTGCCGAAAGCACGTTCAGCGCGAAAGCGTTGATACGTGCACAAGCTTTTTCGCTCTTGAGGATCCGATATACCAGTACTGGTCCTATCTGGAAAACGTAATGTTCTGGTTTGTACATTGGCTGGCCGGTATTTGAAGTTATAGGCAAAGCAACGCACTCAAGGGATCTATATGGTGTCACGAAAAAGTAGGGCCTGGTCCTTGTGCATATCTTACAAGCGTAGGTCCTCTTTCGGAAGAACTGCAGTTTTGCCTGGCCCAAACTGCCGAGTAGCGGAGTCGAATGGAGAGCCAAATCTTCTCATAAGCCGATAGAACGCTCTGCGTCTTATCGTCCCCGTAAAGGTGTCTGGTACCAGTCCTCTAACGCGTGACGCAGAGTGATGTACAACTTTGGAACCCTGGCGTAGACCGAGTTATGTCGTTTCCTCGTACATGCAGGAACCGGCACCTCATAATAATGGCGCCCCAAGCTCTCCAGCGGCGAGCACGTTGTTAGTCAGTATTTGACTCTCTGAATAATGATTGCCGTAGTTTTCGCGTTACAGCTGTGTGGTGATACGATGTGTGTGTTTTCAGCCACGCGATCGTGCCCTTCGTACCCGTACCACCGTCACCAACGAGGGCTTCCACTCGGAAAACGAGTTCGACTCCGGCGGAAGTGCACCGTCGCAGGAAATGTGTGATATCAGCAGCGAGGTGTTCGGATTTTCCGATGCCGATTCAGATGTGGAATACTGAAAAGGCAGTGTCACTTGACGTCGGCCATATGAGTTCATGTTACTTGTGAATGTGTCGTTAATCACCGTTGATTCCCGCATTATTTGTTTTTTGACGTTGAATTTTGTCTTTTATTTTCCTTTCAAATGCTGTGTTATACTTGTGGTTTTTACTGAAAACCGTAGCCTTCATATTCTGGTCTCCTCGTGAGGTGATGTTTTGAACTCCTCTCCTCCTGGCATGTTCATCTATTCAATGTATCTCCTGCTTCCGGCTTTACTATCCCTAGGCTATTTCATGTGCAATAGGTTTATACATATTTTGTGTTCTGTGTTTTCAACTAGATTGTGATGATCAGTAACTGGTTATGGCCTTCGTTCACTAGGCTACAAGTGAGTTCGTTTCGCTTGAGAGTCGCAACTGAACCAGACGACTGTTTGGTTATACGTATGATGCATTTGCGATGTATTCTGGAGAGTCCCTCGTGTAAGATGTAGTGTTCTCTTGTGTGCCAGTTATTCGGTGCGTTGTACCGGCCGTCGTGCCTCGCTCAACGCCGCGCATGCCAACGGCAAATCCAGGCAATGGCTCCCGGCACCTCGCACCGTCCACTTCAGAGATATTCCTCCTCGAGGAGCACTCGAAGAGATTTCGCGTTGTCTTCTTTCCCTCTCCTCGTCCAGATGCGGTCGGTCGTTGTTCGCGACTGCTGATGTTCTGACTTAGATACGGTATAATGACGATAATCGGTCAGAGGTAGCTCCTGCAACAGTGTAATCTTGTCCAACCAGTGTGAAATAGTCGAGAATTAGAGCTGTAGATATTGCCCATATGTCCAGTGTGAATGTGTCGTCATCTCTCTGTGAATTTCATTTTTCTCTCTCCAAACCATCATGTTGGTTGCGTTTGATTCCCTTATCTCGTGTACGTCATGTAGGCCCGTCTCACCCCGCTTTTAGCCCAGTATTTCTCTCATCTGGGTTCGGAATGCAATTTGCCTACTCCTTGTGAATGCTATTGATTAGCCGTATTCGATTTCTAGAGGATTTACTCATACATTTTGCTCGTTTTTTCATCTTCGGAACACTTTTGTGTAGCCCATCCGATGTGTGTGTGTGTTTTGCTCGATTCTCAATAAATTATCGGTACTTGACGAGTGTTTGACTGGTGTTCGAGGATTGAACGCGAAGTGCACGACATGGCTAGCCGATGCGGAACTAAGTTCTGTGAACGGAATGGTTTTCAATCCAAAGACAGAGAGAGACTCCATCATGTGCCGAGGCGGCATTAGCAAAGGACGCTCTTATTTCGTTCCGGGCCGCCCTTCCATTAATTTCGTCGTTTTTTACGTTACAGTATATTGGGAAACAAAATTTCTCACCACGACACTGACACCGATGCTTCAGCCTTACTCTTCCGTAGCTGTATTCTTTACCAGAAGTACAGACGTGGCCTGGAATTGAGTTTTCGCTTCAGCACAATCAAGCGAAGGGCAGCATAGTTACCAGTAAAATCTGCGCCCAATAATGGTTAGAGCACAGCGGTCTTCATAACGAGATAGGACTGCAGATAGTAGGAGAATACAGCGAGAGACATAGAAACTCGTCTATTTTTGAGCAATGATAGTAGCGTAAAGCCGAAGCTCAGTAAGAAAGTTTCCAACAGAAAAACTTAGTTCGGTAGTTGGTCAAGTGCAAATAGCCACTGAATGTTGTTCTATACGACACTCAGTGGTATTTGCACTTGACCAACTACCGAACTGGATTTTTCTGGAGTAAACCTCCCTGGTGGCAACTTCTTTTCTGAAGCTGAAAGTACCGGTCTCGGCTGACCGAAGAATTAATGAATGTCTGGTCCTCAAAAGGCGGCTAAAGACCATTAAAAAACAATTAGATGTTTGTCCATCATTTTGGAGCTGCTGTAAGAGCTGCGCGAGGTGTTGGTTTCCACATTTAAGCGAAACTGTATCAGTGCATTGGAATTGAACCACAAAAAGCACGCGAGTGGTTTTGCACCCTATGATACCAACGGAGTACCGCTGTTTGGCTACAGCGTCAAGAATACGCCTTTTGGAACTCCCATTTACAACTGAGAGCCTTCTCTAAAGTTTAGCCAAGTGGACGTGCGTTCTTTACGTCGAATTTAGCGAGGTGAGCTTGTAGAAGGAACGGCGTTCATCATGGAGCGGCTCCGTCCACGTAAGACATTCTGCCCCTGTTGTCGTAGTCGGGTGTTGGAGTGTTGGCGACCAAAACAGTTAAAATAGCTGGGAGTTCTGTACTTTGCATCAAGCGCAGACAGCTGGTTCGGATTGATGAAGAAACGTATGGCTGCCCCGTGCTCACTGCCAAGTATATGCTTGTGTTTAGAGCAAGAGAGAGACGGGCGAGAGACGCTTACACGACTGCTGTTGTATGTTCAAAGTGTTCAACTCTATAGTTGCAGGAGGAATGAAGGTTATGATACCTTCTCGTCTTGGTCCGATGCCATCGTTCCTACAGTACCGCCGCTAAACATTCAACCAAACGACGTTTGCGATGCAAAAACGCGTTTTTTGCGTCGCATCATGATAATTTTGTTCAAAATAAAGGCTTTCTCACCAAAATTTACAAGGGCTCCTAGCATCATCCTACCTACCAATGGGCATGCAATCGCCACTAAAAAGTGGATGGAAGCCTGAAAAACAACGCCGCAATTAAGGAGGATCCTAATTGCTGTGACCCGACCCAGCACCGTCGCCGAGTCTCGCTTAGTTATGTCCCCAGGCGCAAATAGTGCTGCCCAGTTGAATTTTAAAATTTTTAAACCTAATTAAATTGTATTTTCTTGCTGTTTATGACCTTCTCCTGGCTGCGACAATTCATTTTGTACCAAATTTGGCAGGAAAATGTCTGCAGCTGCTTCAACTGATTTTGTTTATTTCAACGGAAGCATCCTCAGTTTAAACCTGTTATTGTAGCTTGCAATCTACTCATCTTTAAGGAGGGAAAATGACATAGAAAATTTACGTTTCGAACTCACTTTGGGCATTTGTGTGTTAGTTGCAATTCGTCAAAACTGCAAGTGAACCTTGGTAAAGAGCACTCCCTGTCGTCGATTTTGGCTACGAATATCTATGTCCTAAGAAAACGAGTTTGTCCAAAAATTTGTTGGCTAACCGCACGCAATGTAGAGACTCCAAGTATCAAATATCGAGAAGCCAGGTAATCAGATGCCCGAATTTCAGCTGGTTAAAGTGAAGACTTCTTTCAAAAGTGCGGCTGAGCTTCTCGATATTTGATACTTGGAGTCTCTACATTGCGTGCGGTTAGCCAACAAATTTTTATACAGCGTTTCATGCTCAGTCTTTGCAGAATGAATGCTGGGAAGCCCAGAATTCATATTAAGTATTTTTCCGCTCAACATTTTCAACCAGTCCAGGCGCCAATATTTTGACGCACCAGATCGAACGTCGACGTAGAGGTCTTCTTCGACCATAATTGCACTGACCTGACATGCCCTACAGAGACATTGCACTCGGCTGCATGACCAACGAATCCCTCACTTCTCTTTCTCGTAACTACGGGCCTTTCGACCTTATGCAGCTCATCAATATCGATCTATGCTGCCAAATCTTGAAGACCTTTTGGGTTTTCCGGATTGCGGAGATCCCACAGATTCTATAATTCTCAAAATTGTGTGCCTAGCCATAATGTAAAATATGTATTTATCATTCTCACGTCGAGCTGGACACGTTTCGAATTAAATTGGAATTAAACATCTTTCAAATTGAAACGAGCTTCATACAGGTAAAAATAGAAACACTTCAAGAAGGTTAGAATAATTTTTTCTCCAGGGAAAATTTTGTATAATTTTCTTGAATTTTTTTTAGGTTCAGCTGCCCGAACGAGTGTAATAATTTTACACAAGTTTTGTTTCTTTTGAAAAAATAATAAACTAACTTTTGTCTTAAAGCGCAACAAGGTAGCAATCATTTAGTGCATCAAAGAGCAGATTGCGCCCTGCACTTGGAAAGCTCACCCCGAATTTTATTTGAATTATATTAGGGGGGGGGGACCAAAAGTAATGAGACTCTCCATGCCGTGTCCATATATCTCGTGACTGCAGTCTGGTTTCGTGCTTATCGTATTTGCTTGTTTGTATGCTACCTACTGAAGGCCAACTGAGAAGTTACCACTTCCGCCCTTTCCAGAAGCATGTCAAAACCGCAGTGTGTCTCATGCCGAAACCCCAGGCTGACGAGTCGACCTGTGTCGCGCAAATCTCTCCCGATTCTCAACCCCGGGCAGCCTGGGCTCAATCTTAACGCAGGATGAGAAGTACGTCTTCTACCTTAGCCCTGCCAAGCAGCCAGTCTGGGTGAGGCCTGTTGACCCGTTATCGACCTTCGTTCGGCGAGATATTCACGGCGAGAAGCACCTTCAGAGCATTTGGGTCTGCGCCCATAGACCGGTATACTGGAAACTGTTTACCAAAAGCACGACGATGGACTCCAAGGTCATGGTAAACGAAATAGAAGAGATGGACCTGCGACTCGAACTTATTCAGTCGCAGCGCCTCAAGAAGGTCCTCCTCTTCGACAACGCCGCACCCCATCGGGAACAAGTGACCATGGATAAGCTTGCCCAGCTGGGCTACATTCACATGCTTTACCCACCGTATTCGCCGGACATCTCTCCATGCAACTACCACTACTTCTTGGGCCTACGGGACTTCATGGTCGGAAGGAACACAAGGACCCAAGCAGACCTCGACAACCATAACGAGCAGTGGGTCAGCACCAGGCCTAAGCAGTTCTGGAAGGATGTCAGTTGGCTGATCGATGGCAGCAAGGTCACTGACCTTAATGGCATACATATTCCTCAGCATCGTTGATTTTTAATTGAGTTATAAAGAGATAAAGAATTTTTTCAATTTGTCTCATTACTTTTGCCCCCCCCCCCACCAACAGTGTGAACGCTGCTTACATGAAGTATCAAGGTGAGAATATGTGTTTTTTTTACAGTTTTCTTTGTTATGTTGTTAAGAGGCGTAAAAATTTACGCAAACAACAATTTTGCTATCAATCGAATAAAAACGGCGAAGTCTTGGACAACTGCATGGCGCAATCCCTTTTTGGCGCTAAAACTGCCGCTGTTCTGCTCTTTAGAACAGGACATCAACCATTCTTTTCTACAAAAAAAAAATGAGAATTTTATAAAACTTCAAACGAAGTGTTCAGTTTTTGAGTAAGTGAATGAAATCATGGAAGAAATCGTACCAAAATTTTCAGCCAACAAACTCATGTTATTAGGTTGTCCGGAAAGTTCTCAGCGTTTTGCGTCTATCTTTCATTCGTCTGTTATAAAGTAAAAAATTCAACTTGTATTGCGCATTCTATTTCTGTTCTTGAAGGGCTTATTGGAGTATGTCGAAAGAGCAATTCGAAGCGATATTTTATTTCAACTTCAAACTGGGACAATCCGCAGCCGAGACAGCTCGACGTATCGATCAAGTGTGGGGCCTAATAAAGTTGGAGAAGGCACTGTGCGCCAGTGCTTCAGTAAAATCCGGACTGGAGATTTCATCCTCGAAGATGATCCCGTAGCGGTCGACCTAGAGCAATCCTGGACGACGAGTTGAAGGAATTGGTGGAAGCCGAACCTTCCCAAACAGTTCGCGGTATCGCGGAAGAGCTAGACGTCAGTAAAACTGCTGTTGCAGATGCTTTGATACGCCTTTGGAAGGTGGTTGCACGCCAATGAACCCCCTAGGCATTTTCCGAAGGCGAATCTCCACCAAAAGAGGTAATGGTCACTGTGTGGTGGTCAGCGGCTGGTGTACAACTTTTCGGTGCTAGGCTAAACGATCACAGCAAAGTCCCACTGTAAGGAATTCGACAAAATTCACCGAAAATTGCATCTAATTCAGCCGGAACTGGTCAACAGAAGAGGCCCGATTCTTTTGCACGATAGCGCCCGCCACACGTTTCGCTAATCACCACATGAACATTAAACGAACTAAGGGTTGAAATTCTGCCTCACCCGTCATATTCTTCAGGCTTCTCACCAACGGACTGCCGTTTTTTCGAACATTTTTAGAACTTTCTCGCTGGTAAAACCTTCACCAGTTAACACCAAGCCAAAACAGCTTTCGTGAATTTTATCGAATCTCGATCATCTAATTCTTTCGTTGATGGAATAAGTCGATTTGTTCCCCGTTGGCAAAAGTGTGCTGACTCGAGCGGTGCTTGCTTCGTCTAAATCCGATAAGATTTGAGAAAATTATGTTAGTTGAAAGTGAAGCACTTAAAACGCGAAAACGCTGAGAACTTCCCGGACAACCTAATATGATGTACGCAATCCGGAAAACCCAAAAGGTCCTCAAGATTTGGCAGCATGGATCGATATTGATGAGCTGCATAAGGTCGAAAGGCCCGTAGTTACGAGAAAGAGAAGTGAGGGATTCGTTGGTCATGCAGCCGAGTGCAATGTCTCTGGAGAGCATGTCAGGTCAGTGCAATTATGGTTGAAGAAGACCTCTACGTCGACGCTCGATCTGTTGCGTCAAAATATTGGCGTCTGGACTGGTTGAAAATGTTGAGCGGAAAAATACTTAATATGAATTCTGGGCTTCCCAGCATTCATTCTGCAAAGACTGAGCATGAAACGCTGTAGAAGCTCAGCCGCACTTTTGAAAGAAGTCTTCACTTTAACCAGCTGAAATTCGGGCATCTGATTACCTGGCTTCTCGATATTTGATACTTGGAGTCTCTACATTGCGTGCGGTTAGCCAACAAATTGTTGGACAAACTCATTTTCTTAGGACATAGATATTCGGAGCCAAAATCGACGACAGGGAGTGCTCTTTACCAAGGTTCACTTGCAGTTTCGACGAATTGCAACCAACACACAAATGCCGAAAGTGAACTAGAAACGTAAATTTTCTATGTCATTTTCCCTCCATAAAGATGAGTAGATTGCAAGCTACAATAACAGGTTTAAACTGAGGATGCTTCCGTTGAAATAAACAAAATCAGTTGAAGCAGCTGCAGACATTTTCCTGCCAAATTTGGTACAAAATGAATTGTCGCAGCCAGGAGAAGGTCATAAACAGCAAGAAAATACAATTTAATTAGGTTTAAAAATTTTAAAATTCAACTGGGAAGCACTATTTGCGCCTGGGGACATAATTAAGCGAGACTCGGCGACGGTGCTGGGTCGGGTCACAGCAATTAGGACCCTCCTTAATTGCGTCATTGGTTTTCAGGCTTCCATCCACTTTTTAATGGCGATTGCATGCCCATTGGTAGGTAGGATGATGCTAGGAGCCCTTGTAAATTTTGGTGAGAAAGCCTTTATTTTGAACAAAATTATCATGATGCGACGCAAAAAACGCGTTTTTGCGTCGCAAACGTCGTTTGGTTGAACGTTTAGCGGCGGTACTGTAGTTTTTCTTGGCAGTCGATGAAGTCCTCTCTTGGGAGCTTGCGCTCAAATGCGGACCGTCACTTCCCTCTTACATACTTCAGCATCTCGTCCAGCACTTATATTCCATGAGCGACTTCGTTCTCGACCTAACTCTCGGTAACAATTGTGGCTTATTCGGGTCAGGGGATTGGGATCCTTTGTGCAAGCGTTATAGTTTGATGGGAAGAAATGCTTTTGCGAAGCTTCTCATATAACGAGGGTGTTCTATAGGTGAAGAAGAAACGACGACAGTTGTGTTTGGCAGTATCAGTGTCATACATAACGACTCCTCCTCGAGTGTTGGATGCTCTCATACGTGCTCGGTAACCTAGAGTAAGTATTTAGCAGAACCACTGAGCTGGATACACCCCAAACATCTATAGGTTTGACTTGGATCCTAATTTTCCCATTCGCGATCTTGGCACACTTCACCTTTACTGTGAAAGCGGACTGAGATGATTTAGAAAGAGCTTGATGCCCCTATACAACAATATAACACAAATCGAGTGCGTCAGTGAACATTTCCACCAAGAATGTGCGGAAATTTTTCTGAGAAAAGCTGAACACGGAATGCGGAACGGAAGAGCTAGAAAATGGGCGGAAACCGGAATGCGAAACACGGAAACGGAAATGACTCAAAACTCATTACTACGTCTAATTTCTCATAAATATATATCCATGATGGTAGTAAATAATAGCTAAGCTGTCGTTAACGAATTTAGGAAGCGGGCAAGGTAAGCATGCGAGTCTTTTCAACATATGGCAATAAAAGATTATTGTATTCGAATCATTACTAAGATTAATTTTCAAATATTACCAAATCGAAGTTTATGCGAAATCTTTCCACAAATAGGAAGAAAGTATTTTAAACACAATGAACCCAACCGAAGAGTAAAATGCAAGAGATTTCGCCACTCATAACCCTTAGGGGTCGTTTAGTGTGCGCGCGACGCACGACGCGATGCATGTGTAGTGGCTAAATTGATCGAGCGACGCGATTGATCAATTCGGCCACTACACATGGCATCGCGTCGCGCGTCGCGCGCACACTAAACGACCCCTTAACCGGTCTTATTGAATGTCCCAGGTCCATCCCAATTGGGATGGTGCAGCGCTAAGGTTACAGTTTCATCCCACGACACGACACCGAATCTCTAAGCTCGCATGGGTACAATAGTATGATTTGCTAGTAAATGAAGCTCTAGAGCAAACTCAAAGGGGGTGTGGAGAGGCAAGACACCGCATGCCCTCCTCTGGCTAGGATGGATCCAGTGTCCCCCACGGAAGGCAATGCTAGGGACCTAAGAGTGCTTATAGCACTCTGATTTAGAATTGGTTTTTTAAACCAGAGCTGTAATTATTAGGAAAAACGCCAAGCATGTTCCATATATGAAATTTGATTTTTGATTCAAACACTTGCGAAATCTTTGTGGCCTTACACTATTCGGTAGTACATCGCTTCAAGAAAAGAAAAAGAATCCAATTTGGTTATCACACTATTTCGACATCTGGGTCCGGATTCATAGCGACTTACAGCAATTTAGCGGAGAAAATACAGCCGAAGTTCCTGAATGCGATTTTCTCCGGTAAATTGTTGCAAGTCGTTGGTGAATCTGGCCGCAGGGTGTACCACCGATTGAAATGAACACAATCACAAAAAACGACGCATAGATAATCTCTTTCTTCAGCTTTTAGTTTATGTTCATGAGGTGAATGAAGGCAGTGCAAAACAATCAGTGCATGATGAGTCAGCATTTCCGTTCCGTCTTCCGGCCCAAAAGGAAGCGGAGCACGGAACGGAACGGAAGGACTAAAAACGACCGAAAACCGGAATTCGGAACACGGAAACGGAAATTCCGCACATCCCTGATTTCCACAACAGAATAGATGCAAGAGCTTGAACATCACCAAGAAATCCAAAACTCTCGAGCTTACACGCTAGCGTATCGGTGAAAGACAGCCGCGGTCTTGTCGAACCCAACATGTGATGGAACTCCAGCCAGTGTTCGTGAAAAGCCAGTGTTGGTGTACAAGAGTTGAGACCTCCACGGCATTGTTTACTATCATGGCTGCTCTCCGTAGTCCACAAGTTGTTCACCCGAATCGTCCCGAGTGGAGTCGGCGGCACTCTAAATGAAGGACAGCCACAGGTGAACGGTCAGGAGTTCGGAGAGGATTCAGCTCGATCGACCCACACTGTCACGAAACTCGCCGATGTGTAGCTAGAGACTGCTGCAGCGCTGATTTCGGCACATTCTTTCTTGGTGGCATCTTTTATCCTTTTTTATGCACCTGTTGGAGGCATCCAGGTCCTTCTACCTTTGGGTCCAACCTAACTGGGTAATCTGGACGATTTAAGGATGTGTCATACTACTTCAGCAATTATTCTATCGCATTTAACAGTTTCGCAGCTGCTTTCAAAACCTCCATGACGTTAAACCTGTGCACTCTATTCCGCTGGACCATTGGCGTACTTTCCTGAAATGGAATCCTACCGGCGTACTCCAGCTGCTGGTTCTGCCCCTTACCTAGGGACTAGCGCGCACTTTCGAATAAAAGGGTATTCCTGAGTTCTTGAACATATACGGATGCAAAGGAATCAAATGGACTCGGTCCACCTGATCCAGGCTGCGCTTATTTGACCCCTAGCAATGATTCACACCTCCTTCCTCGTATAAATAGGTCTTTACACTCGAGCTCTAAAAACGTCAATACCTTTTAGACGCCCTTTTTCTCCTTGGTTGTCTAGCATGGGTTTGGTGCACTGTAAAGAGCTGATGAAGTTATTTTTTACGTGCATCAGCACGCCGCCGTTGCCGGCGAGGGCGTACTTCCACAGTCGCATCTTCTTGTTCAGGCCCTGTAGCCTGCTGCCCGCGAAGATGATAGTCTTAATCAGGTCTTCTTACAGGTGATTCACAATGCTGTCGAGCGTCTGCGGGAAAAGGGAGGGATTCCGGGCTGAGCTATGGCGGACTATTCCGTTATGCTCACCCCCCCCCCCCACACGATACCAAATGCGGGATTAAATCACAGCTTTCGAGCCCTAGTACATGTCCTTCATGAACATGGGTGCAAACCCAACAAAGGGGTCACCTATACACACGTTTAAACAATAGTTGAAATGGAAACACATGCAACATAATGTACAACGTATGGCAGCCACTAGGCTCTCAAGCAAGCCCAAGTGCTTGGGGTGGACACGACAAGAGGACGTGAGGTAGAAAGCACGTTCCGTTATAAGGTGACGTGCCCCCTCATTGCGATTGTACCCGACTATGATCAAATGATCTGGAATACTTCTCCGAAGGGGATTCGAGAACAGCCTTTTGTAGGCCATCTTTAGGCACATATAAAAATGTTAGGTTGTAGGCCTTTATTTCTCCTCGTATATTTCTGAGATGGCATCTATGAAGGATATTTTGGGTATGATGTTGAACCTGCTTCCCGAAGATGGAGATCATCTCCGTCAACCTCGGGTCATTAGTCGTTCGTACACCTTCATCGTGTGAGCTCCATTTCAGTCCTCGGCAGTTAGAGCAGTCGGGATCGTCTCCGCCCTGCTTCAGGACGGGATCCGTGATACTGCTCCTCCATTCATTAGTGATCTTAGCAACTACCGTGATTGTATGTCGAACTCCGTCGATCACTGCACTTCACGACCTTCGTGTGTCTTTATGCCGTTACTGGATTCCCATTGGTTTCGGTTGCTTTTCCGGCCCTCATCTTTTTTTGTGGCCTGGCGAACTCCATCGGTTATCCTTCCTGGTCTTCCGAGTGGAGGAATTCATTCGTTGGAAGTTCCGTGGAGTGTAATCAATCATCAATTTAAAGAAAAGTAGTCCTGCTGTGTCCTTGTTTTAGGAAAGAACTATCTCGAAATTTTCTCATCTTTTTTTGTTGTGTTTTCTTAATACTTTAATAAATTGGTCTTTCCAGGTGTAGGTTTGAAAAAGTGAAGAGTCGCGCGCAGCTGTTAGAGAAATGTTGTGAATATGGACCTGACCCCTATAAAGTTTTGAATGCTAGTTGCTCTGCTGTTAATAATAAAGTGTTTCTAGCAGCCTTGGAATAAATCAGGACCTTTTAAATGTTCGGCTGCTTCTTGCAGAACGCAGACATTTCACTAGAGACATTTTACCTGTAGGGGCGACATCTTGATCTGAAAGTGAACTTCAAAATATTTCATGTTATTTTTCAATTCAATATTATTCAACATAAGTGAGTTTTGCATTTGCAATTTTTTGCCGTAAACAAAATTGTTTTGAATACCGCATGATCGATCCTTCGAATCAATCACTCAGTCTAAGAAAGCGAAGGAAAGGACTTGCCGCAGAAATAAAATGATGCTACCTGAAGAGGACGAATCTAAGAGGTAAACTGTGTTCCCAAAAATTTTGAGTCTTGATTAATATGCAGTGAAAAAACCAAGTCTTTCTACAGTGGTCTTCGTCATGATTAGGATTTCGTTTCCAGAATTCTTATTTTTCATGAAAATAATATTTTCTACCTGAAAGAGTTGGCTTATGGAAGTGAAATGCTACCAAATAAAACTGTGGGTGCTTTCCAGTATACAATAAAAATTGCGTTTTTCTGTGACGATCTTGCATATGATCAGGAGCTTCTATTTTGCATCCTTTGTCGGAAAAAAGATAGATGCATATCCCCTCATGATGATATACAGGGTGCGGCAAAATTACCCATGCACTAAAAATTTAATGGAATTTTGAAATCAAACTTTGCAGATCAATTCTAACCATCAAATTTACCTACTACAATCATGGCAATTCAAAGCATGCTAACAGTTTTCAAAATGATCGCCTTTAGCCTCCACACAGTTCTTCAAACATTCTACAAGCGCTTCTCATGTGGCACGCAGGTGCGGCTCATCAATTTCGTCCTAGGATTTCAAGCGCTTCATTAAAAGAGTCCAAATTTGGTGTCTGGTAGAGCAAGCTTTTTTCTCTAAGGTGGATTTACAGAATAATTAATCGGGTCAAGGTCAGGAGAACTGGAGGGCCATTCGTCGTGTGTGATGAAGTCAGGCAGTTGCTCGGCGCACCAGCCCTGAACTACCTTCGATTTGTGTGCTGGAGCAGAATTTCGTTGAAAGCACCAGTAGACTTCTCCGAAGTGGGAATCGCCTCACGGCTTGAGAACTTTTTCCAGGATATTCTTGTGAACCGCTGCGTTGATTTTCACGCCAGCTTCGACAAAAACTATTGGAGTTTTTCCTGAGGATGTGACTCCTCCCAAAACGCAATGGAGTGAGGCTTTTCGCACTTTCCTGAGGTCGCCCTTTGGCGGTAGCATCAGCAAACGAGTCCCCGGTAATCCGCTCATTTTGGGAGTTGAAGACTGGATTCAACGTGAGAATCTTTTCATCGCTAAAGAGGGTGTCTCGATCGCGTGCCACCGTGAACCCTTGTAGCAACCTTTTACATCTCCCCATTCCCCTCTTCTTCACCCGCCGATACCTAACTCTTTTGTACTCGAATACCTATAGATTCCACAATGTTAATTCAACATATCTTAGGCGAGTAAAGCAGAAAATTTTCGGAAAAAAGCGAAAAATTTTAAAATGTTTAGCTGTTACAACGATGTTTTGTTGCGATCAAAACTTCTAGCGCCAGGCGGGACTCAAACCCGCACCTCTCTCTGACCGGGCGGGGATGCTCTACGCCATTACACCACCGGCGCTGTTTGATCGAACGCAACATCCACACCTCATGGGACCCATCAGCACTCACCCGTATATCAGCATGAGCCGGCCGCTGATATCAGCATGGAACCAGTTAAGCTGTAGGTCTAGATAGAAATGATTCAAATCAGTTTCTTTAAGCCTCAATTGGCTGGCACCAAGGATGTAAGCTGTTACAACGATGTTTTGTTGCGATCAAAACTTCTAGCGCCAGGCAGGACTCGAACCCGCACCTCCCTCTGACCGGGCGGGAATGCTCTACGCCATTACACCACCGGCGCTGTTTGATCGAACGCAACAGCCACACCCAGCATTTAAAATGTTTAGGTGCACGGGTAATTTTGCCGCACCCTGTCATAGCGCATTAGAGTACAAAGGAGAATACGATACTTCGCTAAAAACTCAGCATATTAAAGGAACAGTTTCTGTGTGGTTCAGGGGAGGTGGTGCAGTTTTTCGTTGATTTTCGCCAAAAACGGAACATAAATCGAACCCCTAGCCCACACAGGAACTTCTATTTTCGCAAGCTGGTTTTCAGGAGGAACAATGTTGTCTTACAATGTGTATTGAAACAGCCTAATGTTATATGGCAAGATTTAACCTCTAGATGTCGTTTCCTCCAGTTAGAAAAATTTATTTTCATGAAAAATGACGATCTTGAATACTTGGTTTCCTAATCATGTCGAAGGTCGATGCAGGAAGAATTGAGAGACTTTTACTTTATTTCAAAAAAGGTTCAAAATTTTAGCCAGTGCAATTTTACTTCTCAAATTAGTCTCCTTCACGTAGAAAAAATGTATTTCCGTGATAAGTCAAGCCTTCGCTTATGACTGCGTGATCGATTGGAAGGGCGCGTCAAACATCTTTGCACACTGAACAATCCTGTAAATCTCTAGTGAAGCACTTAAATCATCATTAACAATTGATATCGACATTTTATAGAGTACAGCTTTCGATCAACATATCGATCGTCCAGGTTAGGGAAATGTGTCGTGCCGTGACATTTTGGAAGGATCGACGAGACGTTTACCCGGTCCTTATTGATTCATAAGCAGATCCAGGAAAATCTTTATTTTAGTCGCGGAACGATCAGCAAAACTTTATACATAGGATCAAGTTCCTTGTTCATAGCACGTCACCTTCAGTGAACAAAGCTGCGAGCAAACCTATGCAGTGTCGGTCCACACCTGAAAAGAACACCTTATTCATGGATTCAGAAGCCATCTGAAAAGAGCACCAATAGAAATAGGTAAAAAGAATTTAGCTGTGTTGAAGACAGGGTGTTTCGTCGTATCAAGCCTGATCCAGAATGGTGGGGGTCGCAAATGTTCGGGAAAAATCGAACACCAGGCTTGACACCGTGCTCCAAACAGCTTCGCGTCCTGGTATAGAACGCTTAGCTCGATGTTGTGTCTTGGTCAGGTGAATGGAGAATGCTTCTCCCCGTGGACCATCCAGTTGCTATTACAGTCATCTCCTGTCCGTCTTGGCTACGACTGCCCCCTCCCACCTTCCTAACGTACACAGCGCCCGTTCCCTTAGTGACTTTAGCTTTGGGTTTCTGCAAGGTCGCGAGAAGCGCGCAAGTGCAAAACACGCTGGGAGGTGTGGTGGAGCACTTGCACTTCCCCGTAATATGGTTACTAAAGCGGGGAGGAATACGCTGGCTTTTCCTCTCCAACTGCCAGAATAATGAAATATAGAGCCGCTTCTGATCATTTTCTTTTAGGCGAAGTCATTTTGGAATATTCATTTTACTCCATTATAATGTAAAGCTGTGGGTATTGATTATACTACAATGATCAAGAAGAAACTCTCTTCATTAGGTTGCGGTGTACACAAAGGATATCAAAAATAGTGCAAAATATTTTTCAATGACTTTACGGAAACTGTGGACGGAGAACTGCTGGCTAAGCTAACAGCTCATCTTTTCAGCTCATACGAGTCCTTACAAGGATCTCAATGTATCTTTCTGTCCTTGCGATTCTCTGCTTCAATTTTTTCTTCACCCTTGCTTCCCTCAATATCCAGTTTTTCGCAAGTTTCCCTAATTGCTCACCTTGTTATCAGTGCTTGTTTCGTTGTCTAAAATTTCTCCTCTTTTGTCCTCTTTATATTTTAATTCAATTCAGCTAGGGTTTGTTTATGAGTTGTAATTAATTTCGATGTTCTATCGCAGATTCTGCCTATTGTTACTGTGCTGTTATTTCCATATGGTGGACAACATCTCGCGTGACCAACATAACATAACATTCAATATCAGCATCCCCCCAAACCATTTAGTGACATTGGTTATTACCTATTGGTTTGTGCGATCATCTCATCTACATCCTTCAGGTTGCTCGTCGATAACTCAACAGCCGAGCCCCTACTTCATTTTACTAGCAGAAAGAATTCAGGCGACGTTCATCTCTCATCCTCATACGGCTGACGTCACACAGAAATCGATACTATCGTTAGGTACTGAACGCCTAATCAATTTTGATCACTTGTCGAAAAGCCCTTCAGCGTTCTCGGCGAATCTCTAGTTTAATACCTTTGTCAGACCTGGTGTCTTCCGCTTCCCTCACGGTCACTGCATTCTACCCTGAACTGAAAAATTCCTGCACGGGACACGCTCAAACGGCCATGTATTGCACGAACGTCAACGCCGTCGACCGGCAGGTCGACGGCAAGCAAACAAGGAAGAGGAAGTATTGAGCACAAATCAATAGTATCGATCGATACTCGTCATGCGAGCGGAACGTTTTCACCACCGAGAACCGATAATCGATAGTGCATTGGTAAGAAGATAGAGGTTTGGAGGTTTTTCACATGCTGTGAGGCCCACTCGACTTCTGTAACACGTATTCTGAGTCCTTGTACTCCTTGCACGTTTTCTGTGACACGCCGTGCGCCAATTCCACCGCGTTTGGTCGGATCTGAGCATTTTTTCTCCACTTCCATCTAATTTTCAACTATTTGATACCCACACCGAAATATTTAATCTGCAGAAAATAGGTCGAATCGATCAACAATGAACGGGTTGGTCGGTACTACTTACTACCCGCTGCCAAACCCTTTCGACTGATTCTAGTACTCGCATTCCCATTTATTATATTGAGTGGTGTGTGGCGTCGGCAGCATGTATTCTGAATTGGAATCCTTGTTGCTCGACATCTACCTATCTACAAATCCAGCTGGAACCCATAATCTCGCTGTACGACGTCTGTGACATGTAGTTTGAATTCGTGCGCTCGTTATGCGACCTTTGTGACACCCTTTCTGAAGCTAAACGATCTGTAATATATTGCTTGAATCCGGATCCTCGTTGCTCGACGTATGAGGCGCATGTCTGCATTAGGGTGCTCGCTGCGAGACACCTGTAACACGTCTTCTGAATGTCTTCTAAATCATGTCACTTGCTGCACGATCCCCGCTCATATCCCCTTCACTGTGTATCAAAATTACAATGATCGGCTGCCAATTCCAACAACTGCCTATGGTTAAGTTTGAAGACACAACCTGCTGGTCTAGACCGCAGTAGCATAAGCTGTGTCGTTTGTCTGCCCTACGTGTGACTCACTAAGTGACACTTGGATTACTCGCTTTATATGTAGTAAGATATTATAGTAAGACATATGATATTATAATTGTATTGTCGTATGTCTATTGATGAAAAACTGCATGTTATACGATGGAGTATGAAGTGTTACGCCGTCCTCAAAAATGTCGAGGATTGGATCGCGATTTTTCAAGGAAGGCTGTGGTGCACAACATAAGGCTGATACCTTCCTTGGAGGCTGTTTCTAGCGCTATTGTGCGGTCGCCTTTGCTGCGTTCGTGAACCGTATTTGAACTTGCTTAGTTTGGTTAACTGTGGTCGTCCTTTTGTGATTAAGTTGCTGTGGACAGAAGGGGGACATTGTAGGTGTTGCTTACGAAAACTGTTCAAACCGTGGCGACCATCGTAGATTTTGACATTCACTTACAGTAGAGGTTGAGTTGCAGCACATAATGACCACTCTAAGGAGGAGATGCACGTCTTCTGATTGGTTTCGCTACGGAGTCGACGTTACGCGGAGCGTCGTCGAGTCCTCATGTCTTCGACCCGTATCCATTGGCAACGCGGTCGTGTGAGTGTGCGCTGGGGAGAGTGTGGTTCAGCGTCACAGTAGCGAGTCTCAGTGCATGTGCCGGCGAGGCCGTCCTCCGCTTCAGTACGACCATCCGGATGATCGTCAGAATCCCCTCGAAATCAGCAAACACGAGCTTATTCACTCTGGTTGCATATGTTGCTTCAATTGTTGCGGCCAAACGGTCATTCGGCATCATTAGCACCCGAGAGGTTTGTCTCCCTGACTTCTTCAACACCTTTGCGATCCTTTGAGACGTCATGTTTCCGGATTAGGAGAACTCGTCTTTTTTTGATTCATGCTATTCAGGCTATTGCTAATTGCATAGCCGCGGCTTGACATGCAACACTTTCGTCTCGATGTGGCTACTTTACTCGTTGGATAATAGGCTGCTCAAAATAGGCACACCTGAGTGTAGTGGGCTCTCGTAGTTCGTATTCTCTCTGATTTTCAAACTTAGTAATTCTTCAGGTGAATAGACTACAATTCACCCAAACGGCCTTCATAAAGTGTTTGAAAATATCTTTGCATGAACATGCTCCACTGAAATGAATGTGCGGAAACGATAACATATTTCAGGAGCAATTGATGACCAGAGCAGTTTCTTCACCATTTAGAGCATGCATCCAGTCGTTCCGCTTTTGTGGCCAATCTCCAAGATCGCGCAAGGCTATGTAGCAGATACAACTTGCATAGCTTTATAGGGACACTTGCTGTTAATGCTGTTTCTAGTTGAGGTATATTACCTCGTAAGATACCGATGCGATAAGCACGGTACTAGAGTTATTTATTTGGAGTGTTCATTCTTTTGTAGTGCCGGGGGTGAATCTTACTGATCATCGCGGTTCAGCAGGCACTTTCAGCTTAATAGGCTTACGGTATATGCTACTTCCACAGCAGAGTTTCGAAGCAAAGTGGCTGCTGCTCTAAGCGAACCGAACCAACCTAACCGATTCGTAAAGGATGTCTTCTATAATATTAGGCTGTCCGGAAAGTTCTCATCATTTTGTGTTACTATTTTCCATTTTTTAAAGTAAAAATTCAACTTGCAGTGCGCATTAATGCTACTTTCTACATAGAATTTTTCGCTCTATCTGACTAAATAATTTATGTTTTAACGTCATTTTATATTTCTTTTCTTGAAGGGCTTATTGAGGTATGTCGAAGGAACAATTCCGAGTGATATTTTATTTTAACTTCAAATTGGGACAATCCGCAGTCGAGACAGCTCGACAAATCATTCAAGTGTGGGGCTTAATAATGTTGGAGAAAACACTAAGCGCAGTGGTTCAATAAATTTCGGACTGGAGATTTCAGTCTCGAAGATGACCCCGTAGCAGTCGACGTAGAGCAACCCTGGACGGGGAGTTGAAGGAATTGGTGAAAGCTGAATCATCCCAAACAGATGACAAACGGGAAGAACTAGAGTCAGTGGAACTGCTGTTGCGGGTGCTTTGAAACGCCTTGGAAAGATGAAAAAGCTCGAAAAGTTTGTGCCCCGCGAGTTGAGTGAGCCGAAAAATTGTCACTTTTCGAGATTTGTTCTTCTCTACTATTACGCAACAAAACTGATCCGTTTTTGGATCGAGTCGTCTCACCTGTGATGAAAAGTGGATTCTGTCTGATAACAGGAAGCATTCCGGACAGCGGCTGAAGATCTGCCTCCCCCGCCATTTTCTCCAGACCACCTTTTTTTTCGCTGATGGAATAGGTCAACAGGTGGCCAGTTGGCAGAAGTGTGCTGAAAGGTGCTTATTTCGACTGAAATCCGATAAGATTTGAGAAAGTTATGATATTCAAAGTGAAGCACTCAAAACGCTGAGAACTTTCTGGACAACCTAATAGATTAAGCCACACACTCTATCAAAAGATGAAAATAAATGTTCCCCTAAGAACAATTACTATGACTTTCCCCAAATTTGTAATGCACTGTTCCCCTAAACTCATGCACTCTTCTAGAATGTCACGGTTTTTATTTGATTGATAGCGGAAATGCTACCAACCTGAAGCTGCGTCCTAGCCAACGTATTCTCTGCAATTGGTTTGTTGTGTTGATGATTATTGCTTAACTCCATGTATAAAGAATTTTTGGTTTCGATCAAATGAAAGCCGCAATGTGCCAGAAAAGGGATGCATGGTGCAATCTCGACTCGTTGCACACCGAAAATTAGGATGTTTTCCTCTTTGAAACAGGTTAAGCGTCAATTTTATAGTTAAAAATAATTTTATAGAATACCTCAGGAGATACAATTATTTTTTGTAACACAAGAAGAACATATTTTCTAAGAAAGTCATACTAACTTTGTGAAAAAATATTATTAAAATAGAGATGATAGGGGTGTTTCCAGTTTAATGTAACAGACGTTCCTTTTGATTTGAAATCTGGTCATCTATATTCGAAGCGAGTGCTGTTTGTTTTAAAAAGTTGTTCAGTTTTCTTGAAAAAGTGCTAAATGTGAAGTGAAAATGGTAACTACCAACATCGGCATCATCGTGATTCGGTCTTAACACCGAGATCCGAAACTCTGCGAATTCTGAAAACTATTCTGTAAAGTTTCGCTTATAATTCACCAGCAATTGCCAGGATTTAAAGAGAAGTTTAATTTCGACTGCTTCTTTGCTCTGTCAAATAAGCTTTCTTTGAACCTGATAAGTTAAATTACGTAACCTTGAAGTGAGCGAACTTCTTCAAAGTACACAGAAAACCAGTCCAAATAGTAACAGCTTACTTATTGGAACATCCAAAATGGGATGAAGAATGAAGCTGTCAAATCGCTTATGACAATTTCGCAAGGTTTTCAATGTCTTTTTTTTTCGCCTCAACGCTTTTTCATCATTACAATTGAACGCGGTGACGTAAGCTGCCCACAATCCGAATTAGAAGTAGAATGTGCAAACTACATATAAATAAAAATCTTCCGCGATAGTGCAGTAGATTTATGCCCCAAGAGCCAACTGGGGATCATGTAGTCATGTACGCCTCTGTTGGGTATATTCGAACGTTTCCCTCATTTTTGGCATTGAAATTCAAAGGACAGTGAATCTTTTCTCAGTTAACCATCTAGTCGTCGTGAGAACGTGAAGTCTGGATATGGTTGTGGATGCATGCGGCTGCGGCCTAGCCTACATTGAGAGTTGTGAATATTTAAATTTTTAGAGCGTAGCAAATAACGAAATGGTTTCTTCATCATTCTATTGCACACCGTGCTCTGGAACCTTATCCTGGGAAATGCCTTTGCATAAGCTGGCTTGTACAGGAATTACGCAGTACGATTGAATAGAAATGAAATGCATTAAGGGCATTTTAAATCTCCAAGTTTTGGGAGACATTTTCTAGTAACAAGCCTCTACCATTTAGGATGCAACTATAAAGTAGGGCCCAGAAATTCATTCTGATCTGGAACTAATCATGACGGCGTGTACATGTTTCTGTAGCAGTTGTCGTGTACAAGTTCCGAAGATTAATTTAAAATGGCCTTGCTGTAGATGTACTTGTCTTCACCTTGGAAGAGGCATAACCGACTACAATATACATACGTGTGCTGTAGGTTGATTGACAGAAGATTACTTGGAAAGGTCAGCGCCACTACAGCAGCTCACTCACTGCTAATTTTATTTCAGGATTTTTCCTATTTGGATCGATTCTGCTTTCAAGCTGCCACTGGTCATTTGGAGTATACCTTAACATATCCTGCGGTTGGTTTTTTGAACCATGTGTCAACACTCTATAGTTATTCTCGAATGTTCAGAATTTCGTGGTGCCAAGTTTGCTGCTCTACTATGACACCAGGGACCAGTGGCTCAAGGCGTACAAGGATCTCAATGTTCGTGTTATTTTTACTGCTTTAACTTTTCTGCCATAGATGTACATTTGGTACCATATCACGATAAGCAGGACAGAGTTAAACTGCAGAACTAGGGCTGAGCAGGCCGACAACTGAAATAGAGATGGGAATCAAGGCAACGAAGCACGCCAGCTATCGTCAATGTCCAGAGTCGTCGGAGCAAACGACTACCCAACACACTGCTAGAGACATTGCGTTTGGACTGCGTGACTAGGTAGAATGCGTGGTTCACCTCAGACAGGGATTAATTCACGCGGACCTGTGTTCTTCCTATAGCCAAAAACGCAAGTGTTCTCAATTATACCGACCCTGTTGCGATGGAGTAATTCCTCAAATTTTGCGCAACGGAAACGCTATCACTACTGAATTTATGATTACTTTTACTTCGTAAACAAATACTAAGCAATTTCGTTTCTTTACCCCGGGAATCTATTTATGTTAACTGTGCAAATGTTGTAGTTATGAGAGCCTGGATCTGTTGCATAACTGAAAGTAGTTGACTGTTTGGCCTATTCAAGTTCTTCATAGTTCTGTCGAAATCTTCATTAGGGTTCCTAAACAATCTATTAGGTTGTAACGAATTAAATGGCACTGGCTCGCGCCATTTTTTGGCGCGTCTTTACGCGTTAGATCAAGAACAAACCGTAACATGTGGCATATCATTTAGAAGCGCAAACTTTGCTCTACCGGCGAGTACCAAATTTTCTATGTAAAAGTAGGAAAACTTTAGAGTTTTAGTGACTTTTTTGCAGATGGACGAAAGGGTAATCCGAGGCATTTACTTGTATGAATTCAAGCTGGGCACTACAGCTAAGGAGGCGGACGAGAAGATCAACGCCGCATTCGGTCAAGGATGTTCCACAATTCGGATGGCGTATCGTTGGTATCAGAAGTTCCGGAATGGAGATGAGAGCTTGGAAGGACATGAAGGTCGTGGCAGGCATAGTGATGTTGATGAGGACAAGCTGAGAGATGTGGTAGAGGAGGATCCACACAAAGGTACCTGGGAGATAGCGAAGGTTCTTGGCGTCAGTCACAACACAGCTGGCCGGCATCTGAAGGAAATTGGAAAGACCAAAAAGCTGGAAAGATGGGTGCCTCACGAGCTGTCTGAGGAGCAAAGAAACCGACGATATGAGATCTCGTCCGCACTGCTTCTAACGAAACGGACCCATTCCTTGATCGCATCGTAACCTGTGACGAGAAGTGGATAACGTACGACAACAGACGACGATCGGCACAGTGGGTGGACAGCGATGAGAGCCCCAAGGTTTTTGCGAAGTCGGAGTTGCACCAAAAGAAAGTAATGGTGACAGTATGGTGGTGTTCGCTGGGAATTGTTCACCACAGCTTCCTCCCTCCCGGTGAATCCATCACGGCAGAGAAGTACTGCATTGAAATTGAAGAAATGATGAAAAAGTTTAAGGACATCCGGCCGGCCTTGGTAAACCGAAGGCGAGTTCTCATTCTGCACGACAATGCTCGCCCCATGCAGCACGAATGACGTTGCACAAATTGAATGAGCTGAGCATTGAAACTCTACCACATCCTCCGTTTCCTCCCGACCTCTCCCCAACAGACTACCATTTCTTCAAGCATTTTGGCGACTTCTTGGTAGGGAAAATATTCAAATACCAACAGGATGCCGAAGGTGCCTTCGAAGATTTCGTCAATTCAGAACTTCTGATTTTTATGCTACTGGGATAAAAAAGCTTGTGTCACGTTGGCAAAGGTGGAATCAGAAGGTTTTTATTTCGATTAATAAACTTGCCTACAAGCCGAGATATTAACTGTTTAAATTTACAGTGGTTCAGTGCCATTTATTTCGTTACAACTTAATATTAGGTTGGTGCATAAGTTCTCGGATATTTAGGGCATGAAACATTTATTATCACAACATACGAACAACAATATCAAATTATTTGAAGTAACCACCCTTTACATCAAGTGTCTTTCGCCAACGTGCCGGTAAGTCATGGATGCCTTTTCTCCAAAACGTGGCCGGTTGTGATTCGAAAAATGTGAGCAGTGCCTCCTTGACATACCCTCGGTTCTTAAATTGCTGGCCGTCCAAATAGCGTTGAAGGCTTGAAAACAAATGATAATCAGAAGGAGCGAGATGTGGTGAGTAAGGTGGATGTGGAAGAACGGTCCATCCGTAGTCCATCAACTCAGCCGCCGTCGCTCTAGCAATATGCGGTCTAGCGTTGTCATGTTAAAAATACACCTTCACTTGCTCATATGCGGTCTAGCGTTGTCGTGTTGAAAATACACCTTCACTTGCTCTCCTCGTGTGGTTTGAAGGTGGGCCCTCAACTTCCTCAGTTGGTTGAAGTAAACCTCTGCCGTCATTGTTATCCCTCGCCAAATGCATAGCATCACCTTTTTCACGTGAAGGTCGGGTTTCGGAACTTCCTCTGCCTCTCCAGTAGCGTCAACCCACTGTGCACGCCGGTGATAATTAGAGTAGAGTATCCACTTCTCATCTCCGGTGACAAGGTTGTCCAGCCATCCGTGGGTAAGTCTGAGGATAAGGAGAGACGGAGCGACATCGGCTCTGCGATCAATGTCATGTTGTGTCAAGTCGTGAAGTACTCAGCGACCCAATTTTTGCACCTTGCCAATCGACTTCAATCCTCGAACGACTGTTGAGTGACTAACACCAAGAGTGCTTGATAGTTCGCGAGTGGTTTGGTACGGATCCGCATCCACTGTACTTCAGAGGCCATCCAAATCCAGTGTCATCGGGCGCCCTTCTCGTTCATTATCTTCAACAGAGAATTCACCAACTGGAAACTTCGAGAACCACTGGTACACAGTATTTCGAGCAGGAGCACTCTCGTTGTAAACATCCTTCAGGCGACGATACGATTCGTTGGCATTGAGGCCAGATTGATGCAGGAATAACATGACTTGCCGAATATGCGTCTCAGTTGGGATGAATTGCTTAGCCATAATAGCTGACGTTAACAACGCAGAAGTAAATGTTAGGAACAGTTTTGTAGCCCTCGGCGGGAAAATGCGCTTTCAGTTCAGGAGGGATCAAATGTCCGAGAACTTATGCACCAACCTAATATTAGTCTGAACATCTTCTACTTTCTGGAAGAAATGTGTGACTAGCGTAAGTTAATGAAGGCAAACTGCTTGAAATTATCTTATTCCTTTTAACAGGGATTCTCATAGCTGATTGAAGCTACCTGTGTGTGGTAATAGAAAGCAAACTTTTCTTAAAAATAAACAGCCGGAATTTGGCTTTATTCATGTAAACGCACAGTGATACAGAACGGATTTTGTTAACTTCGAAGAAAACAGAATTAATTGAGGAGTAGCACTTACTGTGCTGGAGTTGAAGTCTCGTTTTTCAGCTGTGCAAAGACCGACTAGATGTGCTGACGAATCGCTCACTTGATCCCGCAGTGGTAAAGCTAATGTGTCGATGTCACATTATCTCATGAATTCTATAGCCGTTTGAGTTCAGATCCGTCTCGACCCATACGATCCCTTGCTGCATGCTTTCGGCGCACGATGTCGCCTGGTTTCTGATGTCTTCGGAAGGGACTGGGTGAAATGCAAAGGAACACGAACGTTTCAGTACGTATACTCTTTTTTTCAATTAAATTTGTCAGCGCATCCAGTTCAGCTGCTGAAGTAAGACGAAGCGAATGCGTAGCGGGCAGTTAATTGGGATTAATGTGAGGTTTCTGAAGTATCGCAACGAGCAGCAGGCGAAGCGGCAAGCGAGTGTTTATTAGCCGTCCGACGCAAAACCAACTCGTGCACAAGATGATTGTTGACGAAGTTTGCGCACAGCATGTGTTTCTTCAAAGAAGAAATTATAAAAACGCCAAGAGAACCTGCTGCTGAGATCGGGACGGCGTCAGCTACTTACGGCCTAATGAAGAAGTTGCTCGTGCTGGCCACCGTGGAGAGCTCTTCTTGATAGCTCTGTTGCGGCTCGCGTACCTCATGCTAGTGCTAAGCGACGGCTCGTCTATGGAAGCTGTAGGGCTTATTGGTAGCCATGAACTCACATTTTCATGTTCTAAAAGGGTTTTTGGCGATTTGAGCTCTATGATATCCGTTATAAAAAGCGGTATTGTTAGTATATAATAAACAAGCATGCCCATGTGGGTTGCATTAAAAACTTCCATAGAATACATTGGCGAAGCCCAATTAAAAATACAGGGTGCGTCAAAAGTTCTTGGACTCTTTGTTGCAAGCTCATTATAAGGACTGATGCGCTTCGCTCAACCAAACTTTCATGTGGTATTGTTGCCCTACTCCTACCCTCTCATATACCAGTTTTTCGTGCCTGAATGCCTTTTGTTCGAGATGGTTGATGCAAATGGTTTGCGCACTGTAAAGGAGAAACTGCATGTCGAAGAAAAAAAAAACTAACCATACAACTACCTAGAGGACATTCTGAGGAAAGACATTCTTCCCTGGGAATCTGTGCCTTAGAAAAAAAAAGCGACTGAACCTATCATCAAGATTCTGCGCCTGCTCATAAGGCTAAAGTGGTACAGAAGTTTTGCGCCGAACAACTTTCGGGATTTCATCTCACACAAGAGTGGCCCCCGCTCAGCCCGGACCTCAATCCGATGGACTACTCAATCTGGTCCATATTGAAGAGTAAGGCCTATGCAACATCCCACACGAACACTGCTTCACCTCAAAGAGCCCTGAAGAAAGCCTGGGGAGAGATTGAAGAAGACCCCCTGTGGGCCGCCAATCCGTTCTCCGAGCGATTGGAACCGCTTCTTTATATGTGACTGGTCAATAGTGATAAATTTTATCAATATCATCTGATTTGCTTTAAAACAGCCGTTTTGGCGGTCAATTACATGTGTCCAAGAACTTTGACGCACCCTGTCTTGAATTGGGATGAGCGAAATTATTAATGCAAGGAAAAGACTACAATAGAACACAAACGCAAACATCAACAAAAAAATTATATTATAAGCTTTTTAAGCTTGTCATATAATGTGCAACAAGAATAACAGTTTTCCGATATGCTTTGATTTCAACCAAAAGCACACCTTTTGGTTAGGAAGACAACACAGTGGTTTTAAGTACATATGTACACATACATACGTATGCAACCGATATACAAAAAAGGTACGAAATTGGCTGTTATTCATTTCAACTTTGTCAATATACACATAATGCAAGCTGCTTCGTTTGTATGGTTTACTTATCATCTCATCATCAAGTTAGATATTTTTTGGAAAGTATTGCTATTTTCGTGGCAAACTGGTCACCTTTAAAATCGAAGTAGAGGTCCTCCATTCTTTGAAGGTCAAAGTAAATTTTCGATCCAAGAACATAGTTCCACATTCCTCGTAATTTGACATGACCCATGAAAGTGAAAACAATGTTTGAAGTTTCAAAAATGTTGTCTTTTAACAACAAGAATGGCTTTAGATTTTTTAAAATAAAGTGTGAAACATCCGCAGTTTAGGAGTGTCTTACAAGAGTATATCGAACACCCACGTCATTCTATTTACCTGTTTTATAGCGTAGTAGCTGCTTACTTGAGATACGCAGTGGAGACATTCGTGTAGCTGTATTTTTTCTCCTTCAGCTTTTTAATGCGTAACTCCACGTAGACGGATTTATTACTATCAATAAAATGAAAGTCCTATCTCGGAATAAAAACCGGTTTTCTGTGCCTCTATAGGCCTGAAATAATTTTAACGACCAAGAGAATTTAAATTTTCGTGAAAATTCAAATTTCAAAGAAGGGTAAGGCGGCTTTTATACTCCCGCCGCGCAGCGGCGCGGCCAGTCGCGCCGCGCCCGGATTTGACGCGCCGCTGCGCGAGGTCGAAGTCGTCTGCTCAACCTACTGTTGAAATTGTGAGTGTGGTATTGAGTCGAGTCCCCTGTAATGCAAATGGCACTAAACGACTCATTTTGAAACATGTGCGGGTTCAAAAGTAAAATTGCTGGAAGGTACTCGTTGTCGAGAATCGCTCAGAATTCTCTCTCATATTGCCATTCCGGGGTCATTGTTCACTAAACATATCTTTAGCATAGTAGGTAAACTTCGTGAATGTCTACAGATCTCAATTCCCTTCCTAGGTTACGAAAGGTACCGGTGACTAAGGTAATGGTCACCGAAAACGGATATCAGATTCGTGATCAGCACCCTAAAATAACCCCCCCCCCCATCCGGGAGAAATTTGGTCAAAAAACCTTATCGACCTCTCATCGACCTCTGGAGTCCTGAAAGTACAATAGTGCCATAATTTTGCTACACCTTCTTTGTTTTGTTAGTTGATGAGCCAAAACAAAGAGGACATAGCAAAATGATTCACCTTGGTGGTGGATCTCCCACTTTGTATCGAGTCTGTCGCTGCTGATCGCGCCGCGCCGCGTCCTTCCCTCCAGCGTCGCGATTCGCCGAATACCGTAACCCGAAATTCCGTCAAATGTGGTGTTTTGAGGCGGCGGAGTAGGAATGCGATGCGGCGTCGCCGGGCGGCGCGAAAAATCGATAGCTATGCCAACCATCACGCCGCTCCGAGTAGCGGCGCGAGTATAAAGGGCGCCTAAAGGCCCCACAGACTTCTGCGGCAACGCTGCTCGCCGCTGTAGTTAAGGATAGGGCAGGGACGCCGCTGGCGGCGAGCTCTGCGTCTCTGCCCTATGATGAAGGGCAGCGGCAACGCCACAGAAGTCTGGGAGGGCCTTAAGGCAGACCTTTTTGCTGAAATTTTATTCTAACAATCTCGGAGAGTGCATGGTCTGATTTGCAAGTAGTCCATTTTGGTTTTGAAGGGTTCAGATTGATTTCAAAACAGTCTAATTTTGCAGAGTGTTTAGCTTGTTTCGAAAAAAGACCAATTAGAGGAAAGAAATATTATAATTGACTTTGTTAGGATGTGCTTCGATGGCTCATTCGTACGATTTCCGCTATCACGCACAGTACGATTCTATTTTGGATTCGAACTGCGCACATGCTAGCTGCCCTTTCATTCCTTTAAGGCTTGCGACTTAGTATCCTATCCGGGGTGGGGGGTGGGAGGAGCAAAACAAAGAGACGCTAATGCAGTTACCACCTATTCGAGGTACCAATAGGAAAATGGTGAATATGTTGCACATTCTCATGTAGATTTACACGCGCATCGTTTATGAAGGCTGTTCCAGAACAGTCTGCGAAAAAGTTTTTCACCACGAAGCGGGGGAAGTGGATCGTGCTGCTATCTTTACTTATAGGTCGATGCGTTCTCGATGGTGGTTCCTCGCATTGTCGGCGTGTGATGACGATGAAGATTTTGAAAACAAAACTTCGGGTCTTCATGTGGAGTACGAACTATTTATGACAAATGGCGAGCCAAGCGAAATCCTTCGATACCAGTTCTCGGATGATGAATGGCGTAAGTAACTCCATACATAGAGCGTATGTTTACTGAAAACGACAAACGTTCTTCATCGGTGATTCCTCCAGAATTTCGCCAGGATTTGTTACAGTTTTCATATTTTACCTAGGCTCCTTATAAAATATTCATGCAAAAATTGCAGAAAAGGAAAATTGGCAATCTAGCAGCTTTAGAAGGAGTTCAGAAGATTTTGCTGAAAGTTTGAGATGAATCACACGTGTGCTCTTCTTCATGCTTCTTAAGCTTTCTGAATTGATAGATTACAACCGCGAAGCCAATTTCGGAAATCACTGGACACATGCATAAGTGCATGAATCCGAAAGTCGAACTTTTTTCTAAGCAGCAGTACGATTGTATGATGTTTCTTTCTTTACTAGGCTTTGCTTAGCTACCTAAACCAATGATGGAATAAGCCCTTGAATGCAATGCACTAGAAATTCCTTTGAGTATTGAGCACCCGTCATCAGAGTGAAGCGATCTTACTAATACGCAAACTAAAAGCTAGAGCTGATGTTAATTGAAAATGGTGTAGATAGAGCCTCTTAATGTCTACCACACAGCAGTTTGTTGGCGACAGGGAGAATACAGTACCAATACGTTATTGGAGCATAAATTCCAGATTGTGCTGCATACAACCAATTTGGCAGCTTTGCTTGCAGAATTTGAAGGTTGTTTTACCTGTAGAATATTTATATTGTTTTTATAAAATCGAAAGGTCAAACATTAAAAGAATAGGGGGCGGGGCGCAAGCAAGCGATTTGCCTCGAAGTCTTGCCGATCTCGACAAACAAGGCTTTAAATAAAGTGGAAGAGTGCGGAAACATAAGACCTCAGATGTTGAGCTGTGTTCAGAACAGAAATTATGATGTATACCATAGAGTTCTTGGAGAAACATGGTCCTAAAGAGCCTCTAAACTCGAAGTCTGGAAAGGCATGTAACGATCGGTTAAAATGGACCTTCTGTTGCACTTGGCAGGTCCTCTACTGCTAATGAGTTTGCGTTTTCTGTATTTTTGATTCATCAGCTTTGGGAACAAAAATCTTCTGTTCCACTGAATGTATTATATTACCTGTCTCCTGCACCATTAAGAAATCTTGCTAAAAGCCTAAATTCTAAACTCTTTTAACTTCTTAAGAAACGAAACCAAGTGATACCCTGTCCTCAATTAAAAATAATTAATATCAATTAAATTTCTTCTTCAGCTACTCAGTTCTTGATCGTAGCTCGATCTACATGGACCAATGCGCAAAAGCAAAAGTTTTAAATTGAAGTCGATAACGATGCGAACGTAGCCTTCCACCACCTCCGAGTTAGACAACGAAAGAAAAACCTGTGCAAGAAGGACAATACAGTTTTGTCTGCTGGCCATCACAACTCACAGTGTTCATCAACAGGACGTCAGGAGAACCTGCAAAATAATGTCCATAGAATCGGAATATGTGGCGCATCCTAAGAGAAATGGTCGACTAAGGTCGTTTTCTATTCGTTGGCAATTCCGCTGCAACTTCATCTTCAAGAAGTTGACAGTATTGTAGGGCTAGTGTAGCCTTCGCAATAGACTGGCCTGAATACAACTTGGCAAAAGCTATTGAAGGCTAAAGGGAAAATCAATGAAAGGATTCCCTCACAGTGGTTAATTTCTTTTTAGGGGATTTTATTTCCTTTATATTTTGACAAACCCTTCATACCAGTTAAATGAATTGAAAGGTGACGAATAACTTCACTAAAAGTCTAGCTCAGCTTCACCACATTTGCCAAGAAGAATATGACTATATGAGCACAGTAAGACCTTGGCTAGCCTTAGCTAGGGTTTTCACCATAACTCATCCATAGTAAATCCGCCAGCAACTAGAACTCTTTGGATCCCACACCTCGTTCACGCCGAAACTCGTGCAGGAATCGAGAAGGAGGTGTTTATGCACTACCAAGCAGCCCTCATTGTAAGCTCTCACGTCCACGACTACGGTGATTTGCATAAAAACGAAATTCTCATGTCGGCAATTCTGAAAGGGAACAGCTTGCGCTGTGAGACTTCTTTGTTCGCGTGGGCCTTCTTCCATCTGAGGGTTCTGACGCCAGTACGAAAACAGTTTCTTGAGGGGTAGTTCCAGTAAAATAGCTTTAAACCGTTTAAAAAAAGTTGATTGAATAGGTTCTTAAATAATTGAAGCTGTGCTGATTCTCTATCATAAAAATGTATGGTGATGAAAAATAAAAATAAACGTTTAAATGTTAAATGAGTAAATGTTCAAAGTTCATGAAATATAGTGGTGTAGTCGGTATCAATGCTCAAGGAGTATATCCAGGGCCACCTAAAGCTGAAAAAAGTTGCAAAAAGCTTTTGAGAGAAGAAACTATTTGATAACAAGAAAAAAAACTAAGGTGTTTCTTCAATGTTCATGAAAAAGTTGGTCTACTCTTTTCAATAGTTGCGTCTCCGACTAAGCCCTTCTTCGATGAGGTAAGGCACTGGTTTCATTAGCTTTCAAAAATCCTAAATATGCAACGTTTTAATTCTTTTTTTGTAACCTTGAAATGGTACAGCAACGGCATTTTAGCGTTACAGCCACTGTGCATTGAAGAAATTTTTTTAAGTTACTAAGGTAATAAGGAGCTCGTTATAAGGTACGGAGCAGTACAAGCTATGAAAATCTATAAACGGAGCCGAATGAAGAACAGTGTTAGCAAATGAATAAAAAGAATTAAGTAGCAGAATCAATGTTAATCATGCCATTCTGGTGTGCATCACATATCCTTTCAACAGCTATCGGAAGGCGATTTATATCGGAAACAGGTCTTGAGATGCATCAGAAACAGCAGTGAAAATGCAATTAATAACAATTATTGCGGTGCACCAACCTTTTGCCTCTGTTTTGGAATTCTCCTTAGATGTGGCAGTGATGCCAGTATCTATACGTAATGTATGCCGCTTTCAGTTATACTCCCGACGGACCTCTTCTTTCTGCTCGTTCAGTGTGGTCTACTCGCTCTCAACTACATCATCGGATGTTTGTTTTCTGAATTTCCTCTCTAAAGCGAAATCAGAGTAACTACTAATAACTAAATAAGAATTTAGTAACTAGATAACGAGAATTATCAGTAATGCAGTTGAAGAGGATTAAATAGGCGCGAAATTCTCTCTATCCGTGCATCGATATCGTAAATGTTATCGCTACACTATGCACTCCCTGGTGTTCGCGTGGGCCTTCTTCCATCTGAGGGTTCTGACGCCAGTACGAAAACAGTTTCTTGATGCGTGGTTCCAGTGAAATAGCTTTGAACTGTTTTAAAAAGCCGATCGAATAGGTTCGGACATGGAGTCTACTCCCTGGTAGTTCGAGGAATGACTGCGTTCGATTTCTG
Organism: Heligmosomoides polygyrus polygyrus; assembly: GCA_947396885.1. NCBI lineage: Eukaryota > Metazoa > Nematoda > Chromadorea > Rhabditida > Heligmosomidae > Heligmosomoides > Heligmosomoides polygyrus. The sequence continues at coordinate 27,492,664 of OX377206.1, forward strand.
GTCGAAAGCCCCAGCGCTGTTGTGCCGTGCGCTGTATATGACACGGGCCGAAAGACGCTCGAATCATTGCTCGAGGGGTGCTGATGAATTACGCTTGAGAGCAAGGTGAAGAGAGCAGGAGAAGCTGCTTCCCTCGTGAAGCCCCCTATCGATGTTTGATTCGGTTCCTGCCCCTGCCAATCAAAGCAGCTCTCCATCACGGTGCCGTATTATAAGAATACACGATGCCTCCCGGGAAAGGGATGTCTAGCGTAAATGCTGATTATTTTTTGAAATCAATACTATATTTTGCTGAGATTGGGCCGGGTTTTGTGTTGAGTACACGTCTTGGAAGAGTTTCCTCCGTTTCCGAAAATTACTAAAAGACAAAATTTTGCTCTAGCTTCCACAGTGTTACATTTTACTGCTATTGAGATCATCGTGGTAGTGATGTTCGTTTCTCCACATGATGGATGCCATTGAAAACTACTCGCCTTTGCCGGCTAAGTTGAACGCCGTCACTATAATGCAGGCGACAGGCCCTTGTGACAGGCCGGCCTTCGAAGATCCCATTCCGCATAACATGGTGTTGTGTCAGTTCACGTTTTTCGAAGTAGTGCTAAAGCGACCGCGGGAGCCGACGCGCACTCGCAAAGCCGGGCGCATATGAGAAGCCTGACGGCATCGGGGGCAATTGAATTAGTCCAAAACTCCCATAACGCAGGACCCGTGTGGCGCGAACTGGTCCTGCTGCAAGTCAAGGAACGTGATAAGGCTTCAAGGCCCTTCTATGAGGAAGTCCCAAGACCACCGTTGGTCTAGGAATGATCGTCTCCGAACATTTCCAAAACTCGATTGTATGCGTCGAACGCTTTGGCGATCGGTCGTTGTCGCCGCTAAGGAGCGACTCTATCACTTCTTCTCTACGTATGCTCCGCAGACTTGCTGCTCCGATCAAGCCAAGGATGAGTTTTGGAGCCCGCTTGATGAGAAGACAGCAGAGGTACCGTCGAAAGATGTCATCATAGTCGCTGGTGACTTAGGTGCTACTAAGGCCAGCTGCAGCAGTCACGGGATCACGCAACGCCGAAGGTGAGCGTATTATTGAGTAATCGCCTAACCTGATTATAATGGACACCGTCTTCCGAAAACGCGACTCCTATCTTATCTCGTAATATAGTGTTAGTACCAAAACTCAGACAGGGTTTGACTTTGTAAAGGACCGAAGTTTTGTTACGGAAGCGAGGATCGTGCCGTATGAGACGGTTGCCCACCACAACATCGTCCGCTGATCTGCACCTCAAGCCCCGCTCCGAGGTTAAAGGCAGTTCTTCCAAAGTGGAAGCGATTGAATGAGAGCGAAGCAGCTGTGATTTCTCTCGTGCGGTGGGCAACAGTCACGACTGTCACTGAAACTTGGCAGGAAGCAATACGTCAAGTTGCACGGTCGGATCCCGGCATTACGAAGCCTAAATGACTCAAGGTCGACAAGCAGCCATGGCTGTGGAGAGACGGCGTGAAGGCAAAACTTCGAGAAATGTAACTGATCTATGTATCGCTTATTTCGCCGAAAAGGCAAACGATAACTGGCGGAAGCACCAAGAAGCGAAAAAACACTCATTATGATGATGTGAACTTCTGTTTCAAAAAAATTACCGTTCAAAGAACTGGGACGTAATTATGTAATTCCAATATTTTCTTCATTTTTCTTCAAGGGAATCCACTTTTCGGAGAGCTATAAATCTTACTATATACATACAGTGTATGCTATTTAGTGTAATCGAACTGCGAATATTGGGGTTTGGATACAAATTGCGCAAAAGTGAGTAGTGAGCAGCTGAAGCGAACATTTTAGGTCAACTGAGTTTTCGTCGGCTGTACCACAACACGTATCGAATCTCCACTCAGTCTATCCTGTTGGATGTCTGTGGCTTGGCAATGATGGTTATTACCTATGGAGCCTACGCATTAGACGGGATCGGTTTTCCGTTCCTAAAATTGATGGCTCAACTGTTTCGGTGGGTGCATAGGAAATTTTAAATCTTGTCCTTTTTTAAAGCTCTAACTGGTTTTTTTGACTTTAAGTCTTACAATTAATTAAAGTGATACTTCATCGTAAATGATATTGTTTAATTCCAGAGGTTTTGCCCAAATGTTCTTCATATTCATGGTCCTTCTGCTTGGTAGGGGCCAGAACGTGACGAAGATGAAGCTCTCAAAAGTAAGGTTTTCTCTTGTCCGCTTCCTTTCTTTGACAGATAGCTCGTAATTTTCTATTTATTTTGCCACGGATTTCTGACCCGTCTTTATTTCGTTCTCTGTTAATCACTTCTTTTTCAGATGGACAATATTACACTATTCTGTTTAGCGTCGTTCTTCATCACCTCGTATATTGGAATGCTGTTCTGGGAGATTAAGGTAGGTCACCAAAAACAGCGTTCATTCAATTATTTCACAGAATGCGACTGCAATTGCTGTCCACTGTGATAGGTATAGCTCGTTGAGGTCATTTTCATTAAACATGAACGCATTCGTACTGTGAAGATCTTTATTTTTAAAGTTGATGTCAATTCAGTGTAATCCATTAGTCTATTATCCGTATCTACGTCCAGGGTCTTTCCTCTCTCCAAACCCATGATCGTGCCTTCGACAGAAGAGCAACGAGTGTAGATGAACTATTTAGATGATGGTTGATTGATTGAGCTGTAATCTATGCCTCGTCGTCGGAATATTGAAGCTTATCTTTTCATTTCACAGAATAAAAACTTAATATTTGAACACAGATCTTAGCTTCATTTCGCAGAAAGTCTGGTACAAATTTCTTTTTGAAACGATTTAAAAATTTTATACTTGTAGTTTTACGCGTTCAAAGTTTTAGGAGAGCAGCGGAAAACCCGCTTTTTCAAATGCTCCAAAACTCCGTGTAAATGTTATGTTCCCCGTGAATCAAATAAACGTCGTGATTCGCTGTACATAGTTTACGGCGCAATCTCCTTGTACTGCACAGGAAACTTTTTTCGTTTTCCATCTTCTTAGCTGTCCCAAAGGATTATCCTCGCTGAAAGGGAACGGAAGGCATAGTCATTTACAAATTTTATATGTACCTTGGAAAGTTTCTAGCGTTGCTCTTCGCGAAGTAGTGGTACTGTAACGCTTCTTAGCGAGCCTCTATCATCCTGCGACCCAACTGAATTGAAATTGTGCTTTTCCATGTGTATAGCTTGGTGTTGCGTAATTACAGGGTTTCGATCCGGCTCTTGTATACTTCCAGTCGGAGTCAATTCCTGGCTTTCTACTTGCCGGTTGGCGAATTGTGGCCTGGCTATTTTTCACAATAAATTCGTACCTTACACAACGAGCGTACCCAACCAAGCGAAGGTTCTATGTCACATTCGTCGTACTGCTGACACCTTGGTAAGCAGTCATTTTATTTTATGTCTCTAGTATTTATGTGCAGCGTAGGCAAAAAAGCAACTACATAAGAGAATATCTCTGCCGTCATTTTAAGCTGATCTCATATGAACAGTAGCTGAAAATTTCAAAACATCATGGCAGAAAACATCATGGTTCTGAAAATAGTTCTGTAGTACTGTTCCAGCATCTCTTTCGTTTTACCACAACTCGTTAAATAAGTCTTTTCTACTGTTGTTTTCTAAAAGTGGTTGAGGATACCAACTTGCTAATTTAGACTGGTCTTTATATTGCTTATTTAGTGAGCAAACTAAATCTATTTACTACATTCAGTCTTCTCAAAGTCAGTGTGTGCAAAAGTGAGAGGTGTCTCTCGCTCAGTGGAACATTGTTAGAAAAATTTGCAGTGATCCATTACATACACACAAAGATTGTTCTGCTACTAAGTTTCAAGAGCTGCAAAGGTTGTTAACTGACTGCAGTTACGCCCTGAGATCTTTTTTTTCGAAATAAATAGCTATGCTGTGTGGTTTGTAAAACGTAAAAATTGAAACTGTTCTGCCCAAATGTTGAGCTTCAAAGATGAACAATAGGAGACACAGAAGCATGTTTTCAGGTTCTGGGCTGGTCCTATCGTTTTATGCATTGCTAATTACGTTCTGGATAACTGGGTGCGAGAAGGAGTTGTGAATGTAGTTGACAATTGTGTTATATCTTACGGCTATATGGTTTTCCTGGTGAGTATAAGTCTTCGGATTTTTTTCGGTTACAAGGTGTTATGCGCAACGATTCGGATTTTTTGGAAACAGAGCTCTTCGGTCGCGTATACACCATAATTCAAAATATGTAGAACCAAACAAAAGTATACAATTACACGGTGAATTGAAGCGTGAACAGAAGTTGTTTAAGACAATCTTCCCTGATCGTTTTGAAAAGGAGACGAATATGTACAGAGGCATGAATTGCGAAGTGAAAGGTGAATAGGTGATTCCATTAGCTTCCCAGGAGCCTTTAAAGCAAGAATCGTGTTGGTTGGTGGAATCGATGGGAGATATTTCAAAAGAATGGAGGATATTTGCAGAGCTGCAGAGTAATAGCTGCCCAAAGTAATGGGTTGGCCGGAAATTATAACAAAGATTGAGGTGCCGATGAATTGAACGACCCCCTATGCGATGTCATCATGACAGCGTGTCTTTCTTAAGCGACAGTGATGAGCACATAGAATGCAGAACTGACTAAGATGGGAAAGTACGGTGGTGGGGGATCGTAATTTATCCCCGAAGCTTTAGCAAGTGATTGAAACAAGACATGCGGGGGCTTTATGTTGAAGGGTAGCCCACAACATCTGCGCCATATCCTTCTTTGTGCAGGAGCTATGTTTCTCAGTGCTTTTGGTGCTTTTCGTTCCTCCGGGAGTACGTGAGGTCTCTTTATAATTCCAATCCGCAACAGATTATGAAGAAGCTCTTGAGCATCTTGTTGAAATGACCTCTTGGAATTAATCAATTTGCACGCTTTTCCACACGTATACATGAACGCCGTGATGTTCTATTCAACTGTATCACCTGTCGTCCCGTTGATCTTCGACTTGCGAGAGCGGGCGCCAGCAGCATCTCCATTCGTCCCTGTCGCGTGCCAGAGTGGTCCAATGGATCCTCCTCGCTTGAGGGACACGAAGAGCATCATATCGGTCGTTCAGGGCTTTCACGAAGAAGTCCGATGTACTATTACCGGCCCCCCAATGAGGTGAAAGAATGGATGATGTTACTAACACATTTGCGACGGTGTCCACTCACATGAGTGAACAACGGAGAGGGCGCGACGAACGGTGTCCACTCATTTGAGTGGACGGAGGAGTTTTGGGAATAACTTTCTTTGTTGATGTTTTTGTTCAGTTTTTTCTCAAATTCGAAAATTTATATAACAAATCAATCTCGGGTTTGCGTAGGCAGAACAATGATTGGTTCCTCGTAACTAACAAGGCAAGAACTTTTCCCTTACTGAAAGCGCACATACTTCTAGGAGAATTACTGTTTATTTACAAACTTCAGATGAAACATTAGCGGAACACTTAAGTGAAAGAACCTAGGCTTTGACGGATTATGACAATAAAAAACATTCAACAGGGACACTTCCTATCGTTGGGTAGTACCTCAAACAAACATATTTTTCGCAACTGGAGCAGCGCGTATGGACTCTCCTTTCTTCTTGGCAATATCTCTTCCCAGGCTACTGCTCAGCTTTTTATAGCAACCCTTGCAGTTCTTCTGGACTTTTCTTAAGTCGGCAGTAACGTTTTCTAAGACTCTGTTTTTTTTGTGGGAGTCCATACAAATGAGTAGGCACACGCGCGAGCCAAAAACAAGCAGCTGGCCGTCGCGCGCAATGGGCGCGAAAACCCTCCCGTCATGAATGTGCTAATATCACCTGCGGAACCAGTGGCACAGCAAAACCTTTGCGGAACGGGTCTATGCTCTATTCAATACAGGTGGCCCTTCTTCAAAAGTTTTCCCGAAGTCTGACCCGCATCCTTTCTCCTAGAAAATGTGTGTCCGTCTCTTACAATCATACAGACAAAAACCTCTCTTCTTTAAGCGCGGAGGAGGAGTAATTCTTAATCGAGGCACTGGTCCTTGCTCAAGAAGATATATGTGGTGAAGATTCTGTCTCAGCTGAAAGGTTCGCGGTATCGAAGTTCAGGACTAAAAACGCTACCGCAGCTTCAAACGTTTCCTGCTCTTCGGTCATTTAGATCCACGTTAGTCCCTCAGGCAGCTTTCGATACGTGTCGCGGAGGTGGGCAGCGGCGAGTTCAGGAACTGCCGCGAGGGATGCAGGGAACGCACCGTCGTTTCTACCGTAATCGAAGCGGCCTATCGTGACACCGCTGGAACAGAGCGCCCGGATCGGGCACGGATCTTCGGGTTGTGGGCAAGGCGAATCTTCTCCGTGTTTCAATCCTCTTCCCAATCTAACAGCTGACTTTCCGCGTTGATCTCCCTGTACCCTACATGTTCATCCGAGCCCTTGCCGAGGCACAGAAAGTGGCGTGTTTGGTCGATATCTGATTGGCTGGAGCGAATGCGGTACGCTGAGCGAGTACGGTCATTGCTCTCGCCGTTCCCGTACTCCCCGCGTCCGCTGCTCACTTCGCGACTTATACCCAGCCTTCCCTACAGAGATGACCTCGGAGCAGCGAGAGACAGAGGATTTCCTATACTATGTCGTTGACCCATTCAGCTTTAACGATGTCGGTTGCCTGCCGTCTACTGCTGCTGGCATGGTTGTTCGTAGGACATAATAGCTTGTAACGATCACTCCCCTTTATATCAGGATGAGTGATTGCTCAACGCGAAAGAGGATATGGGGTATACACTAGGAGGGCTAACTAGTGCACTACAGTGTGCGAGAAGGCAGCCTCTCGATTTGCTTTTTTCTGAAGATCACGCCTGTTTTTGTAGGAGTAAATGTCTTATTATCTCTCCTGCTGTAGCCGCTACGTAAGGGCCCCACTCGCAATTCTAGTGTGCTTGATGAATTAGTGATGACATGGCCTGCACAGAACTCCTTATCCTCAATGAAAAAATTGAGAACGAAATCGAAGCTGCGATGTGATTGTAATTGAGCTGGTAGCCAAGATTCTTATCAGCCTTATTTGACTCGGTCCACTTTTCGGCGACTTTGCCTTTGCCAGGGCCTAAAAAATCGAAAACCATTTGTAAAGCCTTCTCCGAGAATACCAGACATAATGTAAGAAAACAGTTGCAGCAAACGATTGACCGTAAAAGTGGATGCCCCAATTACTGGAAGCTCGACTTAAACATGGCTGAATGAGCCCCACGAGGCAACCCCAACATAAGCAGCAAGGAACCTCGGGAGCTCAGATCAAAGGCGAAGAGTGCCGGTTCTTCGGTAACCGCTCGACAGTTCTCCTTTCCGTTGATCTGACTATTCCTAGCTGTGATCCATAGCTCTTCAAGGGTCTGGCATCGTTGTATCCTCTCCAGAGCTGATTTGAACACATCTGCAGCACTGCGTATGTACGTTTCAAAACAACATCGATCTAAACTCACGATGCCAGGGTTCACTGAATGTCGAAGTTGGACGATTTTATGCAGAGAAAAGAGCATTCATAAACTTCTCTGAGTTGCTATGGTAAAAGTCAAGGAGTAGTTTATGAGAAAGCCACGGATCTGGTCTGCAAAAGGTCAAGAGGTCGGGAACACAGTGAAAGAAGCAGGTCGAGAACACAGTGTTATGGTAACGTGTGAGCGAGTGGTCTGATAAATACGTACAAGCATAAGGCGAGGCAGCTTGAAACTTGCTTTCATCTCGTTGAGAATTACCCATAACAGTTTATTTCAGTACATATCCTGGCCATCAAACGCAAATTCCAACTTCCCATTCCACATTCGTACCACTCAGATTGACGTCAACTTCGATCCACAAAATGCATACGTAAGTTCATATTCCTACTCTGAATCACGCGGACACTTGGTTTTGCAGTAGTAAACATTTCGTATGAAGACTTCTAAGAAGAACTAGGGCGATCGTGGAGGAGTGACGTATGTTAAAAAAAAGTGAAACACGACCCTACGTTGCAAGAAACTTCTCGAAAGATCGAGGGTATACAGTCTTCCTGAAGAATAACTAAATGAGCATGGCGGCAGTAGTAGGGACAATCGAAATCTGTTTTCTAGGTTTGCTGTCGCCGAAAACTAGAGGAGAAGAGGTTTTGTCAACCCACGTGAGGGAGAGCTCGTAGATACGTACTCAGCGCATAGGACTTTCACCTTCTTGTAATGGGCACGATGAAGCTGTTTGTGTTCTAGATGTTCAATTTCAAGACAAAACACGATTTTCTGCATGCAGAGGGTGGATAGAGAATTGCTTGACTCAGTAAGGACTTGAAGAGAACTATGAGTCTCTGACGCCAATCTCACTTTTGTACTCCCTGTACTCCACATTGCGCAATATTCATCCATTTCCAAGGGCTGACCCACGCTGTTTAGAGTGCAAGCGTTAAAGAGAGCGCAGCTGCGCACATTGCTGTAAGGGCTTGAGCATAGACATTGAAAACTGCGAGCTCGGCATGCTACCAGCTCGAGCAGTGTCAGATTCTTAAGACTTTGCGGTCTGGAGTAGCGTAACATTGTCGAGGCCAAGAAGTTCGCGACAGCGCCAGCTAAAGTTAGCGCCCATAGATTTCCCTGCTATGAGAGGTTGTATGAGGACCTACTTCAAGCCATTCTTACACTTGTCTCCTTAAAAGTAGAGTATTGCTCGCTGCTTACGTTGATAATTTCTCTTATTTGGTTACTGAAGAAGTCGTCACAGCCAGTTGAATCCTTGTTATATCGTACTAGCTCCCTATTTTCAAGTGTTTTCTGTTCCCAGTTTTTTTTCCGGTTCCTAATTTCCTCCTAACAGCTAGGGAACGACTTTTCGACGAAAGCATAGTTAAGAGAATACGCGGATGGGCGAGCCGCTTCATATGCGGGCATATTAGGCTTCTGTGGTGTTGGCAAACCGTCGTGAAGAGGATGCTGCATTTTTGAGCCAATTGATTTTTAAAAATTATTGGAGGTACCATCTGCGCTTTTAGCTACGCCTGCTTCATATACGCTGCAATCCTGAGTTTCCATTGTAAGCTGCACGCTTAGCTTTCGTAATTCTACCAATTTAATCACTGTCATCATCGAAATTTTTGCAAAGTCGCTTTACAGAAGTCGAAAACATGTAAAAAGGCTCTACCATAGCCATCGTGTAGAGCGAACTTTAGGGTAAACTAGGGACACGGGTGGACAATCCATGACATTGTTTTGGAAAACAAAATTCATGATCTGCATAAAAACTAGAATGTGTATGACTGCACGTTTGTAATCGTAGCTCAGTCGCACTTAAGTGGTTTGCCTAGCTGTCGAAAGGTATTTAATGCGTGACGAAGGATGCAAGGGTGAGGTGGTGCGAATGAATCCCTCATTCGCCATGCATTCTAATATTAGGTTGGAAAAAAAGTCTCTTCATACTTCGAAATTTTTTTACCCTTCTCCTTGTAAACGCACTAGCCAATGTTGATTGCTGATTTCATAATCCTATCACACTTGTCTACCGTTCGCACGCGGATACAGGTTAAGACTCTTTGTGTAATTCGTTATCCATCCAATCTTCCGGACTCAGAGCCAGATCTACCTCATGGCCATTTTCAGCACGGCATTCTTCAAGAATTCATTAAAGAATCCACAGCACGTCAGGCAGCAGACCAAATTAACCACATATATGGCTTGGGATCTACTACTCATCGCGCCTGTTATGAGTGGTTCGGAAAGTCTTTAAAGGGAGATTATTCACTGAGGGCAAAGCATGGTCAGGAAGGCCAACTGGATTGAACGGCAGTGAAGTACACCATCTTCTTCGTACCGATAGTTGGCAGACGACACGTCAGCTGGCAGAGAAGCTCGAAGTGTCTCATAGGATAGTAGGAATCCATCTGAAGAATTTTGGCTTTCATGGAAATTTGTAGCTTGGAATCCACATGCTCTGTCAGACACTCAGAAAGGTCAACGGCTCTCCATCGCTGCTTCTCTTCTGTACGGATGCGAAAGAAAATGTTTCTGCCGCGGATTGTGACAGGCGATGAGTCCCGGGTTCTGTATGCCAACTTCCGAAGAAAAGACAATGTGTACAAAAAGAAGAGAACCCTAAGCTTGATCTCAAACCCAATGTTCACGGAAGGAAGATTCTCTGGAGTGTTTGGTGGGATATCAGAAGAGTGATTTACTGGGAAACTCTCAGAAGTTGAGAGACACTGCTGCCCCATACAGTGGCGAACTCACCAGAGTCGTAGCAGCTCTCCAAGAAAAGAGGCTGGAAAAACCGAGTACCACGATTCGGGTTACATGATCAACCCAGTGTCTCTCCGACTGCCCCACAATGTGCGAATTCGTCTTTTTTCGTCTTGTTAACCTCATAGTTCTGCAAGTAAACTAAAAAACAGCCAAAAAAGCAAAAAAAAAAAACTAAACTGAACCAAAACTAAGTTACTACTAACTTATTCCTTATAATGAATGATATGAATAGTAACAGTCGATACATGATAGTTGATTCTAAAATTTTTGGGTTTCAGCAAGCAAAAGATGACGCGGGTCCACCTGTTCCACTGGATCCGATGCGACCTCAAATCAGCACTGCTCACGACCATCCGAGCGAGCATATGTAGGATGGCAGTGCCAGTGCTGGAACAGAAATGCCTTCTGCTTTCGTGTATCGAAAACGATTCTGGTGACTATTTCTTCACTTCTTTTCGTCATCTGGCGCTCATTTTCATATTGATGTCCCAAAAATTCAACCATCATTGTGCCATGAGAATAAATTTCTTGCATTGAATTTCTACTACTGGCAGCTTTAGCGGGTTGCGGTTTTAGGTTCGGTGAGGTTAATTAAGCTTTGGCGTAATGTCCCAGCGGGCAAGCAACAAAAAAGTTATTTACTTCTTTATTTTACGTTTGAAACGTACTCAAAATACTTGAAAAACGAGAGCAAAACTAAACAACCTATAGAGATACAATACAAGGACCAAGCGAAAATCCAAATCAGCGGCACCTCCTCTTGGTATCGATGTCCAGCACATCCAAATGGGACTGGAAAACTCCATAAGACTAGATGGATAGACAATTCATTTTTAAACGTGTGAGGGCAATATGCGCCTTGCAGCCACAAGGAGATAGTTTAGGGGCTTGTGTTCTTTAAACCAACCTTACTGTTAGTTGACCGCGCCGATATGTCTTCAGTTTTAAACGCAATGCATACCATCTGCAGCGCTGGACACTTGAGCTGAGCAGACACCTGAACACTTTTCCGAATACTGTCAAATCAAGATGTTCATTCGCAGTCAAAAATATATATGTTTAAGAAGAACCAACGTAATTTTAACACTTTTTTAACCTCGTCGTTCAAAGGAATGCTATGGCAACTTGCGTGTGTATGTGCGTAGAAAATTTCAGAAAAAAGGATGAAGAGGGACTCTTAACCGGGAATAAAATCCTAGCCTTCGAGTTGAAGGAAAGTTTTAAGGCTCATTTTGAAGCTCGAAAAGCAAAAGTGTTCGCTGTTTGTATGTTTACGAGCGAACAGCGAGAGGTTTGTTTGTGCGTTACTGTTGCGCCCATCTCTGCTGGTTCAAAGATGTACGCAACTTCTTATGAGCAGCACACCGGAAATATGACGACATGCTGGACGAGTCTAAAGGCCTTCGCACACTTTCGCCGCCACGCGGCAGCCCTATCTTTAAGCATGGGGCAGAGACGCAGAATCGCCTCGCGAGGCAAATCGATATCTATGGCAATCGTTGTGCCGCGCCGCGTGGTGGCGAAAGTGTGCGAAGACCTTAAGGCGCACTTTCTTTCTCTGGCGTAATGAGAGATGTTGCCTTTCTGCACCTAAAATGTGCCTAAAAACTTGCTAGAGCTGAAGAGTTGGAGCAGTGGAATTTACGAAAAAGCGAATTTAAACTATGTGGTTTCTGGACACCTTACATAGACAAGTCAGTCCTGAGAATGAAGTTCTGACTCAGAAACTTGTTTCAATGCCCAGCTAATCTAGAAAGGGTCTAAATGCTCCCTGCATCGAACAAGTAAACATTTTATTTCAGCTTCACGAAAATGTAACCGAACAGTCTGATCATTGCCATGTCAGCTCTTAAAACAATTTGATATAAATATGAATAATTCGAATAACGAAATACACGCAAAGGAATTTCTCTGCGACATCTATCTTTGACCGTATATCGAAGCGGTCCGGTAGAGATTGAATGATGTACACGGTACAGAATCGCCATATTATCAGACATATCGTTTCGAACAGCACGAGCGTCGCAATGAGACCTGCAACTGCGGCATTAGAACCAACTAACGAACAAAACATGCCAGTAAATATAGAAAAGCTAGCATCTTTCGAACTGTTTGCTTTTCCGAGCAAGCCTGGTCTCTGTGCGGGCTTCGACTTTGTTGAGGGTTGGCCGGCAAGCTTCACCAGTAAACCGTACCAATCGACGATCGATCGACTTTATCGATCTTCATCCGGAGTTTTGAGATGAGTACCACGTGAACATGTTGGGCAGCGGATCGGGTTCACAACAAGTAAATAATGTAAATCGGTTTCGTTAATTTCCTCGGATAAGGCTTTCAAAACGTTAATAATGTTGATCAAGATACTACAGTTTATCGATTTTGTCTGGAGTCGATCGTTTGAGATGGAAATCATGCGGATGGCGACTGGTGAATAGGATTCGGAACAAGTATATATGTGGAAGCCACGGTGAAGTATGGAGGATGGACAGGCTTCGAATGAAAGGTGATAAAAAGGGAAACCTCCGATCGGGCTACCAATACCAGACAATATTACTGATTTCTGTTTTACAATACCGCTCGCGCCGCACGGTCAAAAGTGGGCGAAAAAACGCCAACATAGCGTCGCAAAGCGTCGCACGCTCATAACTCCTTCAGTTTTAGGTTTTTTGAATAAAGGTTGGTATCATTCGATTCGCCTCTTTGAGATCTACACAAACATGTGGAAAACTTGACCGGAACACCCGTATTTTCGCCGTGGGTGGTCCAAAATTGGCTGGACGGGCGATTAGGGCAGCTTATTTCCCAGGATATGCGTGCTTTCGGAGTATCTCAAAGATGGCGTACGTCGCCAGTGCTCTGTCATGCCAGGAATGCCCCGAGAGTGCGCCGTGCACAATGCACACAGAACCTAACCTATCAATCGAGTGGCCGGCGCATGTCCCCTGCGCTTCCATCTTCTCTCACTGGGAACTGCGACGTTTTCAAGACTATTTCGAGCCGTTTGGAGAGTGTTATCAGAAATCACCCGCCCCCACTCAGGATTAGCTCCAAGGCTGTCCAGCGAGCCTTTGAAGTGCGCCATGAACAATGCATAGAGAATCGTACCTTTCAATCGAGGTGGGGGGGGGGGGACAGCTTGTAGACTGAGCGTCTGGGGAGTTTTATCAGAAATTCCCCGCCACCCCACTCAGGATTAACTCCAATCTGTCCCAGCGAAACTTGGGTGTGCGCCGTGAACAATGCATAGAGAATCGAACCTTTCAATCGAGGGGGGGGGGACAGCTTGTAGACTGAGCGTTTGGGGAGTTTTATCAGAATTATTTTGCCGCCCTACCCAGGAATTGCTTCAAGGCTGTCCAGCGAGCCTTTGGAGTGCGCCATGAACAATGCATACAGAATCGAACCTTTCAATCGAGGGGGGGGCGACCGCTCGCAAATTACACGCGCGGGCGTCTTCGGAGCACAATAGCTCTGTCAAGTTGGAACCTTTCAGGTTGCAGCTTGTAGGTCTTGTAGGCAGTCAAACGCTCTGCTAGCACGCCAAAGCAGAATGGTTTAGCATAGAAGGGGGCAATGTTATAAGGGTGCGAAGATTCAGATGAGGCTTGTGTTAAGCATTTTTTTCCGATTTCCGTGGACCACTGCGAGAAGACGCCACAAGCTAACGGCCTTAAAATGCGTATGCGAATAGAGCGCTTAAGGTACTTCACGACGACGTGCTCGTAGCTCCTCAGCTGCCCAAACTGCCTAGCCTCAGCTGCCGTTTTAGAGCGGCGAAACCTAGCGGTTAGAGTTTCTTGCGCTCCTACTCGCTCAGATTTGAATCATCGACACTCGGAATGGCACCGTTCCGTTCAGCATAAAAATCGCTATCGAACGGTGTCAATTTCGACCGATTTTGGAATCATCAATTTTTTGATTGTTTAGCATCGAGGACGAGGCCGCGGCGGAAGGACGATGACGTCATCGAAAAATCGATAACTTCGAGTTGGGCCATGCTACCATGCTATAGAGCTTTTCATGCTGAATTGAACGGTGTCATTTAGAGTGGGAAAAACTGTAATCTGGGCGAGAAACAGTGCGGAGAGCGTCTGCCGTTGTTGTGCTAAATTGCATGCGCTGGCGTGTTTGGAGCACAAAAACTCTGTCGAGTTCGAATCGTTTTGGCTGCAACTTGTGTGTTGCAGGCAGTAGAACGATATATAAGTATACTAAAGTAGAATGGCTTAGCTTAGGAGGGGCAATGTTACAGCGGTGCGAAAATGCAGGTGAGGCTTGCGTGACGCATTTTTTCCGATTTCGGTGGACCACTGCGAGAAGACACGGCGAGCTAACGGCCTCAAAATGGGTGTGCGGACAGACCACTTAAGGTACTTTACGGCGACGGGCTCAGAACTTCTCAGCTGCCTAAACTGCTTTAGCTCCATCTGCCGTTTTAGGGCGGCGGACTTAACGATTGAAGTTTCCTGCCCTCTTACTCGCTCAAATTTAGGTTTTCGACACTCCCAATAACATCGGTCCGTTCTGCTTGAAGAGCGCTATCGAATCGTATCAATTTCGACCGATTTTGGAAACATCGATTTTTCGGCAATATCCTATCGAGGACGTGGGCGCCCTAGGCCGAGCTGCGCGGATGATGACGTAATCGAAAACCGATATTTTCGAAATTGGCCAAATTTCCTCGTGCAAACTTCGTCCAAAATCGTCTAGGGGTTATTTGGGGCGCTGATTACGAATCCGACGTTCGTTTTTGAAAATCTCGACTTCGGTAGGTTTTCGATTTTCCTCTGGATAATTGAGGATGTTCGGGTCAGGAACATCGATTTTATTCAAAATTCGTGTAGGGTCGGGGACTTATTCGGATTGCCGAACACGATGCCGAGGTACATTTGTACGATTAGGGCAAGAGAGCGTTCATACCGATAACTGAGGGTGATCGGTGATCGTGACCCGACCACCCTCAAATGGGAAGCAACCTGCTGAATTTTCAAAAACGAACGTCGGATTCGTAATCAGCGCCTCAATTAACCCCTAGATGATTTTGGACGAAGTTTGCACGAGGAAATCTGGCCAATTTCGAAAATACCGGTTTTCGATGACGTCATCGTCCGCGCAGCTCGGCCTAGAGCGCCCGCGTCATCGATATTGTCAAAAAATCTTTTTAAAATTGGTCGAGAGTGAAACCATACGATAGAGCTTTTCGTTATGAAGAAAACGGTGTTACTGGGAGTGTCGAAAATCCAAATGTGGGCGAGTAAGAGTGCAGGAAACTTCAACCGTTAAGTCCGCCGCACTAAAACGGCAGATGGGGCTAAGGCAGTTTAGACAGCTGGGGAGTCGCGAGCATATCGTCTTAAAGCACCTTTGATGTCCTGCTTGCCTACGCTTTTTGAGACCGTTAGCTCGTCGCGTCTTCTCGCAGTGGTCCATGGAAATCGAAAAAAAATGCTTCACACAAGCCTCACCTGCATCTTCGCACCCTTATAACATTGCCCCTTTCTAAGCTAAACCATTCTGCTTTTGCGTGCTAGCAGAGCGTTCGACTGCCTACAAGACCTACAAGCTGCAACCTGAAAGGTTCCAACTTGACAAAGCTATTGTGCTCCGAAGACGCCCGCGCGTGTAATTTGCGAGCGGTCGCCCCCCCCCCCTCGATTGAAAGGTTCGATTCTGCATGCATTGTTCATGGCGCACTCAAAAGGCTCGCTGGACAGCCTTGAAGCAATTCCTGGGTAGGGCGGCAAAATAATGCTGATAAAACTCCCCAAACGCTCAGTCTACAAGCTGTCCCCCCCCCTCGATTGAAAGGTTCGATTCTCTATGCATTGTTCACGGCGCACACCCAAGTTTCGCTGGGACAGATTGGAGCAACTCCTGGGTAGGGCGGCAAATAATTCTGATAAAACTCCCCAAACGCTCAGTCTACAAGCTGTCCCCCCCCCCTCGATTGAAAGGTTCGATTATCTATGCATTGTTCACGGCGCACACCAAAGTTTTGTTGGGACAGATTTGAGCTAACCCTGAGTGGGGCGGCGGGGAATTTCTGATAAAACTCCCCAAACGCTCAGTCTACAAGCTGTCCCCCCCCCCTCGATTGAAAGGTACGATTCTCTATGCATTGTTCATGGCGCACTCCAAAGACTCGCTGGACAGCCTTGGAGCTAATCCTGAGTGTGGGCGGGTGATTTCTGATAACATTCTCCAAACGGCTCGAAATAGTCTTGAAAACGTCGCAGTTCCCAGTGAGAGAAGATAGAAGCGCAGGGGACATGCGCCCGCCCACTCGATTGATAGGTTAGGTTCTGTGTGCATTGCGCACGGCGCACTCTCGGGGCATTCCTGGCATGACAGAGCACTGGCGACACACACCATCTTTGAGATACTCCGAAAGCACGCATATCCTGGGAAATAAGCTGCCCTAATCGCCCGTCCAGCCAATTTTGGACCACCCACGGCGAAAATACGGGTGTTCCGGTCAAGTTTTCCACATGTTTGTGTAGATCTCGAAGAGGCGAATCGAATGGTACCAACCTTTTTTCAAAGAACCTCAAACTGAAGGAGTTATGAGCGTGCGACGCTTTGCGACGCTATGTTGGCGTTTTTTCGCCCACTTTTGACCGTGCGGCGCGAGCGGTATTGTACTCGTAGGTGACTGTTCCTTTCCTTATTTCTCAGTCGACGGTTAGGCTTTATCTGTCGCTACTTTGCTTTCCGAGCAGGAAAATTTTGCGGTTCAGCGAGGTATGCTGTGACCGCGGAAAAAGTGGGACTTTCCTCGTGGAATTTCATGCGCTCAGAACCTATCCATGGTGTTTATTTTTGCCTAAACGCTTAGGAACGTGAAGATGTCCGTAGTGATTTTACCGCTAGTGAGAGGTTTCGCAGTAGGTCATCAGAATCGCGGAACAACCAGAAGGGAGAAAGTGCTCGAAAACACAAACTAATGACGACATTGAAAGCGAAGCACGCAAGTGCGAGACACGCCATTAATCTCTCTCTTAGTCCCTCTCTTAGGACTCTCAGTCCCTAGTGGTAATGTAGAAGCGGATTTTTTCGTCGTACGTGGCAGCACCTCTGAAAGGACAAATATCGGAGCTCAGTATGCCTCCTATGTATGTGGCATTTGTGTAAACCCTCTTACTCCAGACGTCTCTCTGTCGACCCCTCAATGTATCGGTTTGGTCGTGTCTAGTGGTCATGTGTTGTGCGCGAAACTCCAAAGGCTACAGGGACGGTCTTAGAGCAGTGGAGCTGGACGTTCCCCCTTTTCTTCATCGGTTCTTCGACTCTATTAAAATACCCTCAACTCGATCGTTTTCTTCTGGTCAGCTTCGGGACCACGCCCTGGTCATACTGACTCCGCCCTAGGTCATATTGATACAATATATGTGTTTTTAGAAACTTTATCGATAGAATGAATGAACGAAAGAATTCGATGTCAAAAATTTTCGATCGAATGATCGAGCAAATTTTATTTGATGTCGAAATTTTCCGATCGAATGAAAGAAGGAATTTATTGGATGTCGATAATTTCCGAGAGAACGATCGATCGAATTTATTCGATGTCGAAATTTTTCGAATGATCGAATAACGAATTTTGCTATGCAATAAACCCGAGTAGTAAATTTCCGAGAGAACGATCGATCGAATTTATTCGATCGATCGTTCTCTCGGAAAGAAATTAATGAGCCCGTAGTAATCAGGACGATAAGTATTCCAATTCTGCAAACTGTTAAAGGAGTAAAAGATGTTATTGCTATACCTTTTGAGATACACCACGCACTCTAGTTCTACATGAGATCGTCGAAAAATTGAAGTCCCGGTCTTATCAGAGACCATGTGATGATCCTATCCATAACAGGCTTCTCTTTTTTGGTTTTCCCTTCAAACCTTACGGTTAGTTCGTTCTTACAACGAAGAAATAGACATCGAGGCGAAGAAAATTCTTTCCACGGAGCACGGCTTTCTTCAAACATGTTTTATAAGTGCTCTGACACACCTAACTACGTGTCTCGCAATTTTCAATCTATGGGTAGCAACGCAAAAAAAGCCTATTGCTGAGGCTTGCTTCTCGCCTTGCAGCATCACTGAACTACGGAAAGTAGGTTTGTAAAACTTAAAATTCGCTATCATCTAGGACCTTCTGCATGCTTTATCGGCTTCAAGCCGTTTCACTTCGATATCTTCATCATAGACATTCTATCCGGACCGTCCAGTAAGGCCATTGGTTTGTGCTGCGCAGTACTTCTTCCGTCAGGTTGTTCTTCCACAACCGTTCTCATGCTCAACAGCTTGGGTTTCTGGATATCACTGACATGTCTTCCAAATCCGGGCGCCAGGTTCCTCTTCACTTTTTTCTTCTTACTGGATCTAACTGTTGGTCCGCCTTTTCTCGTCTTCCCCACCTCTCCCTCTTTAGTTCCCCTCCCCAATTTACTGTCCCAACTCAGGAGTCCACTTATTTGTTTCCACTATTGATCCCTACTGGTTTCTTCTTGCTGGTTCCGCCGTTCTGGTCCTTCCTCCAGGTTGTTCCTTTCCTTCCTGGTCTCTCCCTCAGTCCCCCCCCCCCCCTTCGTAGTCTTCCTTACTTCTCTACCGCGATTAAGTTGCCCTTCCCTCCCTCGGCGTTCGCTCACGGCGAGCAAATGCCCATTGCGCGATTTCGGTGTCAAATCTTCTAAATCCGGTCTCCCTTGCTGGTCCTCCGTACTACCCCTCATTGGTGACTTCCTACCGGTCCCCCCTTACTGCTTCCACTCTAGTTGGCGCCACCTCCTGACCTGCTTCGTTATTCCCCCATTGACCCCCACGCAATCCCTCCTCCAGGGGCCGGATTCATCAACGACTTATAGCATTTCAACAAAGAAAATACAGTCGAAATCCCTGATAGCGCAGCGAAATGCTTCACCATATCGCTTGATTAGGGGCGCTATCAGGGACTTCGGCTGTATTTTCTCCGATAAATCGCTGCAACTCGTTGATAATTCCGGCCTCAGATTGCTCCTTCTTCGTTGCTGTCGGTTCTTCACCCTCGAAGTCCCCCTTCTACTCTTACCTCATTAGAGGTCCTCTCATGCTCATGGCATGAAGTCGGCCGCACGGCTTCTGAATCTGGACACTTCGAAACTTGCTCAGGTGCTACTGTGGTCAGCAGAAAAGGGCTGCGCCTCCCCTGCTGCAGCAATATCCCATGTTTAATTGCAAATTTTGAAGGCGCTGTAGATGATGTGGCGTATCTTTATTCTCCGAAAGCACACGTTTTCTGCGTAGCGGAGAACAGATTGTGAGAGCCTCAATCCAAAGTGCTTAATCTGCGGAAACATTAACGAAATCAATCGGTGTTGGTAGACCTCTTGATACCGTTAACTGTCTGATGCCAATAATATTCTTATTATTCCTTTAGCCGTTCTCCCTTCCCCCACCCCGTCATTATTCCATTATCCATCCATGTGCCGGCAGAGGAACGTGGTGAGAGTCGAGTACGCGCACACTCGTTGTACGAAGCTTTGAAAATTCATCTGAAAATCTCACGGATGCTATGCAAAGTCCGATCTGATACGCACGTTGTACGAAGTCGCGGTGACATGTTCTGAATCAGCCCGATACACGTTGGACGATACTGTGAAAAATACTGGCTCGCCTTTACTGGTCTCCTTTGCTGGTCCCACCTTGACTGGGCTCCCTTTTTAAGCCCCTCCCCAACCGGTATAAACCTTCCCCTCACTGCTCTCCTTTTGCTAGTGCCCCCCGGAATATTCGAAAATAAAGAAATATCGAATAATCGAATAACTCGAATAATTAATCGAATAAATTATTCGGATATATTCGTTCAAGCGCA
The DNA here is from genome assembly GCA_947396885.1 of Heligmosomoides polygyrus polygyrus. Taxonomy (NCBI): domain Eukaryota; kingdom Metazoa; phylum Nematoda; class Chromadorea; order Rhabditida; family Heligmosomidae; genus Heligmosomoides; species Heligmosomoides polygyrus. Next base: position 27,512,743 of record OX377206.1, read on the forward strand.
ATCATGCTAGATACACGCCGATGGCAGAAACAGTGTTTATTACTCTGAGTGTGGACGAGATATCAGAAAACATCGCCTTTCAGATGAAGACCGTCTTCCCTAGATATACTGTCAGAGTCAGACCCTTCAGCTTGCACCGCCGAAGTCGGCCAGCATTCGCTTGTCGGGGCTACTGATGCCTTAGTTACATACACAGACAATGAAGTTCTCGAGCATTGCATTTGTCGCTTGAGCGCTCTTCTACTCATTATGAAGATATAGAGTTTTCGTAGCTGCCTTCAGTGTATAGTGCCAAGCCCGTCTCTTCACATTTACGATGACGTCGTTCTTTTAATAGAGTAGTGAGTTACAGATTTGAAGCGTTGTTGCGTACATGGCAGGAACGACCAGATGAAATCGCTTAGGATACTCCGTAAAAGCGCTCGAGCCCATGCTGACGTAAGCGTTACTTAGAAGGGAGGGCTTCTTTGGTACGATTGAACGGCAGAAACGAATCACCTGCGATAAATCTCTAACTCCTAAAAATTAATCGCAACCAAACATCATTGTGAGAGCCAGTGTCATGAGTAACAACCATTTCAGGCTTAAGTGGAATGGATTCCAAAGATGGCTCGTTGTTAGAGAATGCTTGGATTGGCAAGTCAGCTGCAGGGATCCTGAAGTGGTAATGGCGAAGGACCTCAGGAAAGCACGTTGAGACATCGCTCGTTTTCACTGCTACCTCACACAACAATGAAATCTAGAAAATCTGGAATTTGATAAGGCATACAACAGTGGCGGACGCTTCGAAATTCGAGCAGAAAGGGTCTCCACTAGAGGAACTCGGCCTATGTGAGAATCGAACCATAAGCGGATTGTCGCTTTAAACGGTGTCGACGGTATGATCTGGTCTAATATTTCGAGTATCTTGTTCCAGCGCACCATCGGTGCTTGCTGTGATAAAGGTTGGAGACGTATCTTATCTTAAAGTTTGGTACCACAAGATAAGTTGATGAGAAAGGAAGAAGCGAGAAGTAAACTTCGAATCATGTTAATATTTGAGAAGAGCAAAGGATCCTCTTTTATCCACTGAACGTCGACGAGTGAAAAGTAGAAAGCGATGGCAGAGCATTGGAGCAGAAATTCCCACTAGATCCCTACGCAGCACAAGCGTTACCACTGCGCTATCCAAGCCACGTATAGTGTCCGTTGCAGATGTGGCTTGATGTGGCTACTCCTCTTAGCCTTATTAAACTTTGCAACTTTATGTTTCTTAGCTCGCATCCCTCAACGATTCAGAACGAAAAGAACCATCGATGCATTCCATTTGAAGCAAGTAGCTTCTTCCTATAAAACTCCTTTCTGCTGTTCCACCGTGCAGTTTAGAATATCGGCTTAAGTTCCACCCAGTCGGAGTCCCAAATCTGAAAGTCTCCAAGGATAGTGGCGATCATTCTCTAGTGCCTCACTCTTCGTGAGTGGCGAACCCTACACGACCGACTATGTAGCTGAAAATTAGTGCGTGAAAATGCACTTCGTAGCTTAAAACGTACCAATTGTTGGCATTTGATTGTAGTCGGGAGGCAGATTCTCTAGCAGTATGGCGCCATTCATGATTTGAACGGCTAGACAAAAGAGCAGCCAAATTAAACCATGGTGAGAGCGTAGCAGGCAGAATGCGTAGGTGATGCTGGAAAATCGCTTTCGTCGCAGAGAGAGTTGTGTGCCAAGGCCGATGTGGAATTCACGTACCAACTAATTGTGAACAGCGGAACTGCCATGCGAGTCACGTAGTAGATGTTGTGACGTCGGAAGACCAGATTGTACCAAAATACTGAACGAACCATTTTTGGTGGAAACCTGAAAATTTTATTGAGCGGTCAGAAACTATTTAGTCCATAGATCTATTGAGAATAGAGCGCTATTGCTCAAGTTAACGATGTATGTTAGCATGTGATTTCTTACAAACAAAAGTGGTTGGTTTGAGTTGATTTGAAGGCGAAATAACAGTTTCTGTGGAAACCGCTTCGGGTGACTTCCAGTTGAGCAATACTGGACTTCAGAAGATCCCTAGAGGCTCATAGATAGCTAGACACTAACCCGTTGCATCCCATTCAAAATGTCCTTTCTCTGCGTTCAACTGCGAACAGAAAAAGGAGTACGATTTGCTCTGAGACGTGGATCTCGTCCTTTCGCTTGTGTCAACAGTCATACGTGGGTGAGGCCATGTAGTACCCAACTGCTGCACATTTATTTCCCTTTCATGTTTCATGTAGTGGTTAGCAACACCCATATGTCTTCAGTTATCCTGCTGAACGACTCCTGTTCGTCCTTCACGTCTGCTTCCTTTCAGTAGTTATGATTGTCTAATGTGGGTCTGTCCTCATCTCATCTGTTTCCCAAGTACTTTAGTCCTGCGAGTAATTGGAATCTAGCAGAAGAAAGTCCGTTCGTTCCCAAAGTTCGTTCTTATTTTAGCCACTACAGTTGTATAGCAAAAAACTCTTTAGAACAACGACACACTTTAAGTGGTAGCGAATAAAATTTAGTGGGCTGCCTCATAATGAGCGCGATGACACTGACTGACCCGTTCCTTATCACCTATTACAACATCGGCCGGATATTTCGGTCTTTGGGCAAGCGTAAAGTACACATTTTACGCCGAGTTACAATAGCACTCTTCAGTTTGAGTACTCTAAAAATTACCCAGATATGCAAGATTAGTATCGAGCACTCTTATTGATTTGCTGAAAACTCTCAGTGAGTTTAAGAACATTGTTCAGAGATGTATATTTTGCTCGGTGCCGCAGACCCTATTAATCAAATCCCAAGGATATGTGCTTCTAAACATGAACATTCGTTCGATTCATTTGAGGCTTGTTGCGTCCTCAGCAGCCAACACCACGTACATCTTTTTATTTGCTTGCTGTTTACGATCTCACGTATAAAGGAATCTCGGTAGCATAAATTTTAAAAAATGATTCAGTTTTGAGGAAAAAAGAACTCGTGTATTACCATTATTTCCTAGGAACTCAAAATTCAAACAGTTCTTCTGAAGTGATACATGTAATGTTATACCATTTGAATCGAAAAAGGTAGAGAGTCAAAGATTTGAGAAGAGCTTAAAAATCTCACAAAACAACCAGAAGAGGGCCTCACTTTTCGGCCGATTGAACGACTTTTGAACCAGCCACGAGATAGATGTTCCTTGACTCCACCTTCTCCAGCACAAAGTCTCCAACGTCGACTTTCAGCGGATTGGCAGAATCCCTTCCAGCTCTCTCTTGATACCAAGTTTGTCGGCCTGTCTTCTCGACGAAAACCATCCTGAACATCCACTGTAGAATCACGGACAATTAATCGATGAATATCCATAGCGGTAACTGCCAGTAGCGCATATTCGGTGGTCCTATATTGACAAAAGTAAGGTTTTGACTTGCACCGAGTCAAGTCCCGCCAACTAAACATCTTATTTTTCCGAAAACGATAAAATGGTACTATTACTTCCAGGATATCACTTAAATTTAAACCTCGTCATGTATTCAGATGTGCTTTTCCTTACAGCGCCTCCCTCTTTGACTTTGTTGGAAAGCCGATCCGAATTCTGCTTTCAACCTGCTACTGTTGTTAGGTGGCCACAGCCCTTGATACGCTACACATGCGACTTCACATGTAGAAAGCATCGAAAGCCCTGCCTGCTCCAAGAGCAGTATGTTTTTTAAACGTACAGCTTACTCAAATTTTTCAGACTAATGAAGACTGCCATAATCTTAAGGACTGCGTCTAAAAGATTCGCCATACGGAACATACAAAGGAAATCAGGCCACCACAGGACACATTTTGTACCAATTCACAGCTATTTTTTGCCTTTCGCAATAATTATCTAGTCCAATAATTTATTTCTTTACTTCTTTGATTTCTACCTTTTTTAATGTTTTAATATATCACATACAAGTGCTCCGTCATGTATAAGCCGTGCCTAGCACTTGTGCGATGGGCCAGATTTATTAGCCGCTTACCGGCCCGTAACGTAGAAGAGCACCGCCAAAGCCCAGATACCGAGATTCATTAGCATCAGGTACAGCGGTACTTTTCACCCTTACCGGCCAGCAAGCGACTGATGAACCTGACTCCAGTAGAATAGTTTTGCGGTATGAAGCCATCCGGACCCCTTCAAAACTGCGCTCAACATCGGCATCATCTCCAGACGGTTAAGTGATGTCGAGGCTTGTGCTAATCAGTGACGTTGAGTGAAGTTTTCGGCACGTTTCCTTAACCCCAAGCACATTGGAAGACGTCTTCGACACGTTTTCTGAATTCCCAGTCACGTAGAAGACGTCCGGATATTTTCCGCTATTTTTTCACCCCGTAATTTTCCCTATTTTCCCATATTTTAGCCAACAAAACGACAACGACATCCACAAAATTTGATAATTTGATCAGTCCTTGATGGCAATTTATACAATAAAAGCGAACATCAGATTTATGTTCAGCGACCTCGACTACCCCCAGGGCTAAAGTTTCGGGCCGCCTGAACGACATCTACAAAAATTCTATTATTTGGTCAATATCGATTGATGGCGATCGATATTTTAAAAAGGAACTTCTAATTTGTGTTCAGCGACCTTGATTGCACCAGGGCTGAAGTTTCCAGGCAGGTAGAAGACGTCTGGTTATTTTTCGCTATTTTTGGGCCTTAATTTCCCCCCTATTTCCCCCTACTTTCCCCCGAATTTTCCCCCTATTTTATGACAAATTCTGCGGTGGCGCCGATCAATAGTATGACTCATCGCTTAGCGCGTTATTATAGAGTATATGATATATGAGATATGATAGTGGTCTTGTATAATTTTTAAATTATAAATAATCGGCCGTGCCCTATAAGTTGTTCATGCTAGACTAATAAATAAAAAAGGCAGAAAAAAGAGATAAAGAAATTGGGTGTATCACCTTAAGAAACGAAATGATCAAAGAAAAATATGGCTGCTTTTATCAAAATGTTAAATAGCTTAGCAAATTCTAATTAAAACCAATTAACTCAGCCTCATTCATTCTTGGCTAGACAGAAGTACTTCGCGAAGGACTTTATTGCAAGAAATGTTTCTGCAGTCAGAATCTCGTGTAGCCAGAAGGGAGTTTCGGTAGTTACTAACCTTGCTCGCAAGCAGTATACGAGTTATTATAGAACAGTGCAATCAAGGTACCTACAAGAAGCAAAAAACTTTCAGAAGGAATTCGAGCTGAAAGAAAGAAAAACGCTTACTTATCGATCGTGAATGGACTGTACATGGTGAACGAACAGTTTTGTCGATCGAAAGGGTAATCGTCGTATTCGAAGAAGCATGACGTTTTCACCAGTACGGGAACCTGCAATGAGTTTCATACCGAAATGCAATTTTTATAATGTAAACGTTGTGGAAACTTGCCTCACAAAAAACGTCTCCTGTATTCTTCAGTGTTAATTCGGCCGTCTCAAACTTCAGAATATTTGCCGTTCGAAAGAATCTGAAATAGGAGTGATTAGCAGATCTCCAATAAATCACGATTTTTGTTTTTGCAAAGAACGCAGGCGGATTATTGAACGCTAAACGAGTGAGAGACGCGATCAATTTTTAGAGTTAGAATATGATCATTGATCATTTAAAATGCTTATTATACATGTATAGGTGTGTCGTTACATGGCGTATTGCAGACGACGTTCTATTGAAGAAGAGGTTATCGCGACCTAACAAAAGCTATGTTCTTCCTAGAGAGCGTTAACATTTTCTTCTCTTTCAAACAATTCAGCAATCCTTCTCGCCTACCTAGGCAATTCTCGCTCATCAGGAATGGAGCAATTCTGGGCGACAGACTATTCTGAACCCGACAGGACCGCCCGGACAAGCCGTATTTTACCGAAATTCCAACAATGAGCACTCTTTTATGTGTTCCAAAGAAGTACAGTAATTTTTACAATAATGAGTTGACCAGTGGTGAACTCCTATCCAAGGTAACCCTGCAATTCCATTAGAAATCTTAAAGGTTGATCCACTTTCAAGCGGTTATATTGTTCGTTTTGAGTGGTTGATTCAGTGCAGCACATGGGTGTGTGACTTGTTTTCTTACTACCACTGTAGAACGAATCTTCCCTAATATTTTGATGATGCACGGGAATCGCAGGATTTAGGCGTGGGCCGGGTAGTACTGACATTCTTCCTTCTCCTTCAATGCATTACTCTTTCCTCTGAACTGATCTGTTGCCATCTTGAAGGCATTTGAACTAACGATAAGCTTTGCTAAATGCTCTAAAAAGTGGACAAAGTGCTCCGATCCTGCTCTAGGCTTTTTATACATCCATATTTATATGAACAAGGACGTTTCCAAATTTAGGTACATATCGACGGCAATTTAGGTACATATCGAAGGAACGAACATCTCCGAATGCTCCAGCTACGTGTATCTGGGTCGCGAAGTCAATATGGCCAACGACCTAGCGCCGGAGCTGAGCAGGAGGGAACGAGCGGCTTGGGAGCTTTCAAGAGCGTCGAAGAAGTCGCGAAGAACGTCCGACTCCGTGCCTATTCGACTCTACCGTTCTTCCTGCCCTAACATACGCCTCAGAGACCTGGGCTATACGAAAGCAGGATGAACACGCGATCAGCGTCGCGCAGCGCGGAATCGAGAGGACGATGCTCGGAGTGACACGACTCACGCAAGTGAGAGAAGGCCTCCGAAGTTCGGAGTTTCGCCGACGTTCGAAGATCAGAGACGCTGTCGCGTGGGCCAAGTTATCGAAAATTAGGTGGGCCGGCCATGTAATGCGCTTCGCAGACACCCGCTGGACGAGAGCCGTTACCGACTGGATTCCGCGGGATGTCAAGAGAACACCGGGACGCCCACCAACGCGTTGGTCGGACTTCTTCGTGAAAGCGCTGAACGACCGATATGACGCTCTTCGTGTCCCTCGAGCGAGGAGGATCCATTGGACCACTCTGGCACGCGACAGGGACGAATGACGCTGCTGGCGCCCGCTCGAGCAAGTCGATGATCAACGGGACGACAGGCGACAGGTGATCGACGGCAACCAGCACTGAAATCGATGTAATTGTAAGACAGCCGGTCAATCTACTTTTTTTGTGATCCTAGACCGAAGCAATGCCTTCATCTCATTGGCGTTCATCGTCTCTTCTTCTTTCTGCTGCTTTCGCTCTTTCTTCAGATGCTTATAGTTTACCCCTCACCCTTAATTTTACGAGATGAGAAAATAAGCTCTATAGCATGGCATTAAGGATTTGCAGAGATTACGCATTTTATTGCTGCTTTTCATAAAGGCATGGGCAGCAATGAAACACGTAGCCCGATCCGGTGCCGCGTTCAACTTCAGGTCCTCGTCTCTTCAGTCATGCCAGCCCAGTGTTTATATAAAACGAGAAGAACGGTCCTATCACACAAGCAGGCGTACCAAATCAAAATGTGGCTGTGCAGCAAACCACGTTAAAGGTGAAGAAGTGCATATATACTGTATACGCTGTGTCGACTTCAACAAATGACTAACCTATGCGACCATTCGAGCTGTGCGCTTTCTCCGACATTTTTTCCGGTCAGCTAATGTAACATTACAGGCGTTATCGACGGTTATCATCGTCCTCCGACAGCAAAACAAAATCCGCCTGATGGCACCGCCGTGCTTCCCGATGACTTTGATATCGCCTCTTCATCTCTATTCCCCTTTGAATTTCACCGTACAGGCGACGTTTCTCCGATGATCCCGCTGCCGTCAAGTGCTGACTTCGCTTCTACATCAGATTTCATAGGGTCACTCTCACTCTCACATGAACGAATAGCTTAAATCTCAACTGCTTAAAGTACACTATAATATTCAATCATTCTTTTTTCCCTTGCTTCTTTTAACTTACTTTTATGCTGGTTATGCTCTGTGAGAACTTATAATAAACACCATCCACTACCGGTCATCTTAGTTCTGTGTTTTCAAAGACTGTAGCTGGAACAATTGTAGAAGCGGTCGCGATCATTGGAACGGAACCAGGCCTTCTAAGCGCTAAAAACTGCATGAAACCGGCGCTGTAAGCAAAAATGTAGAGGAACAAGAAGAGACCCACACCCGCACAAGTGTGCTAAGTCGTCTGTAAATGTTTCAGTTTTAGTGTACTTGTTTAAAATAAAATTTCTTAACTTGTAACAAACTTCTAATTGATGTGGAATCCTGTAGTGCATAGTCCAACCAACACATCGTACTACAACACAATCTAGAATCTCTGTGCCTGTGCTCAATCAAAAATCGGAAATCCAGAGAAATAAAAAACCAAAAAACCAGACTTGAAACTACTATTGCTAATGTCTCCTAACTAACTTTGGTTTCGTACCAGATTACATATCGTGCTTCTTGTTCTTACGACTTATTTATAAAAGCTTCAAAACTGATTACATAGCGTTGCCGAGTTTTCCTGCCGATTATTGTTCTTCGTAGTACGTGTTATCAAATTCTTCAGTTCTCAACTGGTTACAACAAACGTGGAACATTTACATTTTTAACTTTCGTGCTCTCCAGGACAGGCTTTCAAAGTCAAATGTATATGTGTGCCGGGCAGTACTAAGATTCTTGCATCTATATCAATACACTACTCAGTCATCTGAACTGAGGTGCTACCATCTTGCAAGAATTTGAATTAACCTTTGAGAAATGCCTTAAAAATGAACAAAGTGATTTGACTCTGTTCTGGACTTGAAATTGTTATAAATCCCTTACTGTACTGACAACCCATCATTCTGAGAAAATGAGCTCCATAGCAAAGCATCAGGTAGTGGCAACAGATTACAGGGCCAGAATCGTGTAGAAAAACTGCTAGCGATTAAACTCCACTACATTCTAGCCAACCTATCTAGGACAAACGTAAAATCTGTTCTTACAGTTCCGTTAGGTATACTTTTGGCAGCCACATTCGTCCGTCCAACTGGCTTCTTCTGCGCGTTACCTCCTTCACTTGTCCGTAATCGTTTGGCTTCCAAGCAATTCGAGTGTCTTCCCACATCTGAGATGTTTGAGAGTTCACGAAAAGTTAAAAATAAATACAGCGCATACTGTAAACATAAACACACTCCTGGGACCGGTAGTTTTAGCTTCTGCCTGAACAAACGTATTGCTACAGGCGCTCGAATTGCACAACCTGTTTGTAGCGGAAACCCAAAAGTATGTAGTAATTCATACCAGTAATTCTTCTGGTTAGCATTTTTTCGAATATTTATTTATTTATCTATTTATTTATTTACTACGTCTTTTGACAGCGTGCACACATAGACAGTCAACTACAAGGGGTATTCTCTAAGACACTGAATACAAGAACCCAATAATAGTGAATAAAAGACCGCTTCAGGATGAAAAAGAAAGAGAAAAAATAACAACTGAAAAGTGGACAGAATTAGACTACCAAAGCTGTGTCTAGTATCATATTTCTCGTTTATTTCCTTAATATATACTCCCACGTCCAAAGGTACATGATTTCTGAATTGTAAAAATGCTGGATTAGATGCTGATTGTGTTCAGACTTCGCCAACAGACACTACCTAGCTATCCATAATTGCAAACAACTCTTAGAACTAGTAGCAGGATGCTGATTTTATCCAGCTCTCACAGCATCCCATGCGGTCGCGCTGGGTAAGCGCAGCATGGAAGACTGTTTGCGCTACGTATTCCTCCTCCAGCGTTTCGGTTGGAGTTCGGAGGAATACTGAATTCGTAGTACGGAAGAAACAGTAGAGAAGGAAAATGGAAGGGGATTCAGAAAGAGCATCGCGTGCAGCTATCGGGATTCGACCTCTATGTACGTACTCCTCCAAAGTAAACCAATAACATCTGCAACAACAAAAAACGTTTGTAGAGTCCAGGCGAAAGCAGGGAAGTGGCGGCATGGTGTTCAACCGGCATCCGCTCCTCACTATGTTGGCCTTTCGTCTATCGTGTACCAAAGAAACGTACAATAATAACCACATGCTTGAGTTTGGAAATCCACATTCTTGAAGCAAACAACGGGATTTCGGCTAGAATGCCAGGATACCAATGCACCTGTCAGATACATCAAAAGTATTAGTAAAATTACTTCACATTTGTATAAAGCGACCAAAACGTTTTGCATACTTTATATTCAACTGTATCCACTGCTGTTTTGTTAAGTTGGGTATCATGAGCCAGAAGCAACTCGAAATAAACTAACCAGGGAAGGGTCTCAGGCGTAGGTCTGAATGGGGGAATGGATAGTACTGCGAGAATCTCCACCCTTAATGTAGTAGAAAAGCATATTTCGTTTTTCCTGAGTCCTTGAACCCAAAGAGCTACGGGCCCTCGAAATTGGGGGTACAGTATTGCACCGCCACCCGTACCCACTATAACCTACCGTAATCGACCGAAATTTGAAAGACGGATGTCAGATTCGTGATCAGCACCTCAAATAGCCCCCGTGGGCAAGGTTAGTGGTGAAATTTTTTTTCGACCTCTCCCCGACCTCTGGAGTCGTGAAAGTAGTGTCATGAAAGTCGTTTCTTATGGCAGTCTAAATCAGCTCACTTCCTACACATCTCCTACACATTTATTTCACTCTAAATTGTCAAATAAAAGTTTCTGTAAGCTGTGCTTCACTCAGTTTTCCAGCTTCTGAATTGTACAATGTTTTGTGTTTTTCAGCGAATGTTAAACGGTGACCTTAGAACAGGTACGGGTTACGCTAGGTAGGGGTGACTAGGGCTGTCGAGGTCATAATCACCGACTTCGTACAAACTTCTTCCAGGAAGGATGTTTGGGATGGGTATCACGAATCTGACATCCGGTTTCCGTATTGCCCTGGAGTGTGTTAAATTACAGTAGGTAAATGTGATTAATGGTAAGGTTATGGTAACCGTTTTTGCCCAAACTTCGCATTGAGTACGAATCTGATTCTTATTTGACAATTTAAAGTGAAATAAATATGTATGAGATGTGTAGGAAGCAAATTGGTAAAGAAGAGGGCAATCATGAAAAATGCAAAAATACTGCATCGCACGGAGCTCGACCACCTGGCCTAGCACCTGCGAAGTAGCCCCGTACCCTGCTGAGTCACAGACTCGCTCGCCGCAGACCCTTTCGCCGCGTCCCATACTATGCAGCGCGCGCACGCATGTACGTGGGCGCGTGCTGACGGTGCGCTACTGTGCCCCCCCCCCCCTCTTCGAGGGCCCGTTGCTCTTTTAATTCAAGGACTCAGCAAAAACGAAGCATGTTTTTCTACTATATGAAGGGTGGAGATTCTCGCAGTGCTATCCATTTCCCCCGTTTAGACCTACGCCTGAGATCCTTCCTTGGTAAATAGTAGGTAACGAATAAAGACGACGTAGGACCCTCTCCGAAAACTTTTGAAATTGTATCTGCTGCGCAATACTGATAACGAAGGAATCTCTAATCCAGCAAATTTTATGAATAAAGATTCTCTACCCAAAACTGAAATTGAGTGTATGTATTTATAATATACCCAAAACATGGAACGAGCCACAGATTTTCTTGCGTTAATGTCACTATTGTTTGTTCAAATAGAAAAAACCACCGGCCAAGGGTCTCTACTTATAATTCGCGTTGTATAACTCAGCCAGGACGGTATAATTTAGCCGGCATTTTAGCCAACATATACCATTTTCAAATCAGTTCAGATACTTTTCTTTTCAAATTGGACGCTTTTCCCATCAAACTATATGCTATTCTAAACCTGTGTAACGCCTTGAAATCAAACTGACCAGTCGCAGATTCAAAACGGGTAATTCCACATTATATGTACTAGACACTCTCTAAAAACGCTAGAATAATTTTTTGTTCAAGGAAAATTTTAGTTTGACTTTCTTGGAAGTTTTAGTACACCCATCCAATAAATGAAGACATTGTTTGAAATTTTATGAAGTTCTCACTTGTGATAAATTATTTTAAACATGTTTTAAAGAGCAAGCAGGCGGCAGTTTTTTTTTGTACCAAAAAATGATATTGCGCCATGCCCTCGTCCAAAAATCACGATTTTCATTCGATTGATAGCAAAATCTCTGTTTGCATGAAAATTAAACGATAAATATAAAACATAAATAATAAAAAATATAATAATAAATAATATATAGTATATAAGCGACACGGCAAAAACTTTGAAAACCCATAAACAAAAAAAGCAAAAAAATAAATAAAATAAAAACACACATGTCTACTCTGTGATGCTTCATGTGAGCAACCTTTGCAGTACTTACTAAATAAAAATTGCGACAATCTTTTCGAGAGCACAGAACAGTCTCATGTTTTAGTGCACCAAATGATTTCTGCCTCAAGGACAAGGATAAAGGATAAAGGACGGCTTTACTCAATTCCTTATGGGATGCCCCACGCGTTCTGCTTCAACGGGATGTCATGGAGGCGATTTGAGTGTGTATTTTCGATACAATGACTTGGCCAGCCGATGAACAAGTCAGCGCTTTGCTTTTGCCAAGCAAGTCTGGAACAAAATCACCTACCCCGCAGGGATAGAAGGTTTTGTTGGCTTGGGCGGGAGATCTAAGCCAGGAACCTGGTAACGGGTGCACGCGACAGCCGGCACTGTCTCCGACTGCGCCACACGCACCCATTTCTGCTTTACTGCGCTTTAAAATAAAATTTAATCCAATATTTTTCTTTAAAATTAGATTTTTTAAAATCTTATGCAGGCGGTTAAAGTAAAAAATATCAAAGAAAGTTATACCACATTTTCTTCAAACAAAAAATTATTCTATCCATCTTGGAGAGTTTGTAGTTTAACACGTTGACGACAGTGTCGCTCAATGGTGCGCGACCATATATTATTTTAACAAGGATGATATTCGGTCCATCCAAACCTTGTACAGAGAGGTCACTCAGGATTCTGAGAACGATGTCGATTCTCCTTTTGTGCGATTACGGTCGGTTTCCTTCTTAATCGCTAGTCGTGTCAAGACCACTGACTTTTTTAATTCAGCTACCCAGTAGGCGAGCGCATTGTAAGAAGTTTTATAGAAAATTTGTTTTGTGGGAAAACTAATGGATTAAAACTTGTATTAACCATCAGGAAGGCGGCCATAGTTTAGTGCCAAAAAACGAAATTACGCTATGCGCTCTTCGAAGACCACGCGGTTTCGATTCGATTGGTAGCACAATTTCAGTCGGCGTGGAGTTTGACACCTGTTGACGATATAACAAGAATCACTACAAAGAACACAATGTTCTCACTTTTATGGTTAATGTGAGTGGCGTTCACACTATCAATCGAATAAACGTTGATTTTAAAGCGCTATACGCTCCTTCTTTTTAATTTATTATTTTTCTCTAAAAATAAAATTTTTGTAGAACTAGAGAGGAGTAATGTTGAGGCGAACATTAGCATCATGTTTGGTATCCCAAATTTACCCCTAGACGAAGTTTGCGTCACTGTATGTCGTGTCACATTTGTGCGTCACGCTTCGTCCCATATGCCAGACACGCACGCGAAAATAGCTCTCTTCATCAACGTGTTAACCTGCTTGAAGGTTACTTTGAATTGAAAGAGTCCACTTTGATTTCAGAAGCATCAAGTTTGTTTAGAAGAGTGTCCAATTTGACATAAACCAAACCGACCCAACTCGAGGGACGCCTATCACAATGGAAATTAAATAAAATGCTGTGAAACTCACCAATACCATGACGCCGTGAAGAATCATGAGCTGTTGATCCTCATTCTAAAAGTTGTATTTGAGGTTAAAATCATTTTCCTCACGTCACTACAACAACGAAGTGTACTGTATCGTTTAGGCTGCACTTGACTACCACTTCAACCTATTTTCTTAGCCTATATGGTTATTAAAACATTTTAGCAGACACTTTGTTAGATGTTATGTAGTTCTAGAAATGTACTCAGATGTGAAAAGGGCACAAAAGTTTCATGGTGGCCGGCTTCATGCTGGTTGCTTCCTTGACAAGGAATTCGTCAACGTCTCCTTCTGCTCTGCAACATGCCTACAGTCTAAAAGACTGATCTGCTCTACGAAATGCCTGATGTTGGAACTGTTCCGCACAGCTACTGGAACTGCACCTTCCGAAAGCAGTTTAGGTTCGTTCACCTTTATCGGCTATGGCGCCAGCTTTGAACTCGTAAATAAAATACCGCCAATCTGCGTCAGAAAATGCTTCAAAAATTAGGGAAATGTTAACTCGTTTTAATGTTTAAATATTTGAGAGGCCCAGTTTCTGTAGAGACTTCCACAAGGTGCACCAAATACACCAAATGCTTTCAGAAAAAAGCCGTAAGCAACATACCGTAACAAAATATGACATTACTTGTGGACCAACTTACCTAAAAGAGCTGACGTTCACTTCGAAGTGAACTGCAGCTTCTTTTTTTCTCACTTTTAGACCTAGAAACCATTATTGCTAACTGCATTTGGGGTACTTTATCAATTTGTTCCTCTGCTCAGTTTTCTGTGCTCATTATCGCCAAATTTCACCTAGATCGTATCGAAGATTGTACGCGAAAAAATTATAACAAAAAAATTAGTGGTGCTTACAATGCTTTCAACGTGGTGTATCAGGAAGTATGGCCTCACTCTGGCCGGAGGATTAGACGGCGTAGTGGTGTCGTATACTTTAGGGTCGAACACATCCTTGATAATTTTCCTCTGAAACATATGCGCTGTTAGCAACCTCTGTACACACTTCTGTCATGTCGGTGGGATCGAAATACTACGACATTTCAGAGAGAGAACAGCCAACCTCATTAGTCTGCACAGATGCGAGATCTTGAAAAACCTCACTGCTGGGAGGTAGTAGAAGAGAAAGGGCGTTCAGCAGGGTTAAGTCGATCGCCATTACAGTGCGACGGCCGAGGTTCGAGCTCTGCATCGTTTATGAAACATAATCCCACCGTCATTGTGACACGTTTATTTCCAAGGGGTGACGTGATTAATCGGTAACGAAGCCATCTGAACCACAACCCCCACAACAACAGAAGCATCGATCTTAAAGCGGAGTTTCCTGTTTTAGGTACCCAGTCTCTGAAGGTTTCATTTTTTGGGATTGTTTTAGGGTCTCAACTATTCCATGTTCAAATGGAGAAAGTTGCCGCAAGTCATCCAACGAGACATGAAACGGTCTCGTTATGCGAAATCCATTAAAGTCAAGAGGGTTTTTTGAAACCCTCTGACAATGAGAAATACACGACGTTAATGTTTAACGTCTTTTTCTTACTAATGACGTCAAAACGTTAGCACGTTGACGACCAGAGCGATTTTCGCGCGTCTGTCGTGTGGGACCAAGCCCCTCACGACACGACATCCCGTGATATAGATGTCACCCTAAGAGTTTATTTGGGATGCTGAACACGAATCCAAGGTTCGTTTCACCGAATACAGCCGAAGGCCACCCATATCGACAACTAATGTGGTCGGGTCAAAATCACCGACTTCGTTCAAACTTCGCCCAGTATGGCTGCTTAAGGTGTGGATTATAAGTAAGAAGACCGTCTTCAGTTCGTTTATCATTGACAACTTGCGTGATTTTCACGTGCCCTGCATGTGGAAATCACGCATAGCGCGCGTGATAGCGCGCGCGAGAAAGTGAGAGACGACATCGTGCCTCAAAATTAACCAGTAACAGTCGTTCCTCAAGCCTCAAAATTAATCAGTAACAACCGATCCATTGCTTTTGTATTGTTGAGCAGGTATTACCACCCATAAAAGTTTGTGCTGAACACCATTATAAAAATCTGAAATTTGATGTTGGTGTACTTTAATTATTCCCTGTTATTTCGAGAATGAAACGACTGAGCACCCTCATTTACCTGTACCTATCACAGCGCGCCGTATTCGGTGAAACGGGCGTCGGATCCTTGTTCAGCATCCAAAAAACCCTAGGCGAAGTTTAAGCCAAATCGGTGGTTTCGAAATGATTTTATTAGAGGTGCGTCCCAAACTGGGACGCATTGTCCGGCGCGACCCAAAGGTGCGTCCCAATTTGGGACGCATTGTCGTCAACGTGTTAAGAAGAAGTTGTCAGGAGAAGCAGCGATATGGTCTGAAGTACAAGCCGCAACGTTCAACTGTGAACTGCGCAGTATTAGATTTAAGTGCCAGTCTTCAAGATTCAAACGAACCCACAGGTTTGAAATATGATCGAAGGTAGATAACTCCAAATGTATGAAGCAAAAAGTTTGATTGTGTAGAATTACAGTGCCACTTACAACAGTGACGAGGAAGGTGTTCTCATCTTGAATCCTTAAAGCGACATTTTCAATCCTGCCTTGTAAGGTTGCCTGAAGTGTTTGATGATGCTTTACAAAATTATTTTCAGTCTAATACAAGTTCACGGCAGAATGTTGTCTTCTCGGGTCTCACTTACCCGAGATGGATCTACAAAATTGGTTATGCAAACCTTTAGGTCCGAAATCCGTAGAGTCTTCTTTGTCTACCGATCAATAAGCAATTTCATCTGCTTTTTTAAAACAGCATCCACCCTATTGAAAGCGCCTCTCTTCAAGTCTTTGGTGAAAAAGCTCTAAAATGAATCGTCAGCTCAAACAAGCCATTGAGTGTCGCGCAGAAGGGTTGAGTTTGTAATTTACCCATTACATTGTTCTACCTTATCGTTATTTATCCCTGCTCCTGAAACGTTATCCTTCTTTAAGCGTCGTATGTGCACTTTGCGAATATCCACAAATAAGTCAATAAATGGGGATAGCGCACGATGCTTCAGTATGAAAACTGCTACTCTTAAACGAACTATATAGGTTGTCCCATAAGTCCCCGCCGTTTTTTTTCAACGATTCACTGCAGATTTCGCCGGCGGTCTCTTGCATAGCGCTGCATAGCTTTCGAAAGAGAATGATTTGCTCTATCAGAACATGTATTGCGTTTCCTTTTTCATCATGAAATTTGTCAATTCAATTTTTTTGATGTTTTTGCTTTGTTGTATAAACTAAATTCACTTATCGAATTTACCGCTGTTGTGTATTGATTTGTATGGTCTAACTGTATTTCTAATTGTATCGCGTGGCTGTCCACGTACAGAATAAATAAATTTTTAGGTCGTTGAAGTGAAAAGTGAAAAAGTGAAAAAGTAGCAATTTGCGCACTTGTTCTCTCCGCTTAGGTTTGTAATTTTTTGCGCAGTTTTTTATAGCACTTGGAAGACAATGCTCTGTGCTACAAGAATATGTGTTGGTCCTATTTTCTCACTTGCCCTTTATTGATTTTTAGTCCATCAACTTGGGAATTCCGACTTTTTCGTCCGAATTTTTACCAAAACTCCGGTTCTGTGGTTGGACTCTTTTTTGCTCGATGTCATATGTCGTTTGGAAGAGGATGTCTTGCTCAGTAAGAATTTGTGTCGCGTTTATTGGCTCACGCTGATTTCTGTCGAATATCAACTACTGAAGAAGGAGAAGGAGTTGTTGGTGAAGACGATTTTTCACATTTTGGCATTTTGTTGATATTCAACAAAAATCAATAAACGCTACAAATAATCTTATAAAGCAAGACATTCTCTTTCGAATGGCGGTAACAGCAACCCAAAAAGTCCAACCACAGAGCAGGAGCTGTCGGCAAAAATAACCATCCTCCTTCGGACGTCCCAATTTGATGACCTAAAAATCAATAAAGGACAAATGAGCAAATAGCACTAACACATATTCTTGTAGTACAGAACATTGCCTTCCAAATGCTCAAAAAAAAACTGCGCAAAAAATTACAAACCTAAGCGGAGGGAACAAGTGCGCAAATGGCTACTTTTTCATTTTTTCACTTTTCACCTCAACGACCTAAAAATTGACAAAAGTCATGATGAAAAAAGAAATGCAATACAAGCTCTGATAGAGCAAATCATTCTCTTTCGAAAGCTATGCAGCGCTATGCAAGAGACCGCCGGCGAAATCTGGAATGATTCATTGAAAAAAACGGCGAAGTCTTACTATGGGACAATCTAATACATTCTCTTAAACGAGATCTTGCTCCAGCGTGGCCAAGATTGGCAAAAATCTTTATTACTACAACACCGAAACGTTAGCCGTAATAATGATCTGTATCGATCTTTAATTTTTACTTCTTTTGCTGCAATCTATAAACACAGATTCTCAAGCGATACGTAGTTCATAGATACGCATATAAAACATGTATAAACGGGAATGGTACAGCTCCCAGCTCGTGCAATACCAGGAATGTGCGGAATTCCCGTTTCCATGTTCCGAATTCCGGTTTTGGGCCGTTTTTAGTCCGTCCGTTCCGTTCCGTGTTCCGCTCTCTTTTGTGCCGGAAGACGGAACGGTGACTCATTACGCAATGATTGTCTTGCACTGTCTATTTACCTTTTGAACTTAAACGAAAGGCTAAAAAAAGAGGTCAACTATGCGCACCTCTTTTGGGATTGTTTTGCTGTTAAACCGGTAGTGCATCCTGATGTCGAAACAGTGTTATAACTAAATTGAATCCTTTTTTCTTTTCTTGAAACGATGTACTATCGATCAGTTAAGGCCAAAGAACGTTTCATGAGTGATTGAAGAATCAAATTCCTTATCCGGAGCATGCTTATCTTTTTTCCCTAACAATCTTAGGTCTGGTCTGGAACACCAAATCTATGTCAGAATTTTTTTTCTTCATTTTTAGGTTGCTTACGTTGCTTCCCATAGGGGACATTGGATCTATCCTAGACGGAGGAAGGCATGCGGTGTCTTGCCTCTTCAGGCCTTCCTTTGAGTTTGCCAGAAACCTTCAGCTACGAACAAATGATACTATAGAGCCCATGCGAACTTAAAGAGCGGGTGGCGTGTCGTGGGATGCTGATCGCAACTGGAACCTTTGCCTGCCCTCTCCCAATTAGGATAGATCCGAAACACTCAATATTACCGGTTAAATGTTGAGTGGCGAGATATCTGGCATCATTCTCGTCAGCCGGATCCTTTGCGTTCGAAATACTTTCTCCCTGTGTACAGAACTTATTTGCAGAATTATCTTACATAGACTTCGATTTGCGACACTAGTAATGTTTGAAAAATCGTTTAGTAATAATACGAATGCAAGGATTTTCATTGTTATGTGTTGCTGGAGGGCGCGTTGAGCGCAGTCGGAGGAGGTGCGACTGTCGCGTGCACCCGATACCAGGTTCCTGGTTCGGATTTCCCGCCAGGGCTAACCAAGTCTTCCATCCCTCCGGGGTCAGTGAATTGGTACCAAACTTGTCTGGGAAGGGTAAAGCACTGACTTGTACATCGGCTGGCCACCGCAAGTCATTGTATGGCCAAATATGCATTCAGCTCGCCTCCACGACATCCCGTAGAAGTAGAACGCGTGGCGCATCCCAAAGGGGATTAAATAACGTCGCTTATCCTTTATATGTTGCTGGAAAAGAGTCGCATACTGCCTTGTCTGCTTCGTAAATTCGCTAACGTCAACTTAGTTATTACTACTATTATGGACATATACATATGAAAAATGAAATGAAGTAAATAGTTGAGTTTTGAGTCGTTCCCGTTTCCGTGTTTCGCATTCCAGTTTCCCCCATTTTTCAGCTCTTTCGTTCCGTATTTCGTGTAACGATTTTCTCGAAAAGATTTCCGCACACCCTTGCGTAATACCAATGTAAGATAAAAAACGACGAAAACTCGTCTCACCATGACAGGACCCTTTTATCCATATGACGATCACTGGG
The DNA here is from genome assembly GCA_947396885.1 of Heligmosomoides polygyrus polygyrus. Lineage (NCBI taxonomy): Eukaryota > Metazoa > Nematoda > Chromadorea > Rhabditida > Heligmosomidae > Heligmosomoides > Heligmosomoides polygyrus. The sequence goes on from OX377206.1 coordinate 27,532,394, forward strand.
TGCGTTCCTTAACATGGCTAATCGAACTTAAAACTTTCGAAATATCAAAGTAGACCGCATCAATTCGCCTTCTGTTATCCCTAATACTACTTGACCAGTCAAAGCTGTGAGCAAAGCACTACAAAGAGAATAAAAGATAAAGGGCAGTGAAATAATAATAAAATAAAAAATCAATTAATAAAATCCCTTTGGAACACGTTCTACTTCTATATGCCGAGGAGACAGTTTGAATGTGTATTTGAAAAACACAATGGCTTGCAGTGGCCAGCACATGAACAAGTCAGTGTTTGATCTTTCCTAGACAAATGAGGTAGAAATTCAGCGACGGCTTGCTGTCCTGGGTGGAAACTCGAACAAAAAAAAGATCGTAAGACTCACGCGCGCGTGAAAGCCGGTGTCTCCTCGGACTCCGCTATCTCGCACTCTAAGGTTAAATAAATGAAGATGTAAAATCGAGAATTCAAGGATTTGGAAGTGTTTCAGTTTAAGGGTAGATGAGCACCTCATTACTTGTGACAATATTTTCCAGCGTCGAATAGCCAGGATTCCTTTATGACGTGTCCTTTCACCCCCTGCAGTGTCGGAGTAAGGCTAAGTGCCCGATGACGAGTGAGGATGCAACCTGTCAGCGACTAATTAGTTGCCGTTTTTCTACCTGTGACGGATCAGGTGATTCAACCAAGATACGGTATATGATGTAATTATCCGCTTATGATGACCACATCTGCTCGTGGATCAGCGTCGGTGTAGACTTTCTTCTTCCCTAGCAACTGGGCAAATCAGTGCAGCGGGCAATAGGTTGACCCTTGGAAACCCACAAAAGTCGTAGAAGCTCATTTTGTCAAGATTCCACTAACTCACATAAATTTTGTTTCGCTAAATATTCCTATGTAAAGTGTTTTTCTTTGGCAGCTAACTGAAAGCACTATTGTTGTGATATGAGTGCCAAAAATAGTATAATACACTTTTGATTTAGCAAGAAGCACCCTCATAAGCTTCATTCATATACCTTCCGAAAATGGCTCACGTTGTTCTCACTTTTTAAGTAGATTTTGTCTTGAATAGGTAAGACTGAGAACAGAGCCAGAACAGACTGTAGCATGTAAATCATGCAACTGATATGCATATCGTGTCATTAGGAGTGTTTTTTTTTTTGAAAAACGGAAGAAGAGAAAGATGTCTTCCATTTTCCTGGAATAAGGAAGGAGTTTGGTGGACATGACATTACACCTTCAGCTACCTTGCTGAATGCGTCTTCAGGTTACAGTAACTGGACATCGAGTTTCGTCGTGCAGCAGCAGGAAGCGCTTTTTCTCACCCGCACCCCGGATCAAATTATCCGAGGTTTATGTCCGGTTCTCGTCATGAGGCCTTCAATCGCTCCGGGGTCAGCGCGTTCTCATCAGACTTATCTGCTAGGATAACGTCGAAATTAAATTAAAAACTCAACAAAACTGAGAGCTCCATCGAGGCTCAACCTGGGTAGACCTGGAACATCGTAAACTTCCTCTTCACACTGCACTATCGTATTCGAAGCGACAGACGTGCTCTTCCCTCCCACTAGCTTAACGACTTGGGGAATCACGTTACTGCAGTTAGTGACTTAGCTATTCTCATGTCGAGCGACTATCAATATTCGAAAAAAATAAAATAAATAATAAAAGTTCGACGTATGTCCACAACGAATTATTTGTGAATAAGCAAATTTCAGATTAGTAGATTGTTCAATGTTCGAAAAAACGATCCTCACCCTTTGTGTGTTTACAAGTATGTAAGACCTGAAGCGTGGCACTCCGAGTTTTACCTCTTATCAAAAGAGATATGTCGACCTTCTGGAAAGTGCGTTGATTGTCTACAGCCGTATATTGTTAATAAGACATTATAAAACGGTTTGGGAAAATATCGCAAAGGGCTTCGAACAGGCTGAGATACTCGGCAAATCTAGTTTTCGTAGAAGAACAAGCAAAGCACATCTAAATATTAGGTTGAGTCATAAATTTTGCAACATCTCTGTTTTTTCTGGAATTCAAAATAAACCCGCTGAAGTATTATAATCTGTTTGAAAGCTTGTTTCCTGGCGATCATTTTAAGTCAATACTCGTTAATTTTACTTGCGCTGTTGAAACGTTTTATTCACTAGAACAGTGACCACTCAAAGTGAAATAGTGTGTGATCTCATTTTCAATTAGTTCAAACTCGGCAGCAACCCAGCGACGGAGGTCAAACACATTTAGGTAATCACCGGCAGGTTCACTCCTAACCGAATAAATTATTGGAGATGGTATCAGCAGTTCCTTTCCGAGCAGAAGGGCAACAAAGGCAAACCACTCCCGGGAAGATCAACTGCTGGAAGCAAAAAGCGCCTGCGCCAATCCATCAAGTCGAATTCTTATCAAACCACACTACGACTGCCCGCTGATCTGCACAACTCCCAATGAACCACCACTCGTCAGCTGCAGTAGATTGGAAGATCGCCAAAATGCCTTCGTCAGTGCTTCATGCTTTAATGGAAACCCAAGTAAATCGCTGTGCTTCCGACTGCCGAGAGCTCCGGCATCGGTTCAAGCGAGGAGGTCTGGATCGAACCCTTGCCAGCGATGAAAAGAGGATGCTTCACTCCAACTGCAAAGCTGGAAAGCAATGGCTGAAACGCAACGAGCTGGGGGTCCTGAGGTCAAAACCGGAGCTCCACCGAAAGAAGGTCGTGCTGTGCGTCTGGTGGATGCGTAGTGGTCCAGGGCACCGGGAGCTGCTCCACGTAGTCAAACCATCCTGCAAACCACGCTCGCTTTGCCAACAACTCGGTTAGTACCAGCAAATACTAGTGGAGAAAGAAGTCGATACAAGGCAATGTTTCGTCCACCAGAACAACAGCTGACCGCTTACGGCACTTCAGACACTAGCAAAAAGCTTGGAATTGGGCTGGACCAAAATCAAGCCAGCACGATATCCCCCGGACATTGCACCGTCTGAGTGCCATTTGCTTTGGTCAATGGATTACTTCATCTATGGTAGGCGCTTCGCCGAAGTCGATGAGGTCACGGCGGTGGTGCACGAGTTCTTCAGGTCGAAACCGACCAAATTCTACGGAGATGTAATCCACTCAGTTCATGAAACGCGGAAGAAACTGATTGAGAATAACGGCAATTCCTTCGTTTAAGTCAATCATTTCTCTTTTGTGACATAATCTTATTTTTGCTGACAGGTAAATTTTGTTTCAAAACTTATGACTCAACCTAATATGTTTGTCTAGAATCTCCACTAGGGAGCTTTCTCTAGATCCTATTCAGTTTTCTGCAACACCCCTTACCGGAGGTAGAACAGGAAGAGTTAGATTACATGGTACAGATGCAAGGTCGTAAGTAGGTTCTTCCCACTTCCTCTCTTCCTGCCATCTTAGGAAGACCAAGCTATTCATAGGGAATAGTGAAAACCTTTTTTATATCTCTACGCCTTACGTTTTTTTCTGTTCACAGTGGTCTTCATCGCGTGTTTTATTTCAGCTGCGCATAGATCCTAGAAAATGGTCTCGCTTCCTTATATTCCATCCTGCGTGTGTAATTTTAGTTAGCTGTGAATGTGATTTATATTTGTGTATGCGCCGCGGAAGAACTCGTGAGAAACTGACTTTATCTGAAAGTCACTGCATTGATCAAGTTCGCATTCAAATTGTCTCCACGGTATCCACCAGAAGTAGAAAGCGGGGTGCATCCCACAGAGACTTTATTACTAACACCGACCCTTACTCTTCTCCTTTTAGTAACGAATATCGCCTATTTTTAATCTTGAAAAAGATTAGTAAGCGTATTACTCTGAGACTCCGCTGCACTAAACGGGCACAATTCGGTCTCGCTCCCCCAGCAATTGTACGCGATTTACACGGACGTTTCCCATGAAGTTGACGAAGACACCAACACCTCGCAGCGTCTACTCAATCATTCTTTTGATTAACGTGTGAACAACTGGTCAGGAGCCCGTACGGCCAGCCACAGCCCTGGAGTAGCCGAACACTCGAGGGCGCCGTAAGTCGCGAGCAGACGTCGGTAGCGTTCAAACGCTAATTGGGTTAGCCGCAAGTACAATCGAGGGTGATCCAACAGACTGGGAAGTGCCCCACCTTGCCGCAGAGATCAAAGCGGAGCACCGGTCCTGTCCAGCGGCGCCATGGGGCGAGCAGCGACGTGATCGCCGCGGAAGGCGACGCGCAGCGGTCGCGTCACGGCCTTCCCTCGTCGGACCGCTCGCCGTCTATGGGGCAGGCTTCAGTTCGCCAGTTTTCAGCTCCTGGTATGGTGGAGCGTTATCACCTAATACGCGGAGTCCAACGGCAAAACCTTTATTATCGGGAGGCACCGGCACACATTTTCACAGTCATCAGAAGGCCAAATTCTCCAACCAGTTCTTAGAACAATACAGAATCCGATTGTTGGTCGTCGATCCCAGATACGGGTTGCTTATCGACTCCTTTGTAGTTCCTTTCCGGAGAGAACGAACTCTTCCGGTTTTTATAGGATCGTTAAGGATCTTTTCCACGATAAGGCTCGTGCTTGTTCACGCTTTTTTCCTGCTTCTTATCAACTACAGGGCACAATTTTTCGCGCTGTTGTGTATCGGTAGTGGAGTAGGAGTGGAGTGGTAAGTACCGTTGCATGTTTATACGATCATGCAATAGGCGACAGATTTGTCCCTCAAGCCACCTGCTGCTTTGGCGTTCTGAGTTCACCTTATGTTTCTTCGTGCCCACACAAGAGCTTGAATTCAGCATGATTTATGCTACCATTTGTGAATATTTTTTAGAAGTAATTTAGAGGTAAAGATGTTCTTTTTCCATATTTGTGAAGCCCAAAAGATTATCTCTCATAGCAATTTTTATTCACATATTTACATGTCCATTTGCAATGCACAAGCAATAGATGGAGAGTCCCATCATAAGCTCGTGTCTCGAAATTTACATGCGTGCGCAATGGGGGTTTTTCAATTTTTAATGCAAGAAGATGTTGACATAATCCTAACATTCTCCTTAAAATTAAACGCGAAACTCTTATTTTTCCTATCTTTCGTTTATCTCACCCTTTTATTATTTGACGCGGGTTTTTAATCGCACTCTACTTTTAATGATGCACATACAGGGTGGCCCATAAGTCCTGCAACAAAAACATAGGCGTATAAAAAGGCTAACAATGCACCAAATTTGAACCACTTTTAAACCTTGCTTGCACATGGTTTGTAGATTATGGTGGAGCGGTATTATTCATAAGGGACCACTCCTGGATTGATAAGAACCTTCAGATCGTGTGGGTTGCTTTGCAGCTCACGTCGCAGCCCCTTACGGAATTTTACTTCTTATTCGTTCCAAAGAAGATATTGAACAATAGTTTTCCCAGGCTTTATAGAGCAGGACATTTTCTTTAAGATGGTTAATAAACAAAGATTGAAAATTTAAAGACTTAGGAATTTCACAGCTAGTCTTTTGCAGGTGCAATATTTTGCAGATGGACTGAGAACCGCTACCACGTCCTTTTCTTTTGCTGTTACAGGAATCGCTTTACCAGAATGTGCATTTTGCCCTTAAACAGCGCGACTGAGTCTCTAATATATAGTGTTAGGTTTTTGTTCCTATCAAAGGAATATTTTTATTGATTTTCAGTATTTTTACACAAAAACCTAGGGTGTGAGGGGACACATTTTGGAAAATTGTGTATGACAAAATCCTGCCATGCGTGACCACTGTGTTTATATAATCAGGTTCCCGCAAAGGTAGTATTAAACGCACTATTATTTTGACCTTTCTGGGATCGCTCAACTTTGAGAAATTTTTCATCAAATGAGGCAGAGGCTGAATAACATTACGAACGACGCCATCCAACTGCGCTTACAAATTTTTCCTTCTACTCTCTTCTCCTCATAGCTGAGTCTTAATCTCACTTGTGGACTTGTAGAGCTTTCCTTGTAGTTTTCTAGAAACAACATATTGCTTAGTAATAGATTACGCACACGGCTGAATATTGAATTTGTTCCAGCTGGTTGCTGCATCCTGTATGATCAGAAAAGTAATAGCGTTCTTCTACTGTAGTTCAGATCCATTCATCCAATGTTCACTCTCGAGAAGCCTCTGCACTGCCCTACACAACACCATCATATTGCATGTTCAACAACCCATCTTCCGAAATTTAGTCACATCGGAACGGAAGCGCCCCACCACGGGTCAGAGAAGAATTTTCGGTAGTTTTACGTGAGAGCGCATTACTTTGTAATAAGAGCAGCTACAACCATGATACTTTCCAGTAGTATAACACTAAGTATATGCTACATAACTGTTGGTATGCGGTTTTTTTGCAATTGGAAAAAGACAACCAATAAGGTCTCCTAATTTTGTTGCAGGACTTATGGGCCACCCTGTATTAATATAACGTATTAATCTAGGATTCTATTTCTAGCCGGAAATTCGTGAACCACATAGAGGCTAACATTCGCTACCTACGTTCTGGCCATGTGATAGAACGTAGGGATCAAATGCCAACCTCTACATACTGTTCCGTCACCTTTTGCTGAAACTTGTAGGAGTGAAGTTAGAAAGGGGCCAGTGTTAACCAACCTTTTCGGGATATGCCAAGCATTCTGCATTTACGTGTCTGCTACGGAGTCTCTTGGATGCGCTCCTGACCGCTATTTCAACAATATCCCTACCTTCGAACGTTCCTGACGCATACAGTACCCGTAAAAAGGTAAAAAGCGTACGTACAGTTGCTAAGCCCTACATCACGACAGCAATAGAACTACTTCGAAGAATTGCCCCAGTCGGAGCACGCGCTTACTGCTCAAGTAAAGGAATTTGTAAATTAGATAAAAGTTTTCAAAACAGAAACCCAGGAAAACTAGTATTTTTCGGAAACTATACTTGTTCACACTACATTCTTTTTTCGGCATGAGTTTATGAGAGAAATGACCTTTTCATCGAATGTTCATTGCAACAACCAGGTATTGTACTGGGTATGGTTCTTGGTCAATACAATTTTGATACATGCAATCTTCAATTAGGTTACAATGTGAGGATTGAAAAAAGGTGAAGATATATCAGCGGACAAATCTGAATAGACTTTAGCTTTTCGTAGTACAGTATAAGAACCAGCTCTAGTGTACGCGTTCATGATGTTGATGACCTTCCGATACCTGAGCTTCGTTTTTGAAATTACCTAGCGCTTTCCGTCCACAGCGTTTTCACTTAAGCAAGAGTCATCAGAAAAATTAAGTAAATGTTGTCCTCCTCTTGCTCATTTAGAGTACAAGGGCTAACATATCCATCGCCTAGGAGCAGTGATTTCTCGCCACCGGAACAATCCTCGCGCACCGAGTTTCCGTGGTGGTTGCCTTTCAACCAAACGGCAGTGGAAACATCCGATGACCTTGCTGGTCCCTCCGAAAACATTGCATACATGTAGATAATTCATCTTTCTCCCACGATGTCACTGAAACACATTCTGCTGGCTTAGTTAAAGATCTTCGTTATCAATTTTCACGCGCAAGGTGGCTCCCGAGGAGTTCTTTTCAGATCTTCCAAAGATGCCATGAAATTTTATGTCGTGTTGGTGGTCTGCATACTTGTGCTGAAGTACAGTGTCAAGCCTAGTCTGTAGGAATATTCATTTTTCTTTCAGCTTCCGAAATATAGTTTAGCTAGTTTCCCTTGTCTTATGTTCTGAGTAGCGGATTTTGTCTACCTAATACATGCGCTTAGCAGTGTGTGTTCCCAGACTAGAATACCTCGTGAAAGCGGGTTTATCGATGTTGTAGCTCCCTCTCGGTATGCTATCATAAGAACGGTAAGGGTTGGATCACCTCGGTTCCGTCTCGTTCCTTCACTACCTTTGCAAACTGATGTGAATTGAAAATGGTCCTTGGATGACGAACTTATTCAAGTTCTTAGGAAGGTGGATGTGTCAGTACGTTAGCCGGATAAAGATTTACTTACAATCTTGGCCTAAGCTCGGAGCACTTCTGCGATCACTGTTCATCGTCATCCCGAGACTGAGTGACGTAGGACGTGGAAGAAGCTTTCTATTGCTCCTCATGGAATAAGATAAGATAAAGATAAAGGGCGGCGTTGCTCAATCCCTTTTGGGATGCGCCACGCATTCTACTTCTACGGGATGTCGTGGAGGCGATTTGAATGCGTATTTAGCCATACAATGACTTGCGGTGGCCAGCCGATGAACACGTCAGCGCCTTATCCTTCCCAGACGAGTCTGGTACCAATTCACCGACCCCGGAGAGATGGAAGGCTTGGTTGGCCTGGGCGGGAAATCCGAACCAGGAACCTGGTGTCGGGTGCAGGCGACAGTCTGCGCCTCCTCCGACTGTGCAGCACGCGCCCCTCCTCAAGGTATAGCTCGCTCAAACGCGTGTTAAGAGACCTTCATGTCGGCTTGCAAGTTCGTGAACTGTAACCAGGCTTACTATTTCGATTGAAAGACGCGAAACGGCCCCCATCTCTCCGAAGAATCCAATAAAAGGTTTCTCGCACACCGTGCTCAATCCGTGGAGCGGATTCCAGCCATTTCTTTGCTAGCGATGAATAAGCCTGTCGTTTTTCTCCTCACAAGCCTCTCACGTATTGTGATGACGTCGGCGTCGATTCACTGGTATTACGCAAAGTGTTCCCATTTAAGCAAAATTTGTCATAGGTGGAGAACGATCCCCCTAGATTCTTCAAAAAGGAAAGACTTTGAGTACACGTGCTCGATACATACATGTCCCAACACATTCTTCATCTTCTTGCAACCACACTGTGGTGTTGGCTGGTCAAGAGCTAGCGTTGTTTTGTTCTGTTTCATACTGGTGCTTCTCCGATTGTTTTTCTTCCCTGACTGGCCCAGCCTTCTGCGCGTGGTCCTTAGCTCGTCTTTAGCGTGGTGGCAATGAACGCCCATATCCCCGTCGTGAAGCAGAGCGCACGAAGAACTTTCGTGTCGATTAGGTCCGGATCCGCTCGCCAGTCTGTAGATTCTATGAGCGGTCCCTAGATGGCCCACCCAGATCTACACTTCCTATGTAACTCGTCTTTAATGCCATTCTCTATACTTGAAAGTTTTCCAGAGAAAAGGCTGTCTCCTCATTCTTGTTTCTTATTTTCTTCTATGATTAAATTTTTGAATTGAAACCGTTTAGTTTTCTTATAACACACGATAATCATAACACGAAACGAAGGGTTTCCTAAAAATTATATATAATGATATCTGGGGGATATTATGCTTGGTTGGCAGTAAAAGTCCTATCCTTTCAACTGCAGTAATGTTGCGCATCTCATTTTAAAGATCAGCGGGGTTGTACAGGGTGCGTAAAAAGTATTGACGCACTAAGCGTAAACGTTAGAAATAACAGCACATTAGTAAATTTAACAAGTTTATGTACAAAATGTTAACAATGATCTAGCAAACAGAACAGCATCACTTGTATTTTATATGGGCTTCTTTGCTGCGAATGCAGGGGCGAAGATGACGAGGAAAGGCATCGACGGTGCGCCGCAAGTTATCCACGTCGATTTCGTTCTATGCTTTAACCTTCAGTGACTTGATACTTTTGTGCATTCAACATGTAAAAGTGTTACATATTCTTCAAGGACCTCCAAAGTGCTAATTCTGGCGGAGGGCTCGCTGCAATGGAGGCGCATTCGGCAAGAATCATGGTTTGTTAATTCCCCACAAGCGTCTCTCGTTTTCGTGGATACAGGAGTGAAGATAAATCAGTAGAAGTATCTGAATTACGTCCTATCGAAGCAACTAATTTCTTGGCTCAAATCCCACCTTGGGAGTAAGCCGTATGTCTTCCAGCAGGATCAGATACCTGCGCAGAGTGTCGAGGATTGTTCAGGACTGGTGCCTGGAGGACTTCATTTCGGCAGAGGAATGACCTCTGTATAGACCGGATTTGAATCCGCTGAATTGTTCTATATGGGAAGTTTTGGAGAACAAAGCTTGCGCTACTTCCCACAAAAGTATGAAGTCAGTGAAGGATGATACTGTCAAATCATGGAACGAAATCGACGTGGATACCTGCGGCGCACCGTCGATGCCCTTCCTCGGCGTCTTCGGTCTTGCATTCGCAGCAAAGAAGCCCATATAAAGTACAAGTGATGCCGTTCTGTTCGCTAGATCATTGTTGACATTTTGCACATAAATTTGTTAAATTTTATAATGTGGTGTTTTTTCCAAAGTTTACGTTTAGGGCGTCAATACTTTTTCCACACCCTGTAGTCTCGTGGTGGGTTAAATTTCGAGTTCACCACGCGTTCACCATATATGTGCTTTACTTGGAATTTTTCAAAACAGGAAGATTACGTTATTTTTTGCCTAGAACTCTGCTGAGCCTTTAGTTGTTCTGAAGTTTTGATTGCTTGAAACTTCCTCAAAGCCTTCATGCCCGAACTAGTACTTACAGATCATCCAGAGCCTTGAGTAGTGGCACTATTTCTCGTGCGAGGAGTTCCTCATTTCTAGAATTAAATACCCTCAACATTTCTACTACGATAGTGAGTTATGATTCATCAATTTTCTTTTCTTCCTTTCCATTCTCTAATCAAGGCATACCCGTTGCACAAGTATTAGCTCTGCCTATTCGCAACACGCGTGTTTTGCTAGGTTAGATCTTTTCGTGCCCTTTCTCTGTTTTATTCTTCTAAAACTTCTCTTTCTTAACCAAAAATTGTATGCAAAAATAAGAATTACAGATTTGCTATCCACGTCACATTGACTAACATGACGCCCAGCAATACAAAAAATCGTGTCACACATGCCCAACCTGCATTTTCGCACCGCTGTAACTTTTTCCAGTCTTAAGCTACGTCGCTATGTTTCAGCACGCTTCTTGAGCTATACTGCCTACAAAATCCACAACTTGCAGCCGGAAAGACTCGAAGTTGATAGAGTTATTACGCTCAGAGCACGCCGCGATGCAATTTGCGAGCTGTCGCGCCCAGTCGATTGATAGGTTCGATCCTATATACATTGTGCACAGCGCACTCCAAAGTCTCGCCGGAACAGAGTGCAGCAATTCCTGAGTAGGGCGGCTGAGAATTTCTCATAAAACTCCCTAAGTGCTCACTCTACAAACTGTCCCCCCCCCATTGATAGGTTCGATCCTATATGCATTGTGCACGGCGCACTCTCAGAGGATTCCTGGAATGACAAAACGCTTTACGCCATGCTTGGCTCCGAGAACATGAAAGTCCTGGAATATAAGCTTCTCCAATAGCAAAAAGTCTGCTCCAACCATCTTTGACCACCCAATGCGAAAAAGCGGTGGTTTGGCGAAGTTGTATACATGATTGTGTGGATCTCGAAGAGACGAATGGGACGGTACCAACCGTTTCTCAAGAAACCTCAAATTAGAGGAATTGTGAGCATGTGACGGCTTTCGACGCCTTGCGGCCGACAACTCGTCCGCGACCGACCTTCTCAATGGAGCGCAAGTTTTCAATTTTGGCCATTTTTGATCTTTCATATGAACTGTATATACCAAACGATAGAGCTCGTTCTCCTGAGCTCAAGTATGCGCTTGCTTTTTCAAATCGACGACTTTCGCGAGTCATAGCAACAAGACGCAAAAACCGCAAAAGTGCGGTTTTTTCGGCGTCTATTCAAAAGACGCGTCCGGTACTGCATTTCAACACACCACGACATCTATGCAGGTCTATAGCGTAATGTATAAGAAGCGACCTATTCATAAGGATAGTAAATATTAACCATCGATAAATGCTAGCTAAGAACACGAACACAAGAGCTTCAAAAGGGACTATGACCTGGTGGGTTGTTGTTCGTGTTGTGTTCAGCGTGGTTTATTGTCGGTGCGGTTATCTCTAAAATTCCGAGTGAATTCCGGGTTCACCGTTTAAATCAAGCTCTTATCGCATTGATATAAGAAGGGCTGGCATCGCCTTTTCGTTATAAAGAAATGGGAGACTAACTAAGCAAAAAATGTGATGATGGACTGGGACTCAAAATGCGATGATGGACTGGGACTCAAACACCTAGAGAGAAATTTCTATCTTGTTGACCCAGGTGCATTCCACCAGTACGTGGAATATAACTCTCCAGATAATAAAAAATTTTTTGAAAAGGGTTGGCATGGATGAGCTGAATATTAAGTCAACTCTTATAGTAGTTAACATTGAGCGCAGCTATTCTTGGTTAAAAGATAAGGATTAAAAAGAGAGCAAGTTTTCCGCCCGAGACACTCTGACTCGTTGCTGCGAGTCAGAGTTACTCCAATGTTTGAAAGAAAGAAAGAGCTTTTTTTATAAAAATGGACAGAAAGGAAGTTATCTAGATAGCTACTTGAACCCGATCTCATAACCTGAGCCAAATATAGCCCACCAATAACGGTGTTTTTCACTGCTGGAAGAGTGTTACGGCAATATCAAGATCTTCCGAAAAGTCTGTCAGAGAAGCCTCTTGCTTCACGCATACTTCTACTACTCATTGGAGAACCATTCTATGATCCACCGGATTTGAACTGTCTACCCTATATTGCGCCCTGAATAAAAATATGAATATTTCGTCCTACACTATGAACACGTGATTATACTAGAGCGGTCAAAAATGTGGGTCATTTTAGACGCTCAACTTTGAATATGAATAATCCGACGCAACCATTTTGACGAAAATAAAAGGTTTTTATACAAAGTGCTTTTGCTCATGGAAGGCTTGCAAAATGGGTTCTTCTTTGAAAATTTTATTTGTTAGAGCCCATAAATTGTCGGGAGGCGTCATGTACATTCTCTTCTTGGAATGGCTTCGTCTCTAAGATACTTCACCGAGACTGTGAAACGACGTCACATTAGTGACATCGCTGGATGAAAAGATGCACAATAAAAAATGAAAGAGGGCAATAAGTTAACACTCAAAAAGTTAACACTTCATCAACTAGCAGTACTCGCTACTCTAAATGATGAAGAACGTTTCCTGTAATTGAGGCCACTTTAACTTAAAAACCATCGCAGTGTATTTTTGGTGTTTTCGTGCAGGAACAGTGTATTCTAGTAAGCAATTATCCTCGTCGAAAACGGTGAACGTTCTTCTGATAAGAACGGAAGAACATAGAGTTCCTTCGCAGCGCTATCAGTCGAGGCGTAAGATCACAGGGCCGGTATTAGGTGAATCTCACCTTTTTTCACAAACCACTGGAGCTTCTCCCATGCGAGAAAGGCGGAAAACGTGAGAAGGGCCAAACATCCTTGCTGCGTTTGAAACCACAACCTCTGCGCAAGGTAATGGTATGCAACGTGTCTCACTACAGCTACAAATGGAATGTAAAAAATGGCCAGAACCTCTGGAATGCAAATACTTAGGAACCTTTTTACCCGACTTAGTATCTCTGAGTTTTCTTCAAAAGAAGAAAAGTAAGGAATATCTAAACTTTTCAACTAGTCAGACCAAAGCGCTCGGTCATTTAGAGCTGTAATTTTCATTCGGTAGAAGAAAGTGTAATTTAAAAGGTGAATAACATAATGTTTGCCTTGGTTTCTATACTCCTTTTTTGGCTGCTCCTTGGTTTCTCTCTAGGAAAAAGCAACCACATTGCAAATTGAATGATCAAGTATAATTTTCGCTTTTATGGGAAACACCTTTCCCTACGTGCTTGCTTAGTGCGGAATAACACTACTAGAGAAATAAGAAATTGTGCTTTAAGACAATCACATTCCATTTCCACGATTAAAACGCTTTTTTCAAAAAATTTTGTTCCAAAATTCTATCTCATGCTTTGCTAAAATCACCTACAGAGTAACAAGTTCTGTGTATATGCTTTGGTAATTTAGGTGCCTAGGTTTGGTCGTTTTCGTCGAAACGATCGCACGCGTGTCTACAATATTCCTGACGGTATCACTGTACCACGGAGGTTCTGTACTCATAATCAAAAACTGGGAGCTCAACGAAGTTTCTCTCATCTCGCATGCAATATTATGATTGCGAACGATGACGGTATCAGCGGAATACTAGCTAAGACTTCGGGGCGTTTCTTTATCCGACAAAATGCTGAAGTCGGATCTGCGAGACGTGACATAATAAACTCCTTATCGTTTGCGGTTACGCCGATGAATCCACGTTTCCTTCGAGAAGTTTCGGGCGATTTCAGAGCACTCAGATGTGTGCACATGATATTACGTGATTTCCATATATATACAGACATGACACGAATGCATGTGCATCTGCTCTGCTTTCACGTGGCAGCTTCGCTTCTGTCTCTCGCTCACTTTCAGCATTAACGCTGGCTTCTATGAACGCTCGTCGTAGCTACCATATGATGTCACATTGCAAGTGCGGAAATTACATGATGTAAATTCTTTCCCGCAGTGTATCTCCTGCCAAAGACTATCAATGTGTTCGTAGGCATCTACTATAGACAGCCAAATACATTGTAACAGTAGTGTACTAAGGCCACTTCGGTTAGCACGGTGTTGAATTCGTTGTCTTGACCCTTTTTTATCCTGCACGACGCATATATTCATGCGTTAAAAAACATGCATGCTCCACTAATTATTCGCCTTGCGTTGAAATGGGGGTTCACTGATGACTGATTGGGTCCCTTTGATTAATTATTCGTCGATTCAAGTGATGTGATTTCCCTCTTCAGTTTTTTGCATAGAGCTTTTTTATTTATTGGAGATTGTTGGAAGTGTGCTCCTGTTAACTTCGTTCGACCTCCAATCCATATACCCAAAGTAGCACCGTTAATTTAATACACCGACATGTAGGTAATAGTTCTAAAAGCTTGTTTTGTCCATGAACTCTTACTTTACTGCATTTTCTCTGATATTTTGAATTCTGGTGAAGTTCGCCAATCGATTTTCAAGGGATCGTGTGCCTTATATGTATTGATTCCAATGATTTTCAGGGAAGAAAGCTGATGCCGTGAACAAGGACTATTGCTGCCTTGCACCGACACCTATGTAAGAGCAGCTTTAGTAGTCACTACAAACTATTTATTTAATCGCTTCAAAGTTGATGCAACCAGAAACATTTCTCAAGATGTCGTCTTCACGCATACATTTTCCTATGCGGTCCTGACTTCGCCTTTTCGCTGAATATCACCGAATCGGCAATCTATTCAAAATCTGAAAAATGGTTCCTTGACAAGATGTAAAAAAACGTTTTCAAGACATTTTATAAATAATGTAAAAATGCATAAAATAGTTGTAGAAATTTGTGGTAAAAAAGAGCTTATGGAGAGAGAGATTAGTTTGCTCAAGCCAACGAAATTCTCGAGAGAACTGTTCAGTCTGCAGTGGTGAAGCATACGGCAACCACCGACGCCGAGGATGGGGTGCTTGCGGGTAGGACAGTGGCATCGCTTTATGAACGGGAGGTAGTGGGCTCTGTTCCTGTGTTGTGTGGTGGTTTTTCATCGTCCTAGCCTTCATGTTGAGGCGGAGAAGAAGTGCTGTCGCGAAAATTTTTCCAAATAACACGACTAAACACAAGGGAGCGATCGAAAAACTAAAGAGCTTTCCAATTACTCTTTAGTGATGTCGTGACTTTAGAAATTCGTATTAAAGAGATCGTGAGGAATTTCAGTGCATCCGTGTGTCATTGATCATGCAAACAACTCCTGTCACTGGCGAACGTTTAAGTGCAACTTCGAGCTGCACCTTCCCGAGTTATGTCAACGGCGTCAGCCATAGTTCAGTGCTCGGAGCAGTGTGGCTGTTCATATTGTAGTCCAAGTGAAAGTCGCCCGATTTCACTATTTTCTGGTTACTGATTCTTTATACTGATTCTTAGATCAATGCATATATTGAATGTGCTGGCGTAATCAACGACAAATAACAACAATTAAATGCATGTTTAGTGATGAATCATTTATCTCCAATAATCAGTCCCACCCTTCACCTATCTCATCCTCTAATCGAGAAGGATCAGTGGTCTATCCTACAAACTAATGGGGTTGTTTAATTTATTCGGCAGGAGGGTCATTGCCTCTTTCACTCTTTTCAATTCTTGCATCGTTTTGGGCGTGCGGTAGGATGTAGGAATCGTTACCAATTGTTTCTTCATCCACCGTTTCATATATGTAACCGCTGTAATCGGTGGAACAAGTATTGGGGAAGGATGTAGCTCCTGGCAGGTAACCCACATCTGTAACGAGTCTTTTGACGATGCATTCACTCACTGGTGGCAAGACGAGGACTTCTTAGTATAACGAACGACAGTCAAATGCAGGGAAATTCCTCGCTACATGATTCCTCGCTTTAAAAAACTTCTGAAGTCATGGAATAATTAAGGATTACTACAAAGACTCGAATATAACTCCTTTGTCTTGAATCGCGTGTTATGTTGGAAAGTTTTCACGAGCGACACTTCTGCATCGCTCCAGTGGTCAGCGACGCTGCAATAGGATCTATGACGTGCATGGATCACCTGTGATATCCACCGCGCCATCCAAGCTTGCCCCTCGTTGCTGAATGGTTGACCCCGTAGCGACCTATGACGGCGTGTAGGGGGTACCGGAAACGCGGTTCCGCAGTTCAGAATCTCTCCGCAACTTTTTTCAGAGAGTGGCGATGGGACACTGTAATTTCGAATATCCGCGAACTCGATGAAGGGGAATGCAGTCGTGGTGGGTGGTCTTCTTTGATCCGTTTTGGCCAATCCATAGTAGGCAGGTGCATAATTGTTCGACCTTCAACAAGAAGTGCGGGTCTATGCACTTCCCAAGTCCACAGAATTGACCCTAACCCGATCGAGTTGTTATGCATTTACAGTGTCGCATGTATACACTAGTTAGAGTGCGAAACGTGAAAGGAATTAAGCTCTTTCTACTGCGCCATACTTTTATATGACTCCGTGAGTGCGCCTAGGCAGTGACCCGGGAAGGCTAAGCGATGTCCTTGCCAAAGTAGTGTTCTAGATTGTGTTACACTGCGAAACTACGTTGCCTCACTAATTCGAGAACGCTAGAAGCCTAGATGGTGTAGGCGTTCAACCGTCTCGAAACTATCCGTGTTGCAGCAGGATTGGCCCACTCACGTTTTTCGAAGTCAAAAAATATAATGGAAAGATTTAGATGCAAGTACTAAAATAGGGGTAAGGACAAAGGAAGGCGTTGATCAATCACCTTTGGAATGCGCCACGCGTTCTATTTCTACAGGTCGCCATGGAGGCAAAATGAGCGCGTATTTGCCTACACAATGACTTGACGTCCTGAATGAGGCAGTGTTTTCTCATTCTCAGACAAATCTGGTACCAATTCACCGACCCCGGAGGGATTGAAAGCATGGTTATATTGGGCGGAACATCCAAACCAAGAACATGGAATCGAGTGTACACGACAGCCGACACCTCATCCGACAACGCTCCACGAACCAGAATGCTATAACAGCAAATATTAATTAAGGAGAAAAGTGGTAAATAGCAATGCCAGCTTCGTTTCCTGGAATGAACAACTCTTGTGTTCATCGCACATGTAACATCTTAACTCTTCCTAATTTCTGCTTCGAAGGGAATTCGGTACTGTAACTGAAATCGCCCTAATTAAGTGGTATCATGTATTATAGTTTGGGCAAACTCAATGAGGAAAATCCTTATGAGGTTGCCTTTCAAGAGCGACCTAAAAATCTGACGCAATTGGTGCCGCAATTCTTCTTTTACCTTTTATATGTGTGACCAAATTTTACGCAGAAAAACTCAGAAAAACGTTGGTCAATTTTGTGCTAATGAAAGCATGCATATGGGGCCTTGTCATCTGTTCTCTATTTTTATAATACACCATGGGTGCGCCACAAAATCTGCCCAACTTTGCTTAGCTCTTGAAGCGTTATGAGCAAAATTTCAGCGACATTTTAATGACATCACGTTGTTGCAAAATATATGGCCATTTCTCAAAACGTCCTCCTTCGTTTTTAACAAAAAGGGATGGAGATCGATGTTGCGCGTGTGTAATCCATAACGGCTTCGGGCCACGTGCTTGAATTTCTGCTCCTTAATACATTTGCTAAGAGGATTTCTTTAGGGCAAGACCTGTTCTATAAGCTCGATATGTCTGTTATTTGGAACCACTGATGTTAGCCTATGCACTTCAGTACCACTTTCGAGATATGCATAGCAGCCAGTTTTACGAGAAAGCAAAGGCCTCCTACAAAGAGTGGTATTCTGTCCTCGACCCTTGAATTCTTCGTTACAGTGTCCACATCCATCTCTGTGCTCAATTTCCTTTTCGTGTATAAAAATGCGTGCTGATTAATGTTGCTGTTTAAAAAACCATCACTCTGCCAATGTAGTCTGGGCTTTTTTTTTAAATTTTAAATAGCGATGAGCTGCAACTGCTGCTGCCCAATGTCCACAACCATCTCAAGTGCTTGAAGCTTTTTTTCTGCTGTAGCGCTCTTATTAAAAAAGAATGATCTTTCCACAGTGGGACACCATCGTGACTCACTTTCGAAGCGTTTTGGTATTTTTATGCTCACTGTACATCGAGAACACTGACATTTTGGCAGCTGCATGGAGTATACATAAGGGCGGTGAATTTAAAATGTCGTGGTTTTTGCTGTCCACAGCTTTTTTATAACATTCTTTTCCGAGGTCCAACGTTGTAGAGCTGAAATTTCAAAAAGTTTTTTTCAGTCGGTTATGTTGACTGGTCCTCATTTTATATTGCAATCGATCGGATCTTCAAGCGCCTTAATAATATACTTTCTACACACTTAGGATGTTTCAGAAATAATTTTCTCACGAAGCTTTGAGCAGCGGGACAGTCGTTGCTCCCTCGGCATGAGAGCCATCTCTTCTGTAACAGCCACACGATAAGAATTATAAGCTAACCCAAGATAAGAAGGAAATCGTGCTATAGTGTAGTAAACAGCTGAGCGCTCGTCTCTGTCAAATTTACGGGAAACCAGAGCTAAAAATTTGTTCACGTATTTCTAATTCACACCCCATATGCTGTGTATGTTATTCTCTACCTCTATTCTTCTTTGCTGAATATTTATATATTTATTTACTACTGTAATGCTACATTTTCAACAAATATTTATGTACTTGGGTAATACCACTTTTTTTTTTTCAGGAAAAACCTGTGTTCCTATCCCCAAATGTAATGGAGCGTTGACAGAAATCTGGGCTATGAATGTAGCAGTGCTTATTATAATTAGGTACGTACCAAAATTCGCCGCGATCAGCTTTTTTTCAAATTATTCGCTAAAGCAATCATACTTGCTCTGCAGGAAAGCACAATGCACACAATTTGAAGAATTTTTAACCGCTCATATTTTTAACCGTATTCTGCCCGTATCGTAATTATAGTTCCACCTCACGAAACGTATCGAACAAGGACTTTCCACGACCGCCTTCTTATGATGTCCTTTCTGCAGAGTCCACGTGATATCAAGGAATTTTCATCTCTTTCAAGAAGACGTGGCTCGAGCAATTGCTTGCTTAGCGTATCTGCTAACCCTATGGCTGATCCGGATTCCTACAACTAGGAAAAGTACTGGAATGAGCATATAAACATGAGGGCCAGAAACAGCGGGTTATTTGACGGTGGAAAATCTCCTCTGCACTGGGTCAGAACGACGTCTGGTCAGAGCAATCGCAGTGAATTAAGTTTCCTTTATGGAAAACTTTTTACCGGTACTAGGAAACTCTCTGAAAATCCGGAAAGCTCGCTGCAGCTCTGACTTGCACAGACATCCACTCTTTATCCTTCTTTGTAGGAATCAGGGGTGCACATTTAACGGTTAACGATTTAACGAATTTATCGAATTAACGGCTTTCTTCGCTAACTTCTGGCTTAACGACTTAACGGAAATTTTCAGAAATTTAACGAAATTTTAAAAGGATTGTTTTTCAAAAAGTTTACTACTTTTTCGCTTAGCCTTCACTAGTACTGCAGGCCTCACCCTTTCGATTATGTCTGCTCCTGCAAAGCTATTGAAATCATAAAGCACAAATGAAAGCAATCCGTTCTAGCACAGCGTAAGAGTCTGTTCAAACTTCGCGAGGGGAGCGATGGGAGGATTTCTCTGGCCGACCGATCGCTCCCGTTGCGAAGTATGAACGGGCCCTGGCAAGAAGATATTGCGCTCCAACGCCAATCCGTCGGGGTCTGACCTATGTGGTCACCCCTGTGACGTCAGGCACAGTGCGCGAATTTTTTCTGTCATTCTACTTCTCATGCCTTCTATAGCACACTTCAGTTTTCAGAGGTAAATTGAATTTAGGGGCTGGGAAAGTTCTTCGTCGAACCGCCAAGCACGTCACCGAATCCTGGTCTGGTCCCCTCGTAAGATCCGCATATTCACACTTGGCGCTGCTTATTTCACTCACTGCCTGGAACAGTCGAGACAAAGAGAGAGTTTTCGACAGCTGGACTTATTTTAATTGATTTGCGAAAAACGCTACCAACAATATATGTTGGAAAGCTATTTTTCCTGAACTGATAGGATTTTAATTGCATTTTAATTACTTCCTTCAGCGCAAATAGCATGGGATGGGGCCATCCTACATATATTACGACAGTACGACCATAAACAACGTCTTGTGTTGTACGAAGTTAAAAGATTTCACTTTGTGTTGTATGAAATTAAAAGCTTTATGCAGCACTATTGGGTTCTACCCAAATGATGAACTGAGCTAGTCGATTTCTGATGTAAGTGGACAAACATGTGGCTTCTTGACAAGGCGAGCATCACTAAGTTCAAGGTGACTAGTTCAAGGTGGCGCGTCACGAGTTTGGGGGTCTTGTACGCCCGCGATGCCTACCGGCAAGCGGGTCGGAGCGCAGTGGAAGTGCGGTTGCTTCGTGCGAGGAAGGTCGGGGGCTTGGTTCCTTCGTGCTGCTGAATTTCTGCATTTCAAATGACTGGTTGAGATTTGGGAGACTCTGACGTCTATGCCCTTTTTAGACGTTTTCTACGCATTTTCCAGCTGTACACTGTGGAGAGTTCCTTTCTTGCGACTTGTTTGTTATTGACCGGTTTTCTAACCACAAGACAATGAGAAAGCTATTCAACATAATGGTGTATAAACGCTCAACACCAGTGATAGAGAGGCACAAAGTGCATGGAACAGAAGCATTGGTCACAATGCGGACAGCGTATAAAACCTACAGGCTCCTCTGCCCACTGCTACCCACTGCTTGCTTGCTTCTCCACATCCATCAGCTCATCTTGCGGATCACAATCTTTTTCTTATTCTTCCACCACTTCCAGCTATTCGTCTTCGTCAACTTCAAGTTCACATACTTCGAAGTCCTTGAGTATGCTGGCCATCGGCCAGCTTAATTTCTTCCCTCCAAGGTTCCTTGCCTAAAGGTGGGCCACACTTCAGCGTGAGCAGGTGGATCACCGCTCGAGCATCGGCGGATATTGTTGGTGGTTTGTTCTAGGAATCTTCAGCAGATCTCTGATTTTCAGGTGACGGGAAAAGATGAGGGAAAGAGTGTATCGATTGCCGTTTAGGTCAATTTGCGGAATCCTCGTTTCTCACTTGAACCACCTCCGACGTCACATCCTAGTCTCTTTTGAAAACCCGAGCAGGATGGTTTTTCCTGAGGTGATTGGTCCATGTGTGGAAACAAACTGTGAGAGCCTGTTTATACGCTGCCCGTATTGTGCCCAGTGCTGCTTCATGCACTTTGTACCTGTGTATCACTGGTGTTGAACATTTATAGATCACCATGTTATACACCACAGCGTACAGCTGGAAAATGCGCAGAAAACGTCTGAAAATGGTATAGACGTCAGAATCCCCGAAATCTCAACCAGTCAGTTGAAATGCAAAAGTGCAACGACGCGGAGGAATCAAACCCCCGACCTTCTTCGCAGGAAGCAACCGCACTTCCACTGCGCTTCAACCCATTTTCCAGCTGTACGAGCTGTTTGATATTGTTTCTCCATAAATCTCAAGTATATTCAAGTACATAGACTTGTGGTTATGATACGGTTCAAAGACGTTATCAGACTAGTACAAAATGTACTAGGAGTCTAGAGTTCCTCAAAGTGAACGTGCCGGAGTTTTCTAGACTGCAGGCGTGATGGTCGCCATGAACGGTCTGGAAAGCTTGAAAAATGGTAGTTGCAAAAGTTGGGATGGGACCTGTAATTGTGCCGGCTGAGCAGTGCTTGTGTGTCTGCAGAAAGCGAAAAATGAAGCTGAAAACTCACCATGTGTTGTCATTCATTCTTACCAGTATAGGATCCAGAATCTTCATACAAATTGTCGGTATTTGCGGTGAATAGACGTCATCTTCAAGCTGTTAGGCCCCGTTTATACTTCGTCGCGGCGCGACGCGATGGCCACGCAATGAGGCCAAATTGATCAATCGCGTCGCACAATCAATATGGCCACTATGGCCCCTGTTATACTCCCGCGGGAGCTTCCGCGGATGGGCGAAAATCATGTCGGGACCCCGCGCCGGGCCACTCGTCGCGGCCCGCCACGCCCGCCTCCGCCGTGCACCATTGGTCCGCGGACGTTCCGCGGATGCTCCCGCGGGAGTATAACAGAGGCCATACGTGGCGTCGCGTCGCGCCGCGACCAAGTATAAACGGGGCCTTACGCGCTCGTGTTTATTTGTAACCATACATATATGTTGTTTGTGCACTCGCACAGTACTCTTCTAGTGCTGCAGCAAGATCTCTTCTTATCTATAATAGTGTATTTCTCATTCACTTGTTGGATGAGGTTGCCCAACCATCTGAAGGGTGCATGGGAGAATTGTGGAACACGACATGTTCTTGCAGTTCCTGCTAAGCGTTCTTGAAGAAAATGCGTCTTATCAAGGAAATAGGTTTAGAACGAGCTGCACTAGGCGAGATTTTTGGATAGAAAAATCCATACGTAATCAAGATGGGGTCGCCGAGGGAAACCCAGATACCATGCCGCGGAAGCCAGTCGAAGTCAGATTTACAGTCGAGCACTGCGCAGTTAAGTCCAATACCTCGCCCTAGAAAGTTCAACCGAACTTTTCTGCAGTTCATCGCTGGAACAGTGCACTCAACATCGGATCAAGCCGTTTCGACTTTCGCTTCGTTGAACCGGATTCATTCCGAACAACGACGACGACGGCCAACCACGGCGGCGACGTCCACGATTCCATCAACGAGCTATTATTTGGCGCGGCTGAAGAAAACGCTCACCGGTCCTCTGAAAGATGTCACTTGTCACTTCACCTCACCTACAGGAGATGCGCGGAACACCATTACTACGGTTTCCACTTGTTCCTTGGGGAGCCCATTTCGTTGCAGTGTCGCCATTATTATATATATTATTATATATTATATTTCGGCTGTGCTTTTCTCAATATCATGTCTAGTCATCTGACATTTTATTTATCACAATACGGAGCCTATCCACCATCATGATGTTGCTACCCAGAGCTACATTTGTGTATCGAGATAATATATATTTTTTATTTATAGGTGATATTCCATATTGCTTCCAAGCTTTCTCCTTTATTAGTTCAACTACAGAATCACGTTTTATCATGCTCTGCTTCAATTGCTGGGCACCACTTTAGTTTTCTGCTTATCTTTAGCAATATAATTGAATGAGAACGATTAAATGAACGCTTAAAATTGATGTCACATGTTTGCTCTGTTCAAGGGAGTAATGGTTTCTCTAAAAGTTTGCTACATTCATTCTCAAGCCTTGGTTTCTCTGGTCATTGTGAAATGTTATAATGAGTAGTGGTTCTCTTCCAGACATTACCGTACCTCTGAGATTTTCGTTATAACGAAATAAACTCACAGGTTACACACCTTTATCAGGAGATGCATTAATACTGTGTCTAAGCTGTTCGTTACCATTTGCTACACCCGAACAGTTTCATGTCGCTTGGTTCGCTATAGCGAGAAACAAGGATATTAAATTCTTCCTTTTCCGCCTCTTTTTCTTGTTGACGCAAGATATTCCATATGTACTACTGCAAACCTAGCGGTATGGATAGGTTATCGAGCTACAAATTGGCACGATTAGTATACAAATAGCTACAGATTCAATGCAATAGTGCGCTAGCAATGCATTAAGGAGTAATGGGCTCCTGTGCTTGTAAGAGCCTTGTACTGCCTTGCTGTTTTGACGAACAAGTTCTCGAATTTAGTGAAATGATCAGTGAACAACCAGCTCTTAAACAACAAACGAAAAGACTTGCTCTCAGCAGACTCGCGCTATCAACAACAATTCCCTGTTAAACCTACATTGGCCCTTCACTTAAAAGGTACGCTGATTAACCTAAATGGATAGAGAAAATGTTTGAAAGATTATACTAATTATGGAAGAAACCTCAAGTAAGGCATAATTTGGGAGACACCCTGTGGAAAGGAATCATGCTTTCAATTAATTGCTGATAACTCTGACCAGCTATCATGTTAACGAAGCTGCTTAAGACAGATCGGCAGAGTCAAAGAGCTGATAAGCCAAATCGGGTCCAGTGAGAAGAAAGCTAGAAGTATTTCATTGCATTTCATTGGAGGAGCTAACCATGGAGACTATGAACCACTACGGTAGGAATGTAGCATCTTGCTGTATGCGGACCGGCAAACCTGTGCAACAGTTGTCTCATTAGCATCGCCGAGAAGAGGCCACTCAGAATTGGGTAATCGAATCTAATCCTATTAGGGCAAATGGCGCGGTATCAGGTGTCAGAAAAAACAGGCTGACGACCAGCGTTGCATCTATAGCTTATATCTGGCCTCAAGGCGAGTGCCTCGTGAAGGCGTTGTGATGTAGGAAAGCAAGGATTTAGGAATGGTTTTCTTCTGAAATATTTATGCCGAATGAAAATGAATCAACACAACGCAGTTTCGGAGTTCCATTAGTTTTCACTATGAAAATGACATCGCCCTTTACACCACGATCTCAGAAAAATTACGAATTCGACCGTAGATTCCGCTTTTCACCTCCTCTCATAAACTGATTCAGAAACCAGTGATATTTTGAAACAAAAAAGTGCAGTATTGACAGTTGGATAATTTATCGAGAAGGCAAGAAATATCTAGCTTCTGTAAGTCATCTGTCTTTCAAGCTGTCTCGGGGGCAACGTGCTCTTTAAATTCTGCCTCTTAATGAGACAGGCAGTTTTTTTAATGGGAAAGTGATCATTTCTATAGTAGGAACTTTTGTTCAAAGGTGGTTTGCAGTCACAGTTGCACCTGTACGATATGAAAGTTTATCGAGTCAGGGAAACACAGGGCGTCTGCTCCTTTCGAAAATCCTATAAATATTTGTTGCAGCCCAGGGGCTGTACTGTTCAATGACTATGCTGTGAGTCGCCTTCAAGAGCTTTACCTAGTTAGTCGACGAGAGTAACTAATTGGCGGATCGTCCCCAGTCGCCCTGGGAAGTGGGCTGCTCCGTCTGCACTCTCAGTGATCACCGTCGAAAGCGAAGTTGTCCGAATGCGGACATTACGTTACACGCGTCGATGTGTGCTGCGTAATTGTCGGGGAGCGTCGCCGTCGCCGCCGCCGCCGCCGTCGTCGTCGCAGTCGTCGTCGTCGTCGTCGTCGACGGCTGCGACGGTGGACTCGCTCGTGCAGGCGCAGTAAGCGCCGGCCGGCGATGGATGGCGACGGCGAGGACGACGAGGTGCGCGGCGGCGGCGGGAAGAAGGGGGGGGGGGTTCGTCCGTCGAAAACGAGACCAGCCGACCTGCCCGTTTCTATCTCGCCATCGCCCATTGTCCGACCATGTTTTTGCTGCGGACGACGCGCACTTCCAACAACCCCCTACTATCCCCACCGTCCTGGCGTCCGTCGTCCGCCGTCCCCGCCTCCTGCCTCTATCGTCCTCCTTTCCCTCATCATCGTCATCTCATCGTACTTCGCTCTGGATCCATGTGTAGTAGCACTGCTTTAGCCGCAGAGCTCGGCCACATCTGCTCAACATGCGTTATCCCCTCCGCACCGCTCTGTCGCTGCTAGCGCAGTGACTTCAATGCGATTGAAGACCTGCTGGTGCTGTTCTTCAAAATTGGTGTCCTCGCGTCTTATCCAGCTGTCTGCCCCTCTGCCTGCGAAAAACCGGTTTCGCTGCTTGTTTTTTCCTTTCGATCGGTTTGGAAAATTCTCGCAACCGTGCGACTTAATTTCATTCTGCATAGCGTTTCCCAGGCATGCCCATCGATACTAGGCGTGAAAATCTGGAGATTATATTCTCCGTATGAGCATCTGTGGAATCCATATAGTCGGCCACTCTTGTGCACAGCATTGTCTCCGCTGCTCTGCTATTCCTTGAATTGTATGTGGCCAACATGGATCAGCATCATTTCAGTTTTTGTCTGCAGGATATCGAAGGCCCTAAATATGATTTGTCAAATCAGGGCCCATACGATATAAATTCTTCTACTGGTGACTGGTCTTATTAGATATGCTCGATCGCGTCTCAACAAACTATTGTATCGCTGCTGACACAACCTGTCGCACTATTCTGTATTCAGTACAGGGTACAATGCTTACTCCTTTCTTCTAAACCTATTTTAAATCCTTCTTTTAAATTTTTATTGTTCCATTCGCACTTTATGAGGTAACAGCGGTCTGCTTATGCAGTCGTAAGTACCAACACACATCATTTGCACTGACGATTCTGATTCTAAAAACAAGAAATGCGAGACGCAAGTAAGCGAAATCTGCATAAAGAACAACTTTCTTCTTGAGTCTCAGTACGACACCGATTCTCTCTGCAATATCGTCAAGACAACTAGGATAGATCCAATGTTCCCTATGGAAAACAATGTTAGCAACCTAAGAGTGCTTATAGAACTCTGATCTAGAATCGCTGTTCCAGGCGAGACCTACGATTATTAAGGAAAAAATAAGCATGCTGCATGCGGATAAGAAACGTAATTCTTGATCCAACAACACTCATGAAACCTTTTTTGGCCCTGTACTATTCGGTAGTACATCGCTTCAAGAAAAGAAAAAATAATCCAATTTGGCTATCGCACTGTTTCGAAATCAGGATGCACCACCGGTTTGAAAACAAAACAATCACAAAAAAGGTGGCGCATAGTTGTTCTCTTTCTTAAACTTTCGTTTAAGTTCAAGAGTTGAATGAAGTCAGTGCAAAGCAATCATTGAGTGATGAGTCACCTTTTCCGTCGGAACACGGAATTTAACGAAAGGACTAAAAACGGCCAGAAACAGGGATCGGATTCATCAACGACTTACATAACTTCAACAGAGAACTCACAGCGGAAAACTCAGATAACGCGGCTTATCGCTCACCATATCGCTTGGTAAGCCCCTATCAGGGAGAGTAGCTGTAATTCTGTTGAATTGCTGTCAGTCGTTGATGAATTCGGCCACAGGAATTCGGAACACGGAAACGGAAGTTCCGCACATCCCTGCTCGCTGTTATAGCATCATAGATTACTTGGCTACCCCCATTTTTCAAGATATATCAGTTTAATGATACATTTGGCCTTCTCGTTCGTGTCCTTAATCTTTTGAAATTTGATTTTTTACTCCTATCGTTAATCCTTTTTATATGAAAGGAGCCAAATGTGAAGCTTCACAAGGTTTTTCGGCTGTGCCCTTGTGAAAAGTTGTCCAGGATTGTCCATTAAGAAGCGTGTCCATATATTTTAATTTTCTGGGCTACTTTCCTCATACGCTTAATCCATGTGTTTTCCTTTGGAATTTCGTGAAGAGTTTTATAGACATGAAGTCGTTGCTGCAGTATTATCAACAAGTGAACCGTTACGCCTATCGGCGTTCCTCGCACTTGCGCGTTTTGCGTGATGTTGCAGTATCATCTTCATCAACAGTATTGATCACTTAACTCCCACACTGATCGGTCCTATTAGAGAAAGAATCGATTACATCAATCGATATTGATTGTTTCCCCATCTGCTGTGAAGGCCTTCCATCGATTGTATCGATCGATATTTATTGCCTTCCCATCTGTTGTGAAGGCCTTCCGTCGATTGTATCGATCGATATTGTTTGCTTTTCTCTGCTGTCAAGGCCTTCGGCAGTCTTCTGAATCCCGAGGCACATAGAAGACGTCTGGGTATTTTCCGTTATTTTCTCACCCGGTAATTTCCGCCCCATCCCTATTTTTCCTCCCTATTTTAGTCGATCAATAGCCTTAGTGAATTGTTATATAACATGACCTCGACTCGGGGCTGAAGTTTCGGACCGCTTGAATGACATCCACAAAAAATCGATAATTTGATCAGTGTCGATTGATGGCGATCTACACTTCAAAGACGAACTTCAGATGCATGTTCAGGGATCTCGATTGCCTTCGGGATGAAGTTTCGGAACGCTTGGCTGACATCCATAAAAGTCGATAATTTGATCAATTATGTCACTCTCCCTCCCCCCCCCCCCCTCCGAATTTCCCCCTATTTTATGACTAATTTCTGCGGCGGCGTCTATCGACAGTACGACTCAGTACTTAGCGCGTTATTGTAGTATGATAAGTGTTACACATTCAGCAGCAACAAACACACGAGATTCTATTGTAATCTTCCTTTGAAAAAGGCTGAGAACGATTTTGTAGTTGCTAGAGTGCTATCAAGTCATGTCTTATTTTAGCGTCCGTAGTTCACTCAGTTTACCCAAGTTTTTGGTCTTGGATACATTTGATTCGACGTACTATTCTACAGATATTCGCCATTTGAGTTTTTGTTTTTCTTACAGTATGTGCTTTGTAACGCTCGCGAACGTGTTCCAGTCTGCAATGTGTAGCATACACATAATTCAAAGCTCCGCATAATCTGTGTGAAAAATTAAAATGTCCTATGGGAAGTGCTATAGACGAATTCAAAGGATGGAGTGTAGATCGCTTTGCTTTTTTTACGTGCCTTAGAACATCTGTTGAAACGACTGCGTAGTGAGTGGCCTTATTACAACTTTGTGTTCAATACCAGGTTGTAATGAAACGCTTTAAAATCAGGTCGTCTCACAGAGACGTGTTCTTCTCTTTCGCTGAGCCATCAAAACGAAGAAATTGCTTGTCAACTATTGATTTGTCATCCTCAACTTTCGACGAATCGACCAGAAATGTTCTCTACGCCATTCGCTTTCAAGGCTTTCCCACGACCGCTGAATTTTGCAATTTGCTTTCACTTCTAACTACTTTCCGCTTGCATAATCCCACCCCATAATTCCCACCATATCTAAGAGTTAGAATAGCTCTGATAATCTTATTTACATATCGCAATGATAGGCACGTTATTGTCCTTAGTTGAAATGTAGGATGCAGAAATGTGTGTGTAGATACTCTTTGAGTGAAACTTCCTTTCTTCTACAATCACAATTTCTCTGCCGCTTTTCAAAGCGAAAAGAAGCAACTTTTCGGATGTGTTCCGTGTTGAAAGTGAGTCATGCATCCTTCAATGTATCGGGATGTTTTGTCGTGTTGGCGTAATTGTCACCTACACGGGGGACGCTTTTCTATACTTGCCTTAGCTCCCAATTCACCTCCAATAGCATGTCCGATCGCCTAAAGTGAAATATCCTGCAGGACATATGCTCAAAATTAGCATGCGTGCAAACATTAGGTAGCTATTACCTGAGCAATAAGAGTTTCTTTCCTCATTTATACCTCAATGTGCTTTTTGATGCTGTAATTCGCTTATCTGCCGAAGTAGTTTCAAAAGTAGGCTTAGAGCTCAAGGGACGAAATTTAATGAGATACTACATCGCCATCTACGAGCGAACGGAATCCAGGAATTTTTGTCCTGCTTTTTCCGATTTAACAATAGTTCAAGGGGGATTTGTACACCTTGCCCATTTCACATAATTCTACAATTTTCAACATCCAAATAACTCTTACATACGATTTCCATGGTCTTGGTTGCGCCATAACGAGTGAGCTATGCTTCTCTAAGCACTAGTCTCTTGGTAAAAAGGCCAGTTGCCGCCGTTACGACCTGTTCGAGGTTTTGAAATCGAAATATACGGACGTGTATATTCGTGCCTTCAAGATTTACGAGTGCCCTGTTGTTGAGACTGGTACAGCCGTGTTGAACTCGATTAAGAAAAAAGATATCGATCTTCCAGAAAGCGTAATTAGAGAGCATATGATGTGGTATTTTTCGAAGGGCTACAGTACAATCCCACCTCAGAGAGCACTAAACTTTTCCCTCTCTTCGCTGGAGAATAGAAGTAGAGTTGCAGGTTTCATCATGTTGCACAGAATTATCGCTAGTAAACTACCTTTCAACCCAACAGGGTTCTCTGATGTAGTAGTGAAAAGATCCACGGGTGGAAAACTCAAACTCAGAGTCTCGGTTGCTAAATCGCAGAGAAGGTGTGACTTCCTAATTTATAGCTTGAAGCTTTTTCCTGAAGAAGTCTAGCTTGCTACTTGGAAAGTATGAACCTTGGCCTGAAGAGGTTCTATGCGCAAGCTTGCAAGTTGTTTATAACGGGTTAGACAAAAGGAGATATGATTTAATACTGTTCACATCTTCATGATCTTCATGATTGAGTGTTACCGTATGATGCTGTATCGCCTCCAAATAGCAAGCTAGACTTCATCAGACTTCAGTGTACCTTTCTGTACGTCTTAGATGGGAACGAACTGTTCTTTGGCAGCCTTTTGGACACTATACGGAACAGTGCCGCTACTTTCGGCGCTCCAGTCCAACTTTCACTTTTCTTGACCTCGCCCAAAGCCTACGTAACTAGTCCGTCTACTTAACCGAAGCATATCTTTCAGTGAAATGGAGCCAAATGGCGAACCAGCACCACGATTGCTTCTTAGCTACCACATTTTCATGCCATTTCATGTCCTAGAAACGGAGTGTGCGCCGCCGCCTACCGATGGTGACAGTTCCGGCGTGCACCTCGGATCGATAAAAGGTTCGGATCGCTTCTAAAGCAATCAGGCGTTTCCTTGGGGTCAGTGAATTGTCGCTGAATTTGTCTAGGAAGGTTAGTGTGCGGACTTCTTCAGAAGCCATCGAGGGTCACTTGTCGTTCACGCTTGCACTCTCTGCACTGCATACATATCCGTGCAGCCAAAAAAAGGCGTTTGCAAACGGATGAGTTCACTGATGATTTCAGCACAGTTAGCTTTGCAGCCAGCATCTCAATCGCTACAATGTAGTAGTCTGTAGTCATTTCTGTAGCAGTACAGCTTTACAGTTATCTTTTGAAACAAATCTATGTTATAACTAGTGACGGTTTATTCATACTGTATATTTCTATAAATAGCTTCTTAGATATCTTGAGATTGTCATAGCGTCTATTTATATCCGGATTCCTACAAAGTTCAATGAAATACTAGTGAAATTTTAAGTTCCAGCTCTCAAGGTTGCACAACAAATATTGCGACAGCAACCTAATTGCACAAAATGCGAATTTTTGATTTTTCGAATGTTTTGTTTTTGCTGAAAACGTCCGAAACCGTTGCACCCCGATTGGTTGGTTAACCGCTCGCCATCCCAATGTGCTCAAATCTAACAAGCATTAGCTCGCATCATCACCTAGGTCGCTTATAGTACCTCAAGGTTTGCATCAGTTGAAGCAGTTCGGGTGTTCTAAAGCTGCACCGACTTAATTTTTCTTATTTTCCCTTTATTTGAAAAGATAGACACTTCCAAGTTTGAGATACTCTTATCAAATAAAAAGGGTGCCTCGTTCCAGCTGCAATTTGAAGGGCGTACTGCTACGTCCTAAGTCACATCTATTGTGCTCTGATTCGTTACTTCCATTGTATTCAACTTCTGTGGCGCGTGTAGCGCGTTGAGAAGACGCCTTAATAAAGGCGGAACGAGCGCTCTACCTCCGGCTCGCCCACCCCCAACCCCCTGGGCTTGCTCGAGAGTCCAGTGGCTACCTTGCGAGACAGTGGAGACGCAGACTTTTGCCACGCCTCTGTTTAAAGGGCGGGGAGGGGGAGAAGAACGCCACTCCGCCTTAAAAAAAAGTGGTACCTATATAGATCAATACAATCGGTTCATGATTCCGTGTCCAGTTGAACCGCGCCAGCTATACCAGGAGACGATTGGGTTTATGGACTCCTGCTCTACTGCATGCATTCATGTTGCCGAGTAGAGTCGTCAGCGACTAGGTCATCTTGATTGTAACGCAAATCCGATCAGTTTTCACTCGAAAACTCGACTAAGCGCTATCTGCCTTGCTGTGTTGGGTGGTTGTCAGCGTTCTGAGGTTACATAATGCAGATCAGCGAACGAACGAGCTATTATGCTTCCGTGGAGTGCTAAAATGGAGTGCCGGTTCACTGCGGTGGGGCGTTGTCTGCCTGTTTGACTGTCGCTCTACATGTTGTCTCAAAAAAATGTGTACACTGTTTGAGACGTGATAACTTTGTTCACATTAAAGGTACTAAAGAAGTTAAGCGCTCGTTGATTATTAAAGAAAATAGAAATTTTCTGACGTATAAGTGACATGGAATGCGCCATGCACTCGTCTGAAATTTTCCGTTCTACACTCGATTGATTGTTTTTCACATGAATACATCTTATAATTTCTTCAGAAAGTGACCGTTCTGATTGGTTGTGTTTTTTCTAAAGTTTAAAGCTTAAAAGCACACTACAGCTTGCAAAAATGCAGGGTATCCTAAAAAATGCAGGTACTATTTGAAAGGACTAACATTGCTGCTAGTGAAGCCTTTGAAGACGTTTGACACTATTATGATGGCGCACTATAACGAGACTGCTGTGGCGTGCAAATAGTCAAGATTGCGCAATGTGCTCGCCTGAAATCCTGCATTTCAGACTCGATTGTTCTGGCATGGACTGAATGCTTGTTACAATCTTGCCGCTATTTGGGCGAATTAACCTGTGCTATGTTCTTTCAATGTTTAGAACTTGACAATCATGCAAGAGACACGTGACTAGCTAGTTTATTGATTGCACGTTTTAAATACGAGTAGGAGCTCTTTCTTGCAAGACGGATTCTGCGGACTGGTGAAGCAACATTCAAGCTGCATGGATGGAGAGATTAATCGGCATGATTACAGCTACTGGACAAAGGAAACGTTAAAAGAAACACATCGCAGGTTAACCTGGCCAAGTAGTAACAAGATTGTAATAAGCATTCAGCCCATGTGCAATCAATCGAGTCTGAAATGCAAGGTTTTAGGCAGGGGCATGGCGCAATCTTTACTATTTACACTCCACAGAAATTTCGTCACCAAGTGCTTTCATATGAGGTTCAAATCTCTTCAAAAGCTTCATTAGCAGCAATGTTAGAAATCTTCAAATAGTACCTGCATTTTTAGGATACACTATAGTTTTTCGCGAGACTTAGTGTGTTATTAGGTTTTAATTCTTAAAAGAAGCACAAATCAATCAAAACGGCCACTTTGTGAAGAAATTATAATAACTATTCAAGCAAAACACAATCAATCGAGTGTAAAATGGAAAATTTCAGGCGAGTGCATGGAGCATTCCATGCCGATCGTATGTCAGAAAATTCCTAATTTCTTTTGCTTTCGTGAGAGTCCTTAGCTTCTTTAGTACCTTTACTGTGAGTAAAGTTATCACTTTTCAAACAGTGTATACCTTTTTGAGACATCCTGTATTTATGGGATTTTACTCATTTATTTCGCAAGTGAATGGGAGCGGAAATAAAAATATACGGGCAAAATCAAGACAATCTGAAAAAGAAAACGGACGAAACGGTGACTTAATGAGAAAATTTTTTTAGGTTCAGGTCGGCAAGTATATCTATTACATTATTGTAGCAGACGTTCTAGACCTAGCATTATTATGTCAATTTGGTAACGTGTTCTTGTTCGAAAAATTCAGATATTCGGTCTCGACCTCAGCCTTGACGAAATGCTCATTATTATCATGGAAAGACGTTTTCCGAAGGTTCCCTACTACAAAGAATGCCAAGATTAATTGTTACGCTTTTCTATAAGGATATAGAAGGGTAAAGGACGACGTTAAAAAATTCCTCTTGGGACCCCACACATTCCGTGATCAGTCTCTACCGACCGTGTTTTCAACTACCGAGCCTAAGAGAGCTGAACGTCGGCTAATGTGTGGATTGAGGGCATGTTCTTATTCAGTCCATCAAGGCTTCTTCGAATCTTCCTGTACGTAGGAAGATCTGACTGGTTTTGTTGTTTTTAGGACCTCTTTGCATGTGAACGTGTTTCTATTCAGTCCGGTGAAGCCTTTCAAAGCCTCCTTCCATGTAGAAACTTTGTCTACACCTTTCACGCTCTAAATGCTAAATTGCTCCCCTTCGGTACATATCCTGCAGCACCCCCTTGTTTTCAAGGTGATTCACGGCAGCTTCATTTCAATTCGCCTTCTTCACCTTGACTGATGATCTCCAAAGGCGTTCGTTTGTGTAACTTCTTGTCCTTTTGCTCATAGAAAAAGAGGGACATTTTTAAAAAAGAGTAAAGAAGATAGGGCGGCGTTCTACATTCCTGTTAGGGAATGTAAAAGCCAGTGTTCTGTTCTTTTTAGGCAACTCTTCAACTCCAAAATGTACATCAGGCCAATCGTAAAAAGGGGAACTACCGTTTTCAAATGCAAAGATATACGTCTGCTGGAGAGAGAAACCAAAATAACGTCACCCGCAAACTGATGCTGAGGTGTTTTACGACGGACTATGCCTCCATTACCGATGTTGAAACCCGAGCTACTCAACTGGGTTTGTCGTCCCTAAGGAGAAGGAGAATAAAACCGATCTTGTGATGGTGTTCAAAATACTGACGGGTTGAGTACAAATAGAAGGCTCGGAATTCTTTTCAGTGTTACTTCAGGCCAGAACAAGATATGGTTATCTAAGATCCAGTTGCGAAGAGACAAAGCCGAGTCCGGTCAAACCTTTTTTCGAACAGAACCATTCGAGTTTTTCGACCACTGCTCAGAAACAATGTGCTTGAGATGTCCCTCGGTCGATTGAAAAAATTCATTGACCAGCGATTGAAATAGTTCCGAATTTAGATCCTTTCTTTTTATCTGATTGGTTGTCCTGTTTTTGTGGTGGTCTCTCATTGAATATGTTGACGTTGTCATGCCATTTCTGATGTGTGTTGCATCTGGGTGCGATATGCGATAATTCGCGCCACAAAATGAATAAATAAATAAACTCTGGCACTCATTCGCCGACCGCGAGTTATAGAATTCATGGCTGGTTTGACCGGGATCCGAGTCTAGAAGCTCGATTCGTGGTGCTCGCGACTCCTAATGCCTCCTCAAAATGTGTCCCCACACGTGCGGGTCAGATTTGTTCAATTCAGTGGGCAGGAGTCACCAATCCCGAGTATTCCCACAAATCGATCAGAGATCCGGTTCACAGCTGAGACAACGAAGCCTCCCCGTCACAGGTACCGACGTCCTACCGCAGTATAGTGCCTTTTGTAAAATGAGTTTTTTTTTGAATTCTAGTCATCCAGACTTCATGGTTCGTCCTCTTCATGGTCCAAGGAGATTGAACGTATGTGAAGCTGAAAAACTCATTAGCTCAAAAACGTCACCTCTACCTTCAACGCTTTTGTGGTTAAACTGAAAACCCCGAAGTGCCATCTATTTATTGATTTATTTGCAAAAAAAATAGTGCGCATGAAACTGTCCTTCTAATATGAAAACAGCAATTTGGAAACTTACACGAAAGAACACAAAAGAATTTATTATTAATTGAAAACTATAATAAACATTTATTTATATCTATTTATTTATTTATTTACTCCCTATGTATGTCCGCAACTGAACAGTACATTATCGAGAACGGGATTAAGTCTAATATTGCCAGCAGCGATTTTTATTTAAGCAAATCAGTACTCTCCTAGTCCTCAAGAACGATAAGCCTGGATGTTAAAAAAAAGGAAAGGAAAACCTCTAAAGAAAACTGGACTTTTGAAGAGCAGTACATATATAACCATTTTTTCCAGAAAGGAGGCGGAATCTCCGTAGGCATAACCTCCGATGAGTACCTCACCAACAACACAACTTTACTACAAAATTTTGTTCGGTGCGACTGCAGTAGACACACGATC
The DNA here is from genome assembly GCA_947396885.1 of Heligmosomoides polygyrus polygyrus. NCBI lineage: Eukaryota > Metazoa > Nematoda > Chromadorea > Rhabditida > Heligmosomidae > Heligmosomoides > Heligmosomoides polygyrus. Next base: position 27,568,321 of record OX377206.1, read on the forward strand.
CACCAAGACTCAGTTCAAAAATGGATATAAATATAAATATATAAATATATAAATAAATATATATAAATAAATAAATATAATATAAATAAATAAATAAATAAATATATATATATATATCCTCCCTTATCGAAAAATTGCATTGCCTTCAAGTTGTTTCCATCTTTTGTAGTAGTGGTTTTAAACAGGATGTTAAACTTTTGCGTTTCTTGTAAAAGCAAATTCCTGTATTAAAGAGTATTTAAAACTTAGAAATGCAAAGTTGCCATTTTGTAAAAGTGCTGCAGAAGCGAAAAAATTGTAAAAGTGAGAGTTTAAACATCTTGTAAAAATTAGGATATCGTGCTCGGCTCGCCAAAAGGAACTCCACTTATTCTTGTGGAGTATCAATTTTAACGTTTGTATCCTTATTTCTGGAACAATACACTCATACATGCACTCTTATGCTAGAGAAGAGAAAGCGAGGTTCGGTGCACTCAATTTTTATTTTTAGCTTCAAATGATGTGGTCTCAAAGCTTTTACTCGAACCCTCCGAAGTCCTGGACTGGCAGCTGATACCCTCAACTTCCGTATGACGGGCTCTCCGCTGAAACAACGCTTTTCGCTCTGAGTTTGCATGGATTGCGTTGGCCGAAAGCTTATACAGCTCCTTGCTCTCTTAGGGTGCAAAAAGTTTCCGTTCTTGCTGGTGGCGTTCTGTGTACGACGCTTTCAGAAGCAACGGAATATACCTTCTGAAAACAGCAGAAACCATGCTATAGGAGGCAGTGATACTATTAGCAAAGGCTCCTTCTGCTACGAAACCCCTTTTATCGTTCCTTTTTTGCCGAAAAAGCCTTTATCAAAAATCTCAATTATTGGCCAGATGTGCGGTCGAACTGTCACCGCAGTGTCAAGTAGACAGATGTGCGTGGAGCAGCCGAAACGGGCTTGACCATCTCAGAACCCTTTTTTATCTACCCAAATTGCTAATGATCATGCTCTTCTGCATTACTTCAGGCAAACATGCTGAGTTTGCCAGTTTATTATGCGTGCTATGCTGTTGCATTTAACGTATTATGTAGCAGTGATGGTGATGGCTATATCCAGCACGTTGGTAAAAATTTCAAATGTCTGAAATTATTCCCCCACGTAAAGGTCTGATTCTTATTATCCTACGTTTTCACGAATCCAGTCACTCTTAGAGTTACAATAAAATTGAATACAGCCAAATTCGCGTTGCCGTTCTGGAGTTGCATACATATGCTAAGAATGAAGACCTGGGACGTAGTAAAAATATTCTGATGCTCACGAATGACTATCTTTAGAGCTGTGAAAGGTATTGAGGAAATAGTGGGTGCTATTGACCGTCCACAGAGTGGTCATCGTTCAACTGCCATGACCGCAGGAAAGAACATCAACAAAATCAGGAAAATGATTGCTCGAAATCCATGGGCTAGGCACGAAAAATGGCAGAGACGTCCACGTGAGCAAGAACAGAATGCTGAAAGCTGAATGTGTGCAGTTGTAAATCCAGTCGAGTCCATCTGGTCGACTACAGTAGCAAAAACACTGCCCAGATCTCACTTTTCACATTCGGTAATGTTCTGGCCGGAATGTGTTCGACCGGGAGAAAGCCTTCGCCTTCATCGATATGGAGGTCGGAATTAATGTGAGAAACTTTCAGATGCAGGTACTGAAAGATATCCTGAAGCCATGGTCAGCAAAACACTTCGGATAGTTGATGCACATTCCAAAGAACTGTGCGCCGACAAATCCAACGAAAATCGTGATCGTGATATGCTAGTAGCTGTTTTCCGGATTCTACGGACAGTATGTTTATCCCTCAAACTCCCTTGAATTGAAAACCATGGATTATTCATTATGACCGATTCTGGGACAAAAATTTTTGACGGCGTGCGCCTAACAGTAAGGCGACATCTCCTCGTATCTATGTGCGGCCATCGTCGACATGTTTTGAATCGACCTTTGAGGGTATGTTGAACAGGATAATTTGAGCATATGTTATAGTTCTTCTGTCAACAGAAGTTGGCTTTTTCTACCTCTTTACTTTTCACGAAGGAGCTGTTCTAAGAACGCAGTTATAACAGTTTATACCTGTAGCAGAACTTATGGGAAATCCTATGTGGGCTGGCTCCTACAAGCCATGGTACTGGCCAAGGATGCCTTCTACACTGCGCGCGCGAAATTTCGTGGAAGCAGACTGTGTAGTGCCATCTTAAGGTTATCAGATTGCAAGACTCATCTCAAAGGGAATTGATACAACCCTTAGTCCCTTATTATTCTAGGTCAGTGGTTCTTATGGCAGACGGCTGCTCTTTTCTTTCGCCTTGCCCTACGAAATTGGCCAAAGAGGCGACGGCGCAGACTCGTTCTCCGTAATGGAAGTTCACATGGTGCAGTCCGCTCGCGCATTTAGTGACTCATTCACCTGTACAGCACCACACATTGGCTTGTCTATTAGTGCCAGAAGTGCCTCTGCAACGTGCGTCGCTGCCGGACGATATCGTCCCACTATTCAGCTGTGTCCCACATCTGTCATAGTAGGTGCCAGTTGAACGAAAACGAGAGCCAGTTTTGCTCGAACCACGGTTCCGAGAGGCAGCCTTAGGTCCTGTTCATGCATTTCTTCAACCCGTTTCTTGCCAGCGGTAGAAGCCGCGCGCTCACACATCTCTGGAATGCGCATGCGGCTGTTGCTTCTTCTTACTGAATTCTTCAAATTGTCACAATTTTGCAGCTGACGCCGCGTGCCGAGTGCTGCTGTTGAACTCGCACAATGTTGGTCATGCCTGTTACCCCATCTTATTTGAAATAGTAAGAACCGAGCCAGGTGTAGTCACACAGAAATGAGGAAGATGAGGAAGGGGATGAAGAGTGTGATGTGCGGTTAGAAGTACAAAGCAGTGCTTTGACAATCTCTCCCTCCCTCTCATCCGCTCCAAAGACATTGTCTCTTCTACTCAGCTATTGCGCTGCTGTTAAGCTGGCGGAAATGAATTTGAAAACAATAGCCTGACGAGCAATGAGCGCTTCTCCCTGAATGTTTCCACCACAACGTACACAACTTCTTCAGCGTGCTTTGCAGTTTTTACATATGTGTTTAATTCACCTCAATACATTCATTTTTGTCTTCCACCTACTCAATACTTATTTGTCTAACGTCCTTATTCAGTAAAATATATACAAAATATACAGATATTATTTAGAAAATACGTTCTTAAATTTGAGCAACCTTCAAGCATTGCAGAACTCGCACGCTCGTTATTCTCTTCAGCTAGCTAGTCTATGTAAGGTTTTGGCGACAACCGCGATAACTGTCTCTGAACCGGAACAGCATTGCAGTCATTTAATGGGACGGAAAAAGATAAGAATGGCAATGGGCACGTGGTAGGGTAGTCGGAAGAGGAGCCTGCTACCGCCTGCACCCGAGTCCAGCTTCTTGGGATTTCTCACCCAGACCAAACTAACTTTTCATCCCTGCGGGGTGTGGGAATTGCTTCCGGCCTTGTTCCTGAAGGATAAAATACTCACTTGTCAATCGGCTAGCCACCGCAAGTCATACTTTGTGAGAGAACTTCACATAGCATATTGCATGAACCCTAGTTCTTCAGCTGAACATGATATTGAGTGAGTGATAGGCATTACTAGTTCGTGTTTAGTATCAGTATAAGGACGAAAAAATGATGTCGGCACGAGTCATTGCCCTTTTGGCTTGGACCGCTCATACCATCTCGTATCCTGTATCGTAGTGAAGGCACTTTGGGTGTTTATTTGGCCTGTGGTGGCTAGGCGATGGAGAAGTGACCAATTCACCGACCGCAGAGAGGCGAAGGTCTTTGCCGGCCAGGGTACGAATTGAGCCAGAAATCTATTAGGTGTGCAAACCGACTCCTTCGGGATGCCCCACATATGCCTGGAAATTGTTGTCCAGGACGCGAATGGATACTCTACTTTGGCATATGCGCGACAATTTTACGCTTTATGATTCCATCAGGTACTGAAAAGCAAAGTTTATCTGGGTATGGTTCGACTCGGTTTCCGACCTGAAATGGCACGTGTCTTCAGAGTTTTCTTCACTAGCTTTTTGTACGAGTTCCACCTCTATAGTGTGTCTTCATCATATATTCTGCGTTTTTCGTTGTAGGTGCATCCGTTTATAGCAGTAAACATGGTGCACTATATACTGCACTTCTTGTGAAAAAGGCTTCTTTCGAAGCAGCAAACGACAACCTTGTCGCGACACGAGTTAAGGTTGTGAGTAAGTTTTTTTCATTGCAACGTATTGAAACGAGCCAGAAAGCCTTCACCCGGTGGAGTTTGAGGGTATAACATAGTTTCACCAGATTCTATCGTCAGAGCTCTCACCTCTGCCATTTTTCGTTATAAATTTTCTCCCCAGGTTTTCTTTAGCGTATGTTCCAGAAGTGGGCGCGTGCAGCGCAGTCGGAGGAGGCGCGACTGTCGCGTGCACCCGATACCAGGTTCCTGGTTCGGATTTCTCGCCCAGGCCAACCAAGCCTTCCATCCCTCCGGGGTCGGTGAATTGGTACCAGACTTGTCTGGGAAGGATAAAGCGCTGACTTGTTCATCGGCTGGCCACCGCAAGTCATTGTATGGCCAAATACGCATTCATGTCGCCTCCACGACATCCCGTAGAAGTAGAATGCGTGGCGCATCCCAGAAGGGATTGAATAACGCCGTCCTTTATTCTTTATCCTTTATGTTCCAGAAGTCACTATGGGCGCTAAGCCAACGTTCCTGAATTGTCCAGTTATTGCGTCGTAGCGTTTACCCCATCATTCATCACACAGAATATCGTGAGTGCTCGCTCATTCGACGAGGTTGTCGCTTGAAGTGGAATCTTGAAGGGGAGCTGTTCCTCAGTGGCAGCTAAATACGCGTATTCGCGTATTCGGTGCTCCTGTCGCTCTTCGTCAACGTTCCGAATTGAACAGCTTCGTTTAGCTCAAAAGTCGGTTTTTTCAGTGCCGTTTTTATGGAGTCCGTCACGCAATGAATTGAAGATACTCGCAAATGAATTCGGATCCGATTAAAACCTATTCTTCTAGACAGGCCGCTTTGCGCTTCAGAGGAATCCTGAACCTGAACTTTGTGACCAGTGATCTGAGCTGTTTCGTTCTACGTAGATTTCCTTAAAAAATTATTTGGAAAGGAGGTGAGGTCTGAAGAAGAAAATATGAACGGTTTCCACTGGGTTGTGGTTATCTCAGAAATTTCCGCACCGCTTCCTATTCTGCGTAGTGCTGATTCTTACGACTTTATTGGTAACAACAACGATAAATATCGCCTGCAAAATCTTCATTGTTATTGAAGAGGCTTTAATGAGTACGTTATAGGACGTTATATATCGCAGATGTTACGTGTGGTCAAACCGCACCGGTGGTATAAGGCGGAAAGCGGAGGTGTGCGGGTTCGAGTCCCGCCTGCCGCAAGAGTTTTGATCGCAACAAAACATCCTGTAGCAACATGTAGCCTCTATATTTGCCGCTTCAGGCCTAAACAAATGTGTTGAGTGCACCATATTTTTTAATGGTATTCAGAGCATAGGGCGCGTGTAGCGCAGCCGGAGTTGGCGCCGACTGTCGCCTGCACCCGATACCAGGTTCCTGGTTCGGATCTCCCGCTCAGGCCAACCAAGCCTTCCATCCCTCCGGGGTTGGTGAATTGGTACCAGGCTTGTCTGGGAAGGGTAAAGCGCTGACTTGTTCATCGGCTGGCCACCGCAAGTCATTGTATGGCCAAATACGCATTCAAATCGCCTCCATGACATCCCGTAGAAGTAGAATGGGTGGCGCTCCCAAAAGGGATTGAGTAAGGCCGTCCTTTATCCTTATCCTTTATTCAGAGCATTGATCAGTTTCTTACGCTTCGATATTATTTGCAGGTTTCGTCACCTATGACGCCACATTTAAGGTACTCCTTTAAAGGGACTGTAAGTGGCGGAAATTTCGAACACTTGACTTCTTTCTCACATATTTTCTACCAATAATTCTTTCCGCACTATTGAGAATTAAACTCTAATTTATTTCGCTGCCTAATCCCTCTGGTTTCTCATAAACCAATGCATTTTCTGATTGCACGAATAAACATTTAAGCTTAATCCGCTGTGATAACTTTTCTCTGATTTCATTCGATTCTGCGAGGGCTTATTTTTGATTGCTATCTTCCTTATCCTGCAATCCCCACCACATCCCCAGAGATGCCTCCTGTGATTTTTTCAGGGTTTTTTGTCGTGTACTAATTAATGTACTCGCATTCACTCATGTGTGCCTCATTATTTAAACCTATCAATCAATATTCGCTGGCTCGATAAGTTCTTTGGTACACTTCCATTGCTCGTTTCCCCAGTTTTTCCTCAAGCAGTAGCCTTTTCACTCACTTTCTTGCAGCAAACTGAATAGGTGCTGGAGATCGGTGTGATTCGTATTTTCTCTGAAATTATCATCTCGCGTAATATTATCTCTCCACTAATTAAGGCTTCAGTTCTTGTCATAGCTTTATCGTGGTCAGCATTCTCGCCCATTCATCCATTAATTTACATTAAGAAAACATGCTCTCATGAGTTTCACGAAGAACTTTAAGCGTTAAAAAATTGACACGTGCCTTGCCTCCACTTCAACTTCCACTTCATCCTATGCTTTCCTTGGAGGTTCTGGATCCTTAAATGCTACAACATATGTGCTTTATCGATTTCACTGTATCATCTCACAAGGACTCTTGGGTTTCTATGTCATCTCCAGTACCAACGTAAACTGTTTTCTCAACTCCATCATTATGTGTAATGGTGCCAAAATCCTTCCGTTTTTCAATACCGCTCGGTTTCCTGTTTCAATTTCCTAATTCGGCTTTCCTTTACTATCGGTTCCTTCATCTCTGTTCCATTTCAACCGACCAAACTTTCTTTGAGTAATTCATCTGTCATATCTATGTAACTACACAATCAGTTTTATTGTTTAATTTCTTGTAAAATCTTACTTCATATATTGAAGATATCTTTTAACGCTCTCTTCTAACGTACCGCACAGCCAATCTTGGTCCGTCGTCTTTCATTATTTCTGAAACTCTGGTTTCCATCGGGAAGGACATCCTGTAAAATGAAATCGAATCGATGGCACTCTGTATGACAGACAGCTGTAGAAGTGTCCACGGTAGCACTTTCACTGCAAATCTCTATTTATTAAAACAAGTATGTGCGAAGTTTCACCCCCTGTGTAAACCTCCTCCTGTTTGACGGTGTGTAATGCACTTGCCGACCTACCATATACACACCGTGAAAATTCTGCAAAAGTCAACTTGGAGGACGTTTCCTTGCGTTCCTCGGAATAACCGTGTCAAGCGCAGGTTCCACAACCTTCTCCGACAACTAGAATGGAATCCCTTCGAGCATGTGAAAGAGAATTGAAGATACTATGTGCCGAAGATCAATCAAGGCCAGAGCAGTTTGTTCTGGAATTTCTATGAGCTTTCGTTCAAGGAGATCATCAGAATACATATTGTCACATCAGTCCGTAGCTGGTTCTTAAACTACACTATCAAATTAACTGGTTGGTCCTTCCTGCACAGGGCGCTTGTTACTCTATGTACCTCAAATTGCTCGCAAACTCCGTTCATGAGATTGGGCGCTCGCTATAGTCGTACATACAACGTACCTAGTTCCTTGATATGTTCTTCGCTATGGAATCAATCTCAGAGAAAAAGATTTGGTGGTTTTTACACGTTTTTTGCAAAATATTTTCACGACGGAACGCCTCAAAATGTTTCCATGTCGTTGCGAAAGCGTAAAAAGTCTTCTCCTCGCAGTGCCCGGTGGATAGAAATGTCAGTTCTCACTTCGTCTGACAGATTCTGAGAGTGGAATATTGCAGAGCTTGTGTACACTACCGCGTATGCGTTCGCAACAACTGACAGCATTTTAAACGCAGCGTACTGGTGGAAAGATCAATCCGTCCTGGATACTGTCTCTTCAAATAAAAAAGGGTTCTCGTTCATTGGCGATGTCTGCTTCTCGCTTGATGAACCATCAAATGTCTTCGACTTTCGTGGAAGACTGATCGATTATCGATTGATAATTGTCGATGCCCTCAGCTAATGCATCAAAACACACTTGGCCATCTGACACTATCGCCACTCCTCCGTTTTTCTCAAGTTTTTCGAGAACCCTCACTGAATCCCTTGCTACGGAATGAGCAAAGCGTTCATTCACCAGAGGAGCTTACAACGTCACGGACATGTTGCCGTTCTTCTCGTTTTCGCCGTTGCTACGAGTTTTTGCTTTACTCTATCTTTCATTCCATCTCTTTTGTGTGCTATCGGTTGAATACAGAAATGCTCAATCTGAGCAGCTGCTTTATAATGTTGGAAACGTGTTGTTTAGAATGGATTTAGCACAAGATATCGGGTAACTTTCGTATTCTGCCTTCATCTATCCATATTACAAGGCGTTACCTCTTCATCAGCGCATGAATGTGCAACGGCCGTTGGTGCGGGCGCGTCCTTTCCAACCAAGCGTTCCATCCTTCCGGCGTAAATGAGTTCATACCAGACTAGCTTGGGAAAGACGATGTTTGGTGAGCAGAACGCTTCAAGTCACTGTATTTTTCAAATACGCATTCAAGTTGCTTCCACGATATCCCCCCCCCCCCCCCCGTAAAACGGAATACGTACCACAGTGAGATGCCAACCTTTATTCTCTTTTGTTTACGGAACCAGTACAAAAGAGTGATCTACCACCCCTAGTCGATTGGCAATCCATTGATTTGTGAAAGCTTTGTGCGGGGTTGCTGAGTATTTATTCGAGCTGCATATTGAATTGACCCGAAAAAATCGATTGCCTCCTTCGGCACTGGTGGCCAGTTACTTGTGCTCCACGAAGACCGTAACAAGTGGGATCTTCAACTTTTACTGCAGTGAGGCTCTAACCTGTAATATTACGCCTTTCGGCCCTCCTAATCTGATCTTTACAGTACGTTTAGTCGAGTACTGATTCCTATTTGAGCAAGAATTTTGCCTTGAGTGGCGTTTGGAGGTGTTTGACGCGAATGAAACGTTTTTGTCTCTGCACTGGTCTCGTCATCTGTTCATCAGCTTGTGTTACTCTGGAATTCGTTCTGATTCTTTGGAGTGGAGATCGACTGTAATCCAGCAAGTTCTGCTACAGTAATGTTGATCTACTAGGTTGGTAAGAAAGTCATAGGCCGATTTTGTGAGCGTTTCAGAACTTTCTGTTCCTGATCGGTAGCCGTTATCTACCAGGTGGTATTGTATGTAGATCATTCCCGAGACTTCTTCGTGATAGGTAGATGTAGCCAGGCTGCCCTCCTTGACTTTAATCACGATGTCAATTCCACAAAGACATTTGCCATCGTCTTCTATGTATGAAGAGCGGTGCGGCATTGGAGCGACAGTAACTGTTCGAAACATCAGCGACACGTTGGGAGAGGACACTTTCTCCATCAACATTGTGATGTGCTGGTTCGCTCGCTTCAAAAGAGACACGGTCATCGGAGGCGAACCTCGGTCGCGACCCCACTCATGCCCCTGACCGGTCCATCTGGGCATCCGTTTATCGGTTTCCCTTTCTTCGCCCACGCCAAAAGGAGTTTCTGGAAGATACGATTACTGGAGATGAGAGTTGAGTCTTCTAAGATTCTACCACGCATCATGCCGTGTGGCTCCGAGAGGAAGATCCGCCGACGCAAACCAAGTTGAGCCTTCACCACAGGAAGTGTCTCCTTTGCTGCTCCTGGGATTCGTGAGTAGTGTTGTAATACGAACTGCTCCCGCAAGGACACACAGTCGTCACTGGCAACATTTGGGCCCATCGGCTTCAGAAACTGGCGGACGTTGCACAATAAAAATGGACGAGACGAATGTGCCCTACTCCACTGTAACGCCCAACCAGGCTAACTGTGGTGATTAAATTGTTAAGTAAATTCCACTGTGATAGAGGTGAAGAACAAAAATAGTCAAACGGCTCAAGACTTTAAGACCAACATAACACTACTGGGACACGTCCAAGGACAATAACCGGCTAACATCATGTCTTTCGTAAGCGAATCGCTTCTGGTCAGGTTGAAGTGGTAGCACAGTCGCTGCACACGGACGGTGAAACAACGTACCTCAGAAGACGACGAGAACTTCAGGAGAACAAGAAACGTTTCACCTAACAATCTCGTGGCATGGAAGTTTCATAGCACGTTGAAAACAAATGCCGAGATTTTAAGATGAGCGGACATGGAGTTTACAGTTTGCCGCAACTGCGGCTATTCATATGTGCTGATATAACTCTATACACCTATAGCCAATGCAGTTTCGAATCCAAGAAAATACATCCTTTAACAGGATGTTGACAGTGATGTTCAACCATTCTTCCAGACACTCTTATTCGCTTTACTGTGATGCCGGCGATTCTGCTTCTCGTTTAGTGATGATGCTGTTTGGCCCAAGACTGCACCTGTTCAAGAAAAAATTAGCTGAGACAATTTTTCAGATCTAATGACTTCCCGTGGTTGGCTGCAGATTTAGTACCAATCAGCCATGCACCACAGGCATTGGAACACAAGTTATTCCCACTCGCTTAAACTGGACTCATGTCCACTTTGTCGTGTAGTCGTTGTTTCAGCGTTCACAAAAAACTGCGAGAAACTTTCGCAGTTCCAGTTTTGCTATGAAAAGCTCTGCCTTTTCCGGTTACGTTGGCTCTTAAATTTGCCATTTAGCATTTGTTCAACTCACCCCTCGTTGTTCCTTACATGTAACCCCCTCGTTACTCTTTGTGCTGTCTTCACTGCTGCATACGATACGGCCTGTTATCATGGTTGGTATGATCGCTGCGTAACCAGGGGTTCAGAACTTATTTCTCTATTTGGACCTCTGAAGCCGTGTGACCAAGTACGTAGCTTTCTTATTCATTTATTTATCCACTGACATAGACCGAAGTCCGCGTTGTAAAAAGTTGAACGGCTATCTTCACCTCCCGTTTCTTGCACAAAGCTTGGCTTCTATACTTCTTAAGCTGCTGTCACTCCTGATTACACATAGCGATGTCATCACACTTCGATTTGAAATACTGCATGAGTGCTGCCGGCTTTAATTGCGTTTTTTGATTCAGTTTGTATTGTTTTTAGTTGGATAGAAGTAGAATGCGTAGCCGCGCTCCAAAAAGGGATTGATTTACTTCATCTCGCTTAGTTTTCGTTCTCCTTCAGCACGGAATCGAGAAGCGCTACAGACCTCCGCTACTACATACTTTCTATTTCTTACTACTTACTGAAAAAATTCTTGATTTTCCGTTGAACTCATGACACCGAAATAGGCGATATTTATTGAAATAGTGCTGTTGCCTGATTTCTGCCGTATCTCGAATGGATATTGATCTGATTTCCTGCTCCTTGTTACGGAATAGAGCTGGAAGACATTTTTCGGTTTACAGCAGTTGAAACAATTCTCTGGCAAGATCCAACCACGTTAGTTTAGTGTGCCTCCTCGCCTTCGGGTGGTCTAGCTTTATCTGACCAGTTAATAATGAAGTGTTCGCGGTTATTCACCGTTTTCAAGGGCGACGCTGCTCTTCGTCTGGTTATTCATGTCTAGTATCGTTTCTTTTCTGGCTGAGTATTGACGAAGGCGTCTTCATATTTTCGTAGCTGATGTGCAGTGACTGCCAGTCAATTCTGCTGCGCCCCACCCTCTTCACAGTTCTTTCATACTTCATTATATTACCCCGTGCAGTAGGAAATAGTACAAAACTAAACGGAAAAAACGCATCCTCGCTAATCAAGCCCTTCTTGGATGTTTCGCGCATTCTGTTTCCGAAGGCTATCATGGAGTCAGTCACTTTGCTTTGAATGCGTTTGTGACTTATATTAGGTTGCAACGAATTAAATGGCGCTGGCTCGCGCCATTTTTTGGCGCGTCTTTACGCGTTTGATCAAGAACAAACCGTAACATGCGGCATATCATTTAGAAGCGCAAACTTTGCTCTACCGAAGGGTACCAAATTTTCTATGTAAAAGTGGGAAAACTTTAGAGTTTTATTGACTTTTTTGCAGATGGACAAAAGGGTAATCCGAGGCATTTACTTGTATGAATTCAAGCTGGACACTGCAGCTAAGGAGGCGGACGAGAAGAGCAACGTCGCATTCGGTCAAGGATGTTCCACAATTCGGACGGCGTATCGTTGGTATCAGAAGTTCCGGAATGGAGATGAGAGCTTGGAAGAACGTGGAGCTCGTGGGAGGCGTAGTGATGTTGATGAGTACAAGCTGAGAGATGTGGTAGAGGAGGATCCACAAAAAGGTACCAGGGAGATAGCGAAGGTTCTTGGCGTCAGTCACAACACAGCTGCCCGGCATCTGAAGGAAATTGGAAAGACCAAAAAGCTGGGAAGGTGGGTGCCTCACGAGCTGTCTGAGGAGCAAAGAAACCGACGATATGAGATCTCGTCCGCACTGCTTCTACGGAACGAAACGGACCCATTCCTTGATCGCATCGTAACCTGTGACGAGAAATGGATAATGTACGACAACAGGCGACGATCGGCACAGTGGGTGAACAGCGATGAGAGCCCCAAGGTTTTTGCGAAGCCGGAATTGCACCAAAAGAAAGTAATGGTGACAGTATGGTGATGTTCGCTGGGAATTATTCACCACAGCTTCCTCCCTCCCGGTGAATCCATCACGGCAGAGAAGTACTGCATTGAAATTGAAGAAATGATGAAAAAGTTGAAGGATATCCGGCCGGCCTTGGTAAACCGAAGGCGAGTTCTCCTTCTGCACGACGCCCCATGTAGCACGAATGACGTTGCAGAAATTGAATGAGCTGAGCATTGAAGCTCTACCACATCCTCCGTTTTCTCCCGACCCCTCCCCAACAGACTACCATTTCTTCAAGCATCTTGGCGACTTCTTGGTAGGGAAAATATTCAAATACCAACAGGATGCCGAAAGTGCCTTCGAAGATTTCGTCAATTCCAGAACTTCTGATTTTTATGCTACTGGGATAAAAAAGCTTGTGCCACGTTGGCAAAGATGTGTAGAATCAAAAAGTTTTTATTTCGATCTTAGGGGTAAGAAGAATGATATGTTGTTTCTCACATTTGGACTCAACGAGGACATGGCCTTTCGGTGACGCTAATCAATCCCGCAGGTTCTCGGAGTTCGGATTCCACATCTTGGTTAGGACTGAGTTTTGGAGGTGGGGAGGATATCGCCTAAGCCCATGCTTCTGACGGCGAGTCTCATTAATCCGATAGCTGCAGTATCGACGACATATGCCTATCAGGTGATTCTACACAGACAGAGGCACACACGCACACGCCGATGGCCCACCCCTCGTTATCGCTTTTCTTAGTTTCAACCACCCTGCGCATCCCTCGTTCCTTGCGTCGCATCCTCGCCGTTGCGGAATATCCGCCATCAAAACAATACGGCTACATCGCCGAACAACGCAGCAGGATCGGCTGTCGGAAGCGTGTCATTCTTCAGTGATAACTGCGATCGCACGTCGCCTTGCATGCTGCTGATTTCGTGCCTCTTGTGTCTTTCGTACTCGCTCATTTCTGTAGCTATACCGATGCTGCCAAAATTCTTCCACTCGCTGTGTCACATTGGATAACAGGTGACCACATGCTAATGAGTAATGTTGAACATATATCCCCCTTTTTTGCATCTCCTTCACTATTCCCACATTCTTAGTGGAAGGACCTTCCGCTACATAAAGTTAATCTCGATCCCTGATGCCAGGTTTATTTCGTGCTGAGAGCATTGTCACTCTCCATGATGAGTAGTGTGGCTATAAGGGGTACGGATCCCAGACGTCTTCCACAGTGATCATTCGTTGTCTATACAATACGTTTCAAGATTATGTCGCCAGCCTAAGTTCAACAGTTTCACGTTTCCCGCTAGGTTACTCTTTCCAGAAAAAGCTCCATCTTCAGCAAAAGCAGGACATTCATATTTTTCGTTTGACACAAGATATATGACCGCTCACAAAAGGTACGATTTTTTCTGAATAATAACAATCGGTTGGGTTACCGTCGTTTCTTACAACATCGAACATCCTATTGTGCATACCATTGAACAGGGTTCTGGATCACTTGGTCACCGATGCTGTCGCATCCCATGGAACCATCGAGATAAAATTGTCTTCATTTTTCACGACTAGAGGCGGAACTTATGAAGATACTAATGTCAGTGCTAGCAAAAAGCTTACATATGATTCATAGGAGCTGACAGTGAGGGACGATCAGAATCGGATTGCTCATCAGCACACCAGTCTCTGGATAAAGTCTGTTGGATACTGCTATCTGGCTTCTTGGGTTGTTTCCTGTTCTTGTATGGTTAACATTGTCCTTCACTGATTTTTCATACCTTACCAAATGAGTTGCCTAGCTTAGTTTTTTCTAAAAGACCGACGCGGTGCGATTCGAGACCCCGAAAAGTGACAATCAAGTTAAGAAACATTCTCCCTTCGTTTGACAGTAAGCAGCCTATTCCAAATGAACCATAAGGAGCCTGCTGTTCACCTGCTTCGGGTGTCTATCTCCGCAGTGCGGCTACACCTTTTCAGCCGAGTACTGAAGAGCGTGTTGTGGAAGAGCATATAATTCCACCGACGGAATTTTTTCTCACCACCATCTTATTCGACCTATAATCGACCACTGGCGGCGATGTAGTGGCTACAATAATTCTAGTTTAGCAGCTGCTGCAAGTTGTTGTGCATAAGCTCTCAACACAGAGCTTCCTTCGGTTGACATTTAGGGTGTTTACTTCGCGAGACCTTGATTGGGGGTGATTTGAGTCGTCCATCTCTACTTTGTGCCTCGCTCTCATCTACAGCCCTTGCAGAATCCGAATCCCTTCTGTAATTTAACTTCGTATTCATGGCGTAAAAACTCCATTAATCCGGAAAAGAGCCTAGCCCTACTCTCGACTGTTGGTGTAATGAAATTATCATTTTGAGGATGACTTTTTTCCATGGAACATTTAACCTCATATTCTTGTGCCCACTATGCACCGAAAAGTGGTAAATCTCTTCAGCAATTTCGCTTTGGCAGAAAGAAGCTCCTCTAACGATCTTGCTTCAGTTCATTATGCGAACTCTTCTTCGTCCGGATAATTTTTTGTCATGATTTTGTTAAAATCCTTCTAAGCCTGTACCTCTGTCCTTTCATCAAACTTAGGTTTCATTTGTTAGACTCCGCTGCTACCACTCATCCGTATTTGCCTCAATCCAAATATTCTCCAAATGGCGTTCGTAATTCGATGCGTATGTCCGGTCCTGTTCCGTTCATGTTTTCTCTCACCTGTTTCGAATTCGATTTCATATGTCTTCGTTCTTCTTTTTATATGTAATTCTGTACATTCTATTTAACTCGTGATAGTGTTAAAGAAGAATTTACGGGCGTAACTGAAGTCTTAATACTTTCAGGAACGAGTACCCACGTTCTGCAATCAGCAGCTGATCAAATACCGTGAGTTTTCAATACTGTCGTTTGTCTTCCTTTTTGTTTCATTAACAAAAGAACTATTTTATCTTTCAAAAGATTGCCTTCAACTGACGAAAGATTAGTTTTTGGATGCCGGAAGCACCTGCGACTAGAATTTCAAGGGCCGTTGGAAGTGCGAAAGAATCGTAAGCAGCCGAGAAAGCATCGGTTTTGTAGGAAGGCTGGTGTTGCCATTGCTCACACTCCCTCTCGTGCTTCCTTTCGACCTTTTCCCCCTCTCGCACAACCGTACTCTGCCGGTGTCACCACATCCACCGTCACTCTTTGTTCTCCACCCGTTCGCGTTATCACTTTCCCTGGCTCCCATCATTTTTTGTGCCCTGCTTCTGAAAAGTTGCTTTAACTTAGAACTACCTTGTGACAAATTCCGCTGCCAGCCCTCCACCAGTCAGCAACGAGTGTAATTCATGAGCGGCTAACCCATTTTCATTTATTTTTCATCTTCATCCTGTTTTATTCATTTGCCGCTGCGCTGATTGTTTCCTTCTTTGTGCTACTATTACCTTGCGCTTGGAACTATTTTACCCTTTGGCCGCTTCTGGATCATCGTCATCCCATGCTCACCATAGAGGTTCATGCTCGTTGACCAGTAGGGAGCCGGACATCAGTGCGATCTTCAGCATCGATCATGTAGTTCAGTCAATCAATATAAGCTCTAGACGTACAGTCGATAGCATCGCAGTGTGGTTGGACTGTAGGAACCGACTAGCTGTTTCACGCGTTTATTTCCGTCTCTCTCGCTCCTTCGTCCAACATCCGAGATTGATCTGATAGATGCAGACACTTCACACAGAGGACTGCTCCACTCCGGAGCTGCTCTCATGCATGCACTCGTTCGCGATTTAGTTACTGAGGCATTTGATTCTTCACCCGTCTACGATTTCTCAGCTTCCTGTGGTTAACATATATCTCCCCTTATTTTAATCAGTGCCCTTTCTTGTTCGGTGTTTGCCTTTCCGACTAATTGTAATGGGAGGATGAGCCTCAACACGCTTGAGCCATCCAATCTGGCCTTAGTTCATTCTTCTTCTGTTCGTACTTGCATCGACAGATTCTTATTCTCTAAAGTGTTTAGGAGACGAGCCACAGAACGTGTTACCACCATATTGTTCTGAGTGACTGGGTTATAGCGAAAAGCGGAAGCGTATCAAAGTCCTTCAGCGAAGACTGCGGTTCTAAGCGGTTTCCTGAAGTCGGGAGGAGTTTGGCTCATTGCCAATTGATTGCCTCAGGTCTGCGTCGTGCGCGGTATCGTTTGTACTCAAACTCTGCGAGATTTTCTGGTCGGCGGATGGGCTGCTCTGCGTAGACTGTGCTTACGGCTCGTATGCACAGTAACGCCATCCAGTCCGCAAACGAGATACGGTAACGGACCGTTCACAGCTCCTGAATTTCGCGACTTTTCGAGCGAGCAGGGTTCACAGAATTGGCTTGTGGCTTGAACTAACCGGTTTACATAAACTGGGACCTTTCGTCGTGCTAACGAGGGGACTTCAATAGGGGCGGGGGGGGGGGAGGGTGGAGATAGGGTCAAGGACAGCTTTAAGTGCTAGTAGCTGTTTGTTAGGTGACAAATATTACCAGGTTTCTTAGTTAATGTTCAGGCTTAGCTGCTCAACTTTATCTTGCGAGCAAAACTCACTGAGAAGAAAGAGGCTTTCTAGAAAAACAAACCCTGCCAAAACCATGCTACTATAATCTCACCTGTTACAATTTTTAAAAGCCTTGGTCGATTAATCTCTATCTGAGATTGAGTAACACGTCAATGATAGTAGTTCAGATTGGTGTCAAACAAACTGCTTGTAGGTCCTTCTCTCCACTGTAAAACGCTGTGCACTAAAGTCAAACAGGCTGTAGTCCTTCTTTCGTGTTTTCCCCCAATTTGTTCACTTCTGTTCTCTACTATGCAATGTTCTTCAAACTTTCGTAAGCTATTAAATCGATGAAATCCTTGCTTTTATAGGTGAAAACTAGCAGTAAGGGGAAAACGTCAATAGGCATTCGCGCATAGTCGTGGGAAAGTTTCCCATATTATACAGGAAGCTCTTTTAATGATTCCATCTTACACTCAGAATCTGAGGTCCGCTTTTCTCGCAGCATATATTGTCCTCTCGCGTACCTCTAGGGGCTGTGACTAAAGGGGGAGCAAGCATTTTATTCATAGAAAATGCTATCCTGGACCACTCTTTCCTCCTTTCGAACAGCGTATTGAGGTTGTCACTTTCACGTGCTTCAAAGGAGTACCTCAGTTAGTCCTTTTTCTCTGACTTTCACGCATCGAAGGGAGAATATGCGCGCACAACGAAGCGAAATTGAGGTTTTGTAAGGGTTAGATAGCAAGCAGCTATAAAACTAGGTACTGCTCTGAATGGAATGATACAAGAGCTGAAGATGAACTGTGGCGATGGAGTGTAATAGGTAAATTCGTATTTCTATGTATTGTACGTTTTATCAGCATTTAATGGTTGTCGCGCCTTTAAAACGCTGTCTAATTTGTGTTGCTTCAGTCTCTTTCTCATTATTAACGACATTTCTGTTTAGAAGTGGTATTTTCTGGTGTTTTCTAGAGGCTTTGAAATGAAGTGAAAAATGAAGCTAATGTGTGCTAGCAGCAAAATAAATCCGTGGATTTTCTTAGACAAATACCAGGGGGTAGATCCACAGACACCTGGTGAGAAGGTGTAACACCTGACAGAGCCCTTTCTAAGAACCATCCTCTACGCTGACGACAGCGCCCTGACAAAGGAATGCCAGGGAAGCCGCAAAAGAGGGCCCGGGTATCGGAAACTGCATGCTTGCTTGGTAGCAGGCTTCAGCTTCGGAATTCGCACTTCAGTGCTGGAGAAGGCGAGCTTCAGTGGGAACACAGAATCCATCCCCGACTACTGTGCATTAGTAATGGTGATCGTGAAGAAGTTGCGATAATGACCAATCTACGGAAGGATGTTTGGCTAACGGAAGACTGGGACTAATGAGAGATTACAGGGGCGGCGATCCTGGATTCGTTTGCGATTCCTTGGGATCCAATATCCTCAAAGCAGGATGTGACGGATGGCATTGTTGTGTCCACACTCGCGTACCGTATTCACTGTCCTCAACAAATTTCGCAGAGCAACTGCGTTCGCCTGAGATGGGGTACTTAGTGCTGATGAACTTAAACCAGTAACAAGAACTGCATCTCTCTCTCCTGGAACGGAGGGAGCAGCGACAGCTCTGTTAGCGCATCACAGACCAGAGACAAAAAGATTGTATTCAAGCGAAGTGATATGCCCTATAAGCTGACGCAGAACTTAATCCTTGAAGGCTATTTCCCTGAAGGCACGATGGCTTTCCCATACTAATAACTGTTTTATGGTAAGTGTGACCAGCCCCAAAGAACTGTTGGGGTGACCTGTTCACAGAACTCAGTGCCCTGTTAGCATGCACGGTTTTTGATTTTGTGAACCACGATGAATCACCGGAGAAGCCACCGTACTACCACAACCCTGTTGGCATCAAGGGCCTAACATTTTCGAAATGTGGCTAAGACGGTCACAGTACGGTCAGTTTGCGAAGCGGAGTCTGAAGTTGTTCTGAGTTCTACTCATTCTTGTTTTACTCAAACTCTGAGGGATTTGTTGTCTAACAGACTCGCCAACTTTAGCAACGTTTCGCTGATCATGATCATTTTAGAGTGAAAATCAGGTTGCGATTTTTACGAGAAATGAACAGCGTAACGGATACCACTAGATTCTTGTGTATTTAGTTCCCAAGGCAACTTACGAAGTTACTATTCTATAGACTACAAAATTTTGAGTTTTGATCTACCGCGCTAGTCTTTATTTGATCAATTGACAGAAATGCGTTTTGTTGTTTCCAGTCATCATTATAACTTTTCAACTTTTTAATTCGAAGAGCTGGGGCTGGTGTGAATCTGGTTAACTGAGCATGTGCGTTTCCTTCTAATCTGTCAAAACTTTTATTTTTGTCTTTCTGTTCCTCAATTTCGGTCTTTTCGGAAGTATATTGAAAATTTATTTCTAACGTCCTCTTTTTGATTATTATTTTATTTTTTAAATCCTTCCGTTGCTCCTTCTATTGTGCTATCATACTTTGAGCGCACTCAACATTGGTTTGAACTTACTTTGGTGTAGCATCTCGCCACCCCATGACACTTTCCACCGTATTCCTCTTTTTTCGACTTGTTGTTTTTCGATTTGAATCTGCGCCCTTTCCGCTGCGAGTGTTAACTACATAGACCAAACATCAGCACAAGAATGTGCTCTGAATTCGAGGTCAGATTCCACGTCCTGGAAAGTTAATGTGAAACTGATAACATTATTAGCGACGAAACTATAGAAAATATTCACTTCACCTTCTTCTACACAAGTTGTGCTCCTTCGATTGCATTAACTTCAGTTAAGATGTATAAGAAGTGAGGAATACCCCATTATTCGCAGTCCCAGGCACTGCATGGTTAGACTACCTCAGAATTATGATATTTTCATATTTTCTTCCAGCATTCTTCTTTGTTGCTGGCGAAATGAACAGCAAATGCCCAACGAATTTATTATAGGAAATTTCAGTTATTGGACCTGCTTCGCTTAGTAAAAGTCATGGCCGCTAATTGGATGGACGGTACATATCTTGCTTGAAAGATGCCACCCGATTCTCTGTAAAAGTTGGCTTAACGCAATGCTGCATAGTTTAGTAGTGATTCATCCTCTTCTCCGGATTCTTGGTCCACTGCACAACCATTCAAATTTCTAGAGATTCTCCCAAACTAAGCTTTGAAGACCGGTCCCGAAAAAGGAGTTTTTTGTCAGAACCCAGCAATCTCAATGTTGCAAGCCTTGTTAAGAAAATAGTTGTTCGCCATTTGTGAGCATTTATTTAAACAGATTTTCATAACTAAAGGGGAACGCGAAAGGAATAATTGATGACAATTGTAATCCCTAAGTTGAAAAGTCTGCAGATAAACTTGCACTTACATATTTCGTTGGATTGACGACTTCTTACGGAGAAAATAGCGTCTTGTCATATATTGAGTGAGGTCAGTGAACAACGCATAACGACTTTGCTTATATTTTTGATTTTTTGGGTGTTAAGAGTGTTTTTTGCAATTACCATTAATTGGAGAAAACATCGGATCTTGGGTCCAAATTCGCCATATTTTTTGTTTTACAGGTGTGCTCCAGTATAACCTCAAGCGCTTATGTCTATCAGCATAGTGGTGTCTAGCAAAGAGCGTGCGCGAAGTGGTATCAAGTGGCCCTCGAACTTGGAAGGCAAAGTAGTCAACATTTCTCTCCGATATTCGCCACTTCGTCGTCAGAAGTGGACGCCTTGCTTACCACTCTAGAACAACAAGAAAGTGCTAGAGGTTTTTCTCGGTAATGTCAAGCATAGCACGTGGTTTACAGTATGTCTTGAGCAACTCGCGAGCCAGTAGGGATGGACACGGTGCTCGCTGAAGCAGCGGCGGGTCCGTCCGAGCCCTGTGGGGTTTTCTCTCGCAACTGCAAATCATCACTTGCTGGTAATCATACACCAACGCGGCAGGCGCGTGTGGCGAAAAGCTAGGTGAATGTAATTGGAGACGCTCACACTGGTATACAACGCGGTTGCGATCGGAATCCTCCTCTCAACTTGCAAGAAACATCCTTGAAACACATTCGCTCCAGAGATCGAGCCCCGCCGCACGGGGCGCCCCCCTGCTTCCACTTCACCTGCCTAGGTCACTATCCCATCCACTCCCCTCCGCTCGATAGGTGCCTCAAACCCTGGTGTTCAACCATTTGCGAATGATTCCGCACACCGTTTTTGTGTTCTTTTTCTGATCACATCCTCATGTGCTTTCTTTTCTTTATTGAAAACTCCAGCATCCACTTCCTTCTTCCGGAGTTTTTGTTCTATCCTCCATCGGTTACATTCACTGGTGCGCCATCTATCCGCTTGGTAATTTCTTGTAACTACCATAAATCTGCATCCGTTAATCTGAAAGGATAACGAGGAGAGACTGCTGTTCTAGAACTATTTATTATTACTCAGAAAAGTTTGAGCCAACTAACTATAAATCTACACGTTCCGTTAATTGTGACGCCATGCTAAAAAAATTGCAAGATTTTTGAATGTTGTGAAATATTTAGAGAATCATCATTTCATTAAAACCGCGCGAGGATATTAAAATGCTTGCAGAGACTATGAATGCAAAACATTCAGCGACCACCCTTCAGCTACCTCGATTACCTTCAGGGCTGAAGTTTCGGACAGCCTGAGTGACATCCACAAAAAATCGATA